>CM023606.1:2763473-3475973 GCA_013358685.1 Antennarius maculatus
TACTGTTTTTGTTTTTGTTTGTTTAATTGACTTGGAGTTCCATTCAATACACAACTGAACAATTAGATTTTATCAGTCACACCACAACGCCAAAGTCCTGCACTTACAAAAGCAGCGGTATTCAGCTCTTGAACCAAGGTTGATGTCATTTGTCACTAATCCAACTTTATTGGAGAAACATATCAATCTGCAACTACTCACTTGTAGTCACACCTAAATGACACTTCTTTATAGTCTCATTGTCACAGTCAAACAAAAGATTCCTCTATGTTTTCAACTCAACAACATACATCAAAAGGTCCAGTAAATAGTTATTTTTGAGTACGTAAGCTCCTTATGAAAGCATGCATTGCTTGAGAATTCTCCTTTTACCAGGAAATGAATTGTCACCACAAACAGAGTAAAGACGCAGGAGTCTTTGAGAGACCTGTGCACATCCACTGATTGGCAAAGAATAAAGAAAATACATTAGGGCCATTGTCAGAGAAAAGTTTTTTTTTTTTATCAATAAGATCTAATAGAGACAAGATGCCAGCAATTACAAGTATCTTTTTTCATGTTCTTGCACTGAAGAAGAAGAGGAGTCATTATAAAGACTGAATCACTTTGTGACTGTGGATGCTGAGGGAGGGAAAGGAAACAGGATGGTAGGCAGTGGTACATGTATCTGTATTGTTGGATATGTGTAGAAATTAAAACACACAGAGACACAGTCCAAGTATGAGGGTAATAATCTGTCTTCCTTTTGTGCAGACTCAGTGTCACGTCAAGCTAACAGATGGACATTGACCCTCCCCTTATGGACTCGGAAGGACTCCTGAAATCAAGATGGATCTCAGCCTCCTCACATTTGCACTCTGTGAAAATGCCCCAGGCATTCATCAACATGACACACAAAGAAGTCACGGTTTGTGTATTTCCAGCATGGTTGAAACAAAATGAATGAAATGAGCTCACCTCCGACTTCAGGCAGTAAAGACCTAACCATCCAGGAACGGGCAACTCATTGATTTGCGCCTTAATCAAGGTAATACACAAATAATGTGTATTTTGAGAATTAGCAAAGTGAAATAGTATTTCGATTCTCTGACTGAAGGCTGCTGGAATTCATTCCTCCTTCAGGGTAAATCACCCAGCTTAATCAAATAAGGTCATTCATCACACCAGAGCTTTTGTTAAACCTATTATGCTTCATCTTTATATGATTAAGCGGTTTTGAACTGACTTTTCTTTCACTTCTGAGCCCCAGGTATGTTTAGAAGCTGCAAGAAATACAGATATTGGCACTCTGCATGAACTAAAGTAAGCGTGTGTGAATAGACAGCTTTGTTCACAACTGTCTAGTGCATGCATTATGGCTAAAGAGTACAGAGTACAACAAAACCTGGCTGGTTCCGAATGAGTCCTTTCATCAGGCGATCGGTGACCACTGGGAAACCTTGAGAGCCCAAACTGTGTTTTAAGTGAGACTGCAACTGCTAAGGCCATTATCCTTTCATTCTTAAACCTTTTCTCTCTCTGTCTGTATTTGTGTCAGTATATGTGTGTATATGTGTGTCCATGCCTATGTGTGTGTGTGTGCGTGTGTGTGTGCGTGCGCATGTCCTTTCCTTGCCTTGAAAGCCCTCAGAGCCTCAGGGAGATGTGAAAAATCAATACTCTTCGGCAGCTCTGCCTCTTTATTCATTTAATAACTCACTACCATTGCATTACTGTTCCACTGATCTCCCATCACAGGGCCCAGATTGACACCTTTGTGCTCTTTTACCACACTGGAGTTTGATGTAATCAGTTAAACCTCCACCTCACGCCTGACACATGCATCAAATGGACCTTGGTTATGAACATGGGTGCATCAACAACATTGCAATATGAAAAAGAGGAGTCAAAGTGTAAAGTCCGTGTGTTGACAGAGGAATCTGCGTGTCTGGCTCCTGGTGGCGAGTTGTGCTGCAATCCTGAAAATGGGAGGCGAACATGAGAAAAACACACACAAATCAGAGCGGCAATTTGAGAAAAGGGGGCCCGGAACTGAGGCATCATCTGTCGTGCATCAAGAAACGTCAACTTTGTATAGGTATATGGGAGAAAAGTAGTGATGAATATACAAGATGGCACATGATGACAGTTTTCACCACATGAGGCGTTTTATCTTTGCCAGAGTCACGGCGGTGATGTTAAAAAACTTGTATATGTGACATGGATGGATGTGTGTGCATGTTTGCATATGTGTCTTTGTGTGTGCACATGTACAGTGATTGTGATGGTGGAGGTGGGGGTTGCCTCCCTGTGTGGGACTCAGAGCAGAGAGCAGGTGGGCTCGGGATGGAGCAGAGAATCTGTATTGATTATTTTTGTGCCTCAGAGCTGTTTAGGCGTTGTCAAAGCTACATCCACCAGCTGAGAGGCAAATTGCAGTATTTACACCAGGAGATGTTTTTCGTTCTTTCTTTATTGTGTTTATTGTTTTTTTTTTTTTTAAGTGTTTTAAAGTATGAGATGTATCTACTGTCTACAGTGTTGGAGCATTTCCTTACTGCTTTATTCACAATTTTGGGATTTTTTCCCCAAAGTTAAACGAAGGCCACCCAGATGGGAAAGTAAGACAGAGGCAAAAGCCGTAACAACAGTTCACAATAAAAAAAACTCCCTAAAAATTAACACTTGCTTTCACTTAATTCAAAAAGAAGTCATTATTAGTACAGGTTACCATCTGAAAAACATTGCAGCATGTTTTTCATTTGTTTTAGAACTGATGTTACTACAGCATCGCATGGATCTGACAGTTTACTTAA
Source organism: Antennarius maculatus (assembly GCA_013358685.1). Classification (NCBI taxonomy): domain Eukaryota; kingdom Metazoa; phylum Chordata; class Actinopteri; order Lophiiformes; family Antennariidae; genus Antennarius; species Antennarius maculatus. The sequence continues at coordinate 2,766,269 of CM023606.1, forward strand.
ATCCATTTCAAGGGAAGAAGTGTGATTTGTTTTATATGTAATGAATTTGTAATATTAAAGTAAGCAATATTTAACCCATTCTCACATGTATAAAAATGAAATCAATCTGTTATTTTCATAATTTGATAGATATCCCCAGCAATCTCAAGCACTGGTTTTTCATCAGAGCTGGCTTTTAGTCCTTGTGGTATTTTTTTGTCACAAGTTGTGAAAGATAATTAATTTTATTAGAATAGTCATTACTTTTAAGGTATTTCCTGAAACTTGCACATGCTTTTAAAAAGGTGTGATGCATGCAGCATTACTGCAATGTGGAAACATTGTATGAGCATATGAATATATTGTATGTGGATATATAGTCAAAATGAGAGATTCATTAACAATGTTACTGACAAAAAAAAAAAAAGCAAGCAGCAAAGAAAAAAATAATAATCCTAAAACAGTTTCATTGTTGAACAAAACCAACCAGCAGACCAATTATTTTGTCAATGAAATGCTCATCAGCAAGGTCAAAAACAAGAACTAAATCACCCCATTTAGTAAAGATACAGTCAAGACAAAATGCTGCTTAGAGGCGAGTAAATCTCATGTAACCTAAGCCCGAATGTAGAGTTTTAGAACCTACAGATACAGAAAGGAGGATAGAGGGAATCAAGCAATCAGTTAGAAAGAAAACAAGCAGAGAAAGACAACAGTTATTTACACTGACCACACAGACGTACAGCTCCATTATGCAGCCTTCCAGGATGTTGTTGACAGAAAAAAAAGATAAAGATGCAAAAAAATCAGACAGAAAAACGATATGGCCAATGTTTCACCACCATAAAGCACTGATTTAGGCCTGCAGAGCATTACAGTGTTTTACCTGATAGGTTGAGTCATCAGTACAGAGGGCTAAGTGGATGATTTTATGATAACGATAGAGCAGAATAGGCACACTACATTGTGTTTGCTGATCTAATAACCGGCAGAGAACGCTAATGACATGAAAGGCGCTGCTATGTGCCAAACAGACTGAAACACGTGATTGATAATGCAGGGAGCCTTAATTCCATGTCAGTCAATAATGTAACGGCATATATCTAGACTATAGTGGCAAGTGACTACAGCCACAGAAATACTGAAAATAGGCTACCGCTAATCGATGATGGGAAGTGCTGGGGTTGGAAAGGGCTCTGAGGGAAACAAGTGGTTATGATGTCATTAATGGCTGGTTAAAACTAGTTAGAATGGTTGCTCGGAAACACCATAACCATCTTATACTGTACATACCCACCACTTTGATAGTGCTGAGCAAGTGTTTTGACCCTGTAATGACTACAGCAGATGTCAGCGTGAATAACGCCACTCAACACAAATACAACATAAAAAAATGAATACTTGACTGAAAACAAGTGTAATATGTTTGAAGAACTGTTCACTCTGTAGCCAGACACCAACATGATGATAAAATGAGATAAATATTATTAGAATTTCTGATCAGGTTGTTGCTAGTTTATTCACTTTCAGCGCCTTGTAATGATGCTTTATGAAAGCTTAAGGTGTGTATGTCTAACTTGACAGAGGCACATAACATGTTGATATTTTGCAAAGCAAAAGTGGCTCATTATTGTTAATTGGTCAATGAATTATTAAATTATTGTTATTTTTAAAGTCAAGCCATCTTGATCGGCAATTGTCATAAAAAGAAATCTGGCATTTGCAGCTCTAACACTTGACATTTAAATATAAATATTTCCCCCTTTAGGGAACTTGAGATAGAAGCAATAAGACCGAGAGAGAATAGCTGGAAAGGGAGAGAGAAAAGTTAGCGTCTGTGTTGTGTTGCTGATTCACTTGGATCCATGCAGAGAAGCTGACATTAAATCCTGCGTTGTGCTTGCTTGCGTGTCTGTGTGTATAAGTGTGTGTGTGTGTGTCATTATTGATTGGCGCACACAGTTTTATAGCACTCAGTTGTAAATGTCATGTTTTTACAGGCTTTTGTTTGATATAAACCTGATTAAAATATTTACTTGCTCACACAGATAGCAAGCAGCAAATGGCTGCAATTGGACAATTACTCTGCAATAAGGAACCAACTAAATGGCTATATGGCCTCTGATTAAAAAAAGTAAACAGAAGCCATATAGCCATCCCTTCTCCGATCCTCATTTTCAATTCAAAATCTTTTCAGTATTTCATGGAAATCTTTGTTGTTAAACATCCTTTTTAAAACCATAAATGTCATTTTTTTAAAACAATATTTCCTTGTATAGTCCATTCAAAACAATATCCTAGACGAAATACTTTACTAAATTCAAAAATATAAAGCAATATAGCAAAAACTTGTATGTTTACACACTGACTCCTTGATATGCACAGCGTTGTACTGAACATGTCAGTCTTTACATTTATTTACAGGTAAAACGACTTACCAAACTCAGATTTGCTATATAAAACATGTAATCAAATGTGCTGCTTCAAAATAGATACAAAATTTAGATGCAAATTTATTGCAGAAAGAGTTTGGAAGAATAGTACAAAAATCAAATTTAAGCTGTACAGCATAGACTGCATTTGATATCTATGCTACTATATCTTTATTATTTAAATTAATTGTGAAGCTCTTTATATGAAACTTGACAGTGATACTTTCATCTATATGCTCGGCATTCCCCATAAACATGTTTCCTTCATAAATGTTTCACGTGATAAATTCCTGAAACCTTTTATCTCTCACCTTCCATAGTGCAGTTTCATGACAATATGGGATGCACTGATTTGGCTTCACAGATGTGTAAACATGTAATGTATGACCTCAAGCACTGACCGAAAAGGGGTCCTGATGGTACCTGAGGCCTCCCCAGCAACTGCCACAATTTGCTGGAGATTGTCTCAACCTTGGACTGACAGCTACCCCTAGTGGCAGTTTCTTAGTACTGTATATATTGATTACATTTACAGTACAGTATACATATGTGACTGTGACAACCTGCCACAGCAGATGAATGGGTTGGAAGATGAATGAATGAATGAATATATATGAAGGTGTGAAAGATATTGTTTGGATTGTCATGTCCTGTATAATTAATTAAGGCGCTGAATTGAGTTGAACTGACAATAAAATGGCAGAGAGGATTTGATGATGTCAAACCGAATGCTAATGCAAAACCAATAGCCTGTTAAATTAAAATAAGGTCATAAAATGTACCCGACTGTGAAAATTAAGAGACTTTAATAGCAGAAGAGAGTATTCGGACTCATTTAAAGATTATAGAAAAGTGGATTTTTCACTTGCGTCACTAAAAGCAGATTATTATCTCCTATTTTTATGAAATGCCACCCTCAGTTAGAGCAGTCTACTGAAGGTGGCTGCAGACGTTTTCTTTTTTCCAATTTGCACTCTAGCTTGAAAGGATACCTGCAACATGGCTAATCCTACAGATAAAAGTTTGTACTTGCTGAAGAGAAAATGAAAATCATGAATAAATCTCCTTTCACTCTACAATAACTGTTTTTAACATGTGACAATTAATTAAATGGGCAAAAAGGGTTTAGTTGAATTTTTAATGAAATAAAAACTTGTCAAAAAACTATTCCAGGGCTGTGCATCTCTCTGTCCAGATGAGTGTTTGATTTACTCCACAGGTTAAGTGTGTAGTTAAGGATTTTTTAAAGCCCTGCAAAAGATAGCAGTTATCTAGCTTATCCATGCTAAATCAGTGCAACACACATACACTCACACACACACACACACACACACACACACACACACACACACACACACACACACACACACACACACACACACACTCCTACGGGCAATTTGGGACAGGCCAAATTAACCAGAAGAGCATGTTTTTTTGCAATCAGGATTGCAGGTGATCCCACCCACCCCTCTCACAGCCTTTTTAGCTTGAACGCTACCCTCCCCCTGCCTCGCCCCCCAGCACCTGAGAACCTCTCTCTCTGTCTCCCCCTGTCAACTCATAGACTGCCCACACGTCACTTCCACTTACTGGATTAGAGAGTATATAGAGATGTTTACCTTACTTTTGTGTTTCGTTTTATACTTTGTGTTGTACTGCCTGAGTTGTACTGCCTGTGTTGTACTGCCTGAGTTGTACTGCCTATTGTACTGCCCGAGTTGTACTGCCTATTGTACTGCCCGAGTTGTACTGCCTATTGTACTGCCTGAGTTGTACTGCCTGAGTTGTACTGCCTGTTGCTGTCACGACTCGAACATGACTGGCAAGGGGAAGCCAAAAGCACGACAGAGTAGCAGGGGGGTACAGTCTCAAAAAAGGATTTAATAATACAGGCAGAGGTCAAATTCCAAATAATCAGTATCCAATAAACGACAGGCAACTGATAGAGTCCAGAATCAGGCAGGGTCAGGCACAAAACAATCAACAAACCAGGCAGACAAATCAGATGAGGAGCAGACAACAGGCTGGGTTGAGAAAGCAGGCAGGATACGTAGGCTGGAGAGTCAGGGCGGACACTAAACAATCTGGCAGAGTACTGCGGGCTGAGCTGGGTATATGTAGTGTGGAGACAGATTAGGGAGTGGCTGCAGGTGTGTGGAGAGACAGCAGGTGCAGGGAATGAACTGATTGAAGATGAGACAGGATCTGGAATGATATGACGTGTTAGTGGCAGGAAAATAAACAGGAAAATCATAGGACAGAGACGTGACAGTTGCACCGTGGGTCTGAGAGGACTGCAATTTCATCTGCGCTGTTTATCCTGCATATATGGTACATTTGACGATAAAGTTAACTATGACTAACAAAGAGAATGCTGAACATGAAAATTTTGTTGCTGCCTCATGGACACAGACATAAAGTACACTTGAGTAATCGACTGTGATTTTGTGTGTGTGCGTGCGTGCATGCGTGAGTGCGTGTGTGTGTGCAGTTATCTTAGCGTGTGTGTATTCCTGAGACTGTTTGACTGTGCATCTGTCTGTATGTTGTGGGCTGTCTGGGTTTGGGTTCCCGGTGATTTTGTGAATATGTATGATTGGGTGCATGCATGATTGATTCTTTGTGCAAATGTCAGCATATGGCATTAGAATATAAATCTAATTCTATGCCTACAGTGCACACAGCCACAACCTACTTTGCATTTGCACTCGTATAATCCTTCAACATCTATAAAACTCCCCTCTCCACATAGCTATTTTAATTCAGTATATTTAGAGTTGTAAAGATCACTCAAGCCTGCAAATGACAGCAAGATAAAACGACACGCAAACTGTTGTGGTCTGACATGAAAATGACTGCAGTGAGTAACTGCAAAACCACTTCACCCTCAACAGTTGGTATTCAATGCGACAATGGTTTTACTGCAGCTCCTGAGTTTCATTATTTATGACAACATGGATGTAGTGCTGGGCTATGGTATAAGTGAGAACACTCAGTTTATTCTAAAATGAAAAATTACCAATAAAAACACTAACAAACATAAAAGTGATGGGAAGCTCAGATGCATTGGATATGTGCAACCAATTTTTTTCCCCTCCAGATTCAGTATGTGATTATTTGGCTATAAAACAAATGCACCAAATGCTAATGTCAGGGTTGCTTTAGTCAGGGAAAATTATTTCAAATATTCAAATAAAGATCTGAATGTTGATTGTTCTCCTAATAAGGATTTGCAATTATCGAGATTTGTCAATTTCAGGGTTATTCCACTAAGACTCATAGTATGGAGAGAAAAGCAGGTGACTTACACACGTTAATTGAAAGCAAATTAATGTTGGTCATTGGTTAATAGTTATATTGTGATAATAAAAATTGAAACAAATCTAGACTTTTAATTATTTCGTTTCTTCAAACTGGTGTCATATAATTTTTATGTTTGGTCATGATTTTTTGACAGACTTATTGCAATTTGTAGTAATTAATAATTTTATGTAATTCCCAATAAAGACATGATGAATAAACAAGCTTTTATTTTCACTGGGATTAAAGTGATAAATGATAAATGCAATCATATCTCAATCATAATGTAAGTCTAGGGTCTTTTTTGGTATTTTTTTTTTAACGTGACACAAACTAAACCTTGGAGTTATGCCTTCATTCATCCACCAGAGGGCAGTATTGTACTGTCTGCTATTTTGTTAAAACTGCCTGGGGAATTTCCCGAGGCCAAAAATGCTTGTACGACAAACAACTTGTGCAAGGCTCGTCACACAGCTGCACCTCCTCCACTCCCACACAATGTGCACTCTTCACTCATGCTGCTGTGTGTATCATTGTGTTTATTACTGTGTGTGTTACAGCACTCAACTCATGTGGAGACGATAAGGTCCCGAGTGTCTATGACGATGATGTATGACTTTGGTTTTGCATGAGTCTTGGGTTGTAGCTATTGTATTGAACAACGATTCACGTGACTGTCATGCTTGAACAAGTCTATTTAGGGACTGTGTCCTGCATAGAATTTTGTGACAGCTACTATGTCTTGGTCTTTTACTTGCTCTACGTTGTATTGCCACCTTATCCTCGACCTGATCGTGCAAGTGTCATGGGAGAACCCTGGTTTTCAGCCAGAGAGGATGTCTCTCTGGGGATAAATATACCTGATGGATCAGAGGCACCTGCTGAGACCAAACTATTTCTAACAATGGCAGGATTTGGAAAAAAAACAACAACATGGCATGTTCTGCCATGTTTTACATTCTGTTCTGGTACGCTATTTGACATTAAAATATAATTCTTGAGTTAATCACTTCAGCGATGAGGATCACTGGTGCTAATGGTGCTCGTATTAATGGAGTCATAGAAAAGTGTAACCAACCGATTTAAGGTGCACTTGAAGGTAAACCGTTTGACAAAAGGAAGCGTCCGTGTTTACTTCAGGAACAGTAATTGATATAGGGATATAATTATATGTTTGAAATTTAGATAATTATTTAATCTGGTATCTGTTTTTCTGCTTTTCTCTATCTCTCAGTCCAAATGGTCAAGGTAAGTGAAAGCCCATCTAGACACCAGTCCTCCTCTGAGATTTCTGCCTGTCAGGAGGTAGGTAAATGGCTTTTCTGTCCTTGCTGTTGTCACCAAGTGGTTTGTCATGGGGGACTATTGGGTCACTCTACACAATACAGTCTTTAGTCACATCCATAGGAAGTGTGTCATGATATAACTCTCAACTCTCCTCCAACACCTTACTAGAATGAATGCACTTAATCAACTGAGGCTCAAGAGATTCCACAAAGCTCAATTTTGTCTCATCCAGCCAAACTAATTTGAGCAAAATGACAGGGCTGAACACTGATCGAATCGATCTGCCGCAGCAAATAGCAGTAATTTGCCAAGAGCATTGATGTTCACGTCACTGAAAAATTTGGAATCGTAACAACAATGGAATCATACTGTATATCACCCTTAAGCATACAGCTGTCACAAACTAAACCAGTGAATATGGGTGAAAGATTACTGATGGATTGAACATGCAAACAGTGTTAGTTTGAGTGTGCACTGCTGTATCAGTCACTGTTGGGATCATGAGATGAGTGGACACGCTAGTGGTCGCGTCTGTGTCATTTCCATCCACTCTGTGCAGTGATTCTCATGTTTACATCTTGTCATTCAATATTTGGGGGTGGATAACTTTTTCCTTGTTGACTCACACTGCTCTTGTTTTGACACACACACACACACACACACACACACACACACACACACACACACACACACGCACATGCACATGCACATGCACGCACACTGCTTATTGTCTCTCCTCCCTGCACCTTATGTAGTCTACATTTGGTCATAACCTTTTCCTGTTATTTAATGTCCCAAAGGAGCTCATTACAGTCGCGTAGATAATTAAAGCTTCATCTAATCTCATTTAATCTAATCCAACATAATGTAATATGACATAATGTAACCCAACACAGACAGCAGAGCTTCGATGAAGACCTGGCATTTTATTTCTCTACAATTGCATTACAAATTGCATTTGGGACAGACATTAGTTTATTTCAGTAGGGATGCATATGGTTTGAAAACCTTTACCACACAGAGAAGTCAGACTCTAATTTATTTTGGATAGATTAACAAACTTCAATAAGGAATAATATTTTGTCATTACATGATGATCAGATCACACGTATTTTCAGCGTAAAAAGATTTCAGTCTTAGGATCATGGGGTGAATGAAAGATAAATTGTAGCCTGCATGTTCATCTAAATGAACTATTATAACATCACCTTCAGACAGATTCCAGGCAAGAAACCAAACTGTAATTGATATTATATGATATAGAATGAATAATGCCTCAACTCTTACAAACTCCCTCTTGTTATTTGGCCGTGCTGTCTGTAAGAATGAGTGTAGTTACTGAGAAACAAAGCTAATTCTATTAACCACAGTGTAGTGACTTGCTAATCTTGTCAAAGCAGGGGAAGAGCAGCTGTTTCCCATCAAATGTCATATATGAAAAAAACTCAGGGATCCAGCTCCAACTAGAATGAGACTGTAGATGGAACATGTTTTAAATTCTAGACAGTTATTAACATTTCTCTTGGAAGTCTATTTTTTATTTGTGCATATTTTATTCTCACATTAGAATAAAGCTAAGAAATTATCAAACCTTTTTTCAAACATTTTTGTTAAAGGAAGACAAAAAAAAGTAAAGATCAAAACACACAGTTTAGTGCCTAAACTCAATATCTTTACTTGCTAAAAAACTTCAAATATTAGTAATTATTGATACCTTCCAGAGCAGGAAAGCTATCTGAAGTCTATTAGTTAGTAAGTTAAGTTAATAATATATTAATTTTTAAGTGCTAGCAGTGTGTTATATGTTGTGACCTGGTAGGAATAATGAAGTGTTTCTGTGTAACACTTGTCACAGAGAGTTTTTACAATGTACTTAATATAATTTAAAAACTGGTTTATAGATAAATGAAAGCCATTTAACAGAGCAGTTTGAATGGATTTTACATAAATCAACCAAGCTGTAAAAGCAACTCTACAAAACATTTCTTTCAGGAGGTGATATTACAGATATGTTAGACAGTATTTTGCATGCCTCAGTGGCAGAAATGTCTCCTGACGTAGTTCAGGAGAATCAGAAAATATTCAGGAAAAAACCTCTGGCTGGCAGGTCTTTTTTCAGAGTGCTACTTTGAATTATTTTACACTAAAATGGATCTGTTTTGACACGGAAGCCAGACGCTGTTTCATCCATTTATCTTGAGGACGCAGCACATTGACTGCATCCAAAAATAAATAAATCTGCAGTGTACCAGAAAATGTTAGCCAGCTAAATTATTTTTCCACCATGTGTTGACCACACATTTAGGTTACAGATATTGATGATGAAATTTACTGCAGTTTGACTGTTGGGCTGCTGAAATAGATGATTGCTCTATTAGTTCCAAAATGTGTGGATGAATTACTCTCACTCACGTCCCACTGCGTAACAACTCAGACACGTCATGAAAAAAGCTGTTTGAGGTGTTTAAGTAGGCTTCAGTTATAAATCACCACAAATAATATAAAAGCACATGAAGCAGATCTGCTTTGGATTGGACTGAGTCAACATGTTTCAGACGCTGAGAGTACTCCGTAAAATATGATTCATCAACAATTTATGAATAAATTTTTCAACGTTAAATATTTGACAACTACCAATTTAACTGAAACAAAAGTTGAGTTATAAATGTATAATTTATGGAACCAGCAGCTTGGATTGTGGTGCCTGTGACCTTGTTAAAGCTTCCTAACATGTTAATGCACACTCTGTTGCTATTGTTAGCTGCTCCAGCTAGGTCAGGAAGGAAACAATAATTGTCAGAGAATAGTATCCTCACTGTCGATGTTAGTAATCAGTGTGATGGTTGTGTTGAATTAAGTTCTATAAAACAAATGTTGGTGATTATTGCTTTGATTTCAAGGTATGTAGATAATTTGATGCTATGACTGTTGCCATTCATGTTTTTTTTCTGTATCTGTCTTGAAAGGACTGAAACATTCAACAGTAGCACAGGATTATACAATAGTTAATGCATTTATTTCATCAGCTCAGAAAGATGTCACTTTTACCACGTCTTTCTACCTACTGCAGGACTCAAGCTGCATCAGATAACCAATACAGTGATATCACCATGACAATATCTACTTAGATATTGAAACCAGATATTTGCATACTAAATGATTTGAACCAAACATACATAAAAAAAAAAAACCCATCAAAAACAGAGATAAGCTTTTAGAAGCTCATGAATAGGAGAGAAAGTTTAGTGTAATTTATTCGTATGACGGCTGTTTGAACTTTTGATGCATTTGCTACACACATTGGTTTTGTTCATAATGTAATCTTGTGATGTTTTTTTTTTTTTTTTTTTGCCACATCAAGTGAATACACCACAGCCTTTCATTTAAGAGCACAACCTATATGGGAATGCTCAAAAATATGTTTTATCCATTTTGGAGGTGTGCTTACCCAGGGGAATCTTATATCTAATCTCCTACCACTGTGTGTTTGTGTCTGGATTTCTGAGAGAAAGAAAGATGGCAGATGAGGAGAGTTAAATAAATGAAGCCAAGATGAAGGAAGAAGAAGGTTGTACTTCCCGCTACTCTATGTGCTACACCAAGCTGATTCTGAACTGTGCTTGGAGGTGACATCTTTCTGAAGCAGTAAAAGTCCCCACAAATCACATGGCAGCCTCCCCTTCTCTCTCACTGTACATCTTGCCCTGGCTCTTCATCTTCCACTCTCTGTCCCTCTGGAACTAGGCCTGTCTATGTGACTCTCTTTCTTTCAGTGCTTGTTTCTCTAATGTCACATGTACCTGTCTCAGACCACCGTCAACAACATAGGATGAGCCTGAGTGGAATGAAGTGCATTCGTCAATGTTTTCGCATTATACAGTCATCCTGCCACATCCTATTTTATCTCTAACCAAGTCCCATCACCTGTCTTTGCCTCTCATTCTGGTCTTATCTTACTGAGTTTGATGTGTTGCAGAGCGGACAGGCTCCTAATCGCATCACCTTAATTAAGACCGTTTTATTCCTGCACATTTTTGCATTTGCACATAAAGATGATGTCTTTTTCTTTAGCACCACAACATGCATTGAAATGACCACAGAAGATGCAGACCAGTCCTACACTTTTAGGTTGTAGGAGTACAACACTGTACAAAGCGTAGCGGATAACACTGACAACAACATGTGTAAGCATAGCCTGCGTTTGTTGTCCCTACATGAAAAGAAGAAGGAGAAAAAAAAAAGAAGATCTAAAATAGAATCTCCTGAAGCAAGCAGTGAATGCTACTGGTAATCAGAAATGACATGCTACTTCCTATGTGCAGGGGAAATGGGAAAGCCACCCTTCAGGGTCTTGTTGTGAATGTGAACGTATTCACATGTGTGTATTTGTCTGAGTGGTTTTATGCAAGACTGTTTGAGGGCAAAGAAAAGCCTCTTTCTGGGAAGATGCAGGGGGGAGGACATTAATTGATGTGACCGGATAGAAACAGGCTCTGACAATCCCAAATTCAACCCTTAGATTTCCCCAGTGTTAAACCCTTTGACTGTCTGATAAAAGGTGTCAGTGGTGCATTTTGAGCTATTCCTCTATTGATTTATTGGTTTGCTGACATGCTTCTAATGTTTATTATGCTTTGGGAAATGAAGGGCTGTGTAAAACACAAGGGCAAGGGCATAAGCCTCCTAAAGCCTTCAGAATAAACATACATTTACGTTCGTCATTTCAAATATGAAATTGTAAGTTGTGTAGCATGCTCGGATTACTTCAGCAAGCCAGACTTGTTTTAATTCAGTGAAAAGGTATATTTATTACAAGTGGAGAACTACAAGGTCAAAATCTAACGTGGCAACACATATGAGCTCGATAACAGAGCTGTTGATTTCCCATGTTTCAGGTATCCCACTCACCATGCCATTACTATGCCCCGCCATTCGCCCCCCCCCCAGGTCCACTCAAGTTGCTCAAGGAAAAAACAAAACAAAACACTGCATGGAATAGTTTTAACACCAGAAGGATTCAATTGCAAACAAACATGAGCTCAGCGGATTCATCCAGTTCCTTCCTGGGCTACTTTAAATACATAATCAATGTGTCTGCACATTTTTAATAGCGAACTTAATGAGTCTTATGACCTGTTAATTTCCTCTAAATGGAAATAACAACGCCTTCACTGCTGCAAAAGAAATCAGATTAGACTGCAGTATATTGTGCAGTTTCATTATTACATTTGATTAAGTTGACGAAAGTAAAAGTCTGGCAGTAGATTGTGTGTAATCATTAACAAACTAACCTGTCATTAATAAAACAAATGGGGAACAATGTCCTGAATTGACCTTAGAATAAATGTAGAGGAGAATTGTTGAAAAGGCTGGACAAGTCAGTAATTACAATCTTTTCAAAAACCTATAATAAGAAAAATGTGGACATATGACAGGTTTTTTTAATAGTATGCAAAGTACCTTTGAATCTGCTTGGATAGAACTAGTACAAGTCCTTTAAGTGCACGCGCGTGCGCACACACACACATACACACACACACACCACCTGTTAACGGCAATGTTAATGCACAATACGGTACGACATCCAGAGTACTTCTGTCTGTCTGTCCATCTGTCCAGTAAATGGTAGGGTTTGTGCTCTCTTATACGGACGTAAGTCCTCAGTTACGCAGAATTAAGTACTATGGTCATAAATCCAAAACGAGATGTTGATGCTTTATGCATTTGCTTGTGTTAGCTTGTTCAAGTGTTTCGCAAATACAAGCAGAAATGAAAATGTTTATTGAGTGACAGTAATTCATCAAGGATATAGATCGTCAACTGATTTAAAAAATATAAATCAAAGTTTAGATTTTGATAGACACATCATAAAATGACTTCAAGCTCTCAGGAATGACAAGAAGACTGATCGGACTGACTCGGAAAATTGCAGATGTCACCAGTTTGCAGGTTTATCATTTAAGTCAACTCAGTATAACATCACAGACGTCCTATTGAAAACATGCTGAAGCTTTCAACTTCACAAAAACAAACAGACATTTTTGGCCAAACAACTTGATGGATGCTGCAGACTTACAAATTAATCAAAAAAGAATTTCATGGCTGACAGCTGTCTTTATCCAAGTGCTTTTCTTTAGAGGCCAAACCCACAGCAAACCAGCTCAGCTCCCCAGAGACAGGTTCCTGGAGGAGATTTAAATGTGGGACAGTGATCTCTTCTTCTCATGTCGGCTTTTCCCTTCAGGGGTTGCCACAGCGACTCGATTGCCTCCATCTAACCCTGTCCTTTGCATCCTCTTCTCTCACACCAACTACCTTCATGTCCTCTTTCACTACATCCATAAACCTCCTCTTTGGTCTTCCTCTAGGCCTCCTGCCTGGCAGTTCAAAACTCAGCATCCTTCTACCAATATATTCACTATCTCTCCTCTGGACATGTCCAAACCATCTCAGTCTGGCCTCTCTGACTTTATCTCCAAAACCTCTAACATGTGCTGTCCCTCTGATGTACTCATTCCTGATCCTATCCTTCCTGGTCACTCCCAGAGAGAACCTCAGCATCTTCATCTCTGCTACCTCCAGCTCTGTCAGTGATGACGGGTTAAATTAATGTATAAACACATTGTGTGTGTGTGTGTGTGTGTGTGTGTGTGTGTGTGTGTGTGTGTGTGTGTGTGTGTGTGTGACAGAAAGATTACAACCACATAGGAGGTCCCTTATTATTTGCTGAGTGGAGATATGTTTGGATTTTTTTCTTTAATTTAATTAAAATGCTTTCAGGACATTCATCAAGCTAATTTTGAATACTCATTTAGGGCTGATAATGTTTCGGGTAATCAGTTGAATCCCAGATCCATTCACAAACCTATTCTGCATTACAGTGAGCTTTAATTGTCCGGAGCCTGGTTAAAAATAACTAACCACTCACGGAGGATTGAAAAAAAATCTAAATTGGCTTGTTGTGACCTTCCAGATTGTCGGCCACAGGTGATACTGAACCTAAAGTTTTGTTAGGAGGTAAATTGATAAGTCTGCACAGCATCTTTTTTTTTTTTTATCTAGTTATAGGACTGCCAAAATGCTGTTTACGTAAAAAACATTTTTCTTATTGTCACACTGCGGGACATGTAATGTCAAACAAGTCAAATGAACTCCAACACATCATTTGCAAATTTCAAGCTTTCTATATCCAATCTACAAACACTGAAAGGAAATAATTGCACACCATGTGGGTTAAGAATTCCGTTTTGGATGTGGACTGAAACATTCCCTCATCCTACAAGTGGCAGAGCTGCTTAATGGACAGAGACGGTTTAGTTGTGCTTCATCAAATAGTGTGGCATTAAACCGAGCAACACAAAAATACACTGACTATCTTAACTGCACAGTGACTAAACTATTTCCTATGTTTTTTTGACACTACCCCCCCCCCCCGCCCCCCCGCCCCCATGTAAAGTGGAGGCTCAATGAAAATCCAAAAGTTTACAAGCAGTTTGCTTTGCATGAAGTCTGTCTGACACCACAGCCTGATGTTTGAGTGGAATGGAGACTGCAGTGTGGTCCACGATGAATCATCACCAGGTCATGATTGAGTCGGGGCTTGTGAACATTGGCTTTGGGTTAGGTTGCTCACCTAGTGGAGGATGATTGATCCTAAGAGTGTATTGATCAGCTGAGACACCGTTATCATCCTCTTCCACTCTCATCCTCTCCCTGTCCTACCGTCCCTGAGGACTGAACTGATGGGAAGTCTACTCTACTTTGTCTCCTTATCGATGGAGGCATTTTCTTGGGACAGTTGTCTCCGTCTGTGTGAATACAACCAGTTTTGTCTACCCATGTGTCTGCCTGTGTCTCTGCTTTCGCTACCTGTCTCCTCAGGCAATCAGAGATAGTGTAACAAACAAGGCTTTTCAGGCTTTCAGCAAAAAACGACACTGATAGCAGATTTATGCTGACACCTTACATTTGCAGAGTGTGGAGACGGATGCAAGCTATAAAGGTTTCTAAAGATCCGATTCCTTTTATGTTGAATTGTTAGAACTTTTTTTTTTTTAAATAGAGTATTTCATATTTAAATTACAATTAAATGCATGTATTATGTCAAACACTTTGAAACACTGGTTCTGCAGATTACACCATCTACACAAGCATTTCTGTCGTACTTTTTAATTGCTCATACGTGGTTGAAATTGTAGGTTTATTTCTATCTAGTTACCTATACTGATGCAGAATCCTCAGAATGAGGATGTAGAATTTTCTTGGTGATCTTTATCAATAAAAAAACAAACCTATAATATTCTAAACACAATATTGCAAAAAAAAGAAGCTACTAGACCATCATCAGTTCTAAAGAACCTTTTACTTGGCTTCACAACCATCCTACATGTGCATAGCCATAAATAAAAGGATCTTCCTCATTTGCAGTTATATACTGTACTTCCTGTAGACTTAACCACACCCTGGCGCCTAGAGCGTTCTCTGGGTAAATATTAAGTTAAAGTTTCACGATACCACAAAACCACAATAAAATTGTTCATGTAGTGTTAATCAGCAAAATAGATTTTTTTATGAAAAATAGCTTTACATCTGCAAGACTCTGAAATGACTGTATGTAGGACTGCAGTTTGTGTTGCTAACCTATGCTGGAGTCAGAATGGTCCTGTGTTTGTCAGAAGGAAATTAATATACTTACAGTCCATTAGCTGTAGTATCTACAACTCATGGCCTTGAAGGGCAGAAAGGAGGGAAATAAAAATATTTAAAAGCATGCTTAATCCCCTCTAGACTTCTTCTTTTCCTTTTGGCTTTTCCCTTCAGGGGTCGCCACAGCGAATCAACCGCCTCCATCTAACCCTGTCTTCTGCATCCTCTTCTCTCACACCAACTACCTTCATGTCCTCTTTCACTACATCCATAAACCTCCTCTTTGGTCTTCCTCTAGGCCTCCTGCCTGGCAGTTCAAAACTCAGCATCCTTCTACCAATATATTCACTATCTCTCCTCTGGACATGTCCAAACCATCTCAGTCTGGCCTCTCTGACTTTATCTCCAAAACCTCTAACATGTGCTGTCCCTCTGATGAACTCATTCCTGATCCTATCCTTCCTGGTCACTCCCAGAGAGAACCTCAGCATCTTCATCTCTGCTACCTCCAGCTCTGTCTACTGTCTTTTCCTCAGTGACACTGTCTCTAGACCAAACAACATCGCTGGTCTCACCACAGTTTTGTACACCTTTCCTTTCATTTTAGCTGAAAATCTTCTATCACATATCACACCCGACACTTTCCTCCACCCGTTCCATCCTGCCTGTACACGTTTCTTCACCTCTTTTCTGCACTTTTCATTGCTCTCGACTGTTGACTCTAAGTACTTAAAATCTTCCACCTTCTTGATCTCTGATCCCTGATGCAGTCCCACCTCCACCTTGAACTCCTCTGTCACACCTACAGCACACCTCACCACTGTCTTACAGTCCTCATACATGTCCTGCACCACTCTAACATACTTCTCTGACACTCCAGACTTCTTCATACAATACCACAGTTCCTCTCTGGGCACCCTGTCATAAGCTTTCTCCAGATCTACAAAAACACAATGCAGCTCCCTCTGGCCTTCTCTGTACTTCTCTATCAACATCCTCAAAGCAAATACTGCATCTGTAGTACTCTTTTTTGGCATGAAACCATACTGCTGCTCACAAATGCTCACTTCTGCCCTTAGTCTAGCTTCCACTACTCTTTCCCATAACTTCATTGTATGGCTCATCAGCTTTATTCCTCTGTAGTTGCCACAACTCTGCACATCTCCCTTGTTCTTAAAAATGGGCACCAGCACACTTCTCCTCCACTCCTCAGGCATCTTCTCACTATCTAAGATCCTGTTGAACAACCCAGTCAGAAACTCTACTGCCACCTCTCCTAGACACTTCCAAACCTCTACAGGTATATCATCAGGACCGACTGCCTTTCCACTCTTCATCCTCTTCAGTGCTCTCCTCACTTCATCCTGGCTAATCTTTGCTACATCCTGGTCCACAACAGTCACCTCTTCTAGTCTTTGTTCTCTCTCATTTTCCACGTTCATCAACTCTTCAAAGTACTCTTTCCATCTTCCCATCACACTGCTGGCACCTGTCAATAGACTTCCATCCCTATCCTTAATCACCCTAATCTGCTGCACGTCCTTCCCATCTCTATCTCTCTGTCTTGCCAGCCTGTATAGATCAGTCTCTCCCTCCTTACTGTCCAACCAAGCATACAAGTCATCGTAAGCTTCTTGTTTGGCCTTTGCTACCTCTACCTTCACCTTACGCTGCATCTCCCTGTACTCCTGTCTACTCTCCTCAGTCCTCTCAGTGTCCCACTTCTTCTTAGCTAACCTCTTTCTCTGTATACACTCCTGTACCTCCTCATTCCACCACCAAGTCTCCTTATCTACTTTCCTTCCAGATGACACACCAAGTATTTACAGATATCCATATCATACTCGACCATCTCAACAGAGACATACACTCTCCCACTGCCCCTAATGCTGTGTTAAGACACCGTGTGTCTGCTGTAAGTTGGAAGAATGATCAAATTATTAATGACCTGGGAGTGATATTGAAGTTCCGAAGTGCGTTTGAAACTGGATTTTTTTGGACACAATATTTTTGTCCCAATATCAAAATGAATACAACTGAAAAATCGTCATTATTTTGTCTTTTTTTTTCCATTTAGCATTAATTCAGAACTAAAACATACTTCTAATGGGCCTTGAAAGATACACATTTATTGTTGACCTCTTTTTACATCCACAAATTATTCTTGATAGATGCATTTACATTATGCAAATTCCTGCCTTATTTGAATATTTACATGAAATATTACCATCTGCACTGCATGCATGAGCAGAGACAAAAATGATGACGGACACATAGCGTGTTCCAATGATGCATTCATAAGGATTACAGAGTGTTTTTTTAAATGGAAGCGTGGAGGAGAAAATATTCTTTGCCCTTATGCTTCTTTGAAATTGTTGCTGTGGAGTTGTCTGACAATGTGAGAGGGTGATATTTGTATGTGCAGGATGACATCACATTGCTGCAGAGGGTATACAGTGAGGACCTGGGTGATAAATACCTCCTCTATTTTATTGCGTTGGAACTGAGCCTTGGAACATGCATATGTACAGTGTAGGCACAGATTGATTTTTCTTTGATGCTCTGCAACTTGGCAAACTTCCTTTGTGTGATTGGAATATTAATTACGCCCTTCATTCACTTCTTCAAATGAAGATTACTTCAGAGCTGAAGACAGGAAGAATGCTTTTATTTGTAATTCTATTTTTTTCCCCTTTGCAAAATTATAAAACTCAAGGATAAAATCACCTCTAAAACACAATTTACATTATTTCTCCAATGTTGCACTAATTGTGTTATAGGAATTTCTCAATACGAAGCCTACGTTTGAGGTAAAATACCCTTGGATAAGATAGGTAAGATGATGGCAACTTTTAATCCAAAGAACATGTTATTCACCAGACAAGGAAGGAAGGAAGGCAATAAAGAAAACAAGAAAGCAAGAAAGCAAGCAAGAAAGAAGGAAGGCAAGAAGGCAAGAAAAAAAGAAAGAAGAAAGAAAGAATACTTAAAGAATACTTTATTGATCCCCAGATGGGGAAATTACTTAAAATTAAACTTAAAGGACAAGGACTTTGCAGTATTTCTGCATACTTATCAAGGTAAATGAGTTTGCTACAGTCTGATTCTAGTTTAAGTATTCCAAGTAACAGAATAGATGTGTCATGCACCGTCATTGTATAAAAATATATGTAATAATAAAGCTATGACTGTTGCTGAGAAGTACAAGCTTCCTACATTCTAATGAATGGGTCACTCAGTCCACGGAGTCCACAAACTTGGGGACTGGGTGTGGCTGGTTCAAGTCTAACATGATCAAAACTTTTAGCGTATGAAGAGGTAGATGGAGAGGCATCAGTTTACCTCCTGAGCACTGCTGAGGTTTCTTTGAGCAAGGCACCAAACCCCATCAGCTGACCCTAGGATGCTGTCCTTCACTCGACCAAGTATCGAGTGTAAAAACAGTTTGCTACTGGAGATTAATTAAGTTCATTCAATTTTAAATTATGACGTTAGGCAAAAGATTTGTACACCAAAATGATGCTTCAGCATAAATTCAGTCATTAAGATTAAACATTTGCACACTATATATCTCACACTAGCGTGTTGTATTTCACAAAAGGTTTGATCCAGAACACAGAGAAAGGTTAGAAAGGAATTAACAAGGTTTAATTTAACAGATGTAAGTGAAGAGTCCCATTACTGATGCAGACCAGGCTGAGAATGAGAGACAGATGATAGCATGGCTGATGATCAGACTCACACTGAATAGACAGGTCTCCTAGGGCACAGCAGGTAGGCATTAAGATTTCTAGGCAGAGAAAGCAAAGTCTGACTGAAAAAACCTGGGAAAAAAAATCTAAATCAAGAGTGAAATATGTGATACCTTGACTTAACAAAGAGGGTGAGAAATACTAGCTGGGGGGCAGGACGTAAATACTGCAGAGGATGGGTGTCTTCTGATGAGGTGAACATGTACACACTATCAGGCACACTAAAAGAAAAGAGTATATTAAGGATAACAAAGGGGAGAAGAGGAAAGGATACTTCTGATTCTGACACTATTCTTTTACTTACTGCTGTCAATTTTAATTTAATTTAATATACTTTAGTAATCCCCGAAGGGAAATTAAGAGCACTCTAGTAAGTCCAATCAAATCACATGCATATGGTAGTGTGTACAGGCCCTGAACAAGCAAACACACACAGGGGGCCTGTACGCATACCGGGGAGGTAGAGTGGCGGGCAGCTCCTTTGTGGTGCGCCCCAAATGAGCAACTTGTAAGGGGGACGCTGTCAGCATCTGTCTGCTGTCTTTTGAAGTTGCTTTCTATTCTACTGGTCTCTTATGCCACTTCTTTTCCCTGTTTTGCTTGCCCTCCACCTCGTGATCAATGCTCAGTTTTCGCCACCAGATTCACCAACCTCATCATTTACCATTTTGAACAGGTACCACAACCGGTGTCTGGATTACAATGGAGGATACATATAATACATATGACACATCTGACTTCTGAGACATGAAGCACAAAAGACTTTCTGACACCATAGACTTTGCAGCATGTTAGTTATCGCCTCTCACAAGAGAACATTTCACACAGCAATTTGAGGAGATGACACTCATTGTTCTGATGAAACATGCAGACGACAAGTTATCAAGGATTGATTTTCAATAGATCTTATGTTGTACTACTGATGTAGTAGTCTATGCGTTGACCTGGTTTATGTGTTGATCTAATTATACATCATAACTGCAACATTTACCTGATTTAGTTCAGCTGACAAAATTTGAATCAACTACCTGAATCATCTGATTGACTGAAATCATGAAACAATCTGGTTTCTTCACAAAAATGTTCTCTTTGTTGGTAGTATATTATATTAAATATTTGAAGTGTGGACTTTATGTCAAGTTGAACAAGTGGATGAAAGGCACACCTTTTTCCCAGTGTATTTTAACATTTAATTTCAACATGTCTGTCAGGAAGGCCTCTCGGTGGTATCCCACAGAGACCTGATGCTCTGAGGCATGACCAGGTGTCACTGTGCTAGGAGTCTGCTTGCTGTGCAGAATATTAACAAGCCTGACCACAGATGTACCGAGACCCATATTAGACACACATTCAGACAGACATTGTGCAGTGTGTCACGTGTGCTTGAAACGTCCATTATTAAAACATCCACTTCATGCATGAGCAGAGCACACATGCAAAAAGACACAAACACAAAGTCAAGGATTAAGAGAGAAATCCTCCAGTTCTGCACTGCTCTGCTCCCCCGACCCCCACCACACTGCGATATAGACTGTGGAAGAGGTTTTTCTCTTCTCTAGTTTTCCACCTCTGATTGATGGAGGAGTGAATAACATTTAGCTGTTGGTGTCTGCTGCCAGAACGCTCCTATGAGACATTTGCTCACACAAATGCAGCTGGATCAGGGAGTGAGCAGGAACACCAAATATATACATGCAAGCGCAGGCATGAGGATGATGGCAATGAGACAGATATGAAAGCATGAAAGTATAATTCCACACAGACATGTGCACAAATGACATGAGGACATAAGAAGAGTGAGGCTTTACATAAACAACATATATTTCTGTCTTTATACTTGTCCAAAAAAATATAGGTTCGCTGTAATTCGTGTTATGTCTTACAGTATATTCATCATAAAGAAGCAGCATGACTTTATTAGAGCCAGAGGCAGCTAGCCAGAGATTAGCGTAAACCCTGTGTGTTGGTGTGTGCGTATAGTAAGCCTTTAAGCATACACATGTGCACGTGTACACTACACTGGGCTACGCTACTGCATATGTGTGTCTGTAAATGTCAGTGCAAATCCCCAGTTCGTAGGTTGGAACTACTCGATATCTCTCATTTGTAGAGGGATGGAGGGCTTAATGTCCCTGGATTATTTCCTCTTTAGATCCTTATGTGAGTGTTTGATATGTAGAAAGTAGTGTGCTTGCAATTTCCCACATTCTTTGTTAGGCTATTGTATCGATTACTATGCACACAGCAAATGTGCCCTACTTTAAAGACTTTCTTTCTTTGTAATCTTTATTGAGGATAATGATACAGAATACGATTTCTGATTGAGTTGGCCATTGTGGACTACTTTAACTGTTTGTTAAAATTATTTTTCAGATATAACTTGAACAACAACTAACAATCTTGCAGTTAACAGTATAAGAAAAATGTAATGAGCCTTGTAAAAATCCTATCCTTAAAAATGTAAATTAAAGCAACAGGCAGGTGCATATTGAATATTTCAGTTACAACAGAAAAACCGAAACGGCTTCAGCAAATGAAACAATATGGTACACTTCAACAAAGACAATATACACATTTTAGACAGAGAGGGATTAGATTTGGGGTTAGGGTTAGTGTGAGGGAGGATATTTATGTCAATGAATGGCTGTCTCCAAACAGGGATGGCTGTCTATCACCATCAGGCACACAAAATGCAGCATATCAACAAACTGATGTTGTAAGTCCCCTTACGGTCAAATAAATTACCTTTTTTTTCAAATTACTTTTAAGAAGTGTCGTAAATGACCCCTTCAGTTAAGTCCTACACCTTGAAAACAGACATGCCAGTCAGATTGAAGCTTTCACCAGCTCTGACCCTGACAGCCTGTCATGGCATCGTTTAAGAGTTTTCTCATTTTCAGACTAGTCTCCTGGATTTCAAGCTACTCAAGGATAAATCCTGCAGGCAGGGCACATGTGACTGACTATCTGCAGTGTTAGAAGTAGGTGTGTTAAGTAAGATTTTTACTGGCATTTCTACACTAGGTTAGCTACTGATGGTATTCTGGATGTATGAACTGAGAGAATAAAAGCCTGCCCTGCTTCATAAAAACATTGCAGGTCAAAGAACAATTCTAGTAGGCCTGTTGTTAAATATGATCCTATGTTTACGTATATTGTTGTGTAAAAGACTAATTTACAAAAGTAGTGGCGACACAGGAATCCCACTGGGTAACTTTGATCATCCAACTGTGCCAACAAAAAGTTATTTGACATTGACCAAGTCAGAATTTTAATTCAGGTTTCTGTTATGTTTATTCTCCAAACACTGTCCTTTTTATTGAAGAATATTTTTTTTTTCTTTAGCAAAAACAGCTTTTATAACACTGTAAAAATGTACTGGACCCCATTTGCTGGGGCGGCAGTGGCTCAATGGTGGAGCAGGTCGTCCAATTGTAGAATCAGTGGCTCGATTCCCACTCCCACTCCCCCCACTCCGTCGTTGAGTCCTTGGGCAAGACACTTTACCCTCCTTGCCTCCAGTGAGGGACTCACTGGTGTGTGAATGTACGTGATTGTTCTGGTGGTGGTCGGAGAGGCTGAGGGCATGGATTGGCTGCCACGTTTCCGTCAGTCTGCCTCAGGGCAGCGCTGTGGCTGCATATATAGTTTACAATGACCATATATGAATGGGGAGTGAAAGAATAATGGAACCATTGTAAAGAGTCTTTGACTGTCTGGAAAAGTGTTATATAAATCTACTCCATTATTATTTTTGAAAAAGGTTACATGTGCTGTGTCATAACCCTACACTGTTTAAGATTATCCATTCATCCATTTTCTTAAACACTCGATGATCGTAATAGCCTCGTCCACAGCTGCTTATCCACGTGGGTCACGGGTCTTCTGCAGCTTATCTCAGCTGGCTGGGTAAGGGTAAGGAAAAAACACAGATTTTGAATATTTGAATATTCCTTTCAAAATTATTATTTTTAAGAAAGTTGAAATGAAAATCAACTAATGAAACACATTTAAAGAATGCGTTGTTAAAATAACAAATTGAAAGTTGAGATTATATACAAATATCTGTCCTCTCTTCTGATGTAAATGTTTTGGTTATCTCCCCACCTACACCGTATATTTGAATAAGCTCACTTGAAAAAGTCTCACGCTGTCACCAACTCCACCCACTGCCTGTCAATCGAGCGCCCAACCAATCACGACACCCAATCAATCATGGCACATCTGCCAGAAGGAATCACGTGAACAATATGGCGTAAGACATCTGCTATGTTAGGAGAAGAAATAGCTATGCATGGACTTCCCAGTTAACATAATTTTACAGTGTCATAACTGTTCCAACAATTTTCATATTTTTGAGCAGAGAGTCCAAACAGCAGGAACGACACAGGAAACGGCAGCAAATTCTGAATGAAATGCCGACTGAAAGAGAGGAAAAGATTGCGTCACAAAAAGACAAGTACTACTTAGCCAGAGCCAATGAACGCCAACCACAAAAGGAAAATTGCCAAGAAAAAGAGAGGTGGGGTATTCAAAAAGTATGCTATACATTCAGTGGGTTAAACCCTATCAACCAATTAGCAATTTACCATTTTTATTTACTATCTATCTTGCTCCATACAACAAGGTAGCTAATTATTCTTTTCATATGTTTGGCATGAAGTCTGATATTATTGTTTTATCGTGGAATTTCCACGGGTTCCCGCTAGTTGAAAATATATTAGGATAAGAAGACAATATAGCTTTTACCTTCAGAAATCACCGGTTTCTGGTGTGATTGCCCTATTTTATTTAAGGAGCAGACAAATTTCAGCTTCTGTTCTCAACCATCCCTAACCTGTCACTGGCACAGCTTTACATAATCACAAAACTGGAGTGCTGCTGATTTGAGTTAGTCAGAGGACTGTCAGCCTGCTCAACATTCTTCAGGTCAAGTAAAGCTCCAAGACTATGAATAGCCAGACTTGTCTTTGAAAATTATACCTTTTATCATCGTAGCACAAGCAGCAGAGGGGGAGCGCTGGTGCGACAATCGGAACATCCCCCAACGCACACTCAAAGTCATGTTGAATGTCAGATACTGGGCCAAGGGTCAAAAATTGATTTCATGACCAACACAACACTTGGCCAGCCCACAGGGGAGTGATGAACGTCAATATTGGTGTTTTGTGTCTTTTAAAATAAATCAATAATCAATATTTTTCACTGCTCTTTTTTTATGGGTTAAAGATAAGCCTAAATTTGGTTTTAAATTAATATCTCATGGATTTAAATATGTCTCAGTAAGGAAGCAGCTGATTTGGGCAATTCATTATTGACATTAAGTTATTTATCATATGACAAAATGCGGATGTTTGCCAAAGGTCAGGTGCCTTTTTGCTGACTCAATAAAGGTTATGTTACACTAAGTCCAATACTGACCTATCTAGTGAATGGAGTTTTAGTGGTTTGTCTCAAAGCAATACGGTCCAAGGTTGAAACATGGATACAATTCAGGCCGGTATTTGAAAAGTGTGATTCCTTTAATTTTTACTGGTTATAAATAACAGTAAATACTGAACTTCGACAGGGGGAACAAAACCAGTAAGTGATGAAGGCCCACAACAAAACTGGTCAATATAATGTGTCATTTTTCTTCATGTCCACAAAGAATGAGTGTGATTATGTAATTAGCAATGAATATGTTGCTGTTAGTTTTCTAGAAGTAAGTGGAAGCAGATTTTCAATTATTTCCTTCGGATTTTTTTATGTAATATATATAATTTTGTTCTCTGGTTAATACTCACGGCATATTCATCAATTTATTATTAATGATTTGCTACTGCATTTAGTTTTTCTTATTTGGTACACACTTAACTTTCACTAAAATGTAGTTAAAGTAAAGACCTGATCGTCCATGATATATCATGTCGAATAACTGGAAATTAAATGGAGTCCACATTCCCATTTTTTTAGAAACGAGGTGGATGCTGGTTTATGGTGGGGCTGAAAGCACAACACACATTGTCTCTGCAGGTCCTAAGCACCAATGACTTATATTTGTTATCTTTATTTTGTATATTTCATCCATCTGTCCATTCAGCCATTTTCTTGAAGACAAGATGATCAAAAATCATCACCTCTTCAGCCTCTTCTGCTTTGTGGGTACATGTGTTGCTCGAGTCTATCCCATTTGGCTACAGGTGAGAGGCGGGGTACGCCCCAGATGTGTTGCCATTGCATCGCAGGGCATATGTATTTCAAATAAATATTCATTCACTCAAAATTAAATCTCAATTAAAAGGGAGACAATTGGCTCTTTGGACTGACATAGACTGGCATAAAACCCCCAAAACTTCCTATGAAGAGAACTATATCAAGTACCATGAAGTCACCCTGTATGCCGCAACGTGGTTGTATCATCCGATCTTCGACCATGTGTTTTAGACACTCGGGGAGAGGAGAGTTGCAGAGCTGTCAACCAATCACCACCTGGTTGTGAGCTGGATCTGCTGGCAGGGTTAGGAGCTGGAAGAGACTCAGCAGGCCAAAGTGTCTTGAGGTTCTATTGGGAATGTCTGGGAATGTTGCTCTGTCAACGAGGTCTTCAACTCCTGCCTCTGGAAAAGCTTCTCCCAGACCCACAGGAGGTTGGGAACATTGAGTCACAGTGAACCATGTTTTTTGCCTCCATAAGTGAAGTGGCTGCTCAGAACTGTGGTCAATACATCTCCAGTGCCTGTCAAGGTGGCAACTCCCAAACCTGATGGTTGACGCTGGAAGTAAGGCATGCCATCAAGCTGAAAAAGGACTCTTATCAGGTCTTGTTGAATTGTGGAACATTGGAGACAGCTGACAGGTACAGGCAGGTCAGGCAGGTCCTAGTGGTCATAGAAGTACAAACTTGGATCTGGGAGAAGTTCTGGGAGGCCATGGAGGAGGACTATTGATCGACCTCAAAGAAAGTTTGGCAGACTGGCTAGTACCTCAGGAGGGAAAAGCGGTGCAGCACCAACACTATTTACAGTGGAGGAGGGGAGCTGCTGACCTCGACTGAGGATATTGTCCAGCGGTAGACAGAATAATTTAAGGATCTTCTCAATCCCGCTACCATGTCTTACACAAAGGAAGCAGAGGCCGAAGTGTCAGAGGTGAACTTGTCCATTACCCGAGCTGAAGTCAAGTAGGTGTTTGCCAAGTTCCTCGGTGGCAGGGCACCGGTGGTGGACGAGAGTCACCCTAAGTACCTCAAGTCTCTGAATGTGCAGGGATTGTCTTGGTTGAGCATGGCAGATGGGGAGATAGCATAGCATGGTAAATGGAGACAGTACCTCTGGACTGGCAGATCAGAATGGTGGTCCTCCTTTTCAAAAAAAGGGACCAGAGGGTGTGTTCCAACTATAGAGGGGTTCACACTTCTCAGCCTCCTGGGAAAAGTCTATTCCAGAGTACTAGAGAGGATGATTAGACTGAAAGTTGAACCTCAGATTCAGGAAGAACAATGCGGTTTTTGTCCCAGTCGCAGAACACTGGACCAGCTCTACACTCTCCATTGAGTGCCTCAGGATTTGTAGGAATTTGCAGAACCAATCCATCTGTGCATTTGTGGTTCTGGAAAAGGTGTTCAACCACTTCCCTCATGATATCTTGTGGGGAGAGCTCCCGGAGTATGGGTTCGGTGCTCTTTGTTTAAGGCTGTCTCATCCCCATATGATTGAAGCCGGAGCTTGGTTTGCATCACAGGCAATAAGTCAGACCTGTTCCAGGTGCATGTTCAGCTGAACCTTTATCACCGGTTCTCTAATCTTTATGGACAGAATTTGTACATGCAGCCAACAGGTGGAGGGAATCAGGTTTGCGGACCAAAGTTTTTCATCTCTGCTTTTTGCAGACGATGTTTCCCTGTTGGTCTCATCAAAACTGGACCTTCAGCATGCACTGAGGTGGTTGCAGTGAGTGTAAGTTGGATGAGGATTAATGCCCCACAAACCCAAGACTGTGGTTCTGGACATGAAAAAAGTTGTCTTCCCTCTTCAGGTTGGAGGGGAGTCTTTTCCTTGAGGCAAGGAGTTCAAGTATCTTGGGGTGTTGTTCATGAATAAGGGAAGGATAGAACTTGATGGAAAGATGGAACGTGACAGATTGAATGGTGCAGTGGCTGCAGTGATGCAGTCGTTGTATAGGTCTGTTGTTATGAAGAAGGAGCTGAGTCGGAAGACAAAGCTCTTGATTTACTGATCAATGTTCCTACTCTCAATTATTGTCACAACCAAAAAAAAAAAAAGATTTCGGAAACATCTGGATACATGAGTTTCATCTGTAGAGTGGCTGGATGCACCTTTAGAGATAGTATGAGGAGTTCAGTCCCCAGGGACGAACTCAAAGTAGAGTGCTGCTCCTCCATATAGGGTTGAGCCAGGTGAGGTGGCTCAGGCATCTGCCTCCCGGATGCCTCTCTAGAGAACTCTTCCGGGCATGTCCTACTGGGAGGAGACCTCGAGGAAGACCTGGGACACGCTGAGGAGCCTATGTCTCTGAACTGACCTGGAAATGCCTCGGGATGCACTGGAGGAGCTAGATGAGGTGTTTGGGGAGAGAGAAGTATGGGCATCCCTGATGAGATTGTTGCCTCCACAACCCAGCTCCCTACAAGCAGTTGAAAATGGACGGCTGGTTGGATGGATGAACTGGCATGAACTGGTGGTGTGGATAAAATAGACATAATATAAAGCTAATAATCAGTATAACAAATATGTAATCATTCAAAGGCAATAATGTCCCAGGGACGTTTGATTTATTATTGCCATGTGTTTGATTAGTGCCAGTGCCAACAGTTGTCCCTGGCATCATGTCAGGGCCAATTCTTGATGCAGTATATTAGTGTGGGTTGGTGTGGTGATATATGCATATCTGTACGCTGCAAATTACACCAATACATCATTGCTCACATGCTGGATGTCCCTTCTTTGTGACGCTGTGGTTCACAGGCGTGTGTGTGTGCGTGTGATGGTGTGTGTGTCTGTATATACGTGGGTGTGTGAGCTCGTGTCTCTGACCTATACCCCGGGTGATGCTGTCGAGGATAGGATGTCACAAGACATTATATCCCTTCTAATCTACTTAAATCTCCTTCCATCCAGCTGAGGAGGAGTTGGCTACAATAATGAAGAAAGAAAATGCCACCTCTGACCAGGAACATGCCTGAGGCATGGTGGTGATGTCTCACAATGGATAGTTGACCTCAAAAGAGTCAGCTCCTTAACTCCCACACACATAACAATTCAGAACTGTCTTGTGTTTGCAGCCATGAATTACATCCAGTTCACGTCTTTAATAGCCAAAGTGCGGTAAGTAGAAATTATACATTCCTGAATAATTTACAAGGAGTTACTACACTAAGGAAATCACAATAACAACTTGGAATATTATTAGGTTACCATCTTCATACATTGCATGAACAGGCATGTGTTGAACTGCTAAGGTTTAAGACTGAATTAGGACCACTAAACACATACATAGAACTGCAGAAGATGAATCCGTGAATAAAGCAATAAAGTTACTGCTGCCAGAATAAATGAATGAAAGTCATGTAAAAGGGGTAATAAGGGGGCATATGTGGTGCAGGGGCCGAAGTGCACACTGTCTGTTTAACTCCATGCCGAATGTCTACCAATCTCTGTCTCAGCTGTCTCATTCATTAAAGTAAAAATACCCCAAAAAGTATTGAAAATAACAAGCTAAAATGCTGAAATATGAAGGTGAAGCTTTGCAGCAACTCTTAAATTCTTATTTAATATTATAATAAGACCAATGATGAGATGCAATTCTTAGAAAGCTGGCAGCATAATGAAGCAGCTGCTGTGATCTTCATGTCTGCAGGATGACAGTCGATGACTAGGGTGGTTCGTTGCTTCAGTTTGAGGGAGGACACATGTGTCCTAATCTTGGTGCCTTCAGTGATGTGGATTATCAATACTCATGGTCACAGTGTCTTGAAAATAAAAAAAATAAAAACACACACACACACACACACACACACACAAACAAAAAAGGGACTGCAAAATAATAGATGATTCACAAGACAAACTGCTTGCTTTGCTCTTTGCTCTGCTTAGCTCTTTGCTCTGTTTTGTTACCATTGTGAAGCGTAATTCAGCTGTAAGCAAAAGTGAAAATACACCGTGTCAGAAAGGCCAAGGAAAGCTATGGCTGGGTAAGTGTGGAACAGACAAAAGAATGAAAGCAACAGTGAAAGAGAAGAGAGAGCCAGCATTCTTACAGTCTAAGAAGTGTGTTTTGGAGGAAAAATTGTCTTTGGTATTCTTTTGCCCTTGATTACTCCCCACCCCACACCCCCAATCCCACCAACAACGGATTTTATTTCTGGAGCAGTTGAAGGCAACATAACATAATGCTGATTCATCCTGTCATCAATATATGACAGAGAGAATCAGAGAAACGCACGATAATAATTAATCAAGCAACACAAATATTATCAGCTTTATTTTCTCGTCGGTAGCCAGCAGTTATATTTTATACTGCATATTTAAATGCAACAAAATGATACATAAAATTAACATTCAAACAACTGGAAAACAATGCTTAATACTGTACTGGTTGCCATCAAATATGATCACGCGGCACTGGCATTTCTTGATTTGATTACCAAAATAGTAATTGGATCATGTGTATGATTCCATAATGGAGAAAGGCTGGATGATTTTTAGCTTTGTTCCGTATCTTTATTACTTCCTTCATGTCTTTTTGTTTGTTGTCTGATTATATCTTTGTGTTTCTATGCGTGTGCTTCCACAAGTTTCTTACTTTCATCTTACTTCTGAAACTTTTTTCTAGTTTTTGTTAATAACATATTCTATTTTCACAACTACAGACAATTTAGCATGTCCAGTGGATCTAATTTGCATGCTTTTAGAGGTGGGAAGAAACTGGAGACACAAGAACAAGCAAACTCTGGACAAATGCCTCAAGTGGAATTGAACCCAGGACTTTTCCTGAACTATATAAATTATTTCTTGCTCTTAAATGTCGCTGCTTCTCAGCATATCGACTAATTACTGGCTGCAAGTTTAATACTCACATTCAAAATGCTTCCGTACATGTTAGTACATAAGAATAAGCACTTTTTATGCTCCCATCTATGTTAATGGAAGCTAAAGCCCTCTGGACATGTAAGCCTGTCAGACAGATGGTCTAGTGTTACTGCCAATCCTCAGTGTATCTCCTAATTACATTTAAAATGCCACAAATCTTAATTTTCACATGCAGAACACTTTTCTCACACCAGTTGTAATGTCCGAAAAAAAAAAAACCCAACCCAAACATTTAATGCTCCCATCCATGTTTACGGCAGCAAAAGCCCTCTCTACATGCAAGTCTGTCAAACACCTCGCCCAATGCCTATGTGTTCTATATATCTTTATATTTACGCGTAATCTATGAATATCAAGTCTGTGTTGCTAAAACATGTTCTAAAAATAGGAATGCAAATATGTGCATCAAATACATGACTATGCTGTTGCTTTTGGCACAGGCCAGAGTTCTGTCTTAGATGGCTTTCACAGGGGATTTGGGAGCTGCTGTCATGTCAGAGATGTCAAAGTATTGGCAATATGTAATGCAATGTGATTATTAATTAATTAATTTTATTTATAAAGGACAGAGACAAAAAAAACCCAGAAGTTATCATCAGCAATCAGTACAGACTAAAACAATCATCGTGGAATTGTCACTATTTTGATGGTAATTAATTAAGAGAATGATAAACTGGACTGATAAACATGCTGAGCATTAGATGATGTAGGTGATAAGTGAGTAGTTAAGATGGATCAAGGAGGTGGGGACTTTTTTGTGTATGTAAATTGAATGTGTGACTCTTTCCAATGTGCAGATGTGGAAATTGTTCACAACAATTAGATTAATAATAGTGATGACACATGTGGTGATGTTATAGTTATGTTGTTGACTTGCCTTGTTCAGAGCCCATTTTTGAGCGGATCCACACTAATTGGATATCCAGTTTGACCTCATCTAACCCTTTGACAGGAAATGGATTTTCCATAATGAAATTCACTGAGTGAGCCACGGGCAATGAGCCTCATTGACAGACATGTCTGAGAACACTCATGGAGAGTCTGCTGCAGCCCTCTCAGTCTGGTTCACCCAGTCATACCTAAGAAGCTTTTACTGCATTGTTTTCGTTGAAAAGGCATTACCTACCTGCATCCCATTCAGCTGGAATGCATGTAGGTATCAAGCTAGGAAAAAAATTGGACATTTACACTCATAAGGAAAAGTTACGCGTTGCTTAACCAAGGAAGGCTCTTCTTGTCTTACTTTTGTATATGAAAGTATGGAAATTCATTGTAATTTCTTTACAAGAGCTGGATTCTTATAAACATGCGCTGTTTGAAGCATCTGAACAAATGTCAGAAGCTGTGAAAACACAAAACAAGAGTGATGAACACAAAAGACAAGGCAATCTTATTTCATCAGCCCCGTCTCAACTTAAGCATGTCACCTACTTTCTTTCATCTCAAACTGTTTCCTCTGTATTCCACATTTTGAAGCAGTTCAGCTTCTAGCATCAATGATGATGGCCATTTTTGGAAGATTTATGGGCCTTTTCTTGCAAAGGGGAGAGGTGAATATAGTACAATTTCGTGTACGTTGTGTTTAGGAATGTGACATTATTTTACATACATTGATCAAACAGCAGACAGGCAGCTGCAGAGGTGCTAATATCTGCTTATCACAGCATCCTGCCCATCACTCAAGGTCTGTTAGTGAGCAGAAGCAAGGCTTATCTAACCTCCAAAAGACATGACAGACAGCAGCACGAGGCGGCTTTAAAGCTGTCAAGGTTGTAAAATGTTCTGCAGCAGATTAATTTCTACCGCCTTACCTCACTCTTACCTCTCTATTATTAATACATTCTTCTATTTCATGGCTGGGACATTGTAAGGATACGAAGGAGTTACAGATCTTGAATACCTATCATGCATAGTTTTAAACTGATGTAGACATTGAAAAAAAAAAAAGAAATCTTAATCCTTTTAAAGCTCCTGTATCAATGCCTCAACCTGATCTCACCTTCCTCTCTCTTTGCATTCCCAGTCAAACAGTATCATTGTGAAGAAGAGAGCGAGGTGCCGGTGGTGATGATGATGATGATGCACCATTCATGCAGCACAGGATAAATTTTTAACACAGTACAGTTTGGATTTCACAATTTGATGAGATGCCAGTCACAGCAGCACATATTTTATACCTCTGCTCAACGCACGACAAAGGCTGCAAGCATTCATTATCATGTGGATTTAAATTGGCTATCAATGTATTTATGCATCTGTGTATCTATGCATCTGTCTATCTGTCCGTCCGTCCGTCCGTCCATCTATCTAATCTAATCTGCCTCTGTCCCTCCATCGATAGATGTTTAGTTGGATGGATGGATGGATGGAGAAAGAGAGACAGACAGAGAGAGAGAGAGAGAGAGAGAGGGATTTTATTTTATGTTAAACATCACGTTTATTCATAAAAGTCAAATTACAAAATAATCACGTCAATACAAAATCCTGAAGAGATTCACGTAAAGAGGATTTTCAATAGTACTGTGCATTTTCTGAACAAAGAAACACCTTAACCTTTTAACGTTTATCAAACTGAAAAAAAAAGACAAATTAAGAAAAAAAAAACCAATTATCCATTCACCACAATCATCTCTTCTACAATCATGTCTTTTAATTTTTTCCTTGGAGAGGGATTTTTATTTTTAAAATCACATTTATTCATGAAGTCGATAATACAAGATAGTTACGATAGAGAGAGAGAGGGGGGGGGGTGCTCTCTGGACTGGAAACTAGAAAGACGCATGGGTGTCTTATGTTCCAATAATGTCAGAGGTTATAAGTAGTTTCATTAAGGTAGAGACTACAAAGACATCGCCGATGAGAAAATTAGAAACTGTATAACAACCAACAATTCTGATGGGTTTCTCAGAAGCCTCCTGCGTTTTCGTCTTGGAGCTGGTGATGACAAATCAAAGTGACAGAAATGCTTCTACGGGGACCATCCTGGAGCCTGCAGTGCCATATCTTCCCTCTGGTACTATTGGATGTAATTGTATCTATGATGTGTTCAAGTAAAATATATTATTATTATTATTTTTTCTCTATGAAAACAAATCTGAAATAGATCTGTGCATGATCAGTGGTGGGGGCCTCTATGTCTGTAGACACAACTGTGTTTTTCACCTACCTGATATATTTCTGAGTACATCTTCTGTGACTCTTCCAATCTGTTGGCTGTTTGTTCTGTCAAAAACCCTATAATTGGTTGTGTGCAATGAACACTACATCCTCTAGGGGCTGCTGGCATGGCTTTATAGAGTTTTACTGGTATATCGAACCATGAGCTGAAACCGTATCTGTGCTTTGCTGTTATGGAAATTGTATACAAGTAGTGGAGTGGGGGGGGGGGCTTACAGAGAACTGTGGCCACAGGAAACCAGAGCAATGATTTTCAAACCATTAATTCATCTTTTCCGATTGGAATATCCTTCCTGAAACAGAGAAGCACTATCCTTGGCCGTTAGGGATTTGGGAGAAGTGTTTAGAAGGATGAGTAGGTGGGAGGCACTGAAAGAGGATGAGTGTGGGAGGAGAAGTGAGGGGGGGGGGGGGGATAAATTCCCTGGGAACCAAATGGAAGCTATCAGGTCCTGTGGACAGCTCAGAGACAATGACTGCTCTGAGACAATGCTTGTGTTGTTGTCTTCTGTAAACAGTGTTTATCTAACCTAACCTCTTTCTCTACGCCCAGAAGAGAGGATGCTATTTGCATTTTTATGCAGCGCATTATAAAGCATAGCAAATCCATTTACGCCACACTTATGTCAGCCTAACTGAATCATGCACCCCTCTGCCAATACATTGTTTTAAATCAGATCTTTCAAAACAACTGAGCGAAGCTGCATCCCCTGTGTCTCCTCATAACTCTCATCTTTATGTGGATCTGTTTGCTTCTCCTTGCGTTGTAATTTGTTTTGTTCCATGCGTGTTCCTGCTTTTCCTGTGCCTGTAGTTATGCACGAGGCACCACGTGAACGGCGATACCGTTCACGTGGTGCCTCGTACATTCACGTCGGGGAGAGAAGATGTGGGCGATTGTCAGCCTGGATTACACCCATCCCCTCTCATCATCCTGGCACCCACACAGCATATATTTTTGACGTTATGCAAATAGTCATATGACCTAAGGATGAATCATAAACTTCCCACCTTGATGTCATAGCCCCTTCAGGTCCCCACAACAGAGAGCAAAGTGCATTACATGCCTCATGTGAAGCTGCATGTGTCACACACAATGAAGAAATGTCCAGACTGTTAATTTCATGGAAATAGAAAACATAGACATGTTGCATTCCTGGAATCACTTTGCAATGCACTGTAAAAGAATTTAAATGTATAATGTATAATGAGTCACAGTGGCATGTCCACATTTCATAAAGGCTGTATTTCTATAATTGTTGACTAATGTATGTTTATATGCAACAAAAATGTATACAGTGCGCCCTCATGCATTCGCGCATCAACGCTCGCAACTTCACCTCATCGCGGATTTTTGGTAGGAAGTCATGTGATACCGTACGTGCATTCTATTGGCTGACAGCATCCGGTAGTGCGCTGTGTTCCGTGAGAAGTGCTTCAAACAGTCGATAAGGGTGTGGGAAAAGGTAATACAGATATAGACGGTGGTTTAATATCAGTATGGAGAGGGTCATAAACATTTAAATTATCGTAAATAATAAGATAAATAGTTAAGTCGTTCTATCGTGGAATTCGTTAATCGCGTGTGGTTCCTGGAAAGCATTACCCGCGAGGAACGAGGTAATGCAGTGTATTTCAGTAGCTTGTTTCTCGCAGCATTTTGAAACCATGTGACATAAGTAAATTTACATTCTCCGAAGGTCTTCCAAAGGCATAACATCTGCCACAGGGATGCCAGTTGTCAATGACATTCCCAAACATCACCGGAAGCTGGTTCTCAATGCTGAGTCACGATCTTGGCTTACTCTAGGGATTTGTTAGTGTACTTGGCAAGGTACTCTGTCTTTCTTTTTTCTGCATCATCTGAATGTTTTGGGGTGAGAGAGGTGGTGAATGAATCTTAACAACAGAGGAAAAGCTAATATCAGTATCAGTGACTGAGTCTCTCCTGAACAAACCTCTCCATTTATGTGGAAACATCCCCCAGCACCCATTTTAAAACCAATAATGTCTCACAATGACATATATGTACATGCACGGAAACACACACACACACACGCACACGCACACACACACACACACACACACACACACACACACACACACCATAATTAGCAGACAAGACACAGTTAAAAGTAAAGAAAGTTAATCACATTTGTATCCACTGCTCTTCTAAAGAGTCGAAGCCGCTCTAGCATAAGTTGCCTGTATTTAATTCCAGTCTGTCCCTTTCAGCAGTATGTGCTCTTTAATGTGACCTCTAATAAATGATGTCATCAACCATCACAGCCAGTGAAGGGAGGGTGCTCCTCCGGGACAGTCCTTCCTCATGATTTGCAATAAGAAAGGAAGTAGGACTGTCCTTTCCCAGGGCCCTGCCGTCTCAGCTTCCTTTAGAATTACCAAGCTAGCTGAGCCCCGTGGTGAGCAACCGATCAGACGATGTGTCCCACAGAACTGCACACATCCCAATCACATCACATCTGAAGCAAAACGTTTGCTCCAGACATACAGCTTTGTGTGTTCAGAAACAAAGCAGCCCCCCTGCTGTTTCGCAACTCAGCAAACAATTCCACGAGGGTGTTTTTCTCAAAGTTTGACAGAGGGGGGCAGTGATAAGACAAATTGCTGCTTTTGCAAAACAGTGATAAAGGATTCTGAATGTTGAAAGAATTACTGCATTTGGCCAGTTGTGGCGTGGTAGCATGTGATTTTCATTCAGCAGTAGATCTGCTTGCAGCTATGTTACAATATGTGATCTCAGTGAGTTGTTGCAATCCATTCAGGCAATGCACTACTTCTCTGATGACATCTCAGTGCACTTGCACCCGTTGGGGACAATACCAATAAATCAATCACAGCATAATGTATTGCACGTTCACTACTGCATCAATACGTCTGCAGTGAGAAATACTCTTCGTTTATTGTTTCTTCATGAGTGAAGTCCTTACTTTCCAGTGAGTAACCCTCATAGCAGAAGTTCGAAGCAAACAAAGTACAATATAGGTTTTGACAAGAAAGTAAATTGTATCATGACTAGCATGACATGCAGTTCAGTCAAGGGTTAGAGTGCATTAAAATCTACAAGGGTCAATAGTCAGGGCTGGTCTTACAGACAAGATGCTCATCGATGCTGAAGACACGACAACAAACATGGCAGTGGGCAAAGATCTTCTACTAAACACGAGCATTGTGTAATCCACCACCGAGACAGTTTGAAGCTTTGGATTATATAAGTTTAACAGGAAATAGCTGATCCTGCCTGAATCTCTCAACTGTTGGCTCAGGTCATGTCAGGTG
Source organism: Antennarius maculatus (assembly GCA_013358685.1). Taxonomy (NCBI): domain Eukaryota; kingdom Metazoa; phylum Chordata; class Actinopteri; order Lophiiformes; family Antennariidae; genus Antennarius; species Antennarius maculatus. Next base: position 2,803,232 of record CM023606.1, read on the forward strand.
CGCTATTGTCCCCATGGGAAAAGTCTGTGTCAGAGAAATTTCATACATAGCAGAACTTAATAAATATGCACACAAAAGATCACACGATGAAAGGCATGACACAACTCATTACTAACTCCTTAACTTTATCCCTAATATCACATTCAAATGATGTATTGCACCAATTACAGTTCAGTACTACACAAATTGCCAGTTAAATACAAGTACATAAACACCATTGCACATTGATACTCTGTAAAATAACTTTTCATCAAAACTAAATTAATATTTATTTTAAATTACTTCTTAAATGGTGGAAAATGGGCAATTGGACTACAAATGTTTCGCTTCTTAACTTTAGAATTTCTAAATGACAATAAATGCACTGGAAAAGAGCTTTTTGCGTCACTTTAACAATATGTCTTCCAAATCACCACTGTTTTTAAGTCATCCTTTGCATTTGAACAATCAGCTTATGGGCCACAGTTATAATTATCAACAGTTATACACACTGTCTTCTTTTCTTTCCAGCATTTTCTCTTTGGGTGTTGCCAGAGTGAATCATCGTCCCTCTGTCTGCTGTATCCTACTTCCTCACACCTATCACCTGTATGTCCTCCCTCACTGCATCTCTGAACCTCTTCACTGGTTTTCCTCGTCTCCTCTTCCCTGGCATCTCCATCCTCAGCATCCTTTTCTTTACTTATTATCATCTGTTGAACTACCTTAACCTCGTCTCTCTCACTTTCCAACCAAACTATCAAACATGAACTGACCCTCTAATGTCATCATTATTAATCCTGTTCTATTTGGTCACTCCAAGTGAAAACTTCGATATCCTCGGCTCTGTTCCCTCCTGTTCAGCCTCTGTCTCTAAACCATACACATTGGCCGTCCTGTAGACGTTCTAATTCAGCTTGGCAGATCCCTCCTGACACTCTCCTCCACCCAGTCCATTCTGCCTGGATTCTCTTCTTCATCTCACTTTCACACCCTCCACTGCTTTGGATAGTTGAAGTCCTGTTTCTCCTGTCTGTCTAGCAATAACGATTTTTGTAGTATGGTAGTCAATCACTGGTGAGGATATAAAACATGCAGCAAAATACAGAATATTATTCATTTGCAACAAGCTCAGCTTCTGCTGACTCATCAAAACTGTAGAAACAAAAAGAACAACAACTGTACAAAATGAACAAGCTCATAAACATTTTGGCATTTTATAAGTTGTGTTATTAATGGCAGTATAATCCATGAAAAATGTTCTGAATCAGCAGGTATCACAGTTAATCTGTGCAGCGATTTAAAAAAAAATAAATAAATAAATAAAAAATCTCCTTACCCCATCAGTCCTCAGTGGATGAGCCAATTCTCCTTGTAGGAGAGAGAAGAGGACAGAGAAATAAAACAAAGGATTTGCAGAAAGCCTCCGGACAACATCAAATGATCAGTGAATGTATGGATAGCAGACAACCTCTCTCACTGCTGGATGCCCTCCTGTTAAGCCTATTTTTAGTTAGCTTGTGACTTGTGAAGCCCAGGTGCAACCCCTATTAGACTGTTAGGCAGAGCTTCATAGAAATAACACGAAAACTTCCATGTTTCACAGAGTACAAGCGCTGCTTTTCAGTCACACGTTGAGTTTCTTTAATGAATAAATAGATTATGCCATCCTTGAAAAATGAACTAATTGTGTTTATCATTATTAAAATGACTAACTGGTTTAGATATACATGTATGCTGACATTGACAAGACTTTAAAATAAAGACAGTCTTCTCAGAAATAAAACACAAACAAAAGGAAATATTTTATTCGGCTGCCTCTAGTTCTCATGATTGAAGAAGAATCCCAGTTTACTAAGATCCTGAAAGGCCATTATTTCCAATTATATACATTTCCTTGATTTTTTACGTTTTGCATTACACTTCCATTTCCGATTCAGCAACCAACACAGAAAGCAAATATTTCAGAAGAAATTGGTTGCACTTTTTGTTATGAAAGAAATTGCCTGTTTGTGTATGCATGGGTCCTCTTTTCATAATAAGAACACATTATGCTGGAACCAATTTAATTTAAGAGCCAAAGCTCTTGCATGGTTAGAAATGGTTGAATCTATACTATTTAATGCACAGAAACTGATGTCATAAAAGATTCTTTGATTGTTGAGTGAGGTATAGCCGGTGTTTGAAACCCGCTACTGTGATGGCCACTTTGGCAGCTTGCTTTGAATTCTCATTCTACTCATCAATTAAGGCCAGACAGTCTCTGACCCAATCTTTCTCTGTGCACTCTTAAAACCCACTCAGGGCCTGTTTGCTCTTGAGAGTCAACAGCATGTCTGCAGGAAATGATTCTTGAGCATGTGCATGTGTCTAAATGTTTGCTCATCAAATGGCAAAGCTTAGCGCAAATCAAGAGGTCTTAAGGATGCGTGAGAATTGATGGATTTGTCAACCTGAAACCACCGACTGAACATACCAAATGCATTAAATGAAAAACACTAAAGCGTGGATTGTCTACTCACACATAGGAACCATCAAACTTGCAAATAAATAATGTTTAAAGATTGGAAAGTATTTTTAAGATATGATTCAGCCTGTCTTGAAAACACCGAATATTCATTCAGCCACAGGCATGACAACATTAGAGATGCAACAAAATCAAAGCAGTCAATAGCTTGTTTGGGTATATTCAAGTCACGCTTGACTTGACCACAGTGAGTTGAACTAACCGTGACACAGCCAGACTGTCAGAGTGTTTGGGCTTTTAAAGAGAGGCCAGATTACCCGGCTGAAGAGAAAGGAAAAAATGCAAGCAATAATGGGAAAACAAAGTGCTGCACAATAACCATTTTGTCTTGATTGTCTTGGTTAATTAATCATTTGAAGCAAAAAAAAAAAAAAAACAATAATTGAAAATAAATTATGATTATGAGCCCCCTGTATAAATGACTTAATTTGTTATTGTGCTAATAAGGCAACAGAATCAATACTGTCTCACATGGCGTTAATTTCATATTAAACTTATTAAATAGTCAAAGCATGCTCCGCAACAGCTCTCCAACAAACATCATGTTCTTTACAAATGCAAAACACCCTGGACAGTCTTAATTCTTTTCATTTCAAAAATGTTAAATCATTTTTATTAAACAAAGCACAGTATCTTCCTTCAAGAGAACAGGGAGAATCCAGAAGGCTTGATTGAATGATATGGATAAGGAGGACAAACAATGTTACAGGCAAACACTGGAAAAAATAATGAGCGCACAGTTGAGTGAGAATTCTCTACGATAAGAACAGTATATGTGACTGGAAGCCACTGACAGACACGATTCCCCTCATGGTGAGCCAATTAAAATGAATAGATGAAGAGAGACCTTGAGCTCGAATGTCCTGCAGGGAAAATCAATCAAAATATAAATAACAGACAGGTTTGGCTGGATTTTCTATTTATGGTGCAGGTTAATAGATTGTTGCTTTGCAGACAGTCTTTTCTTTGGACTTTATGGCAGCAGAGCTCAGTACTGCAGCACCTACACAGGTACAGCCTTTGTTGCACTTTACAGTAACACACATTATACATCTGCTGTAGGCTGCTGCATTGAAAGTGGAGTTCAACGTTGTTCAGTAACTGCAGGGCAAAAAAGATCAAAAATGCAACCGATATTCGTGGCTCATCAAGGCAGCCTCTGGCGCTGATCTGGAGCAGATTTGTTGTTACTGCTGATTTGACATTGTTGAGCTTATTAAATCACCATTCGACAAGAATGCACCACAAAGGAAAAAGGCAAGTCTCATAACACATTTGCAAGATCTGATTAAGTAATTTCATTTGAACTGAATAGCTCTTGTTTACCCGAGATTTGTTCTTTGAAGCTTCTTCATGTAAGTTCAATCAGAAAGGTTATTAATTCAGCTTTCAGTCTTGAACATTCTTCCTCATTCCTTCTTTTCATAATTTTAGTTATACTAGGCAGGTTTCGCTTCAAGTCTTCATCAAACATCAATCATATGTCAAACTCTCAACCTTTTCTCCTGCTGGCTGATGTCAAGTGTCATAACAGTGTTTAAGATCGTGACTCCCCCTCTACCCCTGTTTGCGTCTTTCACTTATCAAGCTGTCATTGTCTTAATTCCTTCACTGCCACCTATAATTCATTGGGGTTATCAAAACATTGGCTTGGCATTAGTATCCACTTGAATGTACAATTACGTCACAATGTCTTCAATTTTATTGTGCATATGTTGATATAATATTCATTCATTCGTAATGTAACCTCCCTTTACTGACAAATCCATGAGAAGTCGAAGTAACCTGGTACCAGCGTTGTCGCTGATTGCTTTGGCTTTCAAACACATGCTGTAGATATGATGCCCCTGGGCATTAAAGGCTTTCTTTGATTGATTGGGCGTAGGTTACTAACATACCGGCCACAGCACACATGCACTCATCTTATTCAATGGTTCCATTCAGCCAATACCGCAATGTGCAGAAAACATCTGTCAGCTGGACCTGTTCGTCTTCCAGCTAGTGGCTCCCGTAATGGATTCCACCTAGTTCAAATTTATTACAGTGACTGTTTGTTAGAAGTGAAAGTATACTCAACTTGGGATCAATGGAGATCATTGTGATGATTGAGTAAGCTTGTAAGCTCCATATTTATAAATAGCTATAGCAATGTTGGTAGTGTGGCACAATTTATTGATTAGAAATCCTTGGATGTGTTCACTTAATACATTGCAGTAAGTGATGGTGATTGAGGGAGGAAGGGGATTCGTGAATGGTTGTGATGTTTAGGTGAAACAGCTACCTGACAACTAAACAATATCAAATAAAATATCATAAATATAGTAAGAAATGTAACACAACATATTCTTTTATCTTCTTACGTAAATCTTTCAAAACAGAAAAGGAAAAATTTAAGACATAAAGGGCATTTAAGTACAAATTCACCTGATCCATCTGGGGTGGTGATTGTGTGTGTATTGATAATTAGTTTTACAGTTATCTGTTGAGAAATCAGCAAAAGAAGTTGATTTGTTTTACTTATTACAGATTTATTAGCTCAAAGCAATTTTTGGCTGAGGCTCCATGCATCAGTGGATTTCATTCGATGCAAAGAACTTCTCAACTAATTAATCACAACTTGAGTAGGTGTTTTCTTCTAATAGACGAATAAAAGCTTCAGACGTCACCGTTGTGATCTTCCATCCTCAACCACGTTTGTTTCTAACTCTGTAACACTACACACAAGCCTTAAGGCAAGGCTTATGATCAGTACATGCTAAAATGGAACATGTTAAATGTTAAATGAGTACACTTTTGCTATTTTTTCTCATGGAGAAAGCTCTAGATTGAAGGTAATATTTTCTACAGAAAAGTAAATTAATAATAAAAGAATGCATAATGACCTGTTAGAATAATTCAATAAAGCAACGGTTGACTGATGTGGAAAGGTGATGGTATTTTAAGTAGAAAAATACCATCACTGAGTAGATTTTCCCCTGTGACGCGCTGACGTCTCATCCAGGGTGTACCCTGCCTCTGGTTTGTAGTCAGCTGGGATCCAGCAGAACCATGACGTGCAAGGTGGATAAGTGGCTGTGGACGAGACGATTGTGAATTTATTTTGTCTGAAGAAGCTGACTTCATGGGTAGAAAGAAGCAGAAGAACGGTAGATGAAGTGTAAGGGTAAAAAAAAAAAAAAAGTAACTTCTCATATTTATTTTTTTCATGTGTTTCTTTATTACAGGTGGGTCAATGTCTCATTGGTTGCATGTCTATACATATGTATTGATGCCATACAGGTGAAATTTGCACCTGTATTTTGTAACACCCACTGAGATTTAGGAAACTTGAACTGAGAATTTTCTGGATGCTGGGCCATTGTGAATGCTCAACCACTGGAGCAGGAGGTAAAATAAATGAGACCAACTCAGTAGGTTTAATTAGATGACGTATTCAAATTCGTGTGACATGATCTCTCATCTCTAACTCACACATACAAAACTATACGCATCATAGAAAAATAAACTCTCCGAATAAAAGCCATTGTTATAAGTCTTATAACCCTTTTTATAGACAAATTATAGTATTTACAGTCACGGCAGAGAGTGCAGGTGCGCAAAATCTTTTCTTCTTACTGGGGGGCATAACAGAAAACTGAGAAGCATTGCTCTAGTCAGGGATATAATTTTGTTTGCAATGTTTGCAATGACCTTGACTGAAGAACTCAGACCTCTGAGGAGTAGCGGTGGGGACAGTGCTTCACCTTGATAATACTGAATGCCCCCCTTCATGGTGACTTTTGTGATGACCTTGGAGTTAGCTGTTATTTTCCACTGCAGCAATGAGTTCTTGCTGAAGGTTACAAGGGCACTGTTAGTCCTGTGTAGACCTCTATATTTACTCTTGTCACTATGATATTCATGCATTGGCCATTGAGCCACAGGCATTACTGCAGTCAATCCAGGTGGTGGTGACTATGGTCTGTCGCGCATTAGAATCTTGCGTGAATGTGATTATTCTTTCGACCAATTGCTGAGGCTACCAGGCTTTGCTGACTGAATGATTTCAAATTTAAATATTTGAATATTTCTTTATAAATCATGTTTGCTTATTGCACAGCGGCGGCTACAACTGTGAGTAATTTTACAATCCTTTGTTAACTTGTGCGGGTAACATATAAACAAATGAAACTTTGATTCAGCCTACCACTTTTGAGGATTTTCAGTCTTTTTTTTTGACGTAAATTTTTGCTAACAAGTCAACGTGAGTCAACGTGACTGAATATGACAGGTAGCTCTGATCCATCTTGCTTCGACTTCCCACAATACTTGCTCAGTAACAACTTAACTCTGTCTTTGAGCTGCTTGGTTAAAATACAAAAGCTTTTTGGCGCCTTTCCCCGGAGTTCTTCCCTAAATAACTGCAGAAAGTGCAGTATTGTCACAGCAAAACTAGTGAAGAGATTTATAACACAAGTATAAGATATACAGCAAATTCTGTGATAATTGCTCTCAAGGGGGATTTAACTGTGCGTGTGTGTGTGTGTGTGTGTGTGTGTGTGGGGGTGTGTCTGATAGAGAAAGTGATAGGACGGACAGAATCCGAATACAGGGAGAGCAGATGTGAGTAAATCAAAGCAGAGCAACATTTATCACCAAGGCAGAAACATAATTAGCCGCCTGTTGTGGCAAGAGCTTATTCTCCAGTGACAGACATATGCATAGACATTTACAGCTTCATCCTAGAGCATATACTACTACACAACACATCTTTCATGTACAAGATGCTGGAAAAAAAAGCCATGTTTTTTCCCTCTGAAATGTTGTACTATGTGTGTCTTTCTGTGCATGTGAAGGGCTGTGTGGGCTAATTGGCCTCTACACTTGAGTATGGCTTGTTTCTGCAAAGTCAGGTTGTTATAGGCTTAGAATGGAGTAAACACTGCACTCTGGGCATGAGGTGCAAATGTTTAAGGTTATAGTTACACACAGGAATTGCTGACTGTGGAGGGAACCTACAAGAATGCAAGTAATTTATTAAATCAACAATGTTCTATCAGAAGCTGGAAATGTAGAGAAGTTGCAGTCACATAAATCTGAGGCACATCCACCTTAATTTGGATAAATATAACATAAAATTAAAGAGAAACAAACCCATACCAAATTATATGATATGCCAAAACAATGACATTAAGTCAAAACTACTATCATATAGCATGTGAATGCCACTTGAGATGTCATTTCTGTTTATACCGGTTCTAATTTATAGTCATGCTAACAACTCTGTGGATACGTGTCTGTTAGTCTGGCACATCACCTTGATCCAAAATGAAGAACTCAAAATCTAGTTGATGAATTGCAATGAAATTTTGTCCATATACTCATTTTGTAACTGTTCTGAAAAAAAAAAACGACTCCAACTGCAGTTTGGAGTAGTCCACTTTTTGCTGTGGTGCCACAGTGAGCACAGAAATTGAGCATGAAGTAACATTAAACAACTTGACAACCTGAATAGATTGCACCTAATTATGCTACAGATTTTCATGCTCCCTTGAGCAAAAATTCTAATAACGATAGTTATCCGTCTGTTACTCCACCAGCAAGTCAATGTTTTCAGCAAAATATTTGTCATCAGCCAAAAAGCTCCCTAGGTTTGGTATAAAAAAAAAAGTAAAGCCAGTTTTGATTGAAATTCAATGCAATTAGATTGGATTTCTCTTCTACAGGAGTGAAACAATGTGGTTTACTGATGTACCACATTATAGTATTTACAGTCATGGCAGAGAGTGCAGGTGCGCAAAATCTTTTCTTCTTACTGCATACCAATAATTTTTAAAAAAATTATTGGTATGCATATTTATCGTTATTTCTATTTTGATGCCTGTACCTTTTAGGGTCAAGCCAAAATCTGTTTAGAAAGTTTTTATGATCAAATCTATATAAAGATTAGCATGAAACATTGCTCATGGGTGTTAATTTACAATCTTTTCCTTGCTGCTTGGTGGAAAAACAAAACATTATTGAAGAGGAATTCTGATATGTCACATCTTTCTCAGAATTTGTTTTTTAGCATTGTAGTCCTCCCAGACTTTTAGCACAACAGTTCAAGCATACAGACAAAACATGTTAGAAATAAAAAATTTAAATACTCTTCACTGGAAAACAAATTTACCTGACATCAATCCAAATTAATATTAAAGTCACCTTTTGAAAACTGACACTAACATGCTACATAATAGTGGGAATCTATGGCAGTCAGACCATTACCACTGACTTTGTTATCATTGATTGCAAAAGCTCTGATATTCCCAAAACTAATTAACAGGGAAAACATAAATACAGTTCATCTCAGCCTTGGACAAAATCTGAGAGTCAGCAATTTAACTCGAAAGCAATTGGTTCAGTGGTTGAGCACAGAAGCAACGTACGTTGGTAGATAAGCTACCAACAGATGACCAGGTATAATTTTTAATACTATTTTTAACGTGATATCCATTCCTTTATCTTAACATTCCAAGTGACATACTGTATTAGATCATCTTTTATTTTAGGAAGATTTTGGAGGAACAATGATGAACATACTCCTCTAAAAAGATCTCTTACTACATTTAGAAGAGTTTCAGAAAGACTGCAGAAATTTCCTTGTGTCACAACAGGACATGTGTGCTGACTCACAAACACATCTCTCTTTCTTCCCTGATTTTTCAATCACTCTTTCCCACTTAAACAGATTGTTTGTCTCGACAGCTACATAGACTGATGCCACATCAGGCAAAGCCAGGTGCTATGCTTTGTGCTGTTATCTATCTCCTGCAGCCCGCTGTGAGACTAAGCAGTAAATAGGAAGTACTGTGCTGACAGAGCCATGCCGTCAACGCTTTACTTAGTGAGCCTTTGCAGTGCTCTGTGCTAATTTTAATGATAATCAGCTATGCTCTCATTGTTTATGCAGTACACATCCACTCCACAGAAACTCTGCATGAGTTAGTGTGACAGACAAAATAAAAGAAGAAAATATGGGATGGATGAATACTGTCAAGTTGTTTACTCTATTTGGTGTGCATGAGATTATGTTTTTGAATCTTGCTAATTTATTGCCAGCTTTTTCTTTTAATTAAAGGTTTTTCTTTTTTTCTTTTCTGTCAGAATAAAGAGCAGCTTGTCTATGGTAAGAAAGAGAAGAAGAAAAAGAAGGAAGATTTGATTTTTAAAATCATGTTTATTCACAAAAGCCGAATTACAAGATAATAACGTTGACACAAAATCCAAAAGAGATTCACGGAAACAGACACTCACATTTCAAGACCAAATAATAATAATATTTAGGAACGTAAGCAAAATATACGTGAATCATACCAATCATTGACTGAACACAAGTTCCTCACTCAACACGGAACATAGGGCACCTTTGGCACAGCATAAGTTCATAAAAATGTCTAAATCATTCATAGCTCTGAAATAGTTCAAATCGATTCTGGTTCTTGCTTGACACATCCTTCTTAAAATGAGTTCTGCACTGCAGTCAGACGAACCTTCAACCTTTTTCGTCCTGCTTAAATAAATTGCCATCTTTGCTTGACCCAGAAGAAAGTTTAGAATCCGCCAATCCTTTTTTTAAAATTTTTTTTATTCTTCCTGCGTTTAAAACCAATAATGTATACCTGTCTGTCAAAAACAAGAGCGAATGAGAAAAATATTTCACCGATTTTAGCATCACTGCACTGGCTGCCCATACATTTAAGGATTCATTACAAAGTCCTTTTATTTGATTTGAAAGCCTTCTATGGCCTCGCTCCACCCTACCCCTCTGAGCTACTTCACCCGTAAACCCATGTTATTTCCCTGGCGTTTGACACATCTAGAGTGTTGAGTTTTGTACATTATTTCACATTATTTTAATTGTTTTATCGATTTTATTTCCATTTTTAACTTTTTAAACTTATTTTTTTAAAATTTTTATTTGATATTTTATTTATTTGCATTGTGTGCATTGTGTGTTTTTTTTTTCTATTTATTGAATGTGTAGCACTTGTGAAACCTTGTGATTCAAACTCAAAATAAAACTGTTGATGGCCACAGCGCCATGTAAAGTCCTCCATTGGAGATCCCCAACCGTCTTTGTTAACGGTGGCTTGTAGAAAGACTCCCATGAAGGGCTCAGCCCCAGTGCCAGATCAAAATGACCCCTCCATGGTGTGTCAAGTCGATCTTTGAGTTTATCATTGTTCAAAAACTTTACCATCAATTTATACATGTTTTTTTCCATCACTGTCACTGAGGCTGATCGGGTCTGTCATTACAGCAAAGAGACAAACTTTCTACGGTGGAAGAGATCAGCATCATCTGGATTTAAAAGGCCTGTAAAATAAAAATCTATCAAAGTCATTTGCTGTGGGGTGAGTCGGCTCTTCCAGCTCCTCAACAGGCTTCCGATGAGCCTCACTGAGGTCACACCCACAGTAGAGGATCGAGCAGCAGCGTCATGCAGGGTGGGTCCACAAATGTCCACCACATGTCCAACGTTGGAGATTTTAGTCGTGATACTGATGCTCCTGCAATAGTTCTGATATTAACCCTTATTACACAATGAACGCGCCCCCGCGTTCAGATCACATGATGTGATTAACCACGGAAAACCCGCAGATATGGTTGTTTACATTTGATCTAAGACAATCAGTTCAAATGCCTTCTTTTATTGGTATAATCAGATGGCAGGCATCGTGTTTCTGTCCATGTAGTCGCCATCGTACAAGCGGGGATGCATTTATTCACGTGATTCGAACATGTCTCACGATTTGTGCATTTCATGTGGCACTGTGTCTTATTTTGAAAAACTCCTTCGAAGAGTGGCACAAGTGTCACAAACTGCATATAGTTATGTTAGAAGCCTATGGCAACCTTTTTGGAGTTTCAACTACACGAGAATTTGTACACTCCCAAAGACTATTACTATCTCTTTCCCTTTTCTTGTAGCTGAATTACATTTCTAACAGCATTCAGCTTCTTGTGTATTACTTCTTGTCTATTAGTGGGTAATAGAGTGTAATAACTCTATTACCCACTATTGCATACCATTCCTACGTCAGTGTCACAAAACAAATAAACCGTAAAACAAACAAACAAACAAACAAACATGTTAATTTAATACAGGCTTTGTTTGAAATGTTTTAAATATTTAAAATTTAACCATTTTGGGAAATATGTCTTTATTTCCACTGAAAATGAGATGAAAACCAGTTAATATCAGACCCATTCAACATTAAGAATCTAAGTGGCTGTTTTAGATAAGCATGAAGGCTACCTGCAGCTTAAAGGAGGTATGTTACTGAATTGTTTCCTAATGAGGAGTAGTGATTTTCTGGAGTGGCTGCCTGGAAGTCTCTGCCTCAAATGTCTCATTTGTAATTAAGGCATAAATCAGATGCAGGGAAACAGATGTTTTGTTGCCATCGACAAGGATGTAGGACAGCTGGACCACTCGTTTTTCTGCCACCACTATGATATTATGTCTTAAATGACAGGGATCAGTTCAGTGTTCACTGTCCCATATTTAAAACATCAGAGGACACTCTATCTAAGAAGTTTAATACTCAATTTTGCTATTTTTGTTTTTTCTGTTATCTATGTAATTGCACATTATTAAGCATTTCTCTGGAGGAGATGCAAAACACTTAAACGATAAATCAAATTTTCCTGGTATGATAATCAAGAAAACAACTACGTGACACCACAGACTTTCCATTTTCTTGATAATTTGCCTTCAATTCCAAGTTACGGTTTAAAAAGTAGTAGCGACTGTGGCAACTTTTCTGAGAGGCGCCTTGAACTACATGAATATGTGAAAGCTGTGAAATCCTCAACTCAAAAAAATCCAGGGTTTCAGAGGAGCAAGACAGCTTTGTTGTCTGGGGCATGACAGGCTGTTTACCAGTATAGCCCATTAAGGTTTTAAGTGTAGATCCTCTGTCACTGAAAAAAACAAAATCTGTTTACCTGTCGCAGTCATCAGATGAGACGGCAATTACCCAAAGTAGCACCAACCTGCAATCGTACGGGCGAATTGTTTTGCCAGTTTTGAATTCCTTCATTATACATGAATCAGATGTTAAAGTACATCATCCAGTAAATAGCAATTTGAGTAAAACATGTTATGCCATTATGACATCCAAAAGCAACACACCGTAAAGCTTTCAGTCTTTCATAGATTATTTTATTAGTTGTATGTTGTATAATAACATCATCATTATCTTTATTATATCCCTGACACATAATTATGGTGGGATGCAGGCATAAGTATGCCCACCTGCCTGTCTGTAAATACATTACTTAGTAGTACTTTTTTTTTTTTAATCTGGAGAATTTCTGGGGAACCATCCATTCTAGCAGCGCCAAACAGTATTGTTTTGATTTTTTAACAAGTTCAAATTTTTTAGGTGTGCCATGCAAAGATAACTCTAAGATGACTCAAAACATGTTTTTTGTTCTCTACAGTGTACAATATATCCAAAATTGTATATACGATGCTTCGCTTACCAAGGGAATGATGGATATGTCAAATGCAGATGCATTTGCTGCTAGTATATCAGGGAACAATATCATTTTAAAATGACTGGTCATTTTGGTGCTGTGCATTTTTCCCCCTGAATCAGAATCTTAGCAGTATTTTCAGGTTTATGCTTTGAATTCCAAGTTAGACCCCCATTTTTGTTTGGACAAAAATCACATATTTCATTGCAATCACTGTGACTTCATATGTGGTGTCTAAAATACACTTTATTTTAGGCTAATGCACATTTAAATATCACGTCTACTCTTATCAACTATTCAAAGCCAGTACTGCATTCACTTGTTCTCACATTGGTGGCAGAGGCAACAAGGTGCCACCAGCAGGTACTCATCATGAGCTTATCACACGGTCTCACAAAAGGACGCTATGGCTTTCATTTCTTGGCTAAAGACAGTTTGGTATGGAGTTGAGGATTGAGCCAAAAAGCAATTTATTAGTAAAAAAAAATCAACTCTACTTTTGTTAGCAGCAGGCGCCCTGACAACAGTTAAAAAGCACCAGCCTCAATAGAATTATAATAAGCACAACAGACAACAGGAAAAATATGAAAAAAATTCATAAATGTTGCATTTATTCTTGAAAATAATAAATTTCAGTCATTTTAAATGTAAGCATTCAGTACATAAACACATACTGTAAATACACATTTCACCTTTGATAGAGTGAGGACTAAAATCAGCAGCAAACTTTGGTGTAAATCATCATTTTATTTGTATTAGAAGAAATCCCACTATTAATTACTGCTGTTGCAGATGTGTGAGTGTGAAAGGAAATTTTCTGAAGTCCCAAGAAAAACCCATTTTAGACATACCTACAAAAACAATAACGTGTACACTCACACTTGATCATAAATAATTATAGCTTGAAGGAATAAAAACTATCATTACAATTGAAGGTGCAGTGATATCAAGAGCTTGACGTTTGTTTTATGTTCTCCATTTTTCCAATTTTACATATGGTATATACTTATCGTTGAAAAACACATGGTTGAACAAATAGTGCACAACCTACCACAGTCCCTACCAAGCCCCTACCACAGTCATCAGTATAAAATTACGTCACATTAACAGCTCCAGTGTAACTCTACTCCCCTGGGTTTAATCAGGGAACAAAATATCTGAAATTCATTCCTCAGTCAAAGAAACAGGTGTATCCACAATGAGCAGAATGTCGCTAATGGAAAACGTGAACCCTTTACTGAAGCAGATTCACATTGTTACAGTAAACAGGGTGGCCCCTCCCTGCACACAGACCAGTTACTTGCATGTGGGTCACTCTGCAGTCAGACTGTGTTAATACAATATGAAATATGCACACTACTCACATCCAAGAGTGAGAGAGAGTGAGAGAGAGAGAGAGAGATGGGGTCTGTGACTGATAACCAATCACTGTCAGAGATGTTCACTGACAGCAGGGCATGAGCCACGGGCGAAGAGATGGCATCAAAACAGCCGCAGAGATCCAGAGCAATAAAAAGGAAAAATAAAAATCAAAGAAAATGAAGCTTCAGCTTCACTTGTTGGTATGTTGAAATTAAAGTTCAAAACTTCAGTTATTGGAATAATTCACCTCAGGTTCCATCAGAGCACTAAGAGATCTGGAGGAGTTTATCTTAACTTGTACTAACTAACTAACTAACTATCTATCTATCTATCTATCTATCTATCTATCTATCTATCTATCTATCTATCTATCTATCTATCTATCTATCCATCTATCCATCTATCCATCTATCTATCTATCTATCTATCTATCTATCTATCTATCTATCTATCTATCTATCTATCTATCTATCTACCTCAACCTCAATTAGAAGATTTTCTCTGATTCAGCAGGTGCTAATGTCATGAAAATATTAGCAGCATAAGTTGATGCCAGCTGGGTGTCGACAGCTGCTTGATCTAAATACACTTCTCTAATGGTCTCTCTCTTCACAACATAAATGAAAACGTAGTTTGCTGTACGCTGATGGTCATGTGCTAGACTGAATACTACATTAGCCTTTGGCTATCTCTTTATGCTTGAATGAAAGGATTTGTTAAACACTAAAAGGCAATATAAGGCCATCTGCTTTTCTCATTAGTGCCAACTTTTACATGTTGCTGCCTCCAGAGGACAACAGTCCATCATGAGAGATAGTTGTAAGATTATCATAAATGTTGACGAATGAAAAGCTGTACTTTTGATGATGTTTGCTAAACATGCAAAATCTTGTTTCTGAAAGGGTTGTGTGTGATCAGTTCAGCATTTTATTTCATCAATAAAAGAAAGGGGCGAGTACATTTGAAATCATCACACTCAAAATGAATGAATGAATGCTATACAACATACTGTTGATTTTTTTAACTTCCAGTTTTGGTATTGCAACATTTTTGAGTACACAAGGATGTTGTAAAAGCCACTAGAATCAATCTACCAAATGTCATAATAATGTCATTTATGGTACAAAGTTTAGTCTGTGTTGAATTAAAATGACAGAAATAAATAGGCATTGACAATATGACTTTTTTGTTCAGTCATTACACATGCAGATTTTGCTTAGCAATAGAGATAAATATAGATTGATGATTATGAAAGTGAAAGCATTTTGCAAAATCTTGTTAATAGCATGCACTGGTTGATAAAAGATTTTGGTGGTCAAATTCAGTCACAGGAGAGCTCTTAACATATTCCAGTAGTGCTGATTCTGAAAGAACAGATGATGGTGCTTTGCCAATTGAACTGGATTGATGGTTTTCAAAGTTGTGTCTGGTTTCATTCATAGGCAGCACAATGAGAGATCATATTTTGGTCTTGGGTGTCTTATACTGTATTTTATGTAATGAAGTATCTAATATTGGTTCAGATCAGGCACCTGAAGATAAAATTCCACCAAATATAGCCTCACCTATGTTTGTTTAAGATGTAACACCGTGTATTTGTTTGTGCCTTAAGGAACTTCCCTTGAATGAACTTGTTCGTCAATCTATGCCTTCCAAATTAAAAGATTAGATTAAGAACATAATGCTCATTAAATCTGCTTACAATAGTGTACAGAAATTATTGTGGCTTACTACTTGGAAATCATATAATTTGGTGAAAGGTAGATGAATTGAAATAAATTTCTATACCTATTCATTTAAATCCATAATCAAAACAAAAAAATAATCACACATGGAATGTGTTCATTTCCCAAATAAAATCACAGTATAACTGATAGAACTAAACAAATCAGTGGATAATATGTGTTACAAGGTTTTGAGAGCTTAGGGATGGAATAGAATGAAAGATGGGGGATGGGGGAGGAAAGGACCTCAGGAGTCTTGGCTGGCATTCCCCTGGCAGGTAACAGCAAATCCTTGGACAAGGATCTGCTTCCAAAGACGGACTGTAAATTCAACCGAAATAGCAAAATGGACAAATGTAGTGTGATAGAGCCAAAAATACAGCACCAGGCTTTTGTAAAACAGTATCACAGTAGATGTTAAGTGTTGCACAAATTAAAAGCTCTGTAACATTTCCAATGCATGTATAATTTGCTGAATCGCACCAGTGTTAAATGACATTAAATTTAACCAAATTAAGTTTGAAATTAAAAGAGAAATTCCTGTCATCCTTACCTGAACGTGAATGCGAATACTAAAATAATTGGAGGAAATATTTGGGTCAGGTTCCAGCTGCAGTTGCTTCCATCACCGGCAGGGGGCGAGCCGTGCACAACATCGGTTATAAGTGCAACCCTCCGCTCCAACTGCAAGCACTTTGCGCACACAATTACTGTACAAGAGAGAGATGGAGAAGCAGAGGGAGAAAGATTTTGATTTTTAACATCACGTTTATTCATAAAAGTCAAATTACAAAATAATCACGTTGACCCAACATCCAAATGAGGTGGATTTTCAATAGTACTGTGTGTTTTCTTAACAAAGAAACATCTAACCTTTTAACATTTATCAAACTAAAACAACAGACAAAATTGGGAGAGAGAGAGACAGAGAGAGAGAGACTGAAACTGGAACTCAACACATATCAGAATGTATAGAGATAGACAAGGAGGTTTCATATTCACATCTCTGATCGCCACAGACGCTGGGGAGTTGGCCAAATGAAATGATGTGTGAGACACTCTACCTGCTGTTTTCACTCTGTCCGTCTTCATTTGTCCCTGTCAACATGAAATTAAAGCCTCAATTAACGAAATGTCACACAAGGACAAATTAAAACATCTGGCTACAATTTCATGTCATCCAATTGCACAGCAATATTGTAATGAGGCCAAGAGTATGTTTTATACAAAACATGCTCACATACAGTACCTATAGCATACAACCACGTGTCTTTCCCCTGCGTTGACTGGTGTGATGTACAGATTGCAATGATCTTCTGTGAAGGCTGCCTCGGATTATAAAGTGTGTGTTTGACGGGTTACAGATAAAAATGTGCTCTTCGTCCCCCACGGGCATGACAATATTCCCGTGCACGCGCAAAGCAGTAACACACAGTGCACACGCACCAGCTTTTATTATTAAGATTAGGTTGAAATATTCACTGTGGGTGTTCGAGGTTTATTGACCTATAGGCATTAATGCACCTTGAAAATACGCCTTTAAAAAAAAATAATAATAAAAAGTTGCACACGCGTACGGAGAGAGAGAGAGAGAGAGAGAAGGAGGGGGGAGAGAGAGAGAAGGAGGGGGGAGAGAGAGAGAGAAGGAGGGGGGAGAGCGTGTTTTGGGTATGAGTGAGACAGACATCAGAGATGGGAAGAGAGAGAGTTGAATACAGGAGAGACAGACACCCTTCGGTCAGCGAACACAGCCTCCCTCAGTCTGGGCAGCGGAGCAGCAGCATCACTTCTGTCTGCCTCCCTCGCCCCCCCCCCCCCCCACACACACACACACAACCCCCCACCCCCCATCAGCGCGACCACCACCCGTCTGCAATTTGGACTAGACGCCCCGGCTTTGACTGTCTGTGACCAGGGATGTGTGTTTGTGTGTGCCAACCATCGCGGAGCAAATAAAACCCAATGCAATTTTGCGTCTTGAAAGGCAGCATCTTCCGCCGCACCTCGCAAACTGTGGCGAGCGGCAGACTGACGAGAGAGGCGCGTTTACAGGAGGTGGCATGGAGGAGAGATGCGTGTGTGTGTGTGTGTGTGTGTGTGTGTGTCTGCGTGGAGGCAGTGCAGTGGGATGTGGCGTCTGATGGACGCGGAGAGTTCCTGTGAGCTCTGGTATTAGCAGGCAGCTGCGCACCGAGCCGCTGTCTCCCCTCCCTGCCTTCCCCAGCTGTCTTCTTCGCACCGACCGTTCGCTGAAAGGCAGGGAATCGACTCCACACGGTTTGTCGTCCTGGAATTGGATTTGACACAGGTATGTGCAGCAACAGCCAAATTTGGGGTGGTGGTGGTGGTGGTGGTGGTGGGGGGGGGACTGGATGTGTTTTTGCACGGCTTCGGAGGGAGATGTGGAGTGTTTTGACTTCTGCTTGTAGCATGTCTTCTTGTTGCATCCCTGCCCTCCTTTTGTGGCCCTGTCAATTGGATGAATGGGGGAATAATGCAAACACATGCTATCATATATGTCGATATAGCCTGGGTGATAAATATACGCACATGGAAGGTGGTCATGTTTTTTTTTTTTTTTTTTTTTTTTTTAAATCGTTTTGTGCTTTTTTTTAAATTTTTTTTTTATTTTTTCACAAATATCCTATTGGTCTCATTCACATCTTTTCTATATTTTTACGCGAGAGGTTCAACATGAGCGCATGTGAGCAATGCTGTTCTTTCACCCTGAAGCAAATGCGACGAGACTAGTTCCCGCCATGCCATGCAAAGAAATAGTAATATCTTGATTCATGAGGGCAGAAAATGTGTTGTGATGTTGCCTGGATTCTGCAGGCAGACATTTCAATGGTGGGAAATAAACAGCTCGGGAGAAAGGAAGATGCTGAGCATTGGCATGAGGGCATTATGATCTAAAGATGCACACACCCTCACATGCTCATCCTCCCCCCCCCCCACCCAGTGGTATGCTTCACTCGTTTCACAGAATCCACGATCATGCACGGAGGATGCTTGTCGCACATGTGTGCGCGCACCACTGCTCATACAGACGCTCAGGCGTGCACACACACACACACACACACACACACACACACTCACACACACACACACACACACACACACACACACTCACACACACACACACACACACACACACACACACACACACACACACACCCACGTGCACAAATTCACACCATGATCCATAATCATTTATTTCAGAGACATGACGTAACGCATTAACATATCCCAAAGCATTACACTATATTCTTCAGCACCACGTAGGAAAAATGAACATGTTGTTTTATTGCTTGCGCCGAATTCACCTCAAACTGGTATTTTTTTTTATTTATTTATTTTTTTTCGTTTTTCATTAGAGGGAAATAGGTTAGCGTGCCTCCAACTGACACTCATTTTCATTAAAGGAGAGTGGCAGATTGTTCAACTGTGAGAAATGAGTTTTTAGAGTTTCCCCGCTAATCCAGTGCATTAGGAAAATGGGGAAATATTCGAGATGAGGAAAAGCAGGACCTCAGAGCCCAGGGAGTGGGTGTGGCAGAGGTGCTCCCTCTGTCTCTGGAGGTTTCTCTTGTCTGACTCACAGATGGGAGGGCCCACAATATACCCACTGGAATTCCAAGATTTACTTGTGACATAACCCCTTTTTTGATGTCTACCTAGTACAGGAAAGTTAATTTTTATTTTACAACATTCCAGGCATACATATGTTTAAGTTACAAATGGATATACTGAATTAGTTGGAGTTCAGTGCTTAACTCAATGACCTATTGCCCCTGCTGCTAAGAGATTGTTACGAAGATCTAACAAAGCCAATGTTTGGACATTTAGTTTGGTAGTTGTTACGCGCCAAAACACATGCTATAAAAATCTCAAGACTGTAGGAGCAGAAGATGTGTATTTGAGTTCAAAATACTTCTAATAATTGTTAATGACTCATTCTGTTTTCAAAACCAGCAGCTGCTGTTCACTTATCTCCAAGTAGCAATGATTTGTGTTGTTCCAAATCATCCTATATTATGCTACCTATCAAATCTAAATAATCTAACATGAAATATCAATGTCACATGGTCACTTGTAGTTTTAATTTGAAGTCAATTTGCCTGTGACTCTTCTTAGAGCCATTTCTTTGGATGTCCTGTGCTTGAATTGATAAAACGTTCAAATGACTGATCTAGTTATTTGTCATGCTTTTCTCCTAATTCATGTATCATTATGCTCTAATGGGACAATGCAGACAATTCCTCGTGGGTGTTATTATGTTGTTTGCATATCAGCTTTAACTGTGGAAAAGGATGAATGTTTAATTTGTCAAACCTTAACATGCAGATGTCAGGATGTTGGCTTTATAAGAAGAGAGGCATCTCCCTCACTGGTAATAAGCACTAATTAAACACTAGCCTACTCTGTTATTGTGATTTGCTCAGACAGTGTGCAGACACAGAAGCACATTGCTTTAAGTGACGTTCCAGTCACTGTTACAGTAAATGGTGACACATCCTAGTAGCTGAATTCAGTAAAAAATACATTAAAAGCCTTAGGTCAGATTTTTTTTTTGACTTGGACTTGTAAAAGTTCTCACCCATTGTCCATGCATTGTCTATAGCAGATGTCTGTTGGTTCACCCGCAGTGTGGAGAAGCAGTCGGAGCAACTGCCATGGGGGATAACCAATATACTGCAGCAAATAATTTCAAGAGCAGAATATAATTTAACTATTGAATAAAACGTCTGCCCAAAATAATCAATAGTTATGTGAATGTATGTTTATTTTCCCAGGTTTACTGTGTCAAGGCACAACAATAAAGCCTTTGTCATCTAGGCTTTTACATAATGTAAAAAAAATAATTTAGTTATACTCAACATATACTCAACTCAACACTTTGTCAACATTTAATGCTAAGGTTTTTTAAATTTCTGTTAAAAACACCAGTCTATTTATCCCATAGCATCTATCCATTATGGAACTTATCTCAAAAAATGTGAACACTTTAAGTTTAATAATTTCTTTCTCTCCTTTCTTCATTGGTGGGACTCTTCACTGCGGCATGCTTGGTGTTATATTGCGATGCTATACCATACCACTGAAAAAAAAGATATAACGTTGAAATGGCTC
This sequence comes from Antennarius maculatus, assembly GCA_013358685.1. NCBI lineage: Eukaryota > Metazoa > Chordata > Actinopteri > Lophiiformes > Antennariidae > Antennarius > Antennarius maculatus. The sequence goes on from CM023606.1 coordinate 2,824,463, forward strand.
ATTCACTTACGAATAGCGTTGGACAAAACAAATGATCCACTCCCCCCCAACAACTCCAACAGATGCCTTTAAGCAAGACAATTAACCCTCAGTGGCTCAGTGATTAACACCAGTTGACGACAACTCAGTTTTTGCTTGGAGATAGGAGTTAAAACAATCATATGAGAGTTACAAATGTTGGTGAAAGTAGTTGAAGCAATGTCAGGACATATTTAAAAACCTTCTGATGTGATATATTTATGGGAGAGGCAGTTTTGGGTCGTGATCCATCATTTGCAAAAAGCCAATCTTGGCTTGAAGTCAGTTTTCAAGGCAGCTGAGTCATAAACCTTCTATATTTCCATTCTTTAGCTATGATGACCAATATTTGTTTTCTTTTTAATTTTCCTGACTGAAGATCATACTGGCCTGTATCTGAGTCATGTTTAAGGATATTTTCATTCATATAAAACTGTCAAAATTCAATGCAATCTTAAATACAGTTAGAAAGAGGAAGCTCACCAGCAAACATACATACTATTTCAAAAATACTCTTTACAATTATTTCAGTTAGTGTTTTCCTTCACTAGGATATGGGGCTACAGAAATGCATTTAAAGTAGAAGTTTCATTATATTTGCTGGAGGCTGATGCTAGTTCAACTGCATTTACATTTGCTAGTAATTTAAATAAGTAAAGCAGTTAAATTATTTTTACCTGATTTTTAAAAAAATACAAACAGATTGGGTTTAAAAAGAATTTTTATTTTTATTTTAGTACTTTTTATCTAAATTATTGAAATTTCCTTTCCACTTTTTGTTCGAGCCTGACTGCAGTGGGGTTAGGAGATGCATACACCTCTGTTACGGAATGTTCATAAAAAGCCAGGACCCCGATGCAGAGAAGACAACTGTTATTTGTTATTAAGAACAAAGTACAACAACAAAAAAAAAATCACCTTTTTGGTAAAATTCAAAAACACAGAAAGTGTCAACCGAAAATCCACCACAAAGGGCAAAGTAACAAATAAACATAGGCAACACCTCTAAGACTCACCAAAGTGACAACAGAAAATCCAGGAGACAAATTGACTAGTACAAAAACAAAACTAACACTACTCAAAAATACAAAGCAAGAAACAGGAGGACGCAGAATGTAAGATGTGGCCGAGAAGCAAGAGGAATCATCTGGTAATGGGGAAGAGTCGAGGCTGGCTTAAATAGCCAGCTGAAGTCAGTGTGTCTTGTATCCCTGCTGAGGAGGTAAAGGAACATTTCTTCCCCCAGACCTTTTGTGATGATAATTGGGGACATCTTGCTCTAAACTCTAGAACTAATGTTAAGTGGCTGTCAGATCCTCTGCACAAACCATCTTTTTTGATTGGTCAGTTCTATGCTATAGATTCCACACACCTCTCAGAATAGCTCTAAACTTTTTGTCTTCTTTATAACGCTTTAGTGTACTGCACATATGCAATGTGATATTTATATTATCTATCAGATGAACAGTTCAATTTAATCAATTGAAATAATGAAATGTTTGAAACATGAAAGTCATTATTCATTCATTCATTCATTCATTTTCTTAAACCGCTTCATCCACTTGAGCAGGTCGCGGGGAGCTGGAGCTTTTTCCAGCTATCTCTGGGCGCAACGCCAGTGCACCACGGAGCTACACACAGACACACAAACATGCACACACATACTCATTCCTATGGTCAATTTGGGACTGGCCAATTACTTGAAGCGCATGTTTTTGGATGTGGGAGGATGCCAGAGAACCCAGGCAGACACGGGGAGAACATGCAAACTCGACAAAGAGCGGGACTCAAACCCGGAACCGCCTTGCTGTGCGGCGACAGCGCTACCCTCTGTGCCACCGTGCTGCCCTAAAATGCATTAATATAAATTTAATTTTGAAATCATCAACGTTATTTTTGATTTCAATCATCTTTTATTTAAATGCGTAATTTTGTCTTCTATTTGTATCTGACTTCATTAGTTAAAAATTTTAAATGACTACCATTTATTTGTTCTAAATCCAGCATTTTTTAATGAAGCCATGTATATATTCATGATGGTTATGTATAAGTTTGTCAGTTGGTGGTCTGTTTTGTTTATGTGTACCTTGACAAGATTATTGGAGCACTGAAGCAATTAGAATAATTGGCTATCAACCGGTGTAGAGACTGGATGCATCAGTGAATCCAATGTTTGTACTGACCTTGACTGCTACACACATATGTGTGAGAACATGTACAATTGATTGAATGTCATATACACGTGCAATTAATCGCTCCTCAATCATTTCAGGGTATTAAGTATTTGATTGTATATAGGATTTAACTATAACTTGCTTAGTGAAATCTTAATGAAAATTGTTGTTTTGTTTGCATGATTATGTTCTGTTCATATTTGTGTTTAAACACAACTGCTAGATAGTCATTACAATTTTTTTTTTTTTTTTTGTCTTTCAGAGAGATGTTCCTTTTCTGGAGAAAGAGTTTTATGAGGATTAACAAAACTCTACGTGGACTGGGGTTTTCGCCATCGTGAGCCGATCTTTTTGTCAGGCAGAAGTTCTCAACCAACATTCACTAGATGCTAAAAACAGTCAGGATTGCCATCCATGGTTTCTGCCCTAATAAAGACTATAGCATCCTACATTAATCAGATTTGCAAAGGAATGTTTACAAAGAAATTGGCAAAACCAATAAAGAAGAAAGAGAGAAGCGAAAATAAAGAGCCTAAATTGACCACTGATCTGCAAGCAAACAATTTAACTCTCTCTACCACACTGAAGACCACTGTTAAAAAGATTTCCAAATGCTCTTCGGCACGTAACATATCACTTGAGGAAGACGACGGAAAGAACGATTGCTCCTCCCTGTCACCCACTTTTAGCTATCGTGTTGCTATTGCAAATGGACTTCCAAAAAGCTCTCTGTTTTTGAATAATAATGAAAGCATCTTTCCTGAGGTTCTCTCAATTGATAGTAGTTACTCTGACTCTTTGAGTGAGACAAAACTGGTCAGACGTCTGGATGAGCGTAAATCATACACTATGCCAGTAAGACGAAACCGGAAGAGCTTAATCAGTTTGGCTCCTTCTGACGGCAGTTCTGAGGGTGAACGAGTGGAACGTTCTAGTCTGCACACACTTAGGCTAGGTGCTTTACGCAAGTTGAGAAAATGGAAGAAGAGTCAGGAATGTGTTTCTTCAGACTCCGAAGTGAGCAATTGGAGGAAAACCCTAGGCATCCGGAGCAAGTCCTTGGACCGTGCTGGAAGGCAGCAAAAGAGCGCAACCCTGGAACCTGGCTCCTCATCAACTGGTTGTATCAGTCAGACCCAGGATGTTATGGAGATGATCTTTAAAGAGCTTCAAGGAATTAGTCAGATAGAGACAGAATTATCTGAGCTACGCGGCCATGTAAATGCCCTGAAAAGCTCCATCGATGAGATCTCCAGCAGTGTGGAAGTAGTCCAGAGTGAGATTGAACAGCTTCGTTCAGGGTTTGTCCAGTCAAGAAGGGAAACACGTGATATTCATGATTACATTAAACAAATCAGCCATCAGGCCAATAATTCCACCTTGCGGTTTCTCAATGTTCCTGAAGACAAGTCAGAAAAAACAGAGAGTCTCATATATAAAATACTAAAAGACAAAATGGGTTTCATTGATGCTCATAAAACAATCAAAATTGAACTTGCTCATAGATTAGGTCAACAAAGAGAATGTTCTAACGCTAAACCCCGCCCTATAATTGTTATTTTTGCAACACCTCAAGACAGGGATATAGTTTTGAAAAAATGCTATAAACTTAAAGGAACAGGCATAACAGTCTCAACTGATAGCTTAACACATGATGGAAAAGAGAGAAAAGACAAAACATTGTCTTCCTCACAGACTTATGAAAGCATGGATATAAAGGTCCCAGGAAAGGATAAAGCAATGGAGAGTGATGACTGGGACTCAATGGATAGTGATAAGGAATTAGATGAACTGAGCAGAAATAAATATGCAATGGTGATTTCAAAACCGATTCACAAGAGTAAATCTGAGAAGAGGCGATCCCATGACCACAGCCGGTCAGGAGAGGAAGCAGGCTACTCAGGTGCAGTTCACTATGCTGATGACTCCTACTATGACCCAGACAAGCACGCAAAAGCTTACTACTCTGATCTGACCCCTGGTTGGCTCTCTCAAAGTGACTATTCCACCCCTAAACTCAGCCGCTCTGAGTCTGACTGCTCAAAACTTTGCCAGTCATATTCAGAAGACTTTTCAGAGAGTCAATACTTCACACGGGCTAATGGGTGCTCCCTGCTATCCTCCTCAGATCAGGAACTGTGGCAGAGAAAGCAAGAAGATATGGCTTCATCCTGGTATGTTAGCCCCAGTCACCCACTTGACCATGAGAATCAAACCTATGAACACAATGAGGTTGAGACTACAGAAACTATTGACAGTGGGGTGAGCAATGGACTTGTCTGCATGTCTGGGGACAGAAGCCACTACAGTGGCTCCCAGCTCTCACTTCAAGGTGACTTGTCACCTTGGAAAGACTGGCATCATCTTGAGCAGGGTGCTGACTCTGGCTTGGAAGCATCCATCGAGGTTAGCAGTCCCTTTGACCCATCAACAATCCCTGGATTTCCAGAAAACATTACTAAATGTCAGGAAGTTGATTTACAATTTGAAGGAGATGAGGAATTTATGATGCTTGACAAGGAATCTCCCTTACCACCAATAACCACTCACATAATTCCACCCATCACAGAATGGGAGTCTGTCATCAAGAGATCTGCACGGCAGTCAAAAGACGGATGTATAGTAGCCACAAAAGATAGCACGAAAATTTCAGCTAAAGATACAGTTAAAGCAGTTCCAAAAGTGACACATAAACAAAGTAAATTGGCTCATAAAGAAGAAACCACCAAAATACTACCAAAGGAAAACGTAAAGGTTTCTGCTAAGGTTTCACCTAAAGTGACGTCTAAAGCAGCTCCTAAAGAATCACCTAAAGAAGTTCAGAAGTCATTGGCTAAGCAATCCTCTCAAGCTTTGCCTAAAGACACAACTAAACTCACATGTAAAGATACCACAAAGCCCATTGTTAAAGAAGTAACATCTAAGGTAGCATCTGTTGAAGCTGCTAAAGTGACTCCTAAAGTCATCCCAAAAGACAGTCCAACAATAACTGCTAATGAAAGCTCGAAAGAGCTTATTAAAGAGAGCCCCAAAGTAATACCCTTTGAGAGCCCCATCTCAACTCCTAAAGATTCTCCTAAAGAATCCCCTAAAGTCATTACAAAAGAACCTTTAAAAGTTCCATTGGAATCCTTTCAAGTTCCGTTGAAAGAAGTTCTTAAAGTTGCTCCAAAAGACGTTACAAAAGAAGGAGCAAAACAACCCCCAAAAGAGGTACCTAAAGTAGCATCTGAGGAGACAGGTAAAATACCCACTAAAGAACCTTCTAAGATTACGCCAAAAGAAGTCATGAAAGGAACCCCCAAAGAGAGTACAAAAGTTACCTCCAAAGAAGCCACTAAAGTTCCCCACACTGAAGCCCCTAAAGAAACACCCAAAGTACCCTCTAAAGATGACCGTAAGGAGCACTCCAAAGCAGTTGCTAAAGAAAAATTTCCAGAACTGGATGTAAATCATAGTTTTCAATCAACCCAGAATAAAACTTCATCTATGTATCGCAGTCAGAGTGAGATTAGAACAGAGAAGGTAGAGGAGGTTCCAAAGTCTTGGAGCAGTAGGCTCAGCATTGATCTTAGTGAGAAGTCCTTTGGGTTTGGCTTTGGGTCAACACTACAGCGAGCTAAATCAGCTCTGGAAGTTGTTTGGAAGTCTGGTTCCCAGACTACCTCTGCTCCTCCTCCTGAAGAACCTACCAATTCCTCCTCATCATTTATGGGCCGTTTCCGTACCTTATCCACTTCCACTGCAAATAACTCTGCTACTACTGTTGACTCAGAGGTCTGCACAGAGCCTGCCCCCTACAAGGCAGCGGAAGAAAAAACAAGTGCAGAGGCAGAAGCTGGAGAACAATCCGTTGACAATGAGACTGACTATGTTGAAGTAATGGAGCAGGTACTTGCCAACTTGGAAAATAGAACTAGTGCTAATGAGGAAGAGGACACAGGTAAGCCTGCACAGGAGGTTAAGACTTCTCAGGACTATGATGTGTCTGATGACATTGAAGCCTCTCAAGACAATTATGATTCTCAGGATTTCAAGGGCAGTCAGGATTTTGAAACCACACAGGACAATGAAGCAAGTAAACAGAACCGTGTGTTGGAGTATGATTGCAGTTTGGATGGACAGTATGATGAAGAGTACAGTGAGGACTTTGAAGCCCAAGCCACCGAGGACGTTGCTGAATATGATGCAATGGTGGAGTATGTGGATGTAGAGGAGCCAGATGAGGACAATGATGTGACAGAAGAAACAGAGGAAGGTGACGATGATTTAGAGGAGGAAGAGGCAATATGTGAGGAGGCTACTGAGGTTTTTGAAATTTTGGATCAAGAACAGGAGGATGAAAACAAAAATGTTCCAGAGGAGAAGCCCACTGAGCCCCCACCCAAGAAACGTGTTCGCCCCACATTCAAGGAAGCAGCGCTGCGGGCCTACAGGAAACAGATGGCTGAACTGGAGCAGCAGATCCTGGCTGGGGGTATGACTCTTTGTTTATTCTGTCACACTGTCATTTGATATTGTACAAGGTTTTACACTCAGGTCATATAATTAATGTGTGCATAAATCACATATAAAAAATACAATACATATGTTTTCATTCTATCAGCACTAACAGGAATAGCCATTCCTTCAAGCAACTCGAAATTTATGAACATTTTTGATGCTTATGTGTTTTGTGTTATAGCACATTTATTCTAAACTATACTTTTCACCAACTTATTTAGAACTGTACACTGTTGGTCTTGGATTTGGACGGATACTGCTGATATTAAGATATCTTTATGAAGTTACTTGAACGTTGTGCAAATTTGAAGATCTTCTGAATAAGTTGTAATACAATTTAGAAAGTAGCAGTTAGTCTGAAACCTAATAATTTCATCTCTACTTTGTGCTACACGTGTGGGTAGTGGAGGTGTTAGCACTACTTGGGCTTTGGTAATTCAGGAACATCACAGCAGACTCATTGTGTCCTGGGATGATGATAGAGGATTCTCAGATCAGTGTACCAGTCACCAGAAACAAGTGGTATAGATTGTATCTGATAAAATCTACTGCTTTACTTTCCACAGCACTTACAGCACAGTAATCTACAAATGAGAAAAAAAACAAAAAAACAAGAGCAAGCTGAGTTGCTGCTTCATCTGTTTGGGATGTTATTTTATTAACCATGGTCTCTTCAAAGGTGCATCACAGTGATAACAGGTGCAATGACTATGTATGGGTTAGAAAATGATTGAATGAATGAATGGATGAACGAATGAATGACTATGTATTCGGATTTATGTGGCTCAATGTTAGATTCTTGAAGCAGAATGTGACTGAAAGGATGTAGCTGCTGTGTTTCCTGCATTTTTACAATTTATCATGAAAATTTATCTTCAACAGTGACATTGGGACTAGCCTCCAAATTACCATACATTCTTCACAATGAATTTAAATATGAAAAAAAAATCCTGTGGTTCAATTAAATCAAATAATATGTTTATATGTCAAGGATGCACTTCACCATGTTTGTATATGTAGTAAAAACCATCATCTAAGTGGAATAAAAAACTGACCCAGGGATTTCCACTCCTAGTTAAAATGAAAAAAAGCATTTGACCTACATACAGCGTGTAGTAATAACTGTGGTACTCCAGTGAGGATAGGCACTGCAGTTCAGGAAATACAGGACTCACGTGAAAATTGACGCACATGTTCAATTTTATTATTTACTGATAGTCTTACATAAGGAGAGCTTCCCCTGCTACTGTATGATTTTATGTAACCATGTATACTAACCTCCCTTGGATGCACTGGCAATGCATCCAGGGTGTCCCCGGCATCTCGCCCATAGCCAGCTGAGATCGGCTCTAGCAGACCTGTGACCCACAAAGAGGATAAGCAGCTGTGGATGAGATGATTGCAGTCGTCTCGTCTACAAGAAAATGAATGGATGGATGGTATGCCAACCTTCAAGACCAAGAAACAATGTCTAACATAAGGCGTTATTAGGCGAGATAGAAAGAACTGAACATACATTATCTTCAAAATAATTCCATAAACCATGGATCATTCAATTTACTCTCTATCTATGTAAATACATCCATGCCAACATAATATAAACCAGAAATAAAAATTGATAATAATGTTTAACATTGCTGTATTTTACAATGGATAATGTACATTGTAAAATATAGTTGTGTCAATAATGTAGTCCCTTCCCCCAAAAATGTCTTAAATATTTCTGTAGTGAAAGTTCCAGCTATTGACTGGCTATGATTGTCTCACAACTGAATAAGTAATGCAAGGTTGGGGAGTAGATTTTGAGCACATGAAAATGTGTGGCCAGTTTTCATCGGTTTTCTGATAGCTTTTTGTTTTTCACCTTTCTATGGGCCAGTTAGTTGCTTTGTGTGCACATCATGTGTTTCTATACTTTCTATACTTTGGTGAGTAGTGATATACAAGTCCAGATGCTACTTTTATTCTGCTGCCAATGGGAATATGTAAACTAATCCTGGTCTGTCTGCACTTGCATCCATGCAAATGTAATAGAGAATAGTCTGTTAACATCTCAAAACCAGCTCAATGCAGTTCAGTCATATTTTATACATGCTTGGTCGGGGCCATGAATGTGTGTGTCTAAGAACTGGTTCCTTAATATTGTACATTTTATATGTGTGTGTGTGTGTTATATATACTATATATATATAGTATATATAAGACACACACACATATAAAATATACAATATTAAGGAACCAGTTCTTACTGTATATATATATATATATATATATATATATATATATATGCATATATACATTTTTTTATTACGTTTTTATATTTATTATTTTATTATTTATTTACCTTAAGGGATAAATAAAGTTATACTATATATATACTGTATATATATATATATGTGTGTGTATATATATGTATATATATATGTATATATATATATATATGTGTGTGTGTGTGTGTGTGTGTGTGTGTGTGTGTGTGTGTGTGTGTGTGTGTGTGTGTCTGTGTTAAATTTGCATATACTCTCCATTTCTGAATGGTTTTCCCCTATCAGCACAAAAAACACAAGTCTGAGGAACTTGTTATGGTCATGTTGGTATTTGTTTAAAAAATACACCAACAAATCCACCTGTAAATGCTGTTTCACACCTTTTGTATGACATATTAAATGCCAGTGCTACCTGACATTAAAGTTCTGAAATAAGCAACATGCAAATGTTTAATTGGGTCAAACTACCCAGCATGTAAGCCCTTTCATTATTTTCTCTTCATAGAAACACATCCAAAATCCATTTGGTTCAGTTTAGTTCACAAATTGTTTTATTATTGACAGATATATCCAAAGATGGAAGCACAAATCTGCATACTTTATACAACTCCTCCCTCTGATTAACTTTATGCCTTCATCTCTGTTAGCAGCTTTGTGCTCATCAGGCTCGTGCTCTGAACCGTGCTCACTGCTTTGTGTTGGAGCTGTGAAGGAAGTCCCAGCAGTACTGTCACTCTTGCCAGGCCTGTCTTCAACTGGCTAGAGCAACGTCTGTATTCAGATGCTAATTCATACTCCCAAGGGCATTCTATAACCAGGTCAGCCTTGCTTGGAATATTTATAGAGGTCTGCTGCTCGTGAAGTTTGCTGCTTACTCCTGTGGGAGCATCGGAGGTAGACCATCTTTATGCTTAGTACACCGTTTCTTGAGAAAGCGTAGATTTGAAAAATGCAGATGCAAGGAAGGAGGAGTGCCTGTTGTTGTTTTTGGTGACACCATCCAGTTCAAAGCACTAAATGAATGAACAACGCTGTAATTCAGATGACTGTTATAAACAGGGAAGCCTCCTCTGTCTATAGTTTATAACACATAATCTCCAGATTTTTAGATTATACACTTGTAATACTGCACTCTTCTTTTAACTACAGTGTAACCTAATCATCTACATTATTATTAACTTTGTAAACATTTTTAAACCTGGACCACAACAATGTGGATTACTGCACATTGACTTTCTATATTGACTTTTGAATTTTTATTTGTAGAGATGAAATCTCAGTTTCAACAACAAGTGTTGTTAGATAATGGCAGATGAGACTCTATTCCTCGTTCTTGCCCAGAGGGATTCTATTTTTTGCTCTGAAACTGAACTAAATAAACTGCCTGACATCAGAGCGCACCACCTCGCCCATTTAGTCATAGTTGAAAAAAAAAAAAAGGGTCTGAGGGGGGAGAGTGGGTGATAACATTTAGTGTAGTTGATGTGTTGTCTCCTATAGAAGGAAATTGCCTCATCATTTAGTATTGTGTGAATCATAAGAGGAACAAGCAGTGAAAGAACTGGTCACACAGACGCTCGGAATATTAACATCTCTTTCCAATTTACCACATTTCATACACCAGACACTGGAGGACTGTAACACCGCTGCAAAAATCTCCCTTTTGTCCACTTGTTTGATCACCACCCTACTTACTTGTAAGTAATGTGTGTGATTATAAACAAAGCCCCTGTTAAATTGCTGAATATGTGATTAAAAAAAATATTTATTTCCTGAAAATCTGCTTATCTTGATGTAATTTACAATCTACACGCTTAAAACTGTACAAATATTCAAAGGTCTTGGGAGCTGGACCTATAAAAATCTGTATTAGACATTATTTCAGTGTTGCAAAGCAAAAAAAATAAAAAAAAACAAAGCAAGTAATGTATTCTGTTAACATCCAACATTAAAAATCTACACATAAAATTAATAAAACAAAAAAAAATGAAAACATTAAATATATTTTATAAATATATTAGAAAACACAGCATGTCAGAATATTCAGTATGTTAGTTATTGTATTATAGTTTTAATTATTTTAGTTTGTTGATAATGTCACATATTTGTAGAAAAACAAAAGGTAAACCAATGACCAGCTCTGTTCTCATCTAGAATGTCTACACGGGCAGTGAACACATATTTCTTTTTTGCTAGAAATGATTTGATAATAAGTATGCGCTGGCAACGCAAAAAGGCGGGGTGTACCCTGCCTGTAGCCAGCTGGGATAGGCTCCAGCAGAGCGTGAGTGGTTAGGCATCTTATCCAGGGTAAGATGCCTACCCTGGATAACATCCATAGCCAGCAGAGATAGGATGCAGCATAACCTTGACTGGCAAGCTGGATAAACAGCTGTAGACAAGATAATTGCGAACGTCTCGTCTACAAGAAAATCGATGGATGGATGGAATCAGCTCAGTGGTGCGATGATGATACATTAGCCTGTGATGATGACATTAGAAATGGTTATTGAAACAAGAGCCATGTGAAAATCTGTACTGATGTCTTGATTTTACATATTTATTGTACTGAAAGAACAGATTTTTTTTTTTTTTTTGTATTTTCATGCTAATGTTTACCTGAATGTGCACACAAGAGGACATGTTCCTGAGTGTGTTGCACAAGAGTCTGGTCTTACTATCAGCGATGTGCAGACTTTTCTCCTCCAGGGAGATCAGATCTAAATTTGATGTGTGAGAACTTACATTGGTACTAAAACGCAGGATTTACTGCTGCTGTTGATATCTCTAACTTTCTCTTCAGTGCACCCATGCAGTGTAGTTTCCTATCAATCGGTTACACGTTAGCACACAGATTTAAGGCACCTGTGAAATTAGGTTTGTATCAGGAGCCTAAAGCCCATCCCTGTCCTCTGGCTTTATCTCATGCAGCTGCAAACCCGTTGGTAGAGGCGATGGGCCTATCTTGTGTAACTGTGAAGCTGAAAGTGGCTTAGCTGATCTCTGTCCATGTTACCCACTTGTGGCTTAGTTACTCTTTGAGTGCTGTGTCTCTCCATGTGTGCAGCTTTTGTTGTAACCTCACCCAATGACAATTTATCCTCTCAACAGTGCCACAGGATCTTTTTGGCTTCATGTTGACTGCAATGCATTTTGAAAGCTTTTAAAATATCAGTGCCTCCATGAGGACCATCATCATGAAGAGATGCACTTGTGGTGAACACTAATGGCACTCAAGTGTACTAAGCACTCTGAGTAATAGCATCTGCCAAATACTGTCTTCTCAATCAACGTGTAGATCAGGAATTATTGATGTTTTAGTGCTTATTAATTAATGTTTTCATGGTTGGATTTTTTAACTGGTGTCAACTTTCAAGTATATTAAGACAAAATTAAATTAAAGTTGCTGCTTCAACTTGACACATTCCTCTTTTGGTCATCCCATCTGATGAACATGTTGAATTTTTCTCCATTTCTTCTTAAATTGTTTGGTAAAAACAGAATTAATGTCAACAGACAGTGATGATAGATTACTTTCAAAATAAGTGAGTGTATTTCCAATGAGAACAAACCAACAAATTTTTCTAATGTTCCACCTTTCTGTCATTTTCTTCTTCCAGACAGCACTGCTTTGGATACACAGGTTTTAAGTCGTTATTTATAATCACAAATGTGACCATTTGTGGAATCGTTGCATGTGCATGTGTTTGTGTAATTTTCACGTGTTTTATGGAATGTGAGTACATTGTGTGTATTTTGTTTCTCCCTGTGATACTGTGTCCATTTGAGTGTATCTGTGAGTATCTGTAAGATCAAAGAAATTTTATAGTATGTTATAGGTATGAATGCAGTATCTGCCTTTGAGTCATCACAATAAGTATTGGTGGTCCTTTTATTACGCCTTGTTTTTTCAGAAAATGATTTGTTTTTCAATTTTGTCAGTGAGGGGGGGGAGTGTTACACAATAGTCAGTTCTGGCCTCAAGCAACAAAAGCAGCAAAACTCCCAGTCTTGAGCCCACAAATAACATTGATGTGGAATAATTTGGTTTTTGCCTGTGGTACTTCCGTCTTTTCTCCCTGTGCTGCACGTCCCCTCTTCTGTCATTCATATTATCCTGAACTGATCTCCAAATGTACTGTGTTTCACCAAGTTATACTTTTTATTTCCTTTGCTTATATCTTGCTCTGTTTTGTATTTATTCGTGTGCATTTAACTTCTACTTCCTTGTGTTACACCGGTCTTTCTTCTCTCTGCAGCCTCGAAGTGTTTTGGATCCCAAAGTGCTCGGTTTGCAGACTGGAGGGTGGGTGGTGGCTCATGTCCTGATCTGATCAGTGCACAATTACACATGTCTTTGCTGTGGTGCTGTTTTGTACTTCCACACTGAGACTCATGTAGCTTAAATATCACAGACAGATTGGGGGCATATAGCCCCCAATTAAGGGATCGTGCTCCATGTTTCTTGTCTTGGAAAAGAGAAAATGCCTGATACCTTTGCACTATCTGCAAGTATGTATTGTACACTAATGTATAATAAATGCTCCACCTATGAATAAAGATTGATTAAGTACATTTTTGTCATATGAAGACACAGGGGAAAGAGCTAAAAAATACTACTTAGCTTCATTTACCCTAGCATGACTGTGTAGTCATCTGCAGCATTCGTTGTGCATAAAGGTACTAAGAGACAAGCGCCATAGAGCGAGGCAGGGGCTATAGGTCTATAAAATACCCAGCTTGTCACGTTGGGTGTCTTTACAGTCGTACCACCAATGTTGCTGAGGGGGTTGACACTAAAGCTTGAGGAGCTTTATCTTTGTAGAGTCATTGGAGGTCTGATGTCATGTTGAAGTCATTATAGGGGCTTTGAGTGACAATGGAGGTGATGCCATTGACAGCCCTTTTGGGAAATAAGCAAGACTGGTGTAAATGCAATTAGGGAGCTGTGGAGCATTTTTTTTTTTTTTGTAAACTATTGTGTTCTTCGAAGGGAGATTAAGAGCACACTCTAGTATTTTGTCAAACAAACGCATGCATGTACATTAGTATGTACAGGCCCCTGTAACATCTACAAGGGAGTTGGAGAATGGAGAGTAAGAGAAGGGGAGATGATGCTTTGCATAAAGAAACACTCTCTGAAATGTGCATTTTTGAGGCTTGAGATCTATTGAAAATATAAGTATAATATGGAATTGGTGTCCTGTTTATTAATTACAGGCATCACTGCAGCAGAACCCAAAGGCAGATAATATGAGGCAATGAGAGTTTTTAGGAATAGCAGATGGTGAGAGGGATCACATGGAGCTCCAGAGTGTAGATTGTCAGCATCATGTGAGGTGAAGAGAATGGAGTGAGGCAAGTTAGAAAGGAAGCGTGATCCATGGTGTTTGCCGACTGTAAATCAACACCCCTTCTTCACTACAGTAATGTCTCTCCCAGTATAGCATTATTATGATATTAACGCTCCTTAAATCTGTCTACTTCTCCAGGGCTGGCAGCATTCTTTATGGTATTGACAGCATGCCAGATTTACGCCGCAAGAGGACAGTGCCTCTTGTCCGGGACCTGGTGAGTCATCTGCCTCAATAAGGTTACGTGTGATTTATGTGAAGTTTGAAACCCCAGTGACCGCATGTTATATCACACTCGCTCTGTGTGAATATAGATCTCAGCTGGAGACAATAAAAAGTTTACTGTGAGTTGGATAAAATGAGTTAGGACTGTATGAAAGACCGCGATTGTTTCTTTTGATTACATAACAGTGCAGGACTGGCCCATATATAACCTTAATATTGTTTCATCTGACATCCAAGCATCAATAATGGCTATTAAAACAGAATTTGATTGTGGTTTTAATTCCAACTTTTTAAAGCAAAATCTGTAATATTTAAACTCCTTTCTTTTAGTGTTTAGATTTAGTTTAGATTAAAATCAAGCCAAAAGGGAGTAAATTGATTAAAAAAAAAAATCAACTACCTAAGAATCTTCCCATCATGCATATTACTGTATTCTGTGTTCTGGGAATGTATTCTTAGTCATAGCTCTATTTAATAAATTAGCCTTGAGGGGAATTTTAAGACCTAAAATCACACCAATGCTCACCCATTTGTCTTTTTATTGGACCATAATGTGTCATAGCAATCCCATGGAGAGGCTTGTTGCAGTACAGTCCACTTTAACACTATACCACATGGTTAGGCTTTGTGAAAGAAACAGGCCATCTGGATAAATATAGTTTGATTCTAGAAGTTAGTCCAATATGTGCTGCACATTGTATGTCTGTCTTGTCAATGTTTGTGTCTTGTATTTCATGTATTCATGTATTTCAGTGTAAAAAATGAAAATATATCCAAACTCAAACATGTTTAATACCTGGATATTCCTAGTTACTTGTGAAATATTATGATGATTTCGCTGATGTCATACATCTAGATACTGATGATTGTTTATATCACAGAGAACAACATGAGTTGATGCTGTATTTGTCCATATCTCTCATGAAATTAATAACCAACAATGTCTTGGTAAGTATGGGCTGTCGTTTACTCATTTATCTGGATTTTGCGTGCATATTTGCCATTTCTACATAGACCCATAACAGCTATGGGTGATATTTTTCAGTGAGTTGTCAGATTTCAGCCTCGCCAGTGCTTGGCCCTTTTTTTCTACCTTCTTTGTTAATCGGCAGGTGTTAAAAATTTGTATTTAACTTGAAATGTTGACAACTCAACCCAAAAATATATCTGAAAGACTTCATTGACTTCTGATTTAACTGTGTGAGGCTTTTAAATCATGTAAAAGTGACACTGAGTAAGCCTTTTACACATGGGATGAAGTCAGCAGTCAGCAAACTAATTGGTCCCATGCCTCTCCTTTGTCAATGTTCCCCATTTGCTGTGTGATTGCTTCAGGGCAGCGACAGCGTTTGATTGGAACGGACAGTAGGGTTCCCCCATATTGTGGTGGGATACAAAATTCTGCACCAAGAAAAAGAAACAAAAGTCGGAAATTGATTTACAAAGCATTCAACCCCGATGTTGTAGCTTGATAGATAAGATCTGGTCACACAGGTTCTTTTTGTATTGCCCGTAGCATCCTCAGCAGTGCTGGTGCATGTTGATAAACTTACATCAACACTCACAGTTCATGTAGAGGTCACGTACCCTCCTACATTCTCCATGGCTTCCATGGATCTTTACCATAGCTGGGCTGTGCAGACAAGAGGGTCGTGGTAAAGACTGATCCAATATTGTCAGCTGTCCATGTCTGCATTCCTCTGTTACGTAACTTACACCAGTATGGGATAAATGTCTATCAATCTCTGGTCGTACAAACTCAATGGGTATACTGCAGCAACTAATTTGTATACATGTGAATATCTATGTGTATGTGTGTGTGTGTATGTGTGTGTGTTATTTGTTTTTGAGTGTGGCTTTGTACAAGTACCAGTACCAGTTAATGTTTGAGTAAGTCAGAGGAGGTGTATTGTATGTGTGTTTTCAAAGTATGCGTGAGAGGTTTGGTGTTGTGCAGTTCAGCTGGCTTCACCCATACAGGAGTGTGTGCGTCTTGTGTTTCCCTGTTTGCGTCGATGTAATGTGCAGAGCAGACAGCAGAAAATATGGTCAAAGCTTCATCCAACAGAAAACTGAATATGCCAAGCATGACTGCAGTTTAGTAATGTCCAATGCATGAGGGGATAAAGAATCATGCAACGGCTTAGTAATCTCTCTTTGATGAATAGTTGAATCTCTCTAGCTTTGTGCCCCAACCAGCAGTCCTGCATGGCAGTTGAGACACCTGTGCGCTCACTATGGATAATAAATACAAGTCCTCTGTTGTTTGTGCTTTAAATATTTGCCCTCCCACACCTTCTCTAATTCAGTTACTTTATTTCTTTCATTCTCCAACCATTGGCTTCTGGAAATCACAGGCTTTGGTAAGATTGCAAAATGTTTTGTTTTTGTGCACAAGCTAAGAAAAGAGAACCGGTTTTTGTCTTTAGTCACATTTGTTATTGAAATGTAAATGTATAGTATTTAATTAATGTATCTATTTAAACTATTTAGTTTCTTCCCAGAGTGCAAAATATTATTACACAGTCACTAGCCGTTTAACTACTTATACGTTTTAAAATCTTTTAAAGTGCTGCGTAAATTTATAGAAAGCTTTGAGTGTGTGAATCTTTCTGTTGTCACTGTGTCATTGTCATTTCCTTTCCTTTTCTTCTCTCAGACGCTCGCTGCTCGAAAGGCAGGCATCTCGTTCGCTCTGGTGAACAGGTCCACTCTGAATAATGAGGACCTGGTGAGTACTACCATTCCTGCAATGCCTGCTTGGAATCAAATCATTTTCAATTTGGTGTGCAGTCTAAGTGAGTAATGAGGGGCCGTTGCAACCATTGGGCAGTTGTTTGAGAGAAAGGTTTGACTCAGAAAGAGTTTGAGAACTGTGTTGTGTTGCATCAATTATACCTCAGGATCAGGGATCATATTGGCAGGAACACGTGGCACAAAAATGAAGATGAGTTTAAATTAAATTTGTTCCTTAAATCTTAGGATGCAGATGCAGCTCGCCATCACCTCCAAACTCTTGTTTTTGCAAACAAGAGTTTGGTCTTATTCATGAATGTGTTGCCATTGTTAGAATCTGATGAAACCCTTCATTTAGTCACAAGCGTAGTGTATCGAGTAAGACAGAGTTACAGAAGCCTAAACAAAAAGAGTCTCAGTCAGTGGTGAGAGACACTATAGTGTTGACCTCCAAATCTCCCTCTACATTAATTGATTGCAATTCTTCCCTCCCAGAGGGAAGAAAGTCTTAAAGGAGACAAACAGCATGAGAGAAAAGTTTCTCAGCCAGACAAACAAGCAAGGCCGTATCATATCCATGAACAAAAGGGATGTGTACAAACCTGCAAGACTAGTCAGTTTGATTTTTTTAAGTATACTCCAAAATTGTTTGATTTGTGTACTTGTCCATATAACTTGACTCAGTACTTATGGTCCAGCTGTCCAGATGCTCTGAAAACAGTCTTGATTGCTTACTAATAGCCATGGGGTTGATTAAAAGGGATGAAGGGATGAAGAGTGTTTCACACAGTTTCTCCCTCATCTGCCAGAAATTACATGATGCACTGTGGTAAATAGGAAGTTGATTCGGAGATTGCGCCACAACATAAAGTCCATAATTTGTCTTCATAAATAGTCCAATATTCCTATTTGGAACAAACAAAGTAGGTTTTAATGCAGGCATATATCATGGAAGCTGACTTATGAGATCTGAGCTTGGCTGTAGCTTGTATGGTCTTGGTAAGTAGGACGAGCAGATGTCAGAGTTTTATCTGCTGCATTAAGTCCAGGAGAGTGCTTTCCAGTAAGGATGGTGAGAGTGCTCAGTTGAACATATGCTGCTGAAAATTGCAGATGAGTTAGGGGTAGCGAGGACAGAGGATGAACAAAGAAAGGGAATGGTGAGAGATTGAGTGGGTGAGGAGAATATCAGATATAAGAAGGCCTTACTATTGTGACCCTGTGGACCTGATGTTACTGATCAGACAAGTTGAACAGTCTTCCCTCCACATCCTGGAGTAATATTTAAGCCATCCTCTGCCCAGTCCCTTCCATTTTCCTCTACTTTTTTAATTTGATTAATATTATTCTGATTAGAATGCTGTCAACAGTTATTCCTGATGTGTGGAAGAGTCTGTCTCAATGCTATTCTCTTTGTGCCTCATGTTTCCCATGTGTCTGCTTTCTAGAGCATAAAGAACATTATGTGTGGGCCGGCTAACCGTCCCTGTGTCTGTTCAATGTTCTGAGTTGCATATGATCTGAGCGCCAGAGCGTTTTAATAGTGACAGTCAACATAAACTTACCTGCCTAGTCAAAGAGAAGGAGAAAGGAAGATGAGAGTCAAGCTCTGACCCGGGTCAAGCATTATCTGAAAACAGGATGTGATGTGTTGTTCGAAGTCAGCTCAGATACCATCAGGCAAATTAGCAGCAGCAAAATATACCACGGCTCTATATTGATTTTCATTTGCTTGCTTGTCCAAATAATCCGTATTGGTTTTATGAATTCTGCCAGAGAGAGTTTGGCCTTGCTTTTTTGTGCAAATTTCACACGAGCACTCCGTTGAAATGGTTTAAAGTTGAAGCTAACGATTACAGTTGCAGTGGGATAGCAGTGTCAGCGAAGGGGTTGACAAGGGCAATAGGTAGTAAATTGGAGAGGAGGGGTGAGAGAAGGAGAGATGAGATTTTTCTCTGTCATGTTGGTCCCAGTCAGAGGCTGCTACTGTTGCTGTCAATCAGTCCTAAGAGAGTCTTGCACAAAATCATCTACTTGTCTAACACATGAGACTCACCCATGTAGCACTTCTCTCACATCTGCTGCAAAGCCTGACATGAGCTGTCATGAATTGGAGTGATGAAACACAGAGATGGAGGTAAAACTACAAATGATAGAGCCAACAGAGCTGTGTTAGTGTATTAGGTAAATACTGAACTCCTAGTCATGCACTAGTCTAATAAGTGGCTAAGTGCAGTTTCAAAAGACACTGCACTTAGATTGCAAGCCAATCTCTAACATTAAAAGATGTTAGATCTTTTAATGTTAAAAGGGATTGAAAGATCTCTCTGTGTTCCTTCGTGTTTCTTAAATCTCATCCAGGACTGAGAAAACCTTCCTGCTGCCTCAACAAACGTTCCGCGATGTTAGACAGCCTCATTGTCGTGTCATCTGTTGTCATTTAATCACACTTGCAGAAGTTCGCAAATGCATAATACTCTCTGCATGTATGTATGAGTGCTTTGTGGCAAAGTCAGAGCTACTCCTCAGGTGTTAAAAAGCAAATTGTCAACACAAAGGTGGGAGCTGAAAGTAACATAGGGGAGTAGAGGGCTGAACCAGAGTGGAGAGAAATACCACTTTAAGATTTATTTAATCGCCATACATCTCCTCTCTGTCACTTTCTCACCCCCTTTCTCTTCTTGCTTTCAATCTGGATAATGCTCACTTTTAAAAACCTTATTTACAACGACCATTGATTCCACCCTCAAGAATTGGCAAGTCTCAGCTTATTTTCAGTCCTTGTAGATGGCAAGGCTTCTGCACTAAAGCATTCAGCTTGAAAAGCTTTCTGTTGCACAGAAATCAGTCCACACAGGTTTCTTGCACGCTTCAGAATTTGGTCTGGAGGAGTTTTAGACAGTAAACAAGTCAATGTGTACAAAGCCTCTGGGTGCTAAGGATGCTGTTAATCTAAGTTTAATGAGATGTAAGGGTGAGTTTGTCTCACACAGCTGACCTCTCCATTAATGGTAAGAGGATTACAAAAAAGGAAAAAAAGAGCTTTAAAATTATCCATTGTTCTAAAGTAATCTGTTGTAACCCTTCAATAAAAGAGCTGAGGAATACTTTTGAAATATTGATGAAAGATTGCTGCAGGTTCACCGGCCTACATACATATTTACAAAGGTTTGTGTTTGTCTGTGTTTTTGGATTTTTAAAACTAAAGAAGATGTTGTTAATGATATTGAACAAATGTGTTCTCTAAGCAGGCAAATGCCTCTTTTTTTAACACTGATTTCAAGATGCATTCAACATTCCTGAAAGCTATTGCAACATGTTTTGTTTGACTTTTAAGGCTGTTATTTCAGCAACATCTGCCATGCTTTCGGTCTTTTTTCATCCCCATTTCATTTCCAGAAATGTATTCAATACCTTATCATTCCTTTTTCAATATTCACTTTCAGAAACTACACGTCTTCAAGAAGACTCTCCAGGCCTTGATTTACCCAATTTCATCAACCACACCGCATAACTTCGAGGTGTGGACAGCGACTGCACCTACCTACTGTCATGAGTGTGAGGGGCTGCTGTGGGGTATTGCCCGTCAGGGCATGCGCTGCTCAGAGTGTGGTGTTAAATGCCATGAAAAGTGCCAGGACCTGCTCAATGCTGATTGTTTACAAAGTAAGGAACACAATATTTTTATATGCAGTTCAAAAATGGTGCTGAAATTCACTCAAGGCGTTGTGGGTATAGTGCTGCATTGTCCTACACATGCAAATTATTATTCGTCTCTTCAGTCTATCGCACTGAAAATGCACTCAACATATTTCATTTTTCACATCTTACATCTTTGATATTTACGTATTGTGAGTCTTGACTAATGTTGCTGGTGGATAATCAAATGATTTATTAAATTGTGATTAAAATCAGTCAAATCCAAATCCATGATATACCTGGAAAATGAGTGTAGTGCTAGTGGGACACCTGCTTTTGTATTACTTTTACTCCTTGCATTTCTACGTTTTTATAAATACCAACACCGAATGAAGGCCCAGGTCAGGTCCTCCAACAGTGAAGATAGATGTGCTTCCTGCAGGGTCCCCAACTACAAGTCACCCTTCACAGATATTTTGCACCATCAATCTCGGAACCTCTCTTAGCCTTTCTTCTTAGCCAAACCCAATAGCTACCTCATTCTGGCTCCTGTGCAACCTCTGACTTTTTTGGCTTTTGGCTTGTGACGTCACGTGATTTCAGGCACTGCTGTCTGAATCTTACCTCTGCAACCTACATCCACTGGACAGGCAGACCTTCTCCACCCAGCCTGTAGTCACAACACTGACAGCTCTTCTGAGTTGTATTTGTTTACAGTATTTGTTTCTGCAAAAGCAGCCTCCATCCTCTCCTCCCATGGGGCATGACAGTTCATCCATGATGACCGCCCTAGCAGAGGTAGACTATATCTGACCGTAGGGATGTACGCTGCCTACCAGCAACCAAGGTTGTCCGATAAGGTTGGATTTTGAGAGTCACAGAGTTGAAATGTTTCCTCTGAGCCATAACCTCTGTGCAGGTTCTGTGGACTTAAGGATGATGTCATATGAAGCCTTGGTCAGGAAGCATAGCCTTGCTAGAGGCAATCTTCACATATTTGCCAGCAACTTTCTAGTCGACCATCTTAGCAGATGGCCTCACAGCTCTAACTTTGTAGCTTGCGCTTCTTCTGATATTGCAAATCTTTTCCTTTCTTACTTTGTGGCTTTGGACTACATCTTTGGTGTTGTTCCCCAACCTAAAACCTGCCCTGTGTATCTCCTGGTATCAATTACCTGCTTTAATGGCTGCATTGCAGTCCACTTTCATCCAGCAGTATATGTGAATGCTGGAAATTTTTGTATCACTGATTGTTCCTGTTCGTACTCTCACTGCTTGAAGTCACATGTTGCATTTGCACCGTTTACTCATTACAGCTTCCAATCAGCTGTTTCAGTCATGGTATCCCTGTTGTAACAGTGTACAGTAAATGGAATGCAGACTTCACAATTCTCAAGATAATCCTCACACACTTTAAGTGGATTAGCTACGGTATGGCTATTATCAATGCCAATGCCGTATGGTTCCAACTGTGATTTGTGTTTATCACATTTCAATCTGCTCTCAAGAACATACTCTGGTTAGATGATACCAATCAGACATAGAGAATTAACCATCACATTTGCCTCTTTTGTTTTACAAATATATACATACAATACGAATGCATTAATGTCTAATCCCTCATTTAAGACAGGTAGATTCAGTGGGAGATGAATAGCCCTGCTTGCTGTAATTCACAAGTTTAGTTTTTTTTACAAAACAAAGTTGGCTTTGATAAATATGGTATGCCCTGACAGACACGACAGCCCGACACTGGATAGATCGTTTTTGATTAAAATAATATCAAGGTATTAAATATACAGAAACTTGGGGCTCAACACTCACATTTTGTTTCAGGGGCAGTGGAGAAGAGCTCCAAGCATGGAGCAGAGGACAAGACCCAGAATATAATCATGGCTATGAAGGAGCGTATGAAGATAAGAGAGAAGAACCGTCCAGAGGTGTTTGAGGTGATCCAAGAGATGTTTCATATCAACAAAGAAGAATTCAATAGCCATTTGAAGATAGCCAAGCAGGCTGTTTTAGATGGGACTTCCAAATGGTCTGCCAAAATCAACATCACAGGTCAGCCTGGTTCCCCATGCCATATTAGAAAGTTCATTTTTCAATTTAATCTTAAATTTCTTAATTAGGAAACTATCAGAGTATTTCAATTATGATGGTATTTATTAGCTCTTATTCACAGTTTAGCTGCTAATCAATTGAATGGTAGCGGTGTCTTTCAAACTAGTGATCAAATTGCAACTGTTGTACTTTAAATATGAATCCCCCCCAAATCAATCAGTCAACCAGTCAAGCTGTCCCTGTGATGCCAAAGGAAACATCACACCTGTATGGCTCGACAGGGCAGCACTTCACAGCACATTCAGACACTCACTAGGAAAATTAGACTCAAATACTCCTCCTCCACCTCCTACGACTACTACTACTACTGCTACTATTACTACTACTACTGTTATTACCACTACACTAACTGTTGCTACTACTACTACTAATAATTATGAGGATGATTGATCATTATACATTTTTAAATATTTTTTTAAATTTTATGTTTAACAAGCTGTTTATTGAAATTGATCACAGTATTTTATTTATCCAAGGGAAATAAGGTCAGGAAGTCCACTTTGAAACCTCATCCCACCCCCAACTCCAATCCATCCGTTTGGTCACTGGTGCAGGCCCGGCTCATTTATTGCTCACCTTGCATTTCTCACAGTGCCAATGCACCAGAGAAAATTGAAACGGTGTGGGAGGGAGACAAAATAGAAAGGGAATTGGATAGGGAGGAGAAGTGTGTGAAAAGGGAAAGGACCAAATAAAACACAGAGCAGGGAGTAGAGAGCGAGGGAGACATTAAAATTGCCCGAGGTTGCTTCAGCCCATATTGCCAGGGTCTTATTGAATGTTCAATTTTAAAATGTACTTAACGACTTATTATTTATTCACCATTCATTAGATGACACTGACTGGATTGACTTTCCAACACCCTGTCAGTGACCATGAGTTATTCTCTATCTTGTTAATGTTCTGCCTACAAGGTCCAGCAGTAGATATGGACATCGATCCTACATACTATTATCAGCTAATTTAAAAAGAAAAAAAAAAGTCTGCTAATGACATATTCTGGTACTCTGCCCTGATCATATCTTTATATCAAAACAAAAGGAAAATATTGGATCAAAAGACAGCAAGAACAAGTGTGTTTGAGCATTACTCCGTCTGACGCTGAGGAATGCTCACAACAGATCTGCGGCAGATGGACGGGCAAACATCTTAAACTATCAAAGAATCATTTTGAGGGTAATTGTGCTCTTTTTGACAGTGAATTTTTTAAAGAAGCACAGAATTGTGGCTGGAATACAACAGTTATAATTGGTTGCTCACTGTTTATTTCTGTACATTGAATGTAAGTGATTCAAAGTAGCAGCCCAGGAGTGAATGTTTATTGCACATGCCACCGGAGGATACAAACAGCACTTTGGTGACATGTGTATACATACTTTGTTGACTCAGACTCCTGTTTTACTACAAGTAGGTATTTTGCTTTGAACACTCCTGGAACGAGCAGGCCATGACTCTTCAGACCCCTATATCCTGCAAACCAATCTCTGTCAGCATTGAACTGAGGGATATATATGTTCCCTGAATTATTTAGATGGTCACTTATGCATATTTAATGCATCAGTGTCGTTTTTCCCTTTTATGGCACTGTGAAATACTACTGTCTCTCATTCTCTGCACCTTCAACTGCGTGTGGAAATAAGAATTTGTATCGCAGGCCTGTCTTTAAAATGACGTCTTATCTCATAATAATATTCAAGCAGGGGGCAGCATCACAGAGATGAGATCTGCATGTGACCTGGATGTAGAGATATGCAAATGACATATTTTTGGAATATTTTGAATACGGCACGTACACACCAAGATTTTGTTTTGATTTGAACTCATTGTTACCCAGCTGTTGACAAGTACGCAACATTGTTGCATGCATAGGAGGAAGAGACAAAAAAGTGATTCTTATTTTGAAACCACACACACACACACACACACACATATATATATATATATATATATATATATATATATATATATATATATATATATATATATATATATATATATATATATGTTAACACATATATATTAACATTTCTCTATTACTGTCTTTTCTGCAGTCATGAGTGCACAGGGCTTACAGGCCAAGGATAAAACTGGCTCCAGCGACCCTTACGTCACCGTCCAGGTGGGGAAAACCAAACGCAGAACGAAAACTATCTTCGGCAACCTCAACCCGATTTGGGATGAAAAGTTCAATTTGTGAGTGTGCTCTTTTAATTTCCCCCCTATCCAACCAGATAATCCCCACAAAGATTAAGAATCATCTGTTCAAACAATCAGTGAATAAATGAAAGATTTTTTTATTTTTTTTATTTTTGCCTAACTTAATAGCTTGGGAAATTACTCTCATTTACGACATGTTGTGTAACAGCTGCAGCAGCAGAGACTTTGGAAATTTAGACTCTGATAAGAACAGCTTTAGAATACATCCATCAGCACAGGCAACACGAGTCTTAAATCTTTAAATCCTTCTGTGCTTAACTGCTGTATCAGTACGTGACTTCTCATTTTTAAGGACTTCTACATTGTGCTGACTCAGCTTCTGTGTCTTTGTTTTAAGCACAGGGTATTCTCCTTGTTCAGTTTATATAGACAATAACCACTCAATCTACTGCTCACCTCTCAGCCTCTGGCACAGTTCAGCTGCTATAATAACACTACCAGACTTTTGGTAGCAGTTGGTAGTTCATCCCATAATCCATATATGAAATACAATACTCTCCCAATATAATAAATAATTTGAAGAGATTTTGTTAGAGAATACTTGAGGTGTATATATGTGTAAAATTGGATTTATCCAAATAAATGCTATCATGTCATAACAAAATAGGAACAACTTTGAGGAATTAAATGCAATTTCTCTATTCAAGTTTTGATTCTACACAACAACCCAGTCCTGGCCAAAAAAAAATAGCACGTATTTTCATGTTGCATGTATATTTTAGAGCTTGTTTTTCTTCGTCTTTTTGCATCAGTTTTTGCATCAGGAACAAAGGAATACTGAACTGACTTTCCAGTACAGTACTTAATATGCTGTCTTATGTCATATATATAAAGTCATTGTGGGTGCATCTGTAAGTACACACACACACACACACACGCACACACAAGCAGATAACAGATATATCTTTTCTTTTAATTCCTAATCGTTACTGTAAGGATGGAACACGGACATAAAAGACACTGTTAAAAGATCCGTGTTTTCATCAGAGTTTGCTGTGTTGACAAAGACTAGCAGCTGATGACATTGTTCGATGTAAACAACAAGAATTCCAACTTCAATTTCATCTAGTGGTAACTATCCATAACTTAGGTAAATTTAATCGTATAAATCATTTTTCCTCAGGAATTGCATAATTGAGTAAATGCTATCTAAAAGTTTTATAAATACATTTTCTTTACATAAACACGAGTCATGTTTTTTTTTTTTGCACGAAATGGCCAATGTGTATGTATGTTTGTACATATGGCTGTTTCTGTTGTCAGTTACAAACAAGTCTCCACATCTGTAATGAGACTCCAGTGGTGGTTGTACTAAAACTCCTTTCCTATTAGTACAAACTTGTAGATTAATAGAGCGATACATTACTGCATTATTGGCTAAGAGAAAGGTCCAGGACTAGAGGCAGCAGCAATCACTGCTTCCCTGGAAAGAGATTACTGTAGTTAAAAATAAATTACTATTTCTTTTTCTTTTTAACCTAAAGTGTCATTAGAACAAGAAGTAATGTGTTGGTTTTAATTCCAGTGTCAAACAGTCTGACCCTAGCTAGAGATAAATGCTTTACCCACCTATGTTCTATTTAGCAGAGTCATTATTGAAAAAGCTCTATAAGCTGCACCAATGCAGGCATCAACAAAGAGATGGATGTAAAGTTTTCGCAAGTAAAAATCATCGCTATGAATGGCACACGGCCTTTCTTGTGAAACACTCAGCTCTACTCTAATGGTTTCAGCTTGCAACCTAGAGAAACAGACTAAAGGTCATGCAGTATCTTGAGGTAATTGTTCCTTGCGGGCAGACAGCTCCTATCCACATACACACTCACTCATCTATCTAGATATGTACACAGTCATTTGATTTTGGGCAAGAATTGTTCTCTGTATCCTACTTAGAAAATGGTCAGGGAGTGCTTATGTGTGTCTGAACTTGTGTTTATGCTTAAATTGTACATGTGACTGTCATTGTGCGCCGCTGACTACACTGACCTAATGAGCTGTCATTCAATCTGCTGCTGTTCACATTGCTTTGATTGTTCTGGCATGGCAAAATCTTCATCT
Organism: Antennarius maculatus; assembly: GCA_013358685.1. NCBI lineage: Eukaryota > Metazoa > Chordata > Actinopteri > Lophiiformes > Antennariidae > Antennarius > Antennarius maculatus. The sequence continues at coordinate 2,851,778 of CM023606.1, forward strand.
CTCAAATTGCAGTGAATGTCACAATGCCACTGACCGCATCAAGGTTCGCGTGTGGGATGAGGATGATGACATCAAATCCCGGGTGAAACAGCACTTCAAACGAGAATCAGACGATTTCCTGGGCCAGACCATCATCGAGGTCCGAACTCTGAGTGGAGAAATGGACGTTTGGTACAATCTAGGTACATCAGGCTGAACTAAACATGCTAAATAGTGTTCTTACAGAATGTCATGGTGGGAGGGATTATTACAGTAAAACAAATGAAATGCATTCTCTATGCAGTATGATTATTATATAACAATACAATTTTGAAGTAGACTTTTTGAGATAGATTTCTTTATTTTTTTTTTATTAGGACATGGACATCACAGTTTCACTGGTACAATCAGATGCATTCTTTGAGTGTTTTAGAACAAAAATCAAACAGTTTTCAACAGGAATCTTTTGAGGGAAAAGTAATTGTTTCTACTCAAAATAGAATTCCATGATACATTTAATGTCTGAATGAAGAGTATTAGACTGTCATCACTGTTACTACATTCAGTAACAGAAAATAAGTGAAAATGACACTATGATGTCATCAGTTGTGCTGTGCTACAACTACAACAGTCATAATAACAAATTTGCTTGCTTTTTTGTTATCTATTTCACATTAGACATAAAACCAAGACACTGAATAAGCAAGACAGAGAAGATGGCATCAAAACATTTCAGAAGTAGTGTAATTGTTACCTATATATTCATTTTCTGTGGGCTGATAATTGACCAATTCAGGCAACAATCAGTTAATGCACTAATTATCTTATGTCTGCTTTGTAATATCGAATTTTGCTCTCAAAACGTAATGTAATTATTTAGATTAATTATGATTATGACTCATTTTGAAAGACATTCACGCTAAAAAAACATCGACCAGTCGCACCATTGCACTGGCATAGAGTCCCTATAAATATATTGTCCTATAGCGTATGCATGTATTGAGATCTCCATTATTAACCATGCATTTTAAATCCATAAAGATCTGTGGTTCAGCTGCTGTCACAGGGCCTTAACAGTTTCTTTTCCCGTAAATTACTGGTATTCCCATACTGTGTGAGGTGGAGGAATGGCTTTGCGGTAATACTCTGTCCACCATTTCTGCTCTATTCATTTTTAAATATTCGCAATGAATGTTTAAACAGATTTTCATTGGTCAGGGTGTCCACCCCTTCAGTTGCTTCACTGTTCAAGCCACTTCAAATCCTCTTCAATCTGTGCTTTTGTGCATACAGCACTAGACACTTTGCATACTACTAGTTTTCACTTGATTCTTATGACAATGGTGATGAGAATCCCACTCATTTTAGACACCAGAGATTAATTTGCATGAGTGCACAGACACAGTCCATTTAAAGTCTGTAAAAACATCATTAACAGTGGAATCATTCTGACCTGTCACATATTTGCTTGCACGCAATTTTGCCAAGCAGTATTAGCAAGTAATAAAATTAGTTTTTTTATGCCAAGTGAGCATAAGAACAGATATGACCATGATGGGAAAAACAAAACATAACATTTAATTATTTTTAATTCTTGTTCTGTGCATTTTTCATTATCTGTAGTCAGTCCTCATGCATTTTACATTAAAAATTTTTCCACTTCAACTAAAGGAATTAATGCTTTAAAAATGCAATTTTCTGAGGGTGTGGTATTAAGGAACTGTTAAAATAATCCGTCATTACCATTATAGTGTCTTTGGACTGTGAATGTCGACTCAACATGGATTCAACTACAGGAAAATGTACCTTGTTTTTGATAACTGAAGTTCTAGAAGAATCCATCTTGGTTATATGTTACAGATAAACGGACAGACAAGTCTGCAGTGTCTGGTGCCATTCGACTGAAGATCAGTGTGGAGATGAAAGGAGAAGAGAATGTGGTTCCACCTCACGGCCAATACACGTGTTTACATGAGGTAAATATCAGGGGGCGATTCAGCGACAGGAAATATGTTCTCAATTGAATGTTAATCGCCATCTTTATGGAACCGTTTGTTAAGTTGCTGTTAAGACAATTGAAAAAGAAAACATTAGCTGTGAAATGATGTCACTTTCAATGATAATAGTAACAACCCAGCAAAAATATATCTTCATATCAGGATCAGAAATGACTGCAGCTATGATAAGGGTTTCCTTTTGCTGGCATGTAATGTTCTTTTTTTATTACTTGTTGTGACACTGTGCTTCATCACCATAACTTGTTCCGTTATCTTTTGTGCCACTTGCAGAATCTGTTTCACTACCTGACGGAGGTGAAGAACAGTGGGGTAGTGAAGATCCCGCAGGTGAAAGGGGACGAGGCGTGGAAGGTCTACTTTGACGATGTGTCTCAGGAGATAGTGGATGAGTTTGCCATGCGATATGGAGTGGAGTCCATCTATCAGGCTATGACGTTAGTACCACCCTGATCTATGATCTTTTACTCGCCAATCTGTCAATGTCTCATTCAGGAGCATGGAGGAGACAAGGAGATGAGAGGGGAGTAGAAGGAAATGTGTGGAGGAAGAAAATATGTCTCCTCAGCAGGACCAGGGTTAGCAGGGCTATCAAGCCCTAAGTTAGTCTGATAAATTGTTGATCTTCTAGGAAAACTCCCAGCCAATTTTGGTCACAATGATATTGGACAATGCGGCAAAGTGGCACAATGGGTAGCACTGTCATCTTAGAGTAAGAAGATTCCTGGTTCAAGTCTGTTTTGTGCAGAGTTTGTATCTTCTCCCCGTGTCTGTGTGGGTTCTCTTTGGATTCTCCAGCTTCCTCCCACCTCCAAAGACATGCAATGTGTGTGTGTGAGTGGTTGTTTGTCCTTAATGTAGCTTAATGCTGGCAACACTTCCAGAGCGTAGCCTGCCTCTTGCTTGGATAGGCTTCCTCAACCTCCATGACCCGAACAGAAAAGTAGCTGTAGAAGAAAAAGGCTGGATAGATGGACCATATTGGATAAACATTCTTCCATGACTAATGTAAGAATGTCCAGCCCATTGTGACGCTTTCCATACATATAGGTTTGAACTGTATCTCTGTGTAATCGACACACACTAAAATCTGATATATATTAACTTGGACTGTAATATTTTCCCGTGCATTATTTGTGGCTTATTTTATATTATTTTGTGATGTAATTTAAATTGAAATTTGCTTCCCTGCACATTACTTATACATTTGCTGAGCAGTCCCACTCGTTGACTATGGATTTAGCTGCTGTTTTCGTATATTATTTGTTAAATCCACCCAGCGACGAAGCGACACAGAGAGATTGTGGTGCTTTTATGATTTTACTGAAAATTTAGCAACATAAAATACTCGTAATTTCTCATACTTATACTTCAGGGCCCACTTTTATAGGGCCTGTAGAAAAATGAGATGAATGGATCCTAGTCTAGCTGGTCCTTAAAGGTTAGTGGAGTTTATACCTGACTTCCGATTTCCTTTCAGTTTTTCACCAACCCCCACAGCATGTTTGATCCTTCAAGCCCTACTCTCCCATTTATTTATCATCGAAAATTGATCATGCCTCAACCTTATATACTCCATAGCAGCTCCTTTAATATCCCTGTTGCTTGTCCTGGAGGGGTGACATGTCATTGTGGTTCTGTTGGGTCCTATAAAGCTTGTCGTAGCACATAAGTAAGGAGCAGAAAAAACAAAACAAAACACAAGTGTTCTTGACATATTGTTTTGGTGCTGCTGGTGAATGTGATGTTGTTTCAGACTGGTGGGGTATTACAACATATGGGAGAATGCAAGGTTGTCTAAGTTCATATCATACATCACCAGGCTATCAGTAAATGCCATATCTTTTATTTTTTTCTCCATCGTAGAACCATGAATCCTAGGTCCTCTTAGAAAAAAAAAATCACTGCAGTCTTGATTTACCTGGAGTCCGAGACAATATCCTTCATGTGGCTTCCCTAACCAACCATCACTCTAAGCCCTGCCTCATGTTAGATTTTGTTCACCTCACCCTATCTCCACTCACCACCGAACCTTTTCCCTCAAAATCCCCTCTATCTGAGGTTGTAAAATGTTAATTTGTGAAAATACGTCTCTTAAAACCAAAGCAGAGTAATATTTGGACAAACAACATCTTCTTTAAAAAAAATTCTCAAGCTACCCTGCACTAAAAGCACCATGGGAATTCAGCTGATGCCATAATCAATCTCGATGCCTGACTTTCTTGGCTCGCCTAACCCGAGTGGTCCTTGGTAATTTGGAGGCTGAAAGCAGTGTAATTAAATAGGCCTCCCGATGAGAACATGTTTCTGCTTCTACTTCTAAGTGTGTGTGTGTGTGTGTGACTGTGTGTAAACTAAATAACTCAGCACCTTCTCTAGCACTTGAGTTTTACAAAGCAATGTATCATTGTGTGAGATGGTTTTAGTTTCTCTGCACCCCAAGCCTGTCATCAGCTTCAAAATAAATATGTTCACCCTCAATTTGTGAAAATACAGATAAACATGCCAATTGAACTAGTTTCCTCTAAATTTAAAATACTCCATATACTATACTGCTTATGTCCTCAGTGGTGAGCAATTCTGCTCCATCAGCACAAGGCTGCACTAACGCTAAGGTATTCCTTCTCTGTTTATTGCAAAGTCTACACTCACAGTGCCGTTTGCATTTCACATTTCAGAGGCAGATATGCGTTTGCCACCCCCACCCCCTTTGATTTTTTTTTTTTTCTTTTATCCCTGACTGTGAACAAAACGCGTTCCTCCAATGATTCAGTGCCGAAAGACTGTCCAGAGAAAGGATGAGAGGTGAGTGATGAGGCAGCATCACTCCATGTCAAAGGATAGAGAAGAGCAAATTTTATTCTCATGTCAGATTGTTAGGCTTCTGGAGCAGCTAACTACTGCACATTTACACATGCATAGACTCAAACCCTCCAGGATGCCTTTACATTGAGGGTGTTATTTAAGCAAGTACTCATTGCATAATAACAGGGGTAACGATTCCATATATAATGATATATGGAATATATGGATATATGGATATTTTCTCGTTCTGGGTAATACAGGAAGATTGTGACAGTTGTTGTTGTTGATGTCAAGATATGAGTGCTGGTATGTATGTTTGTATTTATTATATGTATATTGTATATATTTCTTGTGAATTGACGCCTCAGCCAAACATCCATTTAGAGGAAAAATAATGAGTACACAGACTGGATCTTCGGGCAACAGCCTCACTCTGTGTGTCCGTGATCAATAGTGTGAAACCATAGTGACCAATCAAAGGGGATAGATGTCATCAGTTGTTTCCCGTACCTCTAAAGCCTCCCAGTGAGAGTAGAGTTCACAACAGAACATGCTTCTGATACAGAAAAAGCTCCTGTGCAAGCCCAGTTTCCTGCTTTATCTTTCTGTTGACTGAGCTGTTATAGTTAGGGTTAGGGTAGCCCTTTTTTTTTTTTTTAAACTGCACTGGTTTGAGATTAATTAAGTGGTATTGTCTTACACGGATTTCTTTTCAGCCAGTATTGCATTATTTAAGCTCTCATAAATCTTTACCGTAAAAAGAAATACGTGCAAATGTTTAGCTGCTGCTCTCATATTTATTATGCTAGTATTATGTTTATTTGCTTATAAGAAATCCTACAGATTATTGTACACAAAGAGTAATTTGTTTTGGAATAAACATCCAGAATAACCAACATATTTATGTGCTTTCGGAATTGACATGGAAATAACCAGTCTTGATGACACAGTAATTATCTTTAGCATATAGAGCATGGTCCATTGAATTTGAAAGGCAGGTAGAATTCAACCTTCACACTAGGACTCCAAGGCTCCAACACTTAATTACCATCAGGTAGTCTTGTGAGAAATGTGTGTTGTTCTTAATCAGAGAAAATAAGTCGGGAGGTGGGGAAATTGATTTAAACTAAAGGAAATCAAGTCTCGTCACTACTGAAAGGCCCCAAATGCAGTCCCTCCTGTGGGACAGATTACATTTATTTATACACTTATTTTTGTTTACTAGAAGCACATCCAGTTTGTTCTGGAGTTCAATGTGCAGTCTGTCGCACGCATTCACATTACGTTTGTCTCGATGGTGTTGTTATGGAGTGAGGCAAACAAATGTTTAAAGTATAATGTTACACAATAACATTTGCACTTCTTTTATTTCTCGGGATAGCATCCTATCGCAGCTCCCAGGTGCTCTCTTTGTTCACCTACGCAGTATGTCACTTTACAGCTGTATTTATTTCTTTGTATGTTATATACAGTAGCTGATGTGACATCAGTTGTTATAGGCTGAAAGGCATCAATTTTCATTTGGCAGCGTGGTACTATTAAACAATTTCAAAATTTTGTTGAAACTGTCATGAACCCATTAGATTCTAGAGTAGATATAGAGCATGTGTCACAGAGTAAATCTCTTAGCTTTTTCCAACTTTTTTTTTTTTTTGATCAAGCATTAAACGCCTCTTTAAATTTACATGTATCTTGGTTAAAAAAAAAAAAAAAAAAGGTGAATTTTGGAGTTACCCCAGAAAAATACGTGAATCAATGTGTTTTGTCTTTTTTTTTTTTTTTTGTACTGAGTTTAAAAAAAAAAAAAAAGCCCTCATCGCAGCCATTTTGATGTCTTCCTGGAATTTAAATTAGGGTTCAATTAATGAAAAATGATTGCAATGCTGAGATGGACTTATTTTGAATGCCCTTCTTGTTCAGTTGTACTGTGTATTGTTGAGACTTCTGAAATTAGCTGAAGAGTATACTGATTAATTTGATTACTTTTTGATGTCATATCTCAAATTGTCACTACTGATTTTTCTAACGTCGTACTTTAGTGAGAAAAACCTCTTAATGTAGCCCAAAATTAGTCCTGTTCTTATGCTATGTTAATTCCCTTTTGTAGGCACTTCTCCTGTTTGTCTGCCAAATACATGTGTCCCGGCGTGCCAGCAGTGATGAGCAATCTGCTCGCTAATATCAATGCCTATTTCGCCCACACCACCACCACCACCACAACCACTGCTTCTGCTTCTGACCGATTTGCTGCTTCTAACTTTGGGGTAAGTTTGGTAATGCTTGGTTAAAACTACATTGCAGCTTTTTTGTCACTATATCCTCATTTGGCTAAACCAAGTTGTGCTCTTGAAATAAACAAAATGTCAGAGTCCCGTCAAACTGAGAGCTCAATCAAATCATGTTAAAAGACAAAAAATAATATACGTAGACAGTACATAAGGACAAAATTTTGTTAATGGAAAGTATAAAAAGATGAATCCTTTTCACACATTGCTGGAAACTGTTAGCTTCTAAATTCTACTATGGCATTCTCACCCTGACAGAGAGAAAAATTTGTCAAATTACTGGACCAGCTGCATAACTCACTGAGGATAGACCTCTCTAAATATCGGGTATGTATGAAGATTTTGTTTTGTGCTGTGTTGTTATTTTTTTGTATCTATTACTAACTATTACTAGTCTAAACAAATCATTCTACACCAACATCACATTTTCTCAGAACTTGTATTCCTGTTTTATACGGAGTAGGAACAAATGCCTTTGCTTTGACAATACCACTTGTGATTTAGGGTTAGGGTTACATTTACATCATTTAGAACTGCCTATACAGAGAGAGGAGTTTTCATTTGAACAACCTGCAGCCTGAGTAATTTGTTATAGCTGATTCAACACTGCTTAAAATACACCATTTGCTTTATCTGTCTTACAGCAGAAAGACATTTTTACTTTGATACTATTGCCAAATATGTATCTATTGCCCACCTACTTCTGCAGAATGTAAAGATGTTCTATTGTCTCGAGCCATACACATCATTCCATAGCAATGCCAGCATATGCTGTATATTATACATCTATATTGTACATTGAGAATATCGATATGGATATTTTAAGCTGTGATCGCGGAAGAACCATTGAGTGATGGGATTAAGGACATTTTAGATGTATCCATAGCAACAAAGCAAAACAAAGACAAAATAACACATGTAATTTAAGATTGGATGACAAATGACTATGAGCATTTGAATTTTCATTGCCACTGATAGAACAAGGAAATGCATTTGTTATGGCTCTAATTTTCAATCTGACCCGAATTCCCAGGAGTCTAGATGCTCACCAACGTCCCCATGCACATAAATACATCGTGCATTCATTCTCTGCTCAGAATTTCACAGAGATGTGGATAAAAGAAGGACAACGTGCTGCAGAAGATGTGTTGACAGGAAAGCCACGCATGAAGTCTGACATCAGAGCAAACTGTTCACTTAGTCTTACATTTGCTGAGTTGTTTTGACATGATGTGAAAACTTAATGGGTTAATGTTACACTGCTCGGAATGGGCTGTGGCAGAAAGGAGAACACGGAGGCGCACAATGGATCTACGAATGCTCGAAGTCCGATGTTCATATGTTCCATATGCAATTTAATGCATGTGTTTATCACACAGTTGCACACATATCAGCTTCTCTCCTACACGCATCTTTTGCACTACTCCCTTAACTGGTGTCAGGACACAGTGAACTGTAACAGAAAGATGACCCTCTCACCTTAAATGTGACAAAAAAAGCAATGTGTCGTTGAGTGGGTGATTGCTTTTGTTCCTCTTTTTTTTTTTTTTTTTTCAACTCGCTGTGGGAACCCACATGTGAGCTCGAATACAAACCCTGATAATAGCAAATTCATGCTGACTGCCTAAGAGAAAGGAGAATGAAAGAAGCTCGGTTAGCAAACTATGAAGAGAAATGCTTAGGGGAAATAGAAGGAAGCTGATAGTATGGTTTGTGTGTGTGTGTGTGTGTGTGTGTGTGTGTGTGTGTGTGTGTGTGTGTGTGTGTGTGTGTGTGTGTGTGTGTGTGTGTGTGTGTGTGTGTGTGAGAAAGAGAGAGAGTACTCGGGAAGAAAGATGGATGAAATGAGCAGACAGTGAATTACAGGAAATTACTTGGACAAAATGACACAGTTGCGGGAAAGAGATAAATTTTGAATAAACAAGTACATAATGAAAGGAGGTCTTGTCGCTGGGGAGATGAAAAGAAGTGACTGTAAAGAGAAGGATGAGTGAAGGAATGTTTGACTGTCTTTTAATGACACAGTCACGGAAAATCACAATAGCTTCACCTGTCTGCATTGCCCCCTTAATTCCCTGTCCAACCTGCTGCAGATCACGCACACACACACACACACACACACACACACACACACACACACACACACACATACAGTACACTCTGCCTCTCTGTCCATCTCTCACTTTCTCTAGCTGTCCCACAGAGACAACCTGACACTTTGTGACAGTAATAAAATTCAGAGCTGGTTACTCCACTCACCGTATGGATTTCCCTATCCTGACATTCTGAGAGAGATTCTGTTTGCTCCATATATTTCTTCCCATTAGATACGCGGCCTAGCAGCCCTGATACGCGGTAACACTGGGTACATCCAAACTGTCCCAGCAGGGATTTCCAGGTTTCCCTGGGGTTCATGTAAAATCTGAGCTTTCAGAACACGCCACAATGGATCAGGACAGTTGGCTTAGTTTGGACAGTGTGATATAAAGTGCTGTTTGTTCAGTGCGTTCCCCTGAGAGTTATGCACCATTCTATTAGAATGGCACTCTGCAGTTTATTACAGTGGGTTTAAAGAGAAAAGATGGTGGTTCTCCACACAGCTTGTTTGATTTTAGGCGGTGCAGTAGTTTCTGCAGTCTTCCTTAAACAGAAGTCAAACATAAATCTTTTGTTTCTGCAGGAAGAAATTGTTAAAGCTGCATCTCATACATGAAAACAATTGACATAATCTTTTATGTAGAGCATATCCTGCATAATCCGTAGGCTGCTCTTTGACATCTGTGACAATAAATCCAAACATAAGAGACAATTCGATGTCACCTTTCAAAGAGCATACACAGGTCCGAATTCCAGGACAGTGATTTCAGGAGGTGTACAGCTGGTAGCATTTGAGGCTGTGATGAAACCTTTTGAGTCCATGTTTCTACAGAACTGTTTCCCTTCTTCCAGACAGCTTAAGTGAGGGAATAATTGTAAAATAAGTTTCACTGTCAGCAAGCAAAGGAAAGGTAGAAATGGATGCACTCATGGGCCCAGTGTTGTGACAGATCGTGGTGGTGGTATGGCAGCTGCAAGAAAGTACGGTAATTGAAACCTAAATATTAAGATGTCTTGGAATTGCAGAGACAGGATGTGTAATCTGATTTTAAAATATAGAGTTGTTTTAATATAACAAACAAGTACTCTAGTGGTACAAACAAAAAATGGAACCTAAAAAGGTATTTTGTTTCATTTTCCTTTTCACCCTCTAGCCAAATATGTCTTGTATTCCCATATTTACTTGTGTTGGGTGTATATCAGATTTCCTTGCCTGGAAGTTGTTGGTTTTTTTTGTGTCCTTTTAGGATAAAAAACATTCTGCTCTATGCTGTTGCTATTTATCCCAGAACTGGTGAAATATACCCTAAACCTTTTTCACCATGCAGGCTACTTACAAAATGAACAAGTCAAAATGATCTTCTTCTTCTTTTCCTTTCGGCTTTTCCCGTCAGGGGTCGCCACAGCGAATCAGTTGCTTCCATCTAACCCTGTCTTCTACATCCTCCTCTCTCACACCAACTACCTTCAAGTCCTCTTTCACTACATCCATAAACCTCCTCTTTGGTCTTCCTCTAGGCCTCCTGCCTGGCAGTTTAAAACTCAGCATCCTTCTACCAATATATTCACTATCTCTCCTCTGGACATGTCCAAACCATCTCAGTCTGGCCTCTCTGACTTTATCTCCAAAACCTCTAACATGTACTGTCCCTCTGATGTACTCATTCCTGATCCTATCCTTCCTGGTCACTCCCAGAGAGAACCTCAGCATCTTCATCTCTGCTACCTCCAGCTCTGCCTCCTGTCTTTTCCTCAGTGACACTGTCTCTAGACCAAACAACATCGCTGGTCTCACCACAGTTTTGTACACCTTTCCTTTCATTTTAGCTGAAACTCTTCTATCACACATCACACCTGACACTTTTCTCCACCCATTCCATCCTGCCTGGACACGTTTCTTCACCTCTTTTCCACACTCTCCATTGCTCTGGACTGTTGACCCTAAGTACTTAAAATCCTCCACCTTCTTGATCTCTTCTCCCTGTAACCTCACTCTTCCACTTGGGTCCCTCTCATTCACACACATGTACTCTGTCTTACTGCAGCTAACCTTCATCCCTCTCCTTTCCAGGACAAACCTCCACCTCTCTAGCTTCTCCTCCACCTGTTCCCTACTCTCACTGCAGATCACAATGTCATCTGCAAACATCATAGTCCATGGAGATTCCTGTCTATCCTCGTCTGTCAGCCTGTCCATCACCATAGCGAACAAGAAGGGGCTCAGAGCTGATCCCTGATGCAGTCCCACCTCCACCTTGAACTCCTCTGTCACACCTACAGCATACCTCACCACTGTCTTACAGTCCTCATACATGTCCTGCACCGTTCTAACATACTTCTCTGCCACTCCAGACTTCCTCATACAATACCACAGTTCCTCTCTGGGCACCCTGTCATAAGCTTTCTCCAGATCTACAAAAAACACAATGCAGCTCCGTCTGGCCTTCTCTGTACTTCTCTATCAACATCCTCAAAGCAAATACTGCATCTGTGGTACTCTTTTTTGGCATGAAACCATACTGCTGCTCACAAATGCTCACTTCTGCCCTTAGTCTAGCTTCCACTACTCTTTCCCATAACTTCATTGTATGGCTCATCAGCTTTATTCCTCTGTAGTTGCCACAACTCTGCACATCTCCCTTGTTCTTAAAAATGGGCCCCAGCACACTTCTCCTCCACTCCTCAGGCATCTTCTCACTATCTAAGATCCTGTTGAACAACCCAGTCAGAAACTCTACTGCCACCTCTCCTAGACACTTCCAAACCTCTACAGGTATATCATCAGGACCGACTGCCTTTCCACTCTTCATCCTCTTCAGTGCTCTCCTCACTTCATCCTGACTAATCTTTGCTACATCCTGGTCCACAACAGTCACCTCTTCTAGTCTTTGTTCTCTCTCATTTTCCACGTTCATCAACTCTTCAAAGTACTCTTTCCATCTTCCCATCACACTGCTGGCACCTGTCAATAGACTTCCATCCCTATCCTTAATCACCCTAACCTGCTGCACGTCCTTCCCATCTCTATCTCTCTGTCTTGCCAGCCTGTATAGATCAGTCTCTCCCTCCTTACTGTCCAACCGAGCATACAAGTCATCATAAGCTTCTTGTTTGGCCTATGCTACCTCTACCTTCACCTTACGCTGCATCTCCCTGTACTCCTGTCTACTCTCCTCAGTCCTCTCAGTGTCCCACTTCTTCTTAGCTAACCTCTTTCTTTGTATACACTCCTGTACCTCCTCATTCCACCACCAAGTCTCCTTATCTACTTTCCTTCCAGATGACACACCAAATACTCTCCTACCTGTCTCCCTGATCACATTAGCTGTAGTTGTCCAGTCATCTGGAAGCACCTCCTGACCACCCAGAGCCTGTCTTAACTCCTTCCTAAAGGTCATGCAATACCCTTCCTTTTTTATCTTCCACCATTTCGTCCTCTGCTCTGCCTTTGCCCTCTTCATCTTCCTCACCACCAGAGTCATCCTACACACCACCATCCTATGCTGTTTGGCTACACTCTCACCTACCACTACTTTACAGTCACTGATCTCCTTCAGGTTACATCGTCTACACAAGATGTAGTCTACCTGTGTGCTCCTACCACCACTCTTATAGGTCACCCTATGTTCCTGCCTCTTCTGGAAGAAAGTATTCACTGCAGCCATTTCCTTTTTGCAAAGTCAACTACCATCTGTCCTTCTGCATTCCTCTCCTGGATACCAAACCTGCCCATCACTTCCTCATCACCTCTGTTACCTGCACCAACATGTCCATTGAAGTCTGCGCCAATGACAACTCTCTCACTTCTAGGTATGCTCTGCATCACTTCATCAAAGTCCAACCAGAATTTCTCCTTCTCCTCCAGCTCACATCCTACCTGTGTGCTCCTACCACCACTCTTATAGGTCACCCTATGTTCCTGCCTCTTCTGGAAGAAAGTATTCACTGCAGCCATTTCCTTTTTGCAAAGTCAACTACCATCTGTCCTTTTGCGTTCCTCTCCTGGATACCAAACCTGCCCATCACTTCCTCATCACCTCTGTTACCTGCACCAACATGTCCATTGAAGTCTGCGCCAATGACAACTCTCTCACTTCTAGGTATGCTCTGCATCACTTCATCAAAGTCCAACCAGAATTTCTCCTTCTCCTCCAGCTCACATCCTACCTGTGGAGCATACCCACTAACAACATTGAAAATCACACCTTCGATTTCTAGCTTCAGACTCATCACTCTATCTGACACTCTTTTTACCTCCAGGACATTCCTAACAAACTCCTCCTTCAAGATAACTCCTACTCCATTTCTCTTCCCATCTACACCATGATAGAACAACTTGAACCCTGCTCCTAAACTTCTAGCCTTGCTACCTTTCCACCTGGTCTCCTGGACACACAGTATGTCTACCTTCCTCCTCTGCATCATGTCGACCAACTCTCTACCTTTTCCTGTCATAGTTCCAACATTCAATGTCCCTACTCTTAGTCCTATACTCTTGGCGCTCCGCTTCTCTTTCTTTGTGCGAACGCACTTTCCTCCTCTCCTTCTTCGACCAACAGCAATCAAATTTCCACCGGCGCCCTGTAGGTCAACAGCGCCGATGGCGGTCGTTGTTAACCCGGGCCTCGACCGATCCGGTATCGAAGTCATAGGTTTGATTCGCATCTTTGATTTGGCAAACGTTTTACGCCGGATGCCCTTCCTGACGCAACCCTCTGTATTTATCCGGGCTTGGGACCGGCACAATAAGACACTGGCTTGTGCCCTCTTGCGGCTACATTAACAAGTCAAAATGATCTATCTACTACAAAAATGTAAAACATTTATTTATCGATACATTGATACAATTCTTAATATGCACAATATATGTTTGTGTACCGTGCATAACCGCACAAGCCCATATTGCACAACACAACACCATCAACTGTGTACATTTTTTGTCATATCCTGAGTTTACTCTGATGATTTGCACTGAATTGAATCAGCCAGGGATGCATATTCCAGACCTTTGCTGCTGACAGCCAGCCTGAAGCACACTTCTAGATGATCATCAGTCATGATGGACTGGTACAGGTAGTCTTCAATGTACGAACACAATTGTTTTCCCCGAAGTTCATAAGTTGAATTATTCGTAAGTCGTTATATAATAAATTTCAATCTATTATAGCCATTCTAGTTCATTTAAATGCCATTATTCTAATTATGGAGGTACTATTCTCTAAGACTTATCAGAAACAATTACAGGACATAAAAGACAACACATGAATGAAATAAAATACAGGTTAATTATATGTTGGCTTTAAAAAAATACAGGGAAAGTAAAAATCAGGTTTACATCATTTCACTCAAATCTGTCTGCTATAAATATTGGAATCCTAAAATCATTAGAAACTGATTTTATCATGTATCATATTAGTGGCCCATAGCAACCCCTGTTACCCGAAATTCAGAAGAAGCACCTGAAGAGGAGATAACATCATGTGAGACTTTACGTCTGTTTGCCACAAATATTGAACTCTTAAAATAAATATAAACTCATTAAAAACATGTTACTGTAAAATTAATAAGATTATAAACATGTATTGTTTATAATATTATATATGTAGATATGCTGTTAAGTGTCACTCTTGATTTGCTTTGAATTCAGATTAACTTACGATAAACTTTTGAAGAAAATACTTTAAGGATCTCTCGCGCAGTTTTTTTTTAAGCACATCCATCAACAAACAGCCAGAGTCAGCTGCTGATGTTGATGATCCAGGAAGAGGGGGAGGAAAGGGGAATTATTGTCGGTGAGGGACAGAGATGTCATCAAAAAGATCGTCACCACTACCACTATCATGACTAGCCTGTATTTATCAATCGTAATAAACAGTAAAGTATTCAAGGTATGAAGCCTTACACTCTGAGATGCTCACAGAGACGACAACAAACAACAGCATGAGTGGGAGACGAGCGTTGGAGGTGTGCGACCTCAGCAGTGCTGCTTAGCGGGGGCTGTGGCAGAAAAAGGAACTGCACTACAATAGTGGCACATGGTGGGGCATGTTTGTTCATTCGTCGAATGTTCGTAGATTGAGGACTGCCTGGATTTTGACTTAATGATCTTAAGATGGGAAAAGCTGACTCACATAAATAAGTGGAGCCAAGTATTGCAGTCCAGGAGGTAGCAAATTTATTAATGTTGGGGTACTTCTGTAGGTTCCAAAACTTTCCATGAGCTCTGGATGCTTTGGCGACAGTTTACTGCTTTGAAGTTAGCTGTGAGAAAATCGACTGCTGTCCAGACAACTGGCTTCTTATTTCCTTCACCTTTCCCTTTCTCAGGTCACCTTTCAATGGAAAGTTGGAGTCGTAGTTTCTATGAATACTCCGAAATTGCCCCCCATATTTCCCTTCTTTGGTCTAGAGATGGTAGACTGGCAGATGAGGCAAAGGCACTTCGAAAAAGTCACATTGTCATCATGAAAGTGTAAAGGGTTTGTTTTCTTACTTGGTTCAGCTGGCCCACTTATTTTATTACTTTTTCTGAAAGTATACAAAATACAACAAGAGCTAAAAATTCTAAATAACTCACTCGCTAACTTGTTGTTGTTGCTGATTTAGCGCCGTGTCTGTTCATGCATGGTGACCTATGTACAAAAAAAAGTCAGATGTCTGATTGTCAATCAGATGACGGACTGGCTGATAGGCTTGCGCCTATTTTAATGTCATGTGATCTAGTTGCTAGTGTTGCTGGCCCAAGAGCCACTTGTTGGCTCATGCCCTGACATCTGTTTTTTTTAACGTCATGCAATCTACCAGTAGATCGCTACTGATATATTGAGCACCCCTCCCCTAAGCCTTATGAAGCAGAGAGAGGTCAACCATATTTGTTGGGTTTCTTTTTGATCGCAGTATCCAAGCTATCTTGACAAATACATTGGACATTGTTTTTGCGTCATCTATAAAAGATAAAGGTCTTGAATCATTTATCAGTTCAATAATAGCATGTATGTTGCTCACGTCCAAAAGGGGGTTTCATGTTATAGTCACATCAGGTGAGCATTGCTTCTGTTGATTGCCTGGCCCTTATTCTCAGATAGATCATGTGTTGTAAATATTCAGCTGCATTTCCTAACTCTTGGTTGTATGTTTATTGACAAGGTGTATGAGAGATAGGAAACAAACAACATATCATTAGAGCACCGATGGGTTATAAAAAAAATAGGATAATGTATGGTGCTGTGATGCCTTTCCTCAGGGCTGTCAAGGCTTTATATGCTCCCCGTCACGGTACTCTGCACTGCCTGATGACTTCATGGCTCCGAAATAGAGGTTTTCATCAGCAGACACCTCCCCTGTCCACTTAACGATTAGACAGACATTTTGTTATGATTGCTGGGCATTGCTTTGTCATCAATTTCAATGTTTTTGCCTAAGTGTGATGTAGTGGGTGGGTGGGCTAACGTCAAAGACTCCTTTTGATGAGATATTCTCTCTTCTCAAGTTTTTTCTTCCCTTTTTTGTCTCAATCCAGGATAATTTCCCAGCAGGTAACCCAGAGCGTCTCCAAGATCTGAAGTCCACTGTAGATCTGCTGACCAGCATCACTTTCTTCAGAATGAAGGTAGCGTGTGTGTTTCTGTGTGTGCATGTGTGTATTTGAGAGAGAGAGAGAGAGAGACAGAATGAATGAATATAATGAAGAGAAATGGATGCGTGTTGACCTGTATACTACCGCAAGCCTCAGTGTTTAAAGTGCTTCCAGCTTTGTCTTGTTTCCTGTCCTTCCCTCCTCCCAGACAGTATGCCAAGTCTTGACTTGTCTCCTGCTGTATAAAAAGCTCAACTCTATTCAGGCTCTCTTTGGGTGAGAGTGGGGATGTAGTGCTGGAGCACTGAGGCATAGCCAAGATGGCAGCTGTGAACAAAGGAATGAAAATTGTCACTTCATGTTATCAAAGCTTTCACTCTGTGCCATGTCCATGTTGAGCTTTACTGTGTATGTGCACCACTGCTCAAGACACAGGAGCTACAGTATGAGTTTATAAAGTGCTGCTCACTCACTTAAAAGTCAGTCTTGCCACATGGCGATTAGGATATGCATAATAGATGTAAGACAGTTGCCCTTCTTTTCACAAGGCATTAATAACCCTCCACTGATGGATGCTACAGAATGCATAGCTAACTATGCATGACATGATGTTGTTACTTTAGATTAATATATGTAGTGTAAACTGTTACGATACCTGCTGGAACACCTGATTCTGCAACCACACACTTAAATCATAAATGTTTGTTTGTTTCTGCAGGTTCAAGAGCTCCAGAGTCCCCCCAGAGCCAGCATGGTGGTGAAGGACTGCGTGAAAGCATGTCTGGACTCCACATACAAATATATTTTTGATAACTGTCATGAACTATACAACCAACTTCTCGACCAGGTAATTCCATTTATGCACAATTCATTTGAGCAAATATAAAAAAAAAACTGTCAATGGCAATTATTTTTTTAGTTAATTTAATGATGACATTAATGATGACACCTCCCTAGGGAGGTGTTTCTGGCACGTCCAGCTGGGAGGAGACCTCGGGGCAGACCCAGGACCAGGTGGAGGGATTATATCTCAACACTGGCCTGGGAATGCCTTGGGATCCCCCAGTCAGATGGGGGATGTGGCTGGGGAAAGGGAAGTTAGGGGCTCCTTGTTGAAGTTGCTGACCCCGCGACCCGATTCCGGATAAGTGGTGGAAGATAGATGGATGGATGGATAATGTTGACATTTTGTCAGTTAACTTGTGTGTATATCAGACCAATATTGATACAGAATATATCACTGATGAGGAATTTCAGTGACTTTCAAGAATCGCTTATAATGAACTATATTTTACTAAATTTAAATACGAGAATGCATTGCCAGATCAGCTTTTCTTTACTCAAAAGAAGGCCATGCACCATCCAAAACAGCCACCCTGTTCCTCCCTTTGACTCCAGGTAGCACAAAAATGTGCCTCAAGTTAGATTAAGGTTTCTTCTGAATTTAATCCAGATAATCCCAGCAGTGATTACCTTCATAAATGTATTCTGCTGCAATTTAGCTACACATAATTTCTAGGAGATATGTTTTCATGAATGTCAGACTTCCGCTGCGAAAGCAGACTCATGTTTCACTCACAAATTGTGACTGTTGATATCTCTGTTATTCTTCCCATGTTGTGAGGTACACACTGGCAAATGTGGCACCTTGACCTTCATATTCTGAAGTTTGTGTTTTATGTTTTTTGAAGTTTTCGTAACACCTGGTTTAGACAAATCATGTTAAAACAGTTCAGCTGAAATGCAGGCAAGAAGATGCTCTGTTCTACAGTTGTACATGGGATCATTTGTGGATAAAGGAGATGGTAGCATTCTGACTACAAGAACTCAGTGAGTGTACAACAAATGATCAGAATGCTAACTTTTGCATTGTTCACGTTCATGTGTAAGCATTGCAACATGTTGATAATTAAGGAATTAAGACATTCACATTTGTGGTATACTCAGTTTCCCCCATTCCCTTTCAAAACACTTTGAACAAGACAAATCAAGACAACATTTGGTACAGGGGTTTCACATCTGGCTTCCTGTCTTGATAAAATGATTTGTTTTGCTAGTTTGTTGACACCTGTCTCAGTGCTTAACACTCATCATCAGGCAGTTTTTACCTCAAAAGACTTATCTGGCTGGGAATGAAGGAACATCTGCACATATAAATGTTGAAGAGCTTAATAATAATGCAAACTGCAGTTGTAAAACTGCATTTTTTTTTTCACTTTGGTTGCCACCTGTTCAGCTTTACTGTTTCCTCCATTGTGGCTCCCGCGCACATAAAAACATAACCCAAAGTCAACAAACAGTCAAACAAGATATATTAAAACAAACAAACAAATAAATAAATAAATAAATTATATATATATATATATATATATATATATATATATATATGTTGATGTTATATATATGTTGATGTATTTATTGTTCTTGTTTTTCGGAAACACATTAATTCTGATGTGATTTCGAGGAAGAGCTGTTTAAATTCAGTGCATACCAATGACCTGCTTAGAGTCTTTGTAAAATAGATGAAACCGCTTACTGGCTTCTTTCGTAAATTGTAAGCTTCCTCATTGCAAAAGGTAAAAACTTTAAACTGGATGAATTCACATTCTCAGTCAGTATCAGTCATGAATATTAAAGAGATCATAAGAAATCGCCTTTTTAACTGATGGTCCTTAAAAGATCATCAATATTAAATGGAATTATGGCTTCAATATTGCAGCAGTCTCTCCCATATTGTTATCATGTCTCAATTTAAACCTTTAATAACTCATTCCTTTGGGCTTTGATGTGCTGGTCTTCATGTGTGACAATAGTGTGAAAACATAAATTCCAGTGGTGCTGGAGATCAATAGACTTTATATCATGACTGGCATTTTTCTGGCAACGAATTCTATGCTGCATGTCTTACAAACTTTGCTTGAATGACAACCATTCTGCAATAACTACATAAAAGCAGCCAAGAATAAGGCAGCATACAGTATATCCGCTGAAAATCTCCACCTAATCTCTTTTGAGCTTTTTACTTTTTCAGTCAAGTGTTCAGGTAAATTACGCGTGACCATAAAAATGTCACATTAGCGCCGACAACATGCAAGAGCTGTCACTTAAGAATGCATGTCTACCATATCACGGGCAGCCAAAGGCATTTTGTAAAACTTTTTCACAAAACTTTTCATTACTCAGTTCTTACAGCTTTTATGTTCTTAATATATTATCTTACATCGTAGACTACTTGCGATGGCCTTTCCAATCAGGCATCAGGCAGCTCTTAGTGATTATTTTACAATTTACTTTCAAAGGAGAACAGTCTCTACTCCACGCAGAAGATAGCGTCTTTTAAGATAATGTGTGCAATCCACTGAAAAGTTGAATAAGGAGCTTCCTTTCTTGAAACAACCTTAGGGTTTGTAAGCAATTATCAGAGAGAGACACTCTTACTAATTACATTTTTGTCCACCTCTGTTAATAATTGTCAGCCTCTCCATCAATACCTCCTTCACGGTAGAAGGAACAGGAATCTGCTTCACTGAAACTCAAATCTCCTTGTGAATACAGGTAGTCCTCAACCTACGAACACAATTTTTCAGGGTTTTTTTGTAAACTTTGTTATTCATTATTCAAGAAATTTCAATCTATAATCATTCAAGGTCATTTAAATGCCATTACTACTCTAAATACAAAAGTACTACTCCCTAAGATTTATTTTTATTATTTTGACTACATTATTTTAACTTACAGGACATTAAAACAACATGTGCCAGTGTCTTATTGTGCCGGTCCCAAGTCTGGATAAATACAGTGTCAGGAAGGGCATCCGACGTAAAACTTTTTTTCCAAATCAAACATGCAAATCAAATTCATGACTTCCATATTGGATCGGTCGAGGCCCGGGTTAACAACGACCGCCATCGGTGCTTTTGACCTACAGGGTGCCGGTGAAAATTGGACTACTGCTGGTCGAAGAAGGAGAGGGGGAAAGTGTGTTCGTAGGAAGAGAGAGAAGAGGAACGCCAAGAGTATAGGACTAAGAGTAGGGACGTTGAATGTTGGAACTATGACAGGAAAAGGTAGAGAGTTGGTTGACATGATGGAGAGGAGGAAGGTAGACATACTGTGTGTCCAGGAGACCAGGTGGAAAGGTAGCAAGGCTAGACGTTTAGGAGCAGGGTTCAAGTTGTTCTATCATGGTGTAGATGGGAAGAGAAATGGAGTAGGAGTTATCTTGAAGGAGGAGTTTGTTAGGAATGTCCTGGAGGTAAAAAGAGTGTCAGATAGAGTGATGAGTCTGAGGCTAGAAATCGAAGGTGTGATGTTCAATGTTGTTAGTGGGTATGCTCCACAGGTAGGATGTGAGCTGGAGGAGAAGGAGAAATTCTGGTTCTACTAGGCAAGAGTGTATCCAAACAGAATCAGATGGTGGTGTGTAGGATGACTCTGGTGGTGAGGAAGATGAAGAAGGCAAAGGCAGAGCAGAGGACGAAATGGTGGAAGCTGATTTTCATATCTTGAGGACCACCTGTATAAATTAGAATGTTAGTAGGTAGCCTTTGCCTTAGATGATAAGAACACATTAAATATCCCAATTTTCCACTTCCACCAATGAGCACCAACTGAGTGCTGTGCCTAAGGAGTTTACATAGTGGGTAAACAGACAGCGAAATAGCTGAGCTTAAGTGAGACTTCTTGCATAACATACCAACATCGCTCTGATTCTGTAAACTGACCTGGGGGAAGATGGAAAATGGAACAGGGGGAAAAGGAAAATACACCATTATTTCCTTTATGGAGTGTGTACAGGGCAGACATAGAAACACCTACTGACATGCACCTGCTCTTTTGATAGAAATGTACGCATATTTAAACATGCATACATTCATTATGTAAATATTAATGCATAAGTAGTCAGACTGCAAAAAGTAATCCAATTTGAAAAGGAGAGTTTGAGAGCATAGACAGGCATGCAAAGAGAGGACACAAGAATATGCCGCTTATTACTTAACATGCAATTCAAATGGATTGGAGATGTCCCTCATGGCATCGTCACATATTTTCCAAATATTCCCAAATTGTCTGTTTCACTAGTGTGGAGAACAAAATCTATTTTGAATGTAGTCGTCCTAAAATACAGTATTTATAGGTGAAGTCTTGAAATAATCAGTTTCATTCTGTTTAATCCAAGGGATTTTCTGTCATTTGCTTAGGAAATTTTTAAATCGGAAATGCTGTAGTACATGTTCCATTGTGGTGACTGATCTGGATGCAGTTGTTGGCTAATGCTGATTTCTCTGACACAGGGACTGAGAGAGCCAAACAATGAACATAAACCAGCAGCTACCCTCCAGAGTAGTGAAAGGCCACTTAATTATTTCTGAGAATGCCCCCACAGCCTGGTGCATTAGGTGCAATGGAACTGCACTGTGCTCTTGTTTCAGTACAGTCTTCTCCTACTGGTACAGCAGAGAGTGAAGCCCATAGGATTGTTCTTGACTGTAAAAAGACAGCAGGGCACTTAATCACCTTTAACAATGTGTTTGGACTTCCTACAAATACAGATGAGAAAAGGGGACCGACACTGAGTCCACATTGTGTTTCGTGTATGCTGCATCAACTGATGAATGATGCAGCCTCTAATGTCCTTCATATAAAATTTCAGCACACACACTCACTATTATGACTGAATATTGATCAATCACACACACTTGCACACACACACACACACACACACACACACACACGTAATACATGAGCAGAGTGGTTTTGCACAGCTGGCTAACCTCCTGCAGAGATATTTTCCTAATTATTCATGCCTTCATTCAGTAGAATATTTCCATGCTGCATATGGCAACATATCCCTCCCTTAATAATCCAGGATGAGTGGCCGGGAAGGATTGCAAGCCTATTTATTCTCTGCTTTGATGTGGACTTCACTGGTGACTTCACTTGTTAACCTCTCAATATTTTGAATATTAAGATTAATGAATCAGGCAAATCTTTCTATGGTGGTAATTGCCTTAATGTATAATCACACTGACCAATTGCCCTCACTCACCAACTCTAGTAGCTCATTCAGTAGATGATTTATTTTTTTGTACTAATGTGAACACAAAGTAAATATGCATTCAGATCAGTTTTTTTTAATTCCATATGAAGGTCAGACCGCGATTCCATAAATTCCTTGTTTTGCTATATAGCCTACATATAGGAATATCCAAATGCAATGAGTGGGGACCTGTTTTCATGACCATGACACAGAGGATGACAGACTTAACTTTGCAGCAAAAGAACTCACATGATTAAAGCAGTGCACCCTGGGTTGACATGATTGACTCTCACAGAATCATCTGTAAGCCCTGTGTGTTTCCTTGTTTCTCTGAGATTAAAGTCTTAGCTCCGACTGCCACAATGCCTGATAGACATGCAACATCATTACATCCCTTGTACCACCAGATATGTTAGTGCCAGTTGATTTTTATAGGAATTTATTACATTTTATGGGGCTGTGTCTCATTGGCTCATGCAATAAATTAGCTCATGTTGCATTTCCATTTTCCAACCTCTCTGTACAACGTTCTTTCTGCGTGCTTCACAAAATTCAACACGCTTAAGGTTGTTAAATTATTTAGCTGAAATTATTCAATAAATGATTTGAACATGTTTCATTTTTAACACCAATTTCTATTCATCAAACACCTTATTCTTTTGACAGAGTTGTGTGCCAATATGGGAATGTGCAGTATTTCATTTTGGGATGATTTGTCCCCATAGCCCACAGTATATTTGTCTTTGTCAGTGTAGTGCACGGACATATTTGCATTTAATTGCATCTGTATATGATGCAGATCTGCCAGCATGGCTGTTCTAGTATCTACATTCAGCTCTGTGAGCAGATGGTGGAATCACTGAGAGGTTCTGGATTCACCACCTTTCACCCCAGGACAGTCACAGAGATTTGTGGAACATAATTTGTTTCACATTCACACACACACATAAAAAAAAACAAAACAAAAAAAAAAACAGCATAAAATACCCAAACATTAATCTGTGGTGGCAGTTTAAAACCGAGCAACGTCAGTCCTGAACAACCACTTCATCTACTTGCAATGTAACCAATAAATAAATTCATGTTGGAAAAAAAAAGAGGTCTGTTAATGCCACCGTGCCATGTCTCATGTTGAGATTTCCACTGTTGGATTTTCTTGCTGTGACACTGTGAATGTGCATACATTTTTTTTTTTTTTTTTGACATGCAGTACAGAGGATAGAAATGCAAGCATGACTGTATTTGTGGCTTTCTCTAATTCTTCCTTGACAACTTTATCATATCCAATCAAAATGTTCTCTGCCTCACACCATCTGTTTTTCTTTCATAGAGCCGGAAACAGGACATACCCCGGGAAGAGCAGGGTCCATCAATAAAGAATCTGGACTTCTGGCCCAAACTCATCACTCTCATGGTGTCTGTAATCGATGAGGATCGGACAGCTTACACCCCAGTCATTAACCAGTACGTGCTTCCGTGTCACATTTCCCAGAATTAATTAAAGAAATGTAAAGGGATGAATATTCAAAGTGAAATATGTCAGTGCAGGTAGGAAAATAGGAAAATTCAAAGTGAAAACACACTAACATAAGATGCTGAGTTTGAGTTTTGTTATTATTTTTGAGATTACGCCAACTCTGATTTGCGTATTTACTTACTTGCTTTC
Organism: Antennarius maculatus; assembly: GCA_013358685.1. Taxonomy (NCBI): domain Eukaryota; kingdom Metazoa; phylum Chordata; class Actinopteri; order Lophiiformes; family Antennariidae; genus Antennarius; species Antennarius maculatus. Next base: position 2,876,241 of record CM023606.1, read on the forward strand.
TTGTTAATTGTATTCATCGATTTGAATCGTTCTGATCAATGCCAATTATGTCTTCCTTATTCATCACACACAGTTAAATAAATAACTGTCAGAAATACTTTTGAAGAATATCCTATAGTACTGAAATGCATTGTCTAATTGTGGAGACAGGATGAGTGCAGTGTTGTGTAAGACAGCTGTGAGGCAGCCGGAGAAGCCAGCAGTGAAAACTGCTTTGTTTGTATGGTGAGCCGAGTATGGATAGATGAAAAAGGAATGCAGTGTTTGTGGATTATATAACAGATGAGAGATTTATTTGTAGTGAACAAGGGGGTGGGGGGTGGGGGTGATAGCATTGAGGGAAGTCCAAAATGTATACACGTATTCATCTGTCCAACGATTTGGTTAATAAAGTGAAATTAATTAATTATGCATCCTGAAATCAGAGACTGTTGAAAAGAAATAAGATGGAACATACATTCTCTACCTGTCTTGCTTCTATTTGAATCCTTTTATTTGAATTATTTTTCTTTATCCTTCCTGTAGCAGATTTGCATTTCTTACTGAGGTTTAGTTTATGCTTTAATTTTCTCTCCCACGCTGTCTAATAATGGAGTTACCTTATTCATGCCTATTTCCTCCATTCCCCCGTCATGTTTCAGAGTGACAGCAATCCCTGTGCTTTTTCATGATAAACTCTGGAATGGATACCGACTGTGGAAAAGACAATGTTTGTTTGTTGCTAAAAATATTCTGGTATATAACCTAGAAACTGTTTAGCCAATAAACTGATCTACAGAATTTATTATATGATTGCAAATATGAAATTTGATGTGGCAGTTGTTTTCTTTTTTTTTAAGTGCAACGGATAAGAAGCTCTAGAGATTATTTCCAGAAATACTCATCATGTGTTTTGTAAACCAAATAACATGATTTATTTCACCTCATAGAAGTAGATTGGGAATCCATCCACATGCATACACAGTAGCTTCATTCATTTGTTTTTATTGTCAGTTGTGATCCATGACCATAACTCGGTTAACTGAGAGTGCGGGTAGATTTTGAGAGCGATAGAAATTAATGATACAATTTCTCTTCCTTTGTTTTTCTTTTTTTACTCCAGTTGTTTGGAATTAGTGTTTCTTCATTCGCTTTGTAAGACAGTGTGTCAAAAAGGAGAATGGACCATGTTGTTTGTAAATGCTTAACTGTTGCTTTCTGCTTCAGTATCCCAGACGAGCTTCTGACTGTTTACTACTGTTTGGACCGAAACTGTCTGATAAATGTGCGTTTAAAAAATACGACCTTTTTCCAACCTCATTATGTATAAAGGTCCTCTAATCACTGTCTGAAGATGCGGATGATTAAACCATCAACATAGCACCTTTGAGCTTTGACTGAAAGTCTTTTTTCATTCAAAACAATAGATTACATGCCAAGAAAGCTACCACCATCATTGTCTCTGCTTTCCTGTGTCTTTTCCTCCTGGACTTTTCCTCATTTTCATTCCTCTGTGGTACATTCTCCATATTATTGCAAATTGTACGGGTTTAGAACTAACAGGGGATTATAAAATCATGATATTCACCAACTGTGGCTTTTTGCACATTTGTTGAACCCTTTGCTAGAATTTCAGGCTGGGCCAAGACATCAGGCCACCCAGTCAAGCGTGTTATTATACGGCAATCAGTCTGACTGGAATCTGTTTTAATTCCGCCAGGTTTCCTCAGGAGCTGAGTGTGGGCAAGATCAGTGCTGAGATCATGTGGAGCCTATTTGCCCTGGACATGAAGTACGCAATGGAAGGTCAGTAATGCTGCTGGTCAGACAAAAGCTGCAGACAAATGGTATAAATGGAGAGGCTCTCACTAAATTAGCACAGATCTAATAGGCTTTCTCTGTCCTACATAATTACATATTTTACTATGAATGAAGCATTTTCTGTGCTTCATGAATATATGGGAGGATTTTCATTGTTGTTATCAGCACATTTTGCAATTCCATTAACTTTTGTTTGTGTGTTTTAGCATTTGTGTAAAGACAATTTACTTATGTATGTACAGTTTCAAAATGATATGCAAATGGTTGGGATTTCTGTTTTAACTTCTATTATAACTGCATTGTATTTACACTGATTGAGTGTAAATACATCAATCCAGGGTTGTCCTTAATTTAAATAGTAAATATATTAAAGTCATTTCAGTATTATTCCATTATTCAATCGTTTGGCATAATGAAAGCAAGTCTTTCTATAAAGACGGCAAGCTTTTGAAGAAATAAAACAAAAAATGAATTGAAGATCAGCTGTGCTTATAGGAAGACAAATATGCCTCCTTGTGTTTTATATTTCGGCCCCGGCCCCCTGTATCCATTGATTTCCTCCCAAAAATGTGACAGATGCATTCTGGTTGGAGGTTCTTGGTCCAAATAGAAAAGGTACTATAGGACATATAATCTGTAAAGTCAAAGCTACTTAATACAACTGGGCCTGTGAAATAAATATTAATATGTACAGTATGTGTGTGTATTACCTGAAGCTGAAATATTCTAGTCAGGCATCAAAAAAATCTGAGAAGCTATATTAGTTTCATTTTATGGAAATCACTCAATATGACAATATCAGTGCACAAAGCATGTATTGCTTTGCTTTGCTATACAGTATTCCCCTTGCTCTTCTGGTTAATTGTTACATTCAGTCTCTGGACAAAATGCCTCCAGTCTGCTGTGCTTGCATTTGTATTTCCATTGGGGAGAGAAGGCAGTGTGTCCTGGATAATATTTCATCTCATAAATATCTCCCCAGTCCAAGTTAAACCTGTGAATGACCTCTGCAGTGAACTAGACATGTCAGAGAGGGTCTTTGCTGCTTGAGTGATGAAAGAAGTGAGGTAAAGGGAGCCATTTGTAACCGATTGAGGTCAGAATACTATCAAAACTGTGTAAATGATAAAAGGCGGTGAACCACTTTAAGGGCTTCTTGGTCATATATTCTCATTTACACAGTACATACTTACTGCTTTCTCATTAAGTAATTATTAGTTATAACCAGGTGCCATGTGAAGTGACACTGCAAGCCAATAACTAAACATGTGCATATAAGAAGCATATAGAACCTGGGGTAGGAAAGGACTTTAAATGTGATGTCCCTTAGTGGTACAGAATGTGTATTGACTATACGTTTAAATGTGGCTGTCCACGAGCTTTTAAAGTGTCACCTTTGATAAATGTATGAGCAAAGATGGATTCATTTTTCAATGGTGTGATAATGAACAACTATAAACAGCAGGAGCATATCTGAAATATGTGAACTACTACTGTACATTCATTATGATCCATATGTCTCATTTTTATATTTTTCATATTCTCGTAAAATTAACTGTGATAGTGTGTAGCACATAATGAAAACAAAGGAGGCAGCAGGACAGACTACCAGTGGTCTCTATTCTGCAATAACTGGCATTGTTATATACTTTCATATTTCCTTTTCAGTTTTTCATGAATTTTGTGTCGCTTGTTCTACTTCCTGGTGATGAATTAGTCTATTTTTCCATGAAAACATAGGTGCATAAGTTGCAAAAGCAGAAATAGGATCCATTTTCACTAATAGAGCTTGTATATTATTTATAATTTGAGGCCAATTAGTTTAAGACCTGAATATTTAATTTCCAACAGGAGAATGCAATGACTCTCAATAAATTTTCAAGTTGAAAGAAATGAAATACATTTGATAATGATTATTCAAATGGGCAGCATGGTGGCACAGTTGCCTCACAGCGAAAGGATTCTGGGTTCGATTCCTTTCAGTGCATAATTTGTATGTTCTCTCCATGTCTGCATATGCGTTCACTTGCGGGTTCTCTGGCTTCCTCCCGCCTCCAGATACATGCAGTTTAGGTGAATTGATCACACCAAATTTTCCATGAATGTGAATGTCTTTTATGTGGCCCTTAGATGAGCTGGCATCTTGTCTGGGCTCCAGCAGACTTGTGATCCACAAATTGGATTAGTGGTTGTAGACAAGATGAAATGGATGGATGGATGGACGGACGGACGGATGGATTGTGACAAGATACATATTTTTACTGAGTATTAAAAATACCAGTTAATGCCAGTGCATGTGTCTACATCATCAGTCTCTTACTTTTTAAGCGTGCAGTTAAGTAGGTCAGTGGCAAGGGAGAGAATAAGAAAGAGAAACAGTGGCTGTGTGTGTTGTGTAGTCAGAGTCAGGGAACTGTGACCACCTACATTGTTACTGACTGCTGTCAAAGTTGGTCTGGACAGTGTTTGTTTGTGTGTGTGTGTGTGTGTGTGTGTGTGTGTGTGTGTGTGAGTGTGTGTGTGTGAGTGCCTAAGGGAATCAATGTTACAAAAGGAGACAAGAATCATGGCTGCACTCAGTCACATACGGTATACTCTATTTCTTGCTCCCTGAGCCCGAACCATTTTCTCTCGCTGTACCTCCTTTTGTCAATATATCACTGCCCACCCACAGTGACATACACCAGGAGGAGGGCATGACTGTCCATGTCCCTCAGAGGAACACTTTGTCTGATTTATTGCAAATTTTTTTGTTGATCCTGCTGTCTGTCTGCATTATGGATTTAAATAGTTTGACGTGGACCGTTAGTTGAATGGAGACTTTGACGGCTCATAAACCATAGAACGTTGCTCATTGTAAACCACATAATGTGTTTTATTGAGTAGATTGTAAAGCCATGAAAAACCAGATGGCACAAGTTTGCAAGAGCATAAGTAGAACCCACTTCTATTAATTGAGCCTGAAAATTACTCACAATTAGTCTTCCAAGTATGTGAGTGTGGTGCATTTTTGATACAGAAACAAGTGCTCATGGGCATTTTAAGCTGCTGTGATTTATGACTAGTAATTCTACACTAAATGTTAGAATTTGTTTTAGATCAATGCACTATTGTTGTGAGGCAAGTGTGTCTACATATTTGTTCCATGTGATGGGCTTTGTTAATAATTTAATTTGATATAAAACACCTCAAAGATAAGCCTGTTTTAGGTAATAAAATGGTATAAACTAATATATCTGATAAGTAAGTGTACACTTTAGATGTTTTCCCTTTCAGTTAAATGAGTGATGTTATCAGTAGAATAGCGTCATGAAATACATTCCCTGTGTGTATGCAAGCTCACACTCTCTCATTTTCACACATACACAATGAGTGCCAATAAAGAAGCTGGTAGATGTACTGTACCAGTCCATGCTGCTGACTGTTAGTCTCATTCAGATAAATGGAAATAAGTCATAGTGACCTGAATTGACAAGAGACCCTCTGAAGGAGTTGGGTGAGAATGTTTTGCTTTGTCTGTCGGTGTAGCTTGTTTTGAGTGTCTGTATGTCAATGAGTTTTTGCCTGTACTTTTCTGCAGCCGTGCATTTGTACAAGCATTTATTTGTGTCATGCAATCAAGGAAAATTTAATGAGAATAAAAGAGGAATCTTCTTATTAGGGTCCTTGTCTGTGTGTATGTGCATTACTTAGTAGGTCTTTGATGCATCCTGCTTGGAGGCTCCTGGTGCCAGTACTGGTGCGGAAATGGATGTGGCTAATTTTAGAATCTCTATGAGAATCTCTGGATGTGTGAGAGAGAGAGAGAGATAACAAGAGAGGCGGGAGGGAAGACAAATGGTGAGAGGATAAAATAAGAAACAGAGAGAAAAGTGAATGGATGGAGTTGAATCACTCTCTCTATCACACATATTAACTACATTATTAAAAAAAAAAGATTAGCATGAGATAAAATTGACATTTTTGTACATTTATTAATTACCAGATACAGTTATGTTTGGTTAAAATTGTAATGTGGAGTAATTACCCACATGAAACTTCAAGATCAACAGCAGGTGCTCACCTCCACTGGAATTATGAAAAAAAAAAAGAAAAACAAGAAAAAACAAAACAGTATAAGCTTTGTTTGTGAGATCTGTTTGTGTTGCTTAAACAAAAATGTCACAATTTTTTAAAAATTTTAAAATGCATTAAACTTTTTTTTTCTGAAGAACATACTGTATTTAAAACAAATTTTATCGAGTTCACTGTCGATGGTGACAAAGGCACAGGAATTATCGCTAGATTCCCGGAAAATAAATACTTTGGCTCGAAAAGCCAGTGAAATCAGATAAACAGGGACACAATATAAGGAAAGAAAAATAAATGTATATTTAATTGCCTGTGTTCACTCTGCCTTCCACCCACCTTGGCTTATTTAAAAGTCACAGTTTTTGATCAATTTCGCACAGCTGTCCAGCCAACATAGCCAGTGGGCAGGCTGCAGAGTCCATACAGAACCCATTTTTGTTCCACATTTTAGAAGTTGGTAAGCTCAAGTAGGACTATATACAGTATATATATATATATATATATATATATATATATATATATATATAGAGAGAGAGAGAGAGAGAGAGAGAGAGAGAGAGAGAGCGGGCGGTAGAGCGGGCAGTAGAGCGGGTCGTCCAATGTTCCTGAGATCGGTGGTTTGATTCCCGCTACTGCCCCCCCCCAAAAAAAACACCTGGAGTGTGAGCTGACGGTGGGAGGTGTCAGCTCACACTCCAGGCGCCATCGCCCTTCACAAGTTGCTCATTTTGGGTGCTCCACAAAGGGACTGTGTGTGTGTGTGTGTGCCTGTGCGACAGGGGCCTGTACAAACTAACATGTATGCATGCGTTTGAAGTATTACTAACTAGAGTGTACTCTTAATTTCCTTTCGGGGATCAAACCAGTATATATATTTAAAAAAACCCACAAAAAACAAGAGAGACTCTGCTAAACTGGTATCTAAATTAGCATAGATTTCAATGCAGAATATTTATCACTCCTGTCCTAAAATGAGATTCCATCAATTCCATGATTTTAGTATATTACTATTAATTAATTTTTCTTAAAAACCAATGGGATTTGTGTATGGGGTCATTGAGGATTGAACCAAAACTCTTTCATTCCACAAGTAACAATGCTGTTCTAATGAAATCAATAAAAGTGAGAATTCCATTATGTCAAATGCCTGGAAAATATACTGTATGTAGAATATGCAAGGAAATAAAGGTGGTGCTTTGCAAAACCAGAAAAACACTGGTTTATACCTGGTCCCAGTATCTTGTACTTTACTATGCATCCTTGTATCAAGAGTAGAATTTGTAGTTGAAGCACTATTACTGGGAATAATTAAACACCACCACCATATAAAAATAGTTCATATAGAAAGCAGCACATGCCTCTACAGTCACATTATGTGGTTTTTTTTTTTTTTGACAAACCATTTGACACCATAAAAAGCTTCCCTGAGGCTTGATGTGTATGAACAGCATGAAAAAAATACGAATTGACTTACCTTCCAGAATGATAGATTGATTATTGAAAATTATGTGACACATCACCCTTTCAAAATAATACCTCACGGTAGAGAAGTTCTTGACGATGACGAATTAACCACGTTAAATTGGTGAAAAACAGAAATATGTGTCACCATCAACATCTAAATGGAAAAAAAAAAAAAAAAAAAGCAGCAGCACTTATTCTAAATTGAGGAATCTTTTTCTGCAGTTTTCTTATAAACTGTATTTCTCTATTCTTTATTCAAACAATCTCACTGGACTCACTAACCGGAAAATGTGTGCAAAGTAGTGCATTCCATCACTTTATGAGTCTTCATTCTCAAACTCAAAGGCTTTGGAAAATGAAAAGCTTTTAAAGGACGTATCAGCTCCTTAAGATCTGGCACATCGTATTCCTGATGGGTGACAATGATTCATTCTATTCAGTAAATAAAGGTAGTTACAAATAACACAGGCTTTTGTATGTTCAAATCCAATTGTCAGTAGTCATTGATGCTGCTATTCCTCATGATCTGCCGAGACAGAGACTTCAAGGGAAGTCTTTGTTTGCAGCCGAGCTGACCATAACCTTTGTGTCACACGTAAACATGAAAAGTCAGTGGCCCCCAGTGGCCCCCCCAATAGATCTGTTATCGATTTTGCGCAAGCCCCGTTGACGCGGCTTGTTCTTGTCACTGACAGTATGTGCATATTATTTTCTATATAAAAATCAGTTCATGTTAATTATTGAAAGCCCCAAAGTATCAACAGGTCCAAAGAGGCACACACACACACACACACACACACACACACGCACGCACGCACACCCACACACCCACACACACACAAAAGCATACCCTTCAAACAGTAATACATACAGCAGCAAGCTGGTAGGTGAGATAAGTGCAGCACTAAACAAAACAGCTGCTGACCTTTACTTTTCTGTCTCCCAACTGACCTCCAATGACTTTCTTTATAAGACTATGAGTGAGTGTGATATTGAGGGAACGTGTGTGGGTGTACGGTCAAAGCTCAGGGCAGGAGTTTGACAAACTGTGATTGTGTGTGTGTGTGTGTGTGTGTGTGTGTGTGTGTGTGTGTGTGTGTGTGCGTGTGTGTGTGTGTGTGCGTTCTTTCCTATACAGTATGTGAATAGACTGCCGTCCAGTGCCAGCTGTTAATGCAGCACTGCTATAGTGGATTTCTATAGTGTTCAGAAATATTGCAGAATATGCAGCTCTTCTTGAGTTAATCTTTGACTCGATTTTCACAATCTCTAAACTTCACCTGTGACACAGACTGACTGGACGAATTCAGCTGAAACCTTAGATGTTTCTACAGTTTTCCAGTCTTAAAACCACTGCAAGCTTAAAGGGTGTGTACTGATGAAAGCTGCTTTTCTTTCCATTGTACAGAATGTAGCTATGAAAGAAAATCACTCGACTGATATCAGATAATGTTTATTTGTATATCAGTTACTATTGAAGACTTTACCAAACTTTTATCTAAAACCTGTGGCGAGAGGATGTTAGTGAAATCAACTTATCCACCTTAGCCCTCGATAGGTGGCATTAAGCAAAGTATGTTTTCTAGCCATCCATGTTTCCCCGTCACTCTCCTGACAGTTTCAGCAGCTTAATATATTAGTTTCAATAACCTTGATTTTGCTTCTGGCAATCCTTTGTTTCACAACCCAAGGTTTACCTCTTTAGATATTTCTTCATTGTTATGAAGCTAATAAACAATTAAAATGACAGCGAAGTAACCACGAGCTTCAAACCCTCCATCAAGGCTTAACATTGTCCTTTATTTTATTTTAATTGTATGATAATTCATATTCTAAACATCAGCATAGCCTTGTGACTACTGATATCATAATGGGGTTATCATAGCCACTGTATGTCTATATTTAATCTGTATTTAACCAAGAAAAGAGTCACTGAGATTTATAAACTGCTTTAAAAGAGACCTAGATAGGCAACGGCATGAATAAGAATTTTCTAAGAAGTGGGAGGAATATAATTAAAGCTTTTTTCTTTATACTGTATGGAATTTTGGGACAGAAAACAACTTCCAGTACTTCTTTTAATGACGAAAAACAGAAGAAACAATAGAAGAAGGCCAACATTTCCTTTGTTAAGCCTTCTAGGAATATGCCAGTGTCTAAATGAACAAGGCAGTTCCTCACATTCTGGCATATTTTACAAGAAACTGTACAGGGTGGAAGGAGATGACGGAGACAAAAAAAAGATGGGAAGGTAACATTGGAGAATTGACCAAATGAAAGTGGGATGGAGAGAGCTGATCAACAGATCAATCTGTAGTGCCCCAAGACCATCCAGAGTTATGGGATACCAGTAAAACCTCATTGTAATATTTTCACCAATCACGGTTGTCCAAAAAGTTTATATACAGTCAGTCCAAAAATATTGTGTAAAATAATCTAGTACTCTTAAACTCACTATAGTAACACCATTTTTTGCTAAATCTTGAGTCCCAAACGTTTAACAAGACAGACAATTCAGAAATGATCCTATAGTTGTTTATTTAAATATTTCTACATCAGAAGAATTTCATTGGTTTCCAAACAAAGATTTAAAAGAAAGATGTGAGCAATAAAATCGTCTGAAATAAGACTCCACGCGCCCTATCCTGCTACCCAGTGTCATGGTATAAAATACATACAGAGCATCCTGAGTGTAGTGAATGGAATAATAATATATATAATATAAATTTAGAGTCAAGATCCCACATTTTTAAAATCTATTACCCATACTATTATGTCTTAAGACATTCAAAAATACTTGAAATAAATCTTAATTCATGTTCAACCTGCTCTTATATTTTAAGGACCATGTTTTGTGATGCGCAGTTTACTTCAGGTTAAAAAAGTCAATAACTTGGTTTCTTCTACAATCTAAAGCGGAAACATTCCATTGTGCATATGTTAATTTTGGAAAAGTAAATATTTTGCTCTAAGTGTAGGTGGCAGGCATTGCACTAATGATTCGCTTAAGCCCTGAGGAATTTATCAGGATTAAGGAATTACAGCCAGAGTGCAATATGTGTATTTAAATATGTCTTTGAAGTGAATGTATCTTCTTCTCCTTTCAGCTTTTCCCTTCAGGGGTCACCACGGCGAATCAGTTGCCTCCATCTAACCCTGTCTTCTGCATCCTCTTCTCTCACACCAACTACCTTCATGTCCTCTTTCACTACATCCATAAACCTCCTCTTTGGTCTTCCTCTAGGCCTCCTGCCTGGCAGTTCAAAACTCAGCATCCTTCTACCAATATATTCACTATCTCTCCTCTGGACATGTCCAAACCATCTCAGTCTGGCCTCTCTGACTTTATCTCCAAAACCTCTAACATGTGCTGTCCCTCTGATGTACTCATTCCTGATCCTATCCTTCCTGGTCACTCCCAGAGAGAACCTCAGCATCTTCATCTCTGCTACCTCCAGCTCTGCCTCCTGTCTTTTCCTTTGCAATTGGCAAAGTCTGTTTTGCCAATTACAGCTGCTTTAAAATGTGAAGGCCTTGCTTCTGTGTAATATTTGGTATTTTATGTCTTGATGATATGTTTGGTATGTTATGTCCTGATGATGTAGTCAAATGGAGGAAGAGACTGCTGATTTGCCAAAGGTACCTCCACAGTTTGGAGGTATACACCATTCGGTAGCTGGTCCTCGCAGTCATCAATGCTTTGAAAGGATCGATCCAGCTGAATTCTGGAAAGGTTTATGGGCTTAAAACATTTTAGTTAAGTTTGTGGAAGGCTCATTGACATTATTCACTGAACTTAAAGTCAGACATGCTGTCCTTCCACATTGCTTCTCACCACAGTCATTCTCTGCCCAACCACAGAAAGTAACTTGCCAGGAAGCAAAAGCCATTAAAACATTTGTACCACTCATCAGTACTAGTGGCACAGAAGATGGGGCATCTGAAATCTCTAATTTACTTTGCTGTAGTACAATAATTCCTCATTTATCTTGTTAAAACGGCAGAAGACGAGACAATTACGCTTGTCTCATTGAGGGGCGGCAGTGGCTCAGTTGTAAAGCGGGCGGTAGAGTGGGTCGTCCAGTGTTCTAAGATCGGCGGTTCGATTCCCTGCTCCCGCCCAAAAAAACACCCTGAATGTGAGCTGACAGTGGGAGGTGTTAGCTTATCTCCGGAGCACTGCCGAGGCGCCCTTGATTAAAGCGTCGCTCCCCTCACAAGCTGCTCATTTGGGCGCTTCACAAAGGGGTTGCCTGTCACTCTACCTCCCATTGCGTGTTTACAGAACCCCTTGTGTGTTTCCCTTCGGGGATTTTAACAGTATATAAATCTAATTTTTAAAAAAGGTAAAATTTTTCAGCCACTTATAGGTCACGGGTGCCACTGGAGTTCATCCCAACTGGCAATGGGTTAGAGACAGGGTGCACCTCAATTCACCTAAGCTGTATGTTTTTGGAGGTGGTAGGAAGCCAGAGTACAAACACAGAACCCACACAGACATGGGGCGAACATACACACTCTGCACAGAAAAGCTCCAGGTGGACTCAAACCTGGCAGCAGCGTGACTCACTGTGTTGCCCCAGCTTTACTACATATTAATATTATAGACAATAGCTACAAAACAAGTTATTCTTAGTCAGCACGCTGACATTTGATGAATATCTCAGCATCACTGCACCAATGTATATCCTCACTGATCCGAGTATGGCTTGTAGAAACAAAAAGGAACCCTTGCTTTGCTGTTGCGAGAAAATCTTGCAGTGGTGGTTTCCTTTGTTTTTGAAAATCATGATTGTGTGTATTGCTTGGATAGGCTCCATCAATGCACACAAGGCGCAAAAATGGCTGTAACTAGACTATTGTTTTTTATCATGTACAAGAGGTACATGAGAAAACTAGACAATTTAGTTTAGACAGTACTATAAGTACAGAACAGTTTTTGGTCTTTCTCCCGTGGTCTTTTTTTCTACTCACATCTTACAGATCTTATCTCTTCATTCCTCAGTGCCTCTTGCACATCATCCTAATCATCATCATCATCATCATCGAAGCCCTCAAAGGAATCCCCTGGAAATATTTAATTATTTGAGATTTTTCTATAATTAAATGCACTGAATGACTCATCAGCCTTGCCAGCTGACATGAAAGTTCAACACTATTTAGCAGCAGTTTGTTTGCTGTTATTCAAGGACTTCGAGTACAGCTGAACTAATTCATAAGCTCATATTTATTAACTTATTCTTTCATGTGTCAAGGCTGCAGATTATTTAGCCTGTTATAATAATATCAACTCATGCTACCCAGGAACTTTTTTTTTTTTTTTTAATCATTATAAGTGTTATTAATAAATGTAATATTCTATTCATTCTTGTCCTTTATTTTTTTGTACATTTTGAACTAAAAATGTGATGTTGTCTTGCTACCCTACAATTTAATGCGCTGTGCCTGAATTGTTTGTTTAGGAACTGGATATCCCATGAATACTAACACAAATGTTTTAATCTTCATTACAGAGCACGAAAAGCATCGTCTATGCAAAAGTACTGAGTATATGAATCTGCACTTCAAAGTCAAATGGTTCCACAATGAGTATGTCCGTGATCTACCAGCCTTCAAAGATGCTTCGCCTGAATATTCCCTGTAAGTGCTCTCCAGTTTTAAAACATATAAAAGAAATAAATAAAAAATAAAAAAATTGAAGTCTCTGTGACACATAAACAGTAGGAGGAAATGTTCTGTAATGGTGACATTCTCATGACATGGCCCAGTCTGTTTCTGGTTTGTATAATCTAAACTGTCAGTTTATTCCTACAAGCTGTTTAACAAGATGATCATAAACTGTTTTGACTGGTTTGTTTTTTTTTTTTTTTTACATTTCCTGTTTTTCCATGGCACAAACATAATGTTCAAACAAGCAGTGATAGATTCACGTGCAGGGAAAACATCCGACCCGTCTATCACAGTAATGACTCACCCTCCTTCTTCACCAAAACCGTCGGTCAAACATGATCTCTTACTGGATTGATTCGTCTAGAGGCAAACACATCATAAAAACACAATGAAGAATGAACAGTCTTTCTCCCTTCTACCACATCCACCGTACATGCTAAACTTTAGTGTCTATAACAGATGCCCTCAGACAGAATATAAAGTGGTTTAGGGCTGACATTTGTTGCTTTGAGGACAACGTCAGGCACTTAATAAAACAAGGAAATGGCAAAGTGAAACAAAGAGCAGCATTGTTATTCCACTAACAAATGCACTTTCTTACCCAACTCATCTATCCAACCTGTCCTGTCTGCTCCCGTCTTCTGTCTGAGCCTTTCAGTTTAATTTGTCCACAATTGAAATCTGATATCAATGCCTGCATAAACTGCAGGCTTGGCCAAAACCACATTGAATTCTTCTTGGTATTTTCAGGATACACCTACCTATTTAAGTGTAACAATTCAATTTTTATTGATTTTTCTTGAATGAAGTGGTTCCCCTAAAACATTTTGATGGATCAAATCCTTAGGTGGAATTACTCTTATATAGAACCCAACGCTGCTGGTGCTAAAAATAGACCTGATGCACCACAATTATTTAGATATAAATTATTCTCCACCATGAATTCACTCACTGAGTTGCTCACACACACACTCGCTCGCTGATAATAGAATACTTTTGTTTTACAGGTGGTTTGAGCCGTTTGTCATCCAGTGGCTCGATGAGAATGAGGATGTGGCCATGGATTTCCTCAATGGAGCCTTGGAAAGAGACAAGAAAGATGGAGTGAGTCAATGTGAACAATTCAATGATATCTCAAATTGAAGTATTACATATTCAATATGTGTACTTTCCAGTCCAAAAATTAAGTTTGGTACGAGTACTATCTCAATATAAGTATGTAAAAGGAAGTCACGCATGTCTGTTTCGAGATGTTTCTTGTGGCTACAGTTGTAAACATAAAAACATTGTGTAGTAGAAGTTTATTGCATTTACAGTTTATTGCAACATGTTATATGTTACTTATTCTGATTTAGACTTCTCTAATTTCAGTTTGTAATATAGGGCTTAGGAGTAAATTAAGTCATGTCGCATGAAATAATTTAAGAACAAAAACACTTTTGACATTTGTTCGCACTCATGATTCCAACTCCCGTCTCCAACAGGGAAGCTTGACCAATTTGGCCATCTCCAAAATCTTGTCAGTTATTCTAGTACTGAAGTAAATTCTGAGGTAGCAAGGAAATACTGAGGTCCTTGATACCTCCGATGGTTTGGCAAATGTGTGCTGCATCTGTAAAAGATGATACAGAGGCGACAATGTGTAACTACAACACAAAAGGTCACTGATCAAACATATACAGTATACATGGATTGAGAGCAGGTTGTGAATACTCTCTAAAAGGTGATACAATCTTACAGACTTTACAGACTTTATAAGACCGTAAGTTAATTTTTGACAAGGCAAAAACCAGTAAGCTTCCTGCTCAGTTGGACACCGTTTTGTTCATCATTTCTATAATGATTAATTCAGGCCGAGTACAACCCGTTATATCAAACTCACAACATTAAATGATTAGAGTAGTATTTTAATGCATGAAACATTTTTACAGGTAGATGAAATATGACGAACTCAAGTGGAATCTGAATGCACAAATGAAGAAATATAACAAATGCAGAGCCTTTCATACAAAGACACCAACAAAAGAGTAGAATGACAAGGACTGAAGATAAGTTCAATACCTATGTGAGCGAAAAGTTTAGAAATTTGGAAGTTTGGAAGTTTGTTGTTGGAATACATTCATGTTCAGACACTTGTAGTATTATTAATGCACCTCTATTAGTAAGTATGTGTAAATATTACGCAGTTATTGTTATATTAAGACATAGAGATAGGAGTAATTGTTTAATCTAATTGTTTCATCAAATTTATTTAATAAATCATCCATAGCTAGGATTTGATAGTTAATTAAAGATTCAAATCTCTTTAGAATATTTATGCACAGCTCATCACTTCATGTTTTGAATAATAGACTTTTGCAGGTTCCTGTTTGTTAAATGCAAAGATTTTCTACTTTATTCAATCATATTATGATGAATGAAGATTTGTTAGATTTCAATGTCAACATTTTACAGACAATGATTTATCACTCAGTGTCATAATCAATATAATATTCTGAAATGAAAACTATTTTTCATTTAGGTGTCATTGCTGTCACCATCCAAATATCTCAATATCTCACAGTGCTCAAACTCTGGATTCTCACGTCTCTTTTCCTTCTCTTTTCTTTTCCCCCACCCCACCCAACCACCACTCTCCACGTCCCTGTGTCCTTCTTTCAACAGTTTCAGCAAAATTCAGAACATGCCCTCTTTTCCTGTTCGGTTGTGGATGTGTTCACTCAACTAAACCAGAGTTTTGAGATTATCAAGAAGCTGGAGTGTCCAAACCCACAGGCCCTGGCACACTTCATGTGCCGCTTTGCAAAGGTCAGGTTCATAGGAAAGACCCCACAATCAAGACTGAATACTTCTTAGATGCACTTATTCACAATTAAAGAGGTTACCATTGAAATATGGTCTATTCTGTTGTTGTTGTTGTTTTTATATTCTTATTACAGTTTGACTTTGTTTCGTCAGTAGGTCCCAGAAATAGAAGAGATAGAAAAACTGTAATAATAAAACTGACTCTCTTTCTCTCTACCTGCAGACTATCAACAAGGTTTTGCTGCAGTATGCTGCAATCATATCCAAGGACTTTCCTTTGTATTTGAGTAAGGAAAATGTGGTAAGTGCCCACTCACAGTCTGCAAATTACAATACAAAAGGGTACATTTGGTCAAAATGCATTTACAGTAAGTTAGGTGACAGAGTTTTCAAGTTTCTAACAGTGCATAATTCTGCCTTCATTCCATTGGCAAACGTTTAAATAGCAGCATAGTTCAATCAAAAGTGTCTCAGTTAGACAACTTACCTTTACTTATCTCAGTGCAGAACTTATAGTCACTGGGAATTCTAGGGTTCCTTGTTCATTCTTAAATGTCAAGAATTTTTGAAGTGGCCTAATAATCCCCTCTGGAATTTTAAATTGCAGTGAGAAATTGGACATGACCTTACAAGGAGATAGATGTTTCTTTACTGCGAGAACCTCATAAGGGTGATTAGAGAAAATACGTTTTTAAAAAAAATCTGTCCTCAAGGCGGCATTGTACAGACAGTTGGTAGAAAAAAACAAACAAAATATGAGCAGATGGAGTTGCACGACCGCAGGATTATATCAAATGAAACCTTGTTTGTTTGTGTGTCACATATACTGCTCTGTCAACTGACAATTTTAAAATGTTTATCACAGCAGCAGCAGCAGAACATGCAGTAGTTTGGCATCTAGACCATATCACTCCCTGCAGATACTGTATGTTTACATAGAGGTACTGGGGAGTGAATAGCAAACTTTCTGAACCCTGAAACTAGATCCTAGTTGGTGCTGGGGAGATAGTGGGTCAGAAAGTGCAGGAAGCAATTCTGATGCGCAGCAGCAGCAGCAAAACTGAGAGGCAGAGGTAAAGATGGAAAATTGTTGCAGCTTATGTAATCCACCAAATTATGTTTGATGGCGATCGAGGGGAAAGATCTTTGCCATGTGGCTATTTTTGTGCAGCAGTGCAGATCAACTTGTCTACATAGCTTTCTAGAATTTTTACATTGCAAGCCGAAAGGAAAAGAAGATTGTTTACATCCTACCTATATTCAACCAGAAAATACTGTTTTTGTCTTTATGGCAAAGTATCAAATAATCAATTGGAAAATAGTACAAATTAAATACCGATCATAATGTGATTTTTTTTTTTGTAAGAAGAATGTTAATGTTGTGAAAACTTAAGACATTTGACCCACTGGACCATCCCCAGGTCAGAAAGTCAGTTTTGAAAATATACGCATTTTTCCAATTGCTAATTTTTTTTTACATTTTTCCCCCACATTTTTCACTTCCTATAAAATTTTTCAAAAACTCTCCGTTATTTTTTCCCCATTTATAAAATCTCACCACTCCCTGGAAAATATCTTCACAGGTCTATATCACTATGTGCTGCTGCAGGGCCACTTTTGGCTGCTTTGTGAATTTAGACATCTATCATCTTTGTCCCTTTGGTGTCTAGAATTATAATTTTAGCACTAATCATCATCGCTATCATAATTGTGGGGTGTTGCGTGTTTTTCTGTTGTTTTTTTAACAAAATATATTGTGCAAAATATGAGACTCACTGAAAATTTCAAGGAATAATTTGCATCTCTATTAAAAGCAGTGTGATTAATGTCTGTCATCTGTTAAACTCGCCGTGGAGTGGAGAATCAATAGTGCCTGACACATTCAGTGCAGACTCTTCTCCGCTTCTTCTGTCATGTGCTGCTTTCCCAAACGACTGGATGTCTCACTGAAACCGTGCATCTTTGTATGGATGATGTGTTGTGAGACTAATGGTTTAGACCATTTGCACCTGTTTGATTTTTAATTACATGAATTGGATTGAAGTTTTATGAACTGTTATAGTCAGTAGACTGAAAAAGGACAGGGAGTTTAATGTAGCAGGTGTTTTACCTCAGCACAGCACACCCCCAGCCCCTCGTGACAGCGGATGAAGCGGTTGTGAAAATGAATGAATTAATGAATATTTCATGTTCTTATCACTATTCTACTCTGTACAATACCAACCAATCTACTTTTTACTTTTACAGCCCTGCATCCTCCTCAACAACATTCAGCAGCTCCGTGTCCAGCTGGAGAAGATGTTTGAGTCCATGGGCGGCAAACAGGTCCATACCAAATTACACTTTTTATTTATATCTTGTGAAAAGTTTTGGGGCAATTCACTTTCAATGATTTACTATCCTTATTTGGAATGTACTGTTTGAATTATGAAATTGCTTTGCTGCGTGAAAGCATAAGAACACCTTACCAACAGCTGACAGGATTGTCTTGCTAAAGAGCACTTCAGCAGCGTTCAGACCAGTTAATGTGAAGATTTTAAACCTCCATCCTCAACTCAGCAGGCTGCTGTGAAATGTATGCTGAGTCACAATTACCTAAATGA
Organism: Antennarius maculatus; assembly: GCA_013358685.1. Lineage (NCBI taxonomy): Eukaryota > Metazoa > Chordata > Actinopteri > Lophiiformes > Antennariidae > Antennarius > Antennarius maculatus. Next base: position 2,894,654 of record CM023606.1, read on the forward strand.
TCATTTCAGACATTTATATGAAGTGAAAGTGAATTGAACAGTGATGTGCTTGAACCATTCCCTTAGTTCTATACTTCATCATCTAATTGACTAATCTCACGTGTAATTAAACTGACTAATATCACCTTTTCAACTTTTACCTCGCCTGTGGATCCTAAATAAATTTATTTGTACTTCTTTATTAATCTGCCACCTCAAATCCTCCTTGTGTATAATTTGTCTTGCCCTTTTGAAAATACTAAGCTAAAATGAAATGAATCTCTGTGTTAGATTTGAAACCCCATTGGATTTTCTCCCTTTCAACCTGTTGGTCTTTCATGTTTTCTCAGGACATAGATGCATGTTTCTCTTCAGTATCTAACACCTGTCTCGCCTTGCATTTTGTCTTCTGTCGTTGTGTCTTCTGTTTCCCCTCGTATCCTTTCTGTGCTCTCTGTCTCCAGGAGGAGGGGGTTGTGTCCTTCTGTAAGGTGTGTGCAATAGGACTTGTCAACACCCCTTCCCACCATTTACTGAATGATCCTAAAATAATTTCTTCCTGCTACTCCCTCCACACTTCTTTCACCCGACACCCCAATACCCAACCCCCACCCCACCCCACCCCCAAATCCCTCTAGCAGCATGTGCCACAGAGCATACGGAATCTGAATTACCCATCATGCCACTGGGCAGGCTGCTCAAGCTCACCATCCCCGGTGCTCTGGGATAGTGGCTCAATCCACCCAATCCCATACTTATTTTTAGCTTGCTTTTTTTTCCTCTCTGTCATTCTTCTATCCATGGCTAATTTACAAGAGGGATATTTATTTAATTTTACTGCTCCAACTCTGTCACCTAAGCAAAGAGCTGAGTCAGAGCATCACCAAGTCACTGGCTGTGGATCATCTCTACCCTTCCCCCAGGCTGCAGCTACAAAATGCTTCAGAAAGGATTTTTCAGGATGTGTTTGATTAGCTTCTCAAACATTTACAAATCTCTGCAGCTGTGCTCTCAGCTGACGTTGGTCCATACGTCCTCACCAGTGTGTGAGCAAACATGACACCATACAGCAGATCTGGACCTGGATCACTCCCAGGCCGTTATTATTTGATTAACAGCGACACCATATGTCTTCATATCCACCCAGCATGTCAAATCATTCATAGCCGGTTAATGAACAATCAGATTTAACTTAAATAATGTCTATATGTTAACACTAAGGAAAGTTAAAGTAAAGTCTGTTGACTGTGTATTATATTTTAGATCTACGTTTTTCAGTAGTTTATACTTTGCACAGTGGTGTAGTCATCATAGAATAGGTCCCTATCACTAATTAACTCAGCACAGCCAAGGTAATTACCAAGACTTGTTATCAAGGCATTACAGATAACATAGTGACAGTAATCTTTTATAGTGGCTGCATTTATGACATCATCATCATGGGCTGACTTGCCACGTGGTTGTCTGGCTTTAGTGTGTTTGTTAATCCACTTTTCTCACTTTGGAAATTGTTATGTAAAACTTCTTAGGTAGCAAATTTTCAGGGACAAAGTATGTTTCCAAAGAGCAGTCTGCCAGTGAGTCAATATTGTATTGTTAAATGGTCCAGTGGAAGCAATGCTGCGCTGCTGCCCACAGGCCAGCATCCAGAGGAGAGACTCTGGAGGTTCAATTCCATCAAGTAAAACCGGCTAGGGTAGAGTGATCAGAATGGTGATAGAATTCCAAATCGTGGTTCCATAAATTTATATATACAGTGTGTATGTTTATATACACACATGTATATATGTATATATGTAATTTATGTACAGTATATACTGTATATAAAGTAGTTAGATAACTGTAAATAACTTATTAAACATATTTGTTAACTTCTCAGTGGAGTGTATTAATAAAGAAAACCAGTTTCTAGTTTTCTTTCTTTCAATTTGTCAAAACTAGTTTCTGACAAATTGAACGCTAAAAAACATAAGACACCTTTGAGGGATGGAATTTTTGATATTTTCAAATTGCAGGATCACCTCTTTTGGCAAGGAAAGCACATGCTCACAATTCAGATACTTGCGTTGAGCATAAGGAAATACACATTGTCTGAGAGGAAATTTCCTTTTTTTTACTTTGACGTCAACTGTCTTACTTTGCATTGCAGAAGAGAAAACAAAAACGTGAAAAAAAACAACAAATTTTTTAGTTTTTTGATTAGACCTCTAGATAAGGAGGTCATGATAAAAGCCTATATCATTTTATGCAATTATATATTGATAGTAAAATCAAGAAACAGTATTTTAGAGCATTTTTCATATGAGCAACAAATGTAGCCACATGAGGACACAAGCCAGTGTCTTATTGTGCCGGTCCCAAGCCCGGATAAATACAGAGGGCTGCGTCAGGAAGGGTATCTGGCGTAAAACTTTTGCCAAATCAAGCATGCGAATCAAACCTATGAAAATTCGAGGTCTGGGTTAACAACGACCGCTATTGGTGCTGTTGACCTACAGGGCGCTGGTGGAAATTGGACTACTGTTTGTCGAAGAGAGAGAGGAGGAAAGTGTGTTCGTAGGAAGAGAGAGAAGAGGAACGCCAAGAGTATAGGACTAAGAGTAGGGACGTTTAATGTTGGAACTATGACAGGAAAAGGTAGAGAGTTGGTTCACATGATGCAGAGAAGGAAGGTAGACATACTGTGTGTCCAGGAGACCAGGTGGAAAGGCAGCAAGGCTAGAAGTTTAGGAGCAGGGTTCAAGTTGTTCTATCATGGTGTAGATGGGAAGAGAAATGGAGTAGGAGTTATCTTGAAGGAGGAGTTTGTTAGGAATGTCCTGGAGGTAAAAAGAGTGTCAGATAGAGTGATGAGTCTGAAGCTAGAAATAGAAGGTGTGATGTTCAATGTTGTTAGTGGGTATGCTCCACAGGTAGGATGTGAGCTGGAGGAGAAGGAGAAATTCTGGTTGGACTTTGATGAAGTGATGCAGAGTATACCAAGAAGTGAGAGAGTTGTCATTGGAGCAGACTTCAATAGTGTCAGGTGTGATGTGTGATAGAAGAGTTTCACCTAAAATGAAAGGAAAGGTGTACAAAACTGTGGTGAGACCAGCGATGTTGTTTGGTCTAGAGACAGTGTCACTGAGGAAAAGACAGGAGGCAGAGCTGGAGGTAGCAGAGATGAAGATGCTGAGGTTCTCTCTGGGAGTGACCAGGAAGGATAGGATCAGGAACGAGTACATCAGAGGGACAGCACATGTTAGAGGTTTTGGAGATAAAGTCAGAGAGGCCAGACTGAGATGGTTTGGACATGTCCAGAGGAGAGATAGTGAATCTATTGGTAGAAGGATGCTGAGTTTTGAACTGCCAGGCAGGAGGCCTAGAGGAAGACCAAAGAGGAGGTTTATGGATGTAGTGAAAGAGGACATGAAGGTAGTTGGTGTGAGAGAAGAGGATGCAGAAGACAGGGTTAGATGGAGGCAATTGATTCGCTGTGGCGACCCCTGAAGGGAAAAGCCAAAAGGAAAAGAAGAAGAAGATAACAAAGAGACAAAATAAAAATCCCACTAACAATGGTATATTATCTGTCAGGACAAATGTAGCCTCTGTTGCTATTTCATTATGTTGTGTACATGTGTTGTATACATGTTGTGTACATGTTTTCAAATTAGTATCATTGTGTCAGAAATACACTATGATACTAATATGGAAACTCGTATACAACACACAGCACAGCATACATATCAAGCACACAGATACAGTTTATAAATCTATCCAGCTTAATGTTGATTATTGAGGCATGCCTGCAGACTAATGATGCCCATAAAATGTTTAGTTTACTCATCTACATCCCAGCAGAGCCATCCACTATTAGCATGTGTGAGATGAGCAGCTTCACAGCTTAACTTATAAGGTCTGACGTGACCATAGGTTATGCATGCAGTGCGTTGCTTGGCCTCACACATCCATTTGACGTACATAGCCTTAGGTACTGCAACTCCATTCAAAACTTCAATACAAAATATGGACATATGTGTGTGGTAAACATAATTCATATGTGCTGAGATGAGCAGGGACACAGATGTACTTACATTTCAGCCCCTGGCAAACACACACAGATACACAGCATGACACAAATATTGCAAAACCACCCATGTTTTTTCTTAGAATATTCTGAAAACTACACATTGAACTGACACATATGGGCTGGCAGTAAAGATTTACATTACAAATCATACTTGATTTTTCCATTGCTATTATACTTCGGGTATTATGTAGTCAATGGATTTAAAGCAAAACTGGAGCGTTTCAAAACAAACAAAAAAAATAAAAATCTAAAAATGCACCTAGTTTTCATATAGTGAAACCAACCATTTAGGTTTTTTTTTTTGTTTTTTGTTTTCAGTTTTTCCCCTGCAGCAAACATTTCCCTCCCTAGCATCAATAATCAGAAGTATCATGATATCTCTTTTATAGCATGACTTGAAGCTTCCAGGCATCATACTGTGTCTGTTGTAATTTGTCTCGCATGCACAGAACCAAAATATTCCCCTTTGAGAGACAAATAGCTGGTTGCCGTTTTGCTGACACCATGTCTTATGACTCAGCGAAAAAAAAATCATAATTGTGGTGCTTGGAGGTGAGCCCTCCATTTGCATTCAGAATGTCGCTTGGCACAGATGGCAGGCAGAATGAGTGGGAGGCCACCAGCAATGCAGGTTACTCGTCTGTACTTGTCAGATCCCCTCAAACAGCGGCACTCCTGTTGAGGCAGAGTTTTGAAGGTCTAGTCAGTGCGGACTAGCGTATTGAGTATAATAATGTAGTAACTGTCTGTCTCCCACTAACAGCTGGATGCAGAAGCCAGCGATCTGCTGAAGGAGCTGCAGAATAAACTCAGCACAGTGTTGGATGAGCTCAGTGGAGTGTTTGGCTCCAGGTGAGTATTTGTATGTGTGGGATTATTTAAGTTAATTTTTCCATAAATTAATTATTGTCACAGAAATTGTACAACACTAATAGAGAAATGTATCAATTAATCTAATTTTATCTGTTTAGCTTGAATTCAGAAATGCTGTTTTGCCTCAGAGGGCTTTAGAACCTGTAATGAGTAACATGCTCTACCCATAGATCCTAGAACTGGGTGAGGAAAACTCCATTAAAACAACGGGTAAACATGTAATAAATGTTACAAGTACAGTGCACAACAATCCTGACATATAATGCAAAGGAACTCCTTGGAGAAAATTCTCCGAGGTGAAGTTATTAACACAAAAAATGAGTCATTTCAAAGTATGAGGGAGTAGAAGTAGAGGGAGAATTAGGCCTTGTAGAGGCATATCATTGGACGTCCCTCAGCATTATAGTCTATAATATTCTAATAGGATTGTACGAAACTTTTTTTTTTTTTGCATCACACAGTTTCAAACCTGTGATTGAGGACTGTGTGAAGCAGATGAACCAGGAGCTAGTTCAGATGAAAGGTACGGCGAAAGGGAGCAATGCTGCCATGGATGCAGAGACGGTCCTTCGGCCTCTTATGGACCTCCTGGATAAAAAGTGGGTATTTGTTGGAAATATGTCTGTGTAGGTTCTCAGTTGTCCAGGTCATGGTTATCCAAAGCTGTTTAAATCAATCCACTGGACTTTAAGAAAGCTTTGGGTAGGAAATAATGCTGGTTGTGATGGTTGTGAAATTTGTCTATAAAGGGCCATTTTCTGTAAATTACTCTACTGTACTGATGCGATGAAGTACATGGTTGAGATTCCTTAACTGTGGATGGTAGGAATGATAAAGGGCTGTAAACAGTCGACAAAAATATATATTTTTATTGCAAATCACACATTTGGTTTGCTGTAGTCAGTCACCATCAATGCCACTCCTTCACTGACAATGATTGATGATTGCACATGCTCAATGCCACATGTCAAATGTCAACAGTTTAATGTATGCATGTCATTTTTGACCAAAAAAAAAAAAAAAAAAGCGACAGGCACGCAGAATATGTTAAGGAATGAATAAGGAACATGTATGACGTGTATAGTTTTATGCAAGTCGTATCTCTACTGTGTCTAATCTTATTGGTTAAAACTGATTTATGATAAAATGTAATACTGTATATACATGTCTAAAAAAATATTAATACTTAGGTGGTGGTTTGTTTTTTGTTACAAGGGAATCACAGCAAAGCTCCTCTGGCATATAAAGATGTTAAAGACAAAACTGAACCTGATAAACAAGCAAAACACCAAAATATGACATTATATCCTCCCACTATAGAGATAATGAGTAGGGAAGAAGAAGATGCAACATTTGTGCAGCTTGTGAACAGCACACTCTGATATGTAGTCATCCAAGTCATCTTCTAAAGCGATTTGTATTTTAGAACATAAGCACATTAAATAGACAGAAAATAACTTTAATTCCTCTGTCCTTTCTTTCTAAGCTCCCTTTCTCTAGCTAGGAAACAGGACCAAACTGTAACCCAGGCTTTGCTGAAATTAAAATAAAGCTTGTTTTGCCCCATGATTTCTTGAAAATAAAACATTCAGTTGGCTTTGGGATTGACTCTGAACCATTTAGTAGTGTGACATTGAGGGCAATGGAGTATTACAGTGGATCCTCTTAATGATATGAAAATACCAAATCCTTCGACCTGTCTTGCCTTCTGATTCCCTGCTAGTACAATAGGAGGAGATTAAAGAGTAAAGCTCTAGAAATATTCCAAGAATCCATGGTGTCTTTCTTTAATAATATTATTTATGATAATATCATCAATTGGAGCCTTCAGGCACTCTGGCTCAGTTTGAGACAAATTTTAACTGTTGACCTGAATTTTTTTTTTTTTTTTTTTTTTGTGCAATTTGCAGTCTGATGCTGTTTGCCAAGATCTGTGAGAAGACTGTTCTGAAACGAGTCCTAAAAGAGCTATGGAAAATCGTGCTAAACACCATTGAGAGAACGATTGTCCTGCCGCCACTGAATGACCAGAGTGTGAGTTTGATTAATTGTCTATCTGTTTCTCCCTTTTCTGTCTTTTTCCATGTCTCAGCCGCCTTCTACGTCCCTTCTGTTCTCCATGTGTCTCTCCTTCTTATTTCCTCCATCTGTTCAGCTCCTTCCCTTGTAGCACAAATCAATTTATAAGACATTAAGAAACATAGCATCAAAATCAAACAAAATCTTCATTATATAAGGATCAGAAAGACATTTTTTGATCACAGGAGTACTGAATTTCTTGGTTGAGTACGCCTGAGTACTCTTGTGATAAAATGTGAATCTTGATAAAATGTGTTCACTTATAACAAGATTCTCTGTTGCTTAGTACAGTATAAGAGTACATGTGTTCAAATAATGAAAAAATGGCTGTTTCCCTACTAGCAAGGAGCTCAGATGATCTTCAATGCAGCCAAGGACTTGGGACAGCTTTCCAAACTGAAGGTAAGTTCTGGACGCTTAAAGCGAATAATGTCTGAACACTGTTATGTTGGATTCCAAAGGGATTTCACAAATGCCAGCATGCTCACTGTCATTTCTGTAAAGATTATTCCCACACCTGTACTGAGAGCTCTAATTATGATGAACATGGATTACAGTATGTGTTGTAGCACATGAGGTAAACCGGAGTGTTATAGATTACACAGACTTGCCATGACCGAATATACTGTATTTCAAACTCACATCAGAGTTAAAAAAAAATGTGAAATATGTTGTAATAACATGTCTGGAAAGAAGAAAATAAACTGAATAAATAAATAAATAAAATAAAATAAATAGAAATGTATGAAGATGCTATATTTGTATTTATGCTATACTGTATATATGCTATGTATTACATATATTTCATATACAGTAGTTTTTAGTTGTTTTTTTTAAGATATGCAACCAAATGAAATATACCGTGACACTACACATATCAAATAATGATAAAAATTAATAAAAGAAGTTGGTATTCCATCTCATCATCATCATCTTCTTCTTCTTTTCCTTTCGGCTTTTCCCTTCAGGGGTCGCCACAGCGAATCAGTTGCCTCCATCTAATCCTGTCTTCTGCATCCTCTTCTCTCACACCAACTACCTTCATGTCCTCTTTCACTACATCCATAAACCTCCTCTTTGGTCTTCCTCTAGGCCTCCTGCCTGGCAGTTCAAAACTCAGCATCCTTGTACCAATATATTCACTATCTCTCCTCTGGACATGTCCAAACCATCTCAGTCTGGCCTCTCTGACTTTATCTCCAAAACCTCTAACATGTGCTGTCCCTCTGATGTACTCATTCCTGATCCTATCCTTCCTGGTCACTCCCAAAGAGAACCTCAGCATCTTCATCTCTGCTACCTCCAGCTCTGTCTCCTGTCTTTTCCTCAGTGACACTGTCTCTAGACCAAACATTTTTGTCATTTAACACCTGCACATTTCTGTGCTGTCTTGATAATGTAATTTGGTTTGATGGATTACTACATTTGGATGAATATTCATGTAAGCTATTGTAGGTGTTTGCATTGTACAGCGGAACCCAATGGTCTATTTGACACGCTGGTATCAAAGTGCTGACATAAACTGAGGATGTTTAATTTCTCCAGCTCATTGTATAAAGGCACTAGAGTGGATCAGTGGTTACACTGTGGTTTCACTAACAGCTGTGATATGACAGTAACTCGAAGTATTTCAGCTCTGGGTTACACAGTGCAAGGTGAATATACGTATGTTTATCCGCATTTATTCAGTGGCATGTTCTTGCTCATGTTTGAGCTGTGTGTGTGTGTGTCAGACGTCCTTTGAGGGAGCGTACGTCAGTAAACAGATGGATGCTCCTGTCCCCTTCTGAAAGCATTAAAGTGGTGTATTATCCTCTTACATATTACAGTATTATGACCAGTAATCTTCAGAACGTGGAGGAACAGTGTTACACAGGTCGATATGTTGTTTGTGTGGAACAAATAGTGCAGCACTCATTTCATGCCTGCACTTATCTACCAAACAGATATGTTACAAAGAAGCACTTGTAATGTCTGATTTGTTCCTCTTTTGAACGTAAAGGAGAGAATTCCTCCAATACAAATGGTACAAAACCAAAGAAAGAACCTTTGCTTATCATTTAACTATCAGTCTTCCTGTATATGAATCATAATGTTTTCGTTAGACAAAAGTGTTTCTTCCCTCCTGCAGTCATTAGCTATTTTTGGGAGCTCGCCATTACACTGTTTTCTTCTCATTGAACTAATTGAATACCAGTCAAATGAGTCTAATGCAATTTCAAAAACAGATCAAATCTAAGCTGAAAATTTGTATTGAATATTTTAAATCCCGCACTAAATCTCAAAATTGAGATTGTGGATGATTAAATTGATATCTGAACTCAAAAGACCTATTAGTGTGTTTCCTCTACAGGTAATTAAATGGATGACGTGTTCTTTGTCTGACCTCTGAAGATATGAAAGGTCTTTTTTCAAGTGTTTCAGGCTCAGAGAGGCCAGACGCATGAAATTTTACAGACCAGTATCAAACTTGGTCATTTTTATTTATTTTTTTTCCATCTGTGATTTAGTTTCCTCTGAAACTAAATCACAACATCAATGCAAAGTCCTCTATACTGTGAAAGGGAGGCACTTGCGAAATAATGCATTGTAATAAATTTAATTTGTTACTGTGGATTCACAACTTTAAATAATTTTTAATTAGAACTGACAAAAAAACATTTCTCATGATTAAAATAGATTTTCAGAGTTGGTGCAACAGCAATGCTCAAATTTACCAGAGACTGCTGTTTAAAGTGGTGCTTTATTTTACTGTAATTTTTAGCATCTGAATGAGACTTTTTTGCCAACTTTAGCGCGCTTGACTTTATATGCTGTAACTCTAGGAGCATGTCATTCGAGAGGAAGCCAGAAGTCTGACTCCACGACAGTGTGCAGCCATGGACCTTGTACTTCCCACCATCAAGGTGAGTTTTATGTTGATTATCCTGTTTGGCTGTACAGCGAGAGACTAAACCTGACCTTTCAAAAAGACAAGAGAGGCACACAAGGCATAGCAAAGCAGAGATTTGCAAGTAAAATTAAATGGAAAATTTGTAAATTTGTAAATCAAGGACACAGCAAAATGGATTGCACTGGCTTAGATGCTCTTCTTGGACCTTGAGCCTCAATGTTATCAACCCCCTTTCTTATATTTTCTAGCGTCTTTCACTTGTATGCAAGAATTTTCATGGACAAAAAGAATATCGATTGTGGACAAATGTTTACATGCTTCACAGGAACTGTACAGTTAAATCTCAAAGGGGTGTATAGATTTACCTCTGTCAAAATGGTTAAGTGATCATGTAGTCTATTTGTAAATACATTTTATTGTGTATTAACAGAATTGCATAAAACACTTTCACCATTCCCTTCTATTAAACACAAAATACTGGATGTATTTTGATGAATTGTGTTAGAAGGGTTGTACATGCAGCATTACATTCTGGAATTGATCCATTCTAATTGCTTGATTTTGGAGAAGGTGTAAACAGTATTCACAAATATGTAAAAACAATTTACAAAATTGTGCAACTTCCTCCGGGATTATTAAAGTATCTATCTATAAAATGCCCAGAACCACTAGAAGATAGTATGAAGCGAAATGCTAATATACCACCATGTGATTTTTATTCTTAGAATAATTTGAGAACAGGCTCCATTTTTAAATCGGCAATACTAGGGTTGTGCTAATGTGCCACTGGGGGGACACACAAAATGAGATTATACAAGAACCTACAGTATGTGTACATCGAGTCTGAGATTCTTTTTCAGTATTTGTAACAGGCAATTAGTACAGCTCAGAAATACCACAGGAGGGTTGGTTGGAACAGGTCATGAAGTGCTTTGCAGGCATTTTTCTGTATCATATTTAATATATAGCAGAAACAGCAGAAGTTCCAGCCTCCAGGGATGAAAATATATGCCAACACACAAGTGCAAAAAGCTACAGGTCCTCAAATGGCTAACACCAACACACTTCATACAGCCTGGTATGTTGTAAGCTTAAAGTTGTGCATAATTAAGTTTTTGGTTGCTTGGAGTAAAAATACCCATGAGCGGTGTGCAAGATTTGCCTCAGCATGTTTATGCTATTAAATCTGACTTCTTGGACATGTTTGTCATGTTGGTGAATTAGTTTGTGACAACAAAGTACAGCTATAGCACAAATAAACTATACAATAAACTATAATATAAACTATAAAAACTAGAGTTTATCCAAATAAACTATACAATAATACCAAAAATTACTCTGATGGTGCATGCCATCAGAGTAATAAAAAATAAATAAAACACAATAAAATAAAAAATAAAAAACAAAGCAATAAAATAATAAAAAACAAAGCAAGTCTATTTTCTAAAGAGAGTCCATTATGTAGCCTGAACACAGTGCAAAGCTATAGGCCTTGAGTACATTTAGTTTCTTAGACTAAACTTTAATCTTTGAAAATGAATGCATTGGATAATGAGAACAGTACATGCACTAGCCTACAGAGGTATTCACATGAGGCACAATTTATATAGTATTATATTACAGTACAGTACTTATGATTTTGAGTTAATTGGACCTGAAACCTTAGTTGTTAAAGATAATTGGATTTAGTATGAGATGGAATGTTTTCAAGTATGTTTGTGATACTGTCACCTATTTCACTTTTTTTTTTTTTTTTTAAATGTGGTCAGATATTGCTATCACACACAGTTTACACAGAATGTATGAATAGTTGTTTGTGCAAATATTTCATCACTCTTTCATCACCCAAGGCAAAAACATGTGAACCCCACATGAGGACAAATAAATGTAATCATAATTGAATCAATTAAAAATAAAACCATGAAGAGATAGAGAGTAGAATACTGCTCTGAGATGTTTAATTAAAAATCCATTGACCTTTTCAGTATTCCTGCTAGAAACAGAAAACAGACAAACAAACCAACACTCACAATTGTTATCAAAACATATAATTTTCCCATAACGGTATAAAGGAAACAAATAAGGGGAAAAAAACCTGTTTGGTAGCAACTATTTTAACTTGGTTTGAAACAAATAATTCAGGATGAACACTATACACCCCCTGTTACTCCTGTAATAATTAGAGGTTGTTGAGAAGAGCTACAGACCATAGCAAGCACACATTAGAACCTATAGCTATTCAACGCCTTCTTTCTTAGTCAGATCTGTAAATGGCCACCCTCCAACCTTCCGTTTGTGGGAGTGGTGACAGCATTAGAAAAGCAAGCAAAGCCTTGTCTGTCCCACAATATAAGACTTATCAGCTCAAGTGGGTATTAACCATCCAAACATGGGTTTCAGGTTTAAATGCATGGTAATTAGTTAGAAATGTAGCTATTACTGCTCTTTCGTCTTCTTTGTGTGTGCTTTTTATAAAATCCATACAGACAATAATGTCCTTTCCTACTTTTTCAGTTAACTGTAAGGTGTAAGCTTTGCCATCGTGTTCAAATCTACTCCAAATGTTCTTTACTTCGGACAATTAGAACTCTGAACCAATCTGTCATTTTATTTATGCAGCAATACTTCCATGCTGGAGGAAACGGATTGAAGAAAACCTTCCTTGAAAAGAGCCCCGACATGAAGTCTCTCAAATATGCTCTCAGCCTTTACACTCAACCTACAGATGCCTTGATCAAGAAATATATATGCACCCAAACCACTCAAGGTGAGAAGTTGAAATGGTATCGGTGTTGCTTGGGGAGTGGTATTGTTTGAATATCTAAAAGCCAAAAACAAAAGAGCTTCATATTTTTGAATTCTCCCATAAGATTTGGCTTTTTAAGATCACAGTATGTGGGACAAATACAGAATGAGTGGAATATTACAGGTGTAGACTAAAGTAATCAGTCTTTCACCGGTTCCCTCTGTATGAAGGCAGAATGCATTCAGGTAAACAGAAAGAATTCAGTCCAATGAAGTGTTGAATCTTTGAGCCATTTGTTGCGTGTTCACTGTGTTCAGCGTTGCACAACAGATCATGATAGAACGAGGCTGATAATGGCAGAAAGCTATTTGGCCAGGCAGTCAGTGAACCCGATTAGCGTATCACTGACAAAGACTGACTGAGGGACATGTGTGCACAATTTCAATATGTGATATTTTGAGATGTTTCTCTTCTTCAGATCCTATCCCTTCATCCCATACCGTTCTATCACATCCCATCCAATTCATGCCCCTTCTGAGTTCACAGTATGTTGTCACTCTTGCTTTAAGGTAATGTAATCTGGTGTCTATAAGTGGGACTAGTGAGGTGTTTGATGTGCATTAGGTCAGTAAACAGTGTGGGGATGCTTGATATAGCACAGTGGACACTGATCCATTAATCACCGACCCCTGTGTTCTGCCAGTGACACATTTAGACCGTGCACTAGTCTATTCCAGCCAAGTGTGCTTTCTGAAGCACACATGTGCCTTTCTGTCTGTTTGATAGTCATTGAGATGAGGAAGATTCTTTCCGCTCCAATGGAAATATAATTAAAAAAACAAGCATATTACTTCATGCAACACTTTTTCTGCTGTCAATGAGTCACCGCCTTCTACTTTTAATGAAACCTTCTGTTAATTTTCCCTTTGTGTGCATCAAGGGTGACGTCATTGTCATTTAAAAGCAGAACAAATTCACCAAAATAAATGTAAGGATTCAACTGAATCTTGACAATGGTTAATATTCATTATCGCCTCATTATCTGTTGTTTTTTTTCACACTATATCCGCTGAACCTTCTTATTGCACCTTCTTTATGGACTCCAGCCTTCCCTTATCTCATCCTTATGCATCGTTCATCGCATTCACGCTCTGCTCTCTCATGTCACTCACACTGACACTCACCCCATCTGCTGTGTGCATTCCAGATTATTATTTCATGAAGGCACAAACTGACAACTACTGCTTTCTGAAACAAACATGCAAAATCTTTCTTGCTGTAAGTCTGTTGATAAATGAAGAGGGGCGGCGGCTTTTGCTCTGCTAATTTTTCATTGGTCCAGAGCTTAATTCTGCAGCATCAATGTTTTTGTGCCCTCCCCAAACCTCTCAGGGCATCATTAGAATAAATCAGTGGCTTGTTTCTTCATTACCAGAAGTAATGGGCGCTGCATGTTTGTCATGTATTGATTAGATATTGGATGAAAATGTTCCTCCATCAAACATACTGATTCTTGCCTCCCAACTGTTTGCACCAGACTCAGTGAAACACAAGGCATTATTTAGAGGCACCCATAATGGGTTAGACCATGTGTGATCCAAAACGAGACTCATGGAGAGCAATCGGTTTGTAATGTTTCCCAGGGATGACATGTGCCTCAGTGATTGAAACTGTAATACTGATGTGATTGCTCAAAAGGGTATTTCCTCTTTTACATGTTTTTATTCTGTCTTGTCCTTTCTCTACCGCTTGTCTGGTTTATTTTTTTATTTATTTATTTTTTGTTTTATTAGAGCGATATCTCAAATCATTTGTCTCTTCCATGGCCTTCAATCCTGATAGATTATTTAATGTCACTTTTTTTTTTCCAATTGTTTCTGTTCAGCCTCCAGTTAAAAAACAACAACAAGGCAGTCAGAGACTGCAACATCCCGCGACACCCCTGAATTCAAACTTTTATCCTGACCTGCTTGCATAGGTCTAAGCACTAGCTTTGAGCTACGGTCTTACTCACAATGGCCTTCTCCCTCGTCTTTCTATCTTAACCGGTTCCTGAGTGTACACAAGTTGAATTTTGACCATGGCCTAGTTTTCTCAAGGTCAAGGTCATCATCTCATTTCCATCCCCTTTGCCGCCCGAGTAATGTGGTTTTAGTTTCATCTTTCTATCTGCAATGGCTGCGAAGATATTTGGTGGACTAACCAACGGAGGGATTAACGGACGAACACACGAACACTAACAATCACAATACATCACCGCTTTGAAGCTGGATGTAAAAACTGTCTGTCTTTCAGTGTTTTTAAGCTTTAATATCTAAAAAAAAATTCCTTCCATTCCCTCTTATCTTTCTCTGTTTAATTTCTCTGCCGTGATTTCTCTCTCACTCTCCCTGGCTCCCTCACACGTCGGTACTTTAGTCTCTCTCACTTTCATTTGGCCTGACTCTAATTCTGTTGTTGTTTTGGTGCTTGTCCAGGCCAGTCATCCAATGGATCGGTGGGGGAGGTGTCGATGCAAGTGAATCTCATCTCTCATCCTGGCACTGGAGAGCACAAAGTCAGCGTGAAGGGTGAGATTTTCCTATACTCACAAATGCCCTTTTGACATTTCTATCCAAACACTTATACATGTTGAAAGACTAATCATTGTCAGCTCTCAATTGTCCATTTGACTGGTAATTTCAACTGCTTTTTTTTTTTTTTTTTACAGTTTTGAATATGCTTTGAAACAAAATTTCCACAAACACATGTAGGGGTTATACTGTACATGCTATGAACGATGTCTATAGTTGCTGAACATGTAAAAATGTCTAACCCTCATGATTTATTTACCCAGACTGTCTGTATTTTTTATGGTGCCAAGACAAGTCCCTTGACTTTTCCTGTAGTGGCTTCAGCAGGTCAACATTCACTGAGCCATTCAAGAAATCCAAATATTTTTGTCCTTTCTGCTAATTTGTGAACTTTTAGTAAGGATAGATTTGATTTAATTGTAACGATTCAGTGGTTTCTTTTCTACCTCAAAAACAACATTGTCAAAAAAAAAAATTGTTGTTGGATATTTACCTCCCATATCTGATGTACAGATGTAGTCATTAGTATGTCTGAATATGTCTGTCTGGCTAGTGGTTGCCTGTACACTATTTTTGTTCTAGAGCAAATCTGTTAAACTAGACAGTCCTGCTTTACCTATCTCAACACAATAATAATAATGATAATAATAATAATAATAATAATAATAATAATAATAATAATAATAATAATAATAATAATAATAATGTGCCTTTCCTTGATTTTTTTGACAGATCCTGTTTTTAAGTTTTCCATGTTTTCTCTGAAAATTTTTCTTCTCCTTCGTCCAAAATCAGTGAGCTACTCTTGACTCGCCGTATGGACACGTCATATACGTACTGATGTGTTTGTTTTGCGTTTGTTTTGCATAGGCTGCACGATATGACTTCTTCAGATGGGAGAAAGGAAGCTAAAGCTCGATTACTATTTAACGTTTTGTTTTGTGTTCATGTCTTTCGCAAGTTGGAGGAAAAAATATACATAAAAGCAATGGCATCTGTTCTTCCTCCTGTGGTAACACCATATGCACTGCAGCTGGTAATCAGCTGTAATCAGCCAGCAGCGGTAACATTACAATATGATTACCAGTTACTATGGCAATCATATATTGATGTTTCTATTAAAGCAGAAGCCATTATAGCAGACTGGAAGGCTACAGTTTAATGTCTTTGTAATTAGTTTCCACACCATTTTTTAATTTCTTTTCATTGGCCATTTTTATTTTTATGCTTTTTGCAAAATTACTCTTGGCAGCCACCGAGAAGATAAGGAAATAAAAGATTCTGCTCTGATGTGTCTTTCTGCATATAATATTCCAACCCATATTGTATATTGTATACATATCATATTGTATTATGTTTGATCCTTCGTGTTTAAAGACCATATCAAAAATGTTGCTAATAAATTTCTTTCTGCATTTCTCAGTGGTCGCAGTGAACAATCTCATCTGGCAAACCAATGCTATGTTCCGGCCGTTTGTAGAGGTCAACGCCCTGGGGCCACACCTTGCTGATAAAAAACGCAAATTCACTACCAAGACCAAGAATAACAATTGGTCACCAAAGTACAATGAAACATTCCAGTAGTGAGTATTTATTCTCCCTTGTATTACTAACAGACTTGGGGAGAAAAGGAGAAAATGTTGTTTTAAAATAAATGCTTCATTTTGTACTTCATTAATTGCCTTAGTGGGAGATATGGTAGAGGAGAGTGTGGCTCGCACACCATCATCCCAGGATGGTGGTGTGTAAGATGAAACTGGTGGTGGGGAAGAAGGTCAAAAAGACAAAGGCAGCGCAGAGAACCATGTGGCGGAGGTTGAGAAAGGGAGTGTGTCGTGCTGCTTTTAGACAACAGGTGAGACAGGCTATTGGTAGACAGGGGAGGTTCCAAAAAGATGTCCCATTATAGCCAAGGTGATCAGAAACAGGCCTGAGAGTACTTGGGTTCTTCTAGTATGAGAGGGGAGAAGTAAACTTGGTGGTGAAACCCTAAAATACAAGAAACCATACAAGGAACGAGGCTAGCGAAGCAGAGGTGGGACACTGAGAGGATCAAGGAGAGGAGATGACAATACATTGAGATTAAACGTAGAGCCAAAGTGAAGGTGGCAAAGGCCAAACAAGAAGCATGTGGTGACAAGTATGCCAGGTTGGACACCTTGGAAGGAGAAAAAGATTTCTACATGTTGGCCAGGCAGAAGGATCGAGAAGGGAAGGGACCTGCAGCAGGTTAGGGTGATTAAGATAGAGATAGAAATGTGGTAACTGGTGCCAGCGGTGTATGGGTTACATGGAACATGGAAGAAATATTTGTTGATGAATAAGGAAAATGAGAGAGAAGGTGAAGTAGAAGATGCAAGTTTGGTGTACCAGGGTGAAGTAAGAATGGCATTAATGAGGTTGAAGAATGGGAATGCAGATTGTCTGCATTACATTCCTGTGTATTTATAGAAACATCTAGGAGAGGTGGCTGTGGAGTTTTTGACCAGGTTGTTCAACAGAAATCTAATGAGTGAGAAGATGCCAGAGGAATGGAGGAAGAGTGTGCCAGTGATCATTTTTAAGAACAAGGGTGATGTGCAGAGTTGTGGGAACTATAGAGGCATAAAGTTGATGAGTCACACAATGAAGATATGGGAGTAGTAGAGGCTAGACTCAGGACAGAAGTGAATATTTGCAAGAAAAATATGGTTTCATGAATAGGAAAAGGTGCATTACTTGCCTTGAGGGTGTTGATTTCTGTAGATCCAGAGACAGCCTATGACAGGGCACCCAGAGAGGAACTGTGGTACTGCATGAGGAAGTCTGGAGTGGCAGAGAAGTATGTTAGAATAGTACAGGAAATGTATGCGGGCAGCAGAACAGCAGTGAGGTGTGTTGTAGGTGTGACAGAGGAGTTCAAGGTAGAGGTGGGACAACATCAGGGATCAGCTCTGAGCCCCTTCCTGTTTGTAGTGGTGATGGACAGGCTGACAGATGAAGTTAGACTGGAATCCCCATGGACCTTAATTTTAACAGATGGCCTTTATCTGCAGTAAAAGCAGGGGGTAGGTGGAGGAACATTAAGAGAGGTGGTGGCTTGTGTTGGAGAGGAAGAATGAAAATTAGCCAAAGTGAAACAGAATAGTTGTGCATAAACAAGGAGTGACGAAGGAAAAGTGAGGCTACATGGAGCCTCACTTTTCGACTAGGTGGAGGACTATAAATGCTTGGGGTTAACAGTCCAGAGCAACAGCGAGTGTGGTAAGGAGGTAAAGATACAGACCAGCAGGCTGGAATGGAAAGAAAGTGGCAGGTATCTTACCTGACAGAAGAGTCTCTGCTAGAATGAAGGGCAAAGTTTATAAGTCAGTGGTGAGATCAGCCATGGTGTACTGATTAGAGACAATGCCGCTGAAACGAGGACAGTAGGCTGAACTGGAGTTGTTGGCAGAAATGAAGATGTTGAGGTTCTCCCGAGGAGTGACAAGGTTGGATAGGATCAGAAATGAGTTCATCAGAGGAACAGCCAAGGTGGATACAGAAGATAGGCTGACATGAAAAAAAGATGACATAATGTGGCGATCCCTGACGGGACAGCCGAAAGGATGAGAAGAAGGTCGTTTTCAGCATTTTACCTGCCTGCATGTAACAGGCATTCTATATGCATCATATTACTCTATATCTTGTACACTACTATGTCTTATAATTAGAATTCAGTGCACACAGCCTTTAGCATCTTATATACAGTAGCACACCAATAACACCTTGAAGTAACTGGGTTTCCATTTGTTCTTAGTAGTGAAAACCATGTGATTGCTTTAGCTGCACTTCTGCTTGCACTCTACTTGAACAGTTGAAGGAGGGCAAGTGACTCCTTGCAATCTATACACTGTTCAATTCAGTTTATGGGCTGTAATTCCCCAAGCTGATTCAAAAAAGTAACAGAGGGTAAAGTGATCTTTAGAGCTGCAACACAAGTGTGACCAAGTCTAGGCCCTGTGCTGCATACATGTAGTCCATTTTGTTTTAAACAAAATTACAAAATTTCATTCGAATAGAAACAATCATTTCTCTTGTGAAGCTTTTTTTTTTTTTTTTTTTTTAATTTTGTACACTTTAGTAATCCCTGAATGGAAATTACGAGCACACTCTAGGACAAATACATGCATATATGTTAGTATGTACAGGCCCCTGTAACACGCACAAACGCACATGGGGGGGGACTTGTAGGCATGCAGGGGAAGATAGAGTGACAGGCAGCTCTACATGGTGAGCCCCAAATGAGCAACTTGTAAAGGAGGACGGCGCCTTGCTCAAGGGCGCTTCGGCAGTGCTCAGGAGGTCAGCTGACACCTCCCACTGTCACCTCATGCTCCAGGTGGCTGGGGCGGGAGTGGGAATCGATCCGCCGATCTTGGAACATTGGGTGACCCACTCTACTGCTCTGCCACTTTACCGCTGAGCCACTGCCGCCTCGAGTAGCATGACTGGATTGTCCAAACACGGCTGCAAATACTGAATAATGTGGAAATGTCACCCAGTTCTCCTACTGAGTCTCTGAGTGACTTAGTACATTCAGCTGTGAACAAAGCTGAATGTCAATGTCCAAAGGCATTTATTCATGTTCAAGGCTTTCATATCACAATTTGTGTTTTTCAATAAATTTTAACAAAAACAAATATGAAAGTCAATATTTCATACTTTAACAGACTAAAAAAAAACAGACAGTACAGTAATCCCTCGTTACCTGCGGTTAATGTGTTCCAGGGACATCAGCAAAAAAAACGACAACTCACGATACAGCCACCAAATATTTATTTTATTATTTACGTATAATTTATGAACCCTCCCCATACTGACATTAATACAGCAGCGGGTTTGGGAGCCATTACAATGGTTTCACAAAGACAAATTTTACTTCACAAGGCAAAAGTAAACTAGAAGTAGTCTCGGAACGCAGCGCACACACAGATACTGTCAACCAATAGCGCGTGCTATCTGAACATTCCTGATCATCCTGTGTCATTTCTTTCAGTGTTCTGAGTAACGAACATGGTCCAGAGGCCTATGAGCTGCACGTCTCAGTAAAGGACTACTGCTTTGCTCGTGAGGATCGCATTATCGGCATGACGGTCATCCAGCTCCGAGAGCTGGCGGACAAGGGCAGCTGCTCTGCCTGCTACCCCTTGATGAAGAGTGTCTCGATGGATGAAACTGGACTCACCATCATGAGGATACTCTCTCAAAGGACCAACGATGAGGTGGCCAAAGAGTTTGTACGTCTCAAGACAGATACACGCTCAGCAGAGGAAGTGTCGTAATGTCGAACGTAGATGCAGTATTAAGGGTTGTGTTGTCTGTGAGAAATGAAGAAATGAAGAAACAACACTTGTTCGTTCTGGATAGAAGCTTGATAATGAGATTGTCACTAAAGCAGAGGAAGCCCAAATGTGACAAGGCAGCAAGATAGAGGAGGAAAAGAGAGAGAGAACGAGAGTTGTGTTTGTTTTTGTGCATGTGTGTAAAACATCTGTTGGAATGTTGATTTTAAAACTACAGTATGTACAAGTGTTTACTTACCGTATGCTTACTATTAAGTACTATATTCTACAAGTTATGTTAATGAGACATGAAATACCTTTTGTACAACATTTAGTCTTTTTGGACAGAGATTTGTTCCAATAAAGTGCCAAACCAGTATAAAAAAAAGAACAGAACAAACGTATATGAATTATGGTGAACTTAGTATGTCTGAAATTTGCTTGATTATTTTGTCCGGTGTAAGTCCTTTCTGACCGTGTGGCGTTTTGATTGTTGCAACGTCATTCATTTTGCACCCTCGTTTCTTGGCTTCACATGTTCTTCCACACAGCACAGTCGTGTGCATCCTCTTCTCATTCATGTCTCTCCCATGATTCCACAACAACAACCAAACAAGGTCTTGTCCTTGCCTTCGAAACCATTTGTATTTTAAGTCAACCTGAAAATAGACCATGTTTTTTTATGGCGATGACTGCTATGTAAACCTTCATAGGTGTTTGTAATTTTATAACCATGACATGACAGCCTCCAGTGCTACAGTCTTAGCAGAAAGGATGGAAATGTTTTATGTTTTATATTATTTTTAGCCATCAGCTTCCAACCTTTCTGAATGACCACTGTGAACATAAGCTTTGGAAGGCAAGCTTACGTAACATTGCAGACAGTTTGATATTATTGTTTCATATTTTTCCAATAACTTTGTTCCTGAAAAACTGCCAAAGTTATATAACATATTTGTACAAAAGCAATCCATTACATGTATGAAAAGATATATGTACATGTGAGCTATTAATTTTTTCAAGGCTTAATATATGATTATATTATAGGGTGGTAAGATTTTATTTTTTTTATTTCCTGTGAAGCTGTTGACCAATATGAAAGTTGCACGTTACTTTACACATTAAGTTCTATCAGCTTCTGTCATTGGAATTATATTTCTTCATAAAGGAAAGAGTCTAACATTTGGTAAATATGCAACATTCCTATGTATTGCACTGATGGCGAATTGTATGTCATGTAAATATATTTAGTGAGATATTGTACAAAAGTCTACTTTTCTTCAATGTGTATAAAGTATGTGCAAAAAGTGTTAAAATTTCTGGGTCATTTCAAGGACTTTTTCCATCAGCTCATTGCACCAAATCCTTTCTTTTGATTCCATACAACCAAACTGAAAATAGTCTTTAGAAATAGTTAGCTCACTATATCATGTTTAATCCGACATAGCCTTAGTTGGAGTAGCAACACGTTACACAGTAGGACAACTATGGTCAGTTTAAGGTTGTTGTTTTAGAACAAATCAGACACTGATTATTTAAGAAACAAAAATACTGCACTCTGAATTTTTTTTGTCTTGCAGATTCTACTCGTAGACCTGCGTTTATTTTCGCGCCACAGTGTTGCAACCACTTTGACAGTAATGAATCCTTGTTAGAGGCATGATGGACAGTAAAAACGGGATTCATAATTGATTTAAGAAATGCAACATGATCACCATCACTCTGATTAGTTGTCTTACGCTTGTACTCAATCAACTTTTACTTGTAAATGGCTTAATCACGTCAGCAGACATATAAAAGCGTTTTTACAGGTAGCGGAACCCAACCAAACCTTCTAGAGCAAGCATAAGCAGCCTGGAAAAACTCCATCAGTGCTACATGTATATACTGTATTTCCAAGTAGTGGTCCTCAAAGAATTTTCTTGTTGAAATTTTATATACTGATTTAAAAAAAAACAAAAAAACACTCTAGTTAGTGGTTGAAATGCATGCATACAGGTCCCTGCAACACACGCAGGCACACGGGGGGGGGGCCTGTGGGCATGCAGGGGGGGGTGGGGTGGCGGGCAGCTCCTTCATGGTGCACCCCTCATGATCAATTTGTGGGGGGGGCTGTGCCTTGCTCAGGGGCTCCTTGGCAATGCTCCGGAGGTCATCTTGCACTCCGAGTGTTTTTGGGTGGGAGTGGGAATCGAGCCACCGATCTTGAATCATGGGTCGACTGCGCGCTCTACCACTGAGCCACTGCCCCCCCCCCCCCCCCCCGACCAACTTCAATTTGTGTACTGTAATGTTGAGTTCCTCCATCAAGTTTATAGCGTGTGGTTTTGCAGTGAGGACAGTGAAGACGTTGGCAATGAGCTTTATTCTTGCATACTCCCTAATTAGACAACTTTAGATTTTATCTTTCCATTTTAACCCAGATGTGTGTCATGTTTCCTGTTTCAGTTGGAGGTCCATCTTCATGTCTAGTACTGCAGTTTAGAGAGAGGGAAATTAGTGCAACACAAACACCTGGGGTAATGTCTGTGTAGGTTCTCAGTTATCCAGGTCATGGTTATCCAAAGCTGTTTAAACCTGGTGTAATGAACTCACTCTTTACCCCACCCTACTTCCCTGAATCTCCCCCAAATTCTCCCCTGAGTCCCAATCACCCACTGAGCAAATCTAGATTAATATTGTTCAACATACTGCCACACTGAACAAATAATTTCACATCATCTTTCTCTAATTAGCACAATTAATTGCTAATAATTTAGCTGACATACTATACATGAACCCACCCCCGGGGAAAGCTCTATTCCAAATTTTCATGAAATAATTTTGACATTTTAAAACACGATAACGGTAAGAAACAGTCTTTGACAGTGTAACGGTTAAAAGGTGATTCCCTTCCCTCCCATGAAAAATATTTGTAGGGTGGTCAAAAAAATATTTTTGCCTTTTGATAATTGCTCTCAGAGAAACACCAACAGATGCTTTCATAAAATACTGTACGTCTTTTACCAAAATATGTCTTTATCTTGCCACTTTAAATTCTTTTTCCTCCGATCAGTTCTGCTCTACTTTCTGTAAAGTCACTTGACACCCACAGGCCGAAAAGTATATAACAGAAAATAATCCTTTGACAACATGTCACCTAGCAAAAGTAATGCTACATTTATAATTTATATTTTTGTAGCAGCCTTCACCAGCAGAGTGTATATTGGTAGGTAGACCTATAGCGTAAAGTCCAATGCGATCAATACTATTGTAATGAGACAATTGCTGAAAAGTAGTAAGAATTGGTAATATTCTAAGCAAATGCATGCTGTCCAAAAAATTGGAAAAGATGGTTACATTTCAAAATTGTAGATACATATTTCCTTAAATAATCACTATGGGGACATAAAAAAAGACAATTATTCTTTAGATGCGAAGGAATGACAAAAAATACTGATGATGAAAAGCCCACAAACTAAACCTAAATCTGACTAAAGAGATTCAGAAAAAAGATGTCCATTTTCAGCATCACAGTTTTGTCTCTTCTTCATAGCTACACAGTTTTAAAGGAGACGATGAAAACGACATTTGGAAGATATCTTCAAAAACAGGAGGATTCAGCAAGTAGTGAATACACAAACCCAGGAGAAAAAAATGAAGTCTGATATTTTTAGTCCTCTGTTGTAATGCTCATGGATTTTAATGAAATTCTTTCAGAGTGACATGAAGGCATGTTGCTCATGAAAAGGAACATTTTCCTAAAGGGATTTCATTACTGTTTAATAAGGACTCCCGTTAGTGCAGTGTGTAATTTGGTATGTGAAGAGGTTTGTGGGCTTTAAATTCTAATTTTAATGGGGGTTTCTGAAAGTGCTAGTTTACATTGCTTAAGTCAGAGTATATACTGGATGTTTAAAATTATTCAAGCCTTTCATGACAGCCGTCTTTAAAGCACTGTAGACCTTTTTCCACAGTCTATATTAAATTACACATGTGTAACTGATATCATTATAGGACATGGATTGCTTGGGCAATTTATGTAACAGGGCTTTGTTAATGACATTTTATTCCCTTTTACATTTCCTGCAAGTCAAAATATCTTTCATGCAAATGGCCCATTTATTTCCCATTACATTAGCCAAACATAATCACACACATAAAAAAGTGCCTCATGATGTGTACTGCTACTCATGCTAAAACACCAGAAGGTAAGACAAGTGACACTGAACAAGCTTATGTACTTAAAGTAGTAAAGAGATATTTTCTGGAATAGTCTGCACTTATTACAGTAAATATTTGACTATTTGACCTACTGCAAGAAACCACCAAGCTTAAGAGAAACTAGCTCTGTCCCACAGTAACAAAATAGTTAATAGTATCTATAAAACACATGTTTCCCTTTTAAGATGCCTATAATACTGGGCACTACAATTAACTGTTCATAAACTTCTGTTTGTGTGTGGAATTCATAGACATATTCTGTACATCAAGTTATAGAATATTGAATCAAAATACAAATTTAATATTTTAGAATGTATAATGTCAAAACTAGTTTGTGGAAACATTTAATATGAAAAATGTATTTGTTTTAATCTTTCCTTCACACCCCATCCGTGCCGTTATTCACTGAATCTTGAATGAAACAATGAAACACATAAAGACCCAATGTTTTTACATTATAAATGAAGGTTGTTTTGTTATATTTTTCAAGTGCTTCTCATTCTTGTGAGGGTTTAAACTGCAGTTTCCCCCACTTGAAAGGGCACTTGTTTCAGAAGATTGGACTGGAATTCACTCAATGACCAAGAATCTACTTTTTCTTTTATTTGAAAGTCATCAGGCCACACTGGTGAAAAACATTCAACACAAATAGATACAACACAAATAGTAATTAAAAAAAAAAAAAGTAACCCCAAACCACAATGAAACAATGTACCCCAAAATCAAATACTTACTTTTTAAACTAATTTCAACCCATTTCAACTACTACAAAATCAACCCTGAAAATAAGTTAAAAATGATTGAAATGACAATGAAAGTTTTTTTTTTTTTTGTTTGACGCAGCCATACCAGAAGTATGGATGGTGTGTTTTTTCCTGTATAAGATACCCTATAAATATAGGAAAAAAAATGTAAACGAAATAAAAAACCTCTACTATGACTTCAGCAAATGTAGTAAAACATATCATTCTTTTAGTTTGTATTAGCATCTATCTGTGTAACTATTATGAAAGGCATGAGGGGTCGCTAAATTAACTTTGAAGACAGGAAATGACACCATGGATGAATGGATGTAACAATAACTAAGAGATCATTATGGCAAGCAATATATTGTACATATACAAAAATTACTGCATTTTTATCTGAATCAACTTTAATTAAATCAGTACCAGGATTGTTTGCTACAGAAAAGACACAGGCAGGGTAATTTAAAACATGGATCTTGGTAGTGCTTGGTAGTGCAGATTTCATCTGCTTGCAATTTCACTGAAGCCTGGTGCAGGAATGGTTGGGGCTTGACCCTAATTTTCTATTTATATGGTAAAGCCAAAGTTTGACTCCTGCCCAGAACCCTGGAGAAATACCAATCAATCAAGTTTTATCTATATAGCGCTTAATCATGGCAACAGACATTTCAAAGCCCTTTAAAAGACAGAAAAACCCAACTGAATCCTCCACAGCAAGCATAAGCAACAGTGGCAGGGAAAAACTCCCTCATTGAGGAAGAAACTCTGGGCAGGACCCAGGCTCTTTTGGACGACCATCTGCCTTGACCGGGTGGGTGGAAAAGAAATAAAATTAAGGACAGGGTAAGAGAAAGAGAGGCAGAGAGAGAGAGGCAGATGGAGGGAGAGTGGCATTGTACAGCCTGAAGTCCACCAGTTATCTACAAACTGTATGTCATTAGCAGGACACCACCTAGACATCCAGCGGTTGAGTGAAGACATGCAGTTAAACATATCATCACTGGTCAGATTTGGAAGGGGACCAGAGAACACTACATAGCGTGTTCTCTACGTACCCTGTACCTTGTGATCAACAAATCTTCCAGGAGGGTGTCTTCAGATGTATCCACTCCAGGATAAAATGTTAAAAGTTAATTGGCATCAACTATATTCAAATCACGAGTATTTCTTCCACTTTGAAAACAACAACAACAACAACAACACTGATTGCAAGGCATTTTATGTGTTTATTTTTTGTTTACTTCTATATATTTGAATATACAGCCTGAAGGAGAAAAATGATGTGTTCTTTGCTTTTTGGAACATTGTTAAATGTACATTCATCATTGCGCCCCCTGATTTTTACTGCATATATATTGATTTAACCCTGTCATATTAAAAAAACAAGGGTAAATGTCTCCCCCCAAGACTGCTGCAAGACACTGTACACCATTGGGGAAAAATCAGAATTCATCCACAAACTGAAAGCACCATGAGTATTGCAAGATTGGTGGGAAATGTAAGTTGTCAATCATATTGAACAACAATTTATTCAATTTACATAAAAATAATATACAGTGCGCCCTCGGAACTCACGGAACCGAGTGCACTTCCAGATGCCATCAGCCAATAGAATACGCGTTGGGTATCACGTGACTACTTACCAAAAATCTGCGATGAGGTGAATCGCAAGCGTTGATGCGTGTATGCGCGAGGGCGCACTGTATCACCATTTTGTAAATGTGATTTCCAGCAAATCTAGTGGGTGAACAGTCAAGACATTTCTGAATGAAACCTCAGTGAGGAGAGTGTGGGCACAATGACATGCTGAAAGTCTCCAATCAGCTTCGAAGCCTTTCAGCACAGGTAGTGACATTTACTGTATCGATGTCTGATAGCGACAGTTCTGAGACCATCCCAGCCAAGCCGAGAACTAGTTCCATGAGGCCACAAGGACATAGCATGAACCCATGCCTGCTCCGCTGATTTATGTCAACACTCTGTCTGAGATGCTCCCAGGGGGCCCAATCACCACCATAAAGGTGCACCACCATTCCACATCAGGCCATACACAAAGATTTTGGACAGATTACAGGTAGTCCTCAACGTACAAAATCAATTGGTTCCAAAAGAGGTTGTTTGTAAGCTGAATTGTTTGTAAGTTGTTACTTATTAAATGTCAATCTATAATCACCATTTGAGGTCATTTAGATGCCATTACAACTCCAAATATGAAAATACTATTCCCTAGAAACAATTGCAGGACATAAAACATATTAATAAAATAGTGTAGCACTGTGTGACTGATGAGGTTTGTTTTGAAATATAGCGACTTAAAGCTGGGCTTGCGCTAGCCATTCGCCACTTCGCCATAGATTCGATTCAACACAATTCAGATTCAATTCAACACAAAAAGATTCTCCTGCCATAGGCGAAGTAAATTCCAGATTGGCTACAAGGTTTTTAGACTGTGTAGCCACAGTGGCTTCTTATTTTTACGGAAAAAATGCTAAAACTTTTTCGTTCGCGAGCGGCGCTAGCGAGCGGCGCTAGCGAGCGGCGCTAGCGAGCGGCGCTATTTCTGCCGGAGCCGCTATTTCCGCATGCCGACGGAATTTAACCGACCATTAACTATGCACTCGGGTCATGACCTCCTCTCAATGAAAAAAAAAAAAAAAAAATCTTTTTTTTACAAGCTAATCCCGCGAATTGGTGTACGACAAGGCGAGGACGATCTATTGCAAGAAAATGAGAATAGAGTGTTTTATAGTACATTTTGCATTAAAATTCTAATTGAACAAGTATATGGTGAATCCTGAGGACAACAGATGGTGAATGCTGAGAGGGGGTAGGAGTGTTGACAGACTGATAAGAAGGTAAATGACTGACAATAGCAACACTTTTTTGCAGTCCTACTTTTTTGTAGTCTTACAGACGTTTTTGTAGTCTTTGTAGTCCGTACAACAGAGAACGTGATACGGAAAATGAATGAAAGTGAAACTTTTGAACAATGATTAGGCTGCCTGGGCAGAAATAGATTTGATCTGGCCCCCAAAGTTAAAAATCAAAGAAAAAAATCTTGCCTTTGGACATATGTGATATCACATGGTCCCTGTTGGTCCATTCTTTGCACACATTTGATTGTATGTTAGCTTCCGTCACACAGATCAGAACAGGGTGCATCTGTTGTTTCCCTGCCTTTCAACAGCTAGTCATTTGTCCACCAAACAGAAATAATTTTAATTAACCACTTAGTGAGCTCTCTTAAGTCACAGCGTACTGGAACATGCTGACTTCTAATAATCGTGCTGTTGAAATAAATGTATTCATGGAAAAGACAATGGCTTCCCATGACAGAGCCTGGGAGGATCTCAGTAAAGGAGGTAGTCAATACCATATTGATTCTCCTTCCTCCAGAGACCCTGCACTCTCATTTTGCCACAACTGGTCAGGCTCTCGGTGGGACGGACACAGATAACTGATAGCAGCTGTGCCAAGAAAAGGCCAAGCTCAGGCAAGGACTGGAAATGTAGATTTTTAAAAAATGATGCTGTATTGTATTCCTCTGATTTCAAATCTCCTTGATGGATCCTGAACACACAGTTCAGGCAAATAATAAGTACAGGTGGTCCTCAAGAGACAAACATCGGACTGACGAACATTCTGCTGCTTTGGGAATTTCAATTTAGCAGTAATGTATTCAACGTTACCAGCTGGAGCGGCCCCCTTCAAGAAGGTAGCCATGTGATGGAGGCAAGCATCTTGACATGTGTCAAGAGTGATGTGGCGGCCAGAACAAAATATAGTTCAGAATCAGATAATGAATAAAAAGAAATAATGTAAGTTATGTATTCTTTCTGTGTGGTATTAACAGACCCATGGACCAGTACTGGTCTAAGGCCCAGGGGTTGGGAACCACTGCTGTAAAGGTCAATTACATTCACTGCAGTCACTTCAATCGAGTTTTTAATATAGTTATTTCTTATAATTATTTTGTTTACAGAGATGTTGATTATGAAGTTATGAAAAAAGGTTGTTTGTTGATGTCTGCATTTTTCACAAAAACCACTGCGGATGATTTATTATTAGACTACAGCTGTCCTGGCATCATTAGCAATTATCGAGCAAATGAAGACCGGTCCGTGAAAATATTGTCCTAGATGAAACTGGTCTGTGGCGTAAAAACAGTTGGGAACTGCTGCTTTACAGCATAGAACCTAGCTGCACAGCCTCAGTTCTATTTGACTGTGGCCAAAGAGAATTCCTTACGATATGAGAATGACATTTCTTGTGGACCATGAAAGTCCTAGTGATAGCAAACTGGGGCTGCCAAGCAAAAGAAGATCCAGAGTTCACATGAAGAGTTTGCATGTTCTCCCCACGTCTTTGCAAATTCTCTCCAGGTCTTCTGTTGTCCTCCAACTACCTATTGTACCACATATTGGACACCTTATTTGGCGTTGTAATCCTTGCCTTGAACAAACTACCTTGATTTATTTGTCCATGTCCATGTAGTCAGGAGTGAGGAAACAATTCCATTACTACTTAAAGATAATTTTACTGCCTCTACATTTGATATATCATTTGCTATATCTGCAATAAAAAGTAACGGCAATGTGTTCTGTATTCATAAGTTAGTCAGCTGGAGAGTGACTCCTGAACATATACTGGTGTTAAGGAATCCAGTCAAATATGAGCACAAAAGACAATGGTGTGAAAGCGTGGTGGAAATGCATCAGCCCAGGAAAGGAGCTTCATAACATGGCCTACATACCTTTTATCCTCTCCTTATAGAGATTAATGATGCTGGCATCCATTTAAACCTGTGGAAGTACATGAACTAAGGCATGCTGCAAATCACTAAGGCTTTCCCCAATGCTGCCCTGTGCAGCAGTGGGGATCGGCTCAATGAGCTGTGACCCTTAAATCACTTGAATGTTTGGCTGGGACAACATCAAATTGGTGTAGACACAGAATGGTTGTATATTATTGGAAAGGATTTTTTTTTTAATGTCTATTAGAGATTAGAGATTTGTATTTTATATTCCACAAACATTGAAAAATTTTTTTTTAACTTATCCCTGTATTAAAAGCAAGAAATTATATATTGTACCTCACAGACACGTCACTATAGAAGGTTATAGTTAACTCTCAATAGCACTTATCAATAGCACTTATTAGGTAATGAAATTTTACGAATTTCATCACTGTTGAATCCTAAATATTTTTGTCTGAATGGTTCTCAATCTACAGAGTTGCCTTCAAGGACAGTCAGTGCAGCCTGAGTGTCTTGGTAGTTCGTGCTTAATAAACCTGAAGGTAGCTACAGAATAACATCCATTTTTTTTCTCCCAGGGCAGCTACAGTACTGAAGTTTACTTCACTTCACAAGCCAAATACATACCTAAACAGAATGGTGGAGACAGTCCGAAGTGCTCCATGGATATTAAAAACCTTAATGGAACACAGTGCCAATATATCCCTTGTATTGGGATAATTCAAGGTGAGCTTTCACTGTACTTGCCAACTTCCTCAAGAGAGCCTTTGGCCTGTAGATGACACCAACATCCCAGCTAAAGTTAAGCAGTGGGATCACAATAAAACAAAGCTTTAGCAATCTCATTTAGGAAATTAGCACGTCACTCCCTCAAAAGTAATTATTCAGGATTGAATATGAAATGCAATATAAGAAATATAACATATTAAACCTTGGGCAACATGAAAAGTTGGGATCCTCACTTTTTTTTTTTCCCCGCAAGAATACAGAAGCATTATCAACAGTGAAAGGTAATGTTGTTAGGCTACGTTCCTCGAAGATTGCAGGAGAGATATATATTAAGTACATCTGTTGCAAGCAAGGCACTGAGGCACAGTCGAGGTACTTCTCATTCATAAAATATGGTGCTATCATATTAACATCAACGTTATTTCTAGTTGAAGAGTAGACCTCGTGGTCCCCAGGGCCGTGGTGACTGATAAAATCTAATGCATCAGTCGCCCTGAAATGAAATTTGGTGCACAGCATGAACTAAAATCCAATCATTATGATGACTGTGATAATTATACCCAGCACGACCTGTAAATAGAAAACATTCTTGCACAATGTATGATAAAATGTATCATGATGGAAAGAACCAGGGATCTCTCTTTTATGCCAGAGGGATTTTAGTTTAGATTCATGCTTTTGATGATCTAGATTTAATAACTCTCATATCACAGAGCTCAGTCGGATCTTGTTTTGCCTAGTTATCATGTTTTGTGAGGCAGAACAATCATGATTGTAAACCTTGAAATAGAGTATGATGTTCAATAGTGTGACCATGCAAGTTAACTAATGCTGGCCTATGTTCACGTGGAACATTAATCTATTTTGCTGGTAGATATTTCTCCTTGAATAATTTTACATTCAATGTAGTGATTAGATATTCTGGAATACATCAGTTTAAACACTTCTAATACAGGAATACCATAATAATCTTATTGCGTAATGGCCTTAAGACATGGTCCCATGAACAGATCATATGTGATCATTAAAAATAACATTAGAGTAATGAATGTTCCAACTATGCTAATCAATGTGAAGCACAGCCTCAATAATCTTTCATCTGTCTTGAAGAAGTGTCCTGAATGCTGTGGGTAATTAAGTAGTGAACTTGTTCAACCTTTGTTCCGAGACCACCTTTGGGTGGTCTTGAGGAAAGAAAGAATCTATTAAATTTTGAAGTGCACTCATATCACAGAGCAGATCATCTTGTCATCATCCCTATTTGGAGATTTGCTGTTTCACGTACTTAGACATCAGTTAGTGGAGGGACTATCTTGAAACTGGCTAGACGGATGTGGTTCGTGCCATGGGAGAAACCGTTACATCTTTTAAAATTGTGAGGACCTTGAGACAAGTGACTTGGAGTATGCCCATAGCTTGTTGGATTTCCGCTTAGAATTGAATTTAATTAAATATGACTGCTGTGCTTTAGTATTCCACTGAATTCCCTTCAAGTGAAGACTGTAATTACAAAGACAAAATGCAGAATCTTAATTTTTTGCACCCAATATTCTAGTCAGTCTGGTAGGGTGTCACTGTTCTATTGCTGCATTTTCTGCAATTTGTTACTATTTTTTGATACTGATATTTATACTGAAGAAAAACAGACAAGCTATTTTTTTGTTTGGCATTTTTGCAAATATTGCATTTGCCTAACGACGGTATGGATGCACAATTTTTCTGATTTGTGTTGCTCATTATTTTATCCGCTGCCACCATCAATCAGAGTGATCATTTTTATTAACTGCTCCGTGGACTGTGAATTGCACATTACAGGTAACCACAATAGCCTTCCTTCTCCTGCTACTCCTCCTCTTCATCTTCCTCCTCCTTCTCCTCCACTGTTAAATATTCAAGCATTTGCTCACTTGAATTCAAAAGGACTTGTTAATACAAGAGGATGATTGGACAAAGGTGGAGGCAGAAAGTCCTCCAGCTTAACATCGTGCACCTGTCATGTGCAGGTACACCAATACTTTTACAAGGAATTGACCATGATGACACTAGTTTAATACATGTTGTGCTTAAAACCAACAAATGAATAATTAAGAGACCCTCTTTGCTCCTTATGCCTCACTTTACTCTCACACCTCGCACCAATTGAATTGAATATGACTTACATCAGTGACTTGCGGTCGGGGGAAGCAGGGGAGGCCGTGCCTCACCTGCTGTCATGAAAGAAAAAAATGAAAAATGGAAGAAATAAATGGAAGAAAAAAATGGTTATATTTATCCAGTGATGTGTATTATATAGTTATTTTCCTTTTAGCATCACCAATTTTAGGTTATTTTTACTCAAAATCGCTGAATTTTCACATTTATTACTGAAATACTAAGAAGAGACCTGCGATGAGGCATAAGCCAGCTGAGCCTCACCATGGATTGCTCAATGGCTCGACTAGCTGTGCTGACATGCTATACAGTGAGTCCGTAATGCTGTCTCTCTATATGTCGCTATTAAAATATTCAAACATGTTTGCTCTATGAACTAAATTCCCGTAATTTAGCTAACGTATATAACGTACATTGTTTTTTTGGCAACAACTGTATGTGTGTAACATCTTTCTTGAGTTGAGCGGTCCTGAAACGACTGAGAAAAGGCACGCAGTGAGACACGCAGTTCTCGTGCCTCATGATAGGGGGCGCTGGTGATCCCAGGGATTCGGCTGAGGATTCTTCTTCCTTGGCTGTAGAAGAAGTGACAGCAAACTACAATCTACAGTTTGTATGTGTAAATAGTTCTGCTCTGAGACTTTAAACATAACCCACTCATTGTTGCTAATTAAATGGTGAATAAGCTGCACTGTAGGTTCATATTTTTGTAAACCTAATTATGATGAAATCAGTACTTCACCAGCCATGAACCTCACCGCACGTCACTGACTTACATGCACCTATAAGTTTTAAAAGGGCCTTAAAGTTGAGACTGATGTGAATGTTAGCACTTTTTTTAAAAAAAATATTTGCTTATCAACAAATAGAACAGTAAAAGTTCATTATGCTCATGTTATAACAAAAGGGAATAACAAAGCAACTGCAATTCAGCCTGAGTAGGACATTAATGTTTTTACCAAACATGACAATGCATTTAATTGACATCAATACACTTCATTCAAAATAGCCAATTTAAACTACAGGGAAAGGCTGTTCAAACTGTTGTATCAAGCATGTAGTGTATTCAAGCTAGATCAAAAATTAGTTTTGACTTGTGTGAATAGACATGCTGTAGAATGTGGAATGTGTTTCTGGGATTATGTTACGCTACAAGTCTGTTTGAAGAACCACAGACACTTTGGTGGAAATGCAGTTTTGGTGGAAAGTGATGAAAACAACACCTCTGACCATCTGCTGTACTGTACAAGCTGGACAAAATTAGGAGCAGACTGAGACCTAATGTTAAAACTGAGACATTGCCACCATCCAACTGGGGAGTACATCTTTGTGCAGTTTTTGGTTGTTCCACACAAAATCACACCATCTCTGCACCTACTTCTAGGTCATACAAAATATAATCTGTTTAACACATGCATAGACGTATCCAAATTTTTTTTTAAAAAGCATCACACCATGTGCTATGAGCATCTCGATAACGTGTAAATCAAGTTTTGATTTTAATGAAGTGTGAACGCTAGTCACTAAATTAACATCCAGTCGGAGTGCAGCTCCACTAAATCAAGTTGGATGTTGTAGTGTTCTCTGGTCCCCTTCCCAATCTGACCAGTGATGACATGTTTAACTGCATGTCTTCACTCAAGCGCTGAATGTCTAGGTGGTGTCCAGCGAATGACATACAGTTTGTTGATAATTGGCAGACTTTTTGGGGAAAACACAGTCTCATGAGGAGAGATGGCATACATCCCACTTGGACTGGCGCTGCTCTCCTATCCAAAAATCTAACAACTTTTATTTCCAATCCAAAACCATGACCAAGAGTTGAGACCTGGATGCAGAGTCACAGTCTTACACGAGTCTCTGCGCTCCTAGAACGGTGACCTACTGCACTGTCACCTATTGTACTGTCACCTATTGTAGTGTCACCTACTATAGTGTCACCCACTGTACTTTCACCCAGAGTACATATATACTATAGAAACTGTGTCTGTCCCCCGACAGTTTAAAGCAGGGCTTTGAACCGGTTCATGGAACCGGGCAGTTGCCCTTGCGTGCAGTGTTGTGGTTCATACACAAGGTGGAGCACTACTGACTTCCTCCATCGAAGGAACACAGGTCATTTAGGGAAGGTGCCGGTCATGAGCAGCAGGTGTGTGTGTGAACAAGGACACGCAAACAATTTGTTGATCGTGTGCGTGAAAGTTATCCCATATAGCACCCGACGCCGGGGCAGATCCGCCCTTAGTACGGGCAGTTCCGCCTCGGCGGATCACCCGCCGAGGCAAGTAAAAGAGTTGTAGAAGTCATCCATGAGTTTAGACCAATGTGCAGGTGCCTGATTGATCGTGTGTTGGTATTGGTTCTATCGGTGTGTCTTCAGAAATCAATAAGTAATGCCTCTCACCTGAACGCTTTGAACGCCTGTGGACGTACGGTAATGTGACTGCATTTGACATGTTGGTAATCTGTATTATTGTCTGTTTTACGGGCACTCAGATGTGACTAAGTGTCGACCGGTGAGCAGCGATATGATGTTTAGACCTCACTGCGGCGGCTGTTTGGTCATTTGGTCATTCATCAGCCGCAACAAGAGAAAATTAGAACATGTTTTCAGCATTTCCACCGAGTTAAACCAACAAGTATCTGGCTATAGATTTAAATTCCCTCTTCAAACATGAGATTTGCTGAGTTTTGTCAACAATGCAAATGGGGGCTAATGTCAGGCAGCAAAATGTCACTTGATGAGCCAATGGTTAGACACATCTTTTTAAAACATTACAACTGGTGTCTGAGTTCATGGAATTTAGTGACATTTGTGTGATTTCAGATGCTGTAAAAGAGACACGACTGTGTTGGGACTGAAGACTTAATCAGATGTGATTTGCTGGTTCAACCTCGCAGCTGACGGGGAACTCCAGAGGCGTCCTGGTACTTCAGATGAGGACCCACCAGTTCCAAGTTAAAGCAATGTTGTCATGTTTGGTTTTCATGTCTTCCTATCGTCATTATCAATCATCTTTTGTAACTGATTTCCCAGAGAGACGTGGCAGTAAAATGCTTTGGATATAATTCATGGTTGTTTCATTTTCCCATTTACAGTATTGATAAGGGCAGACAGGTTAGGGGGAGTATTCGAGCTTTTTCAGAACAACGTTGATGTTGGATATTTGTTGGTAGTTATGGCCAAATGAGCCATTTTGAATAAAGGATCTGGGCCAGATGAGCCGCGTCAGGAACGGTCCCGGAATGGGTCCGCGCCGGGTCAACCGCTTTATGAACGGATCCGGTTCGGCTCTGCGCCCGGTCTAGTTTGGGTCCGCGGTCCTTGCCCGGTCCGGGTCCGTCGCATTGTGCAAGTGGACTCCGTTCCGGGCCCGGTTCACGGATCCGTGGCGGAGTCAAAAGGCCATATGGGGTTGTACTACGTATTTAAATTTAAAAAAAATACACCGACATTTTGAAAATGTTTTTATTTCTTTATTTTTTGATAAATCTGTGCTAAATCCTTCGAAGTCCTCATCTTCGGTCTCCATTGAATAGCTCGGTGATTTCTCTATCACTGACGTCACGTTTCCGGGTGTCTGTCCGGTAATGATGCCGGCTTCAGCGAAACATCGGACAAAAGTCGAAGCAGACACGTTAGTCCAGGATCCAGGATTTAAAGCAGGGCTTTGAACCGGTTCATGGAACCGGGCAGTTGCCGTTGCGTGCAGTGTTGTGGTTCATACACAGGATGGAGCACTACTGACTTCCTCCATCGAAGGAACACAGGTCATTTAGGGAAGGTGCCGGTCATGAGCAGCAGGTGTGTGTGTGTGTGAACAAGGACACGCAAACAATTTGTTGATCGTGTGCGTGAAAGTTATCCCATATAGCACCCGACGCCGGGGCAGATCCGCCCTTAGTACGGGCAGTTCCGCCTCGGCGGAGGCAAGTAAAAGAGTTGTAGAAGTCATCCATGAGTTTAGACCAATGTGCAGGTGCCTGATTGATCGTGTGTTGGTATTGGCTCTATCGGTGTGTCTTCAGAAATCAATAAGTAATGCCTCTCACCTGAACGCTTTGAACGCCTGTGGACGTACGGTAATGTGACTGCATTTGACATGTTGGTAATCTGTATTATTGTCTGTTTTACGGGCACTCAGATGTGACTAAGTGTCGACCGGTGAGCAGCGATATGATGTTTAGACCTCACTGCGGCGGCTGTTTGGTCATTTGGTCATTCATCAGCCGCAACAAGAGAAAATTAGAACATGTTTTCAGCATTTCCACTGAGTTAAACCAACAAGTATCTGGCTATAGATTTAAATTCCCTCTTCAAACATGAGATTTGCTGAGTTTTGTCAACAATGCAAATGGGGGCTAATGTCAGGCAGCAAAATGTCACTTGATGAGCCAATGGTTACACACATCTTTTTAAAACATTACAACTGGTGTCTGAGTTCATGGAATTTAGTGACATTTGTGTGATTTCAGATGCTGTAAAAGAGACACGACTGTGTTGGGACTGAAGACTTAATCAGATGTGATTTGCTGGTTCAACCTCGCAGCTGACGGGGAACTCCAGAGGCGTCCTGGTACTTCAGATGAGGACCCACCAGTTCCAAGTTAAAGCAATGTTTTCATGTTTGGTTTTCATGTCTTCCTATCGTCATTATCAATCATCTTTTGTAACTGATTTCCCAGAGAGACGTGGCAGTAAAATGCTTTGGATATAATTCATGGTTGTTTCATTTTTCCATTTACAGTATTGATAAGGGCAGACAGGTTAGGGGGAGTATTCGATCTTTTTCAGAACAACGTTGATGTTGGATATTTGTTGGTAGTTATGGCCAAATGAGCCATTTTGAATAAAGGATCTGGGCCAGATGAGCCGCGTCAGGAACGGTCCCGGAATGGGTCCGCGCCGGGTCAACCGCTTTATGAACGGATCCGGTTCGGCTCTGCGCCCGGTCTAGTTTGGGTCCGCGGTCCTTGCCCGGTCCGGGTCCGTCGCATTGTGCAAGTGGACTCCGTTCCGGGCCCGGTTCACGGATCCGTGGCGGAGCCGGGCCAGAGTCAAAAGGCCATCTGGGAAGTCACAGATCAACAGAGATGGCGAAGCGTGAAAAAAGCCCCCCGGTCTCTTCACGTGAACCGGAACAACCGGAACTGATATCCTGGAGTTTACATGTTGCGTCATAAGCGTGTCTCTTCGCTGACGTCATTGTCGGGGTCTTTAGCCAAACAAATGTGGTTAACAGCATACCTGCGGTCCAGTACCGGCATTACCCTATACCGGTACCTACCGGAGGTGTGCCGGACGTAGCCTCGCGTCATGTTTTCTGATTGGTCCATCGCTGCCGGCATACGTAGTGACGTAATACGTCCTATGTCGGCGGACAATGACCGATCTGGCGGATCGCTGACTAAAGTCACACAAAAACATTTTTACAGATTTTGTCACTCCGTGTACACATAAGATGCTTCATGGTAAAAGGCGCAGCGTTGATTTTTGAGAAAATGTAAGGTTTTTAAGCGCGTCTTATTGCGCGCAAAATACAGCCCCTACATATTTATATTTACAAGGTACGTTCCATGCCCCCCCCCCCCCCCACACACACACACCACCGCTTCTGTCAAAAACACGTCAAGCGGCTGAATTGGGAGCTTGTCATCATCCTGGAGGATTAACGAAAGAACTCCACCCGCTGGACATCGGTGTGAACAGAGCCTTTAAAGTGAAGCTGCGTGTGTCCTGGAGCGATGGATGAGAGACGTGGACACACGTTGACCAGGACTGGGGGGCAGTACCGAGCGAGTTACCCCCCCCCACAATATGTGGTGGATTGTGGATCCTGGACTAACGTGTCTGCTTCGACTTTTGTCCGATGTTTCGCTGAAGCCGGCATCATTACCGGACAGACACCCGGAAACGTGACGTCAGCGATAGAGAAATCACCGAGCTATTCAATGGAGACCGAAGATGAGGACTTCGAAGGATTTAGCACAGATTTATCAAAAATAAATAAAAACATTTAAAAAATGTCGGTGTATTTTTTTAAACAAATACGTAGTACAACCCCAAATAGCCTTTTGACTCCGCCACGGATCCGTGAACCGGGCCCGGAACGGAGTCCACTTGCACAATGCGACGGACCCGGACCAGGCAAGGACCGCGGACCCAAACTAGATCGGGCGCGGACCCGTTCTGGATCCGTTCATGACGCGGCTCATCTGGCCCAGATCCTTTATTCAAAATGGCTCATTTGGCCATAACTACCAACAAATATCCAACATCAACGTTGTTCTCAAAAAGCTCGAATACTCCCCCTAACCAGTCTGCCCTTATCAATACTGTAAATGGGAAAATGAAACAACCATGAATTGTATCCAAAGCATTTTACTGCCACGTCTCTCTGGGAAATCAGTTACAAAAGAAGATGATTGATAATGACGATAGGAAGACATGAAAACCAAACATGACAACATTGCTTTAACTTGGAACTGGTGGGTCCTCATCTGAAGTACCAGGACGCCTCTGGAGTTCCCCGTCAGCCGAGAGGTTGAACCAGCAAATCACATCTGATTAAGTCTTCAGTCCCAACACAGTCGTGTCTCTTTTACAGCATCTGAAATCACACAAATGTCACTAAATTCCATGAACTCAGACACCAGTTGTAATGTTTTAAAAAGATGTGTCTAACCATTGGCTCATCAAGTGACATTTTGCTGCCTGACATTAGCCCCCATTTGCATTGTTGACAAAACTCAGCAAATCTCATGTTTGAAGAGGGAATTTAAATCTATAGCCAGATACTTGTTGGTTTAACTCAGTGGAAATGCTGAAAACATGTTCTAATTTTCTCTTGTTGCGGCTGATGAATGACCAAATGACCAAACAGCCGCCGCAGTGAGGTCTAAACATCATATCGCTGCTCACCGGTCGACACTTAGTCACATCTGAGTGCCCGTAAAACAGACAATAATACAGATTACCAACATGTCAAATGCAGTCACATTACCGTACGTCCACAGGCGTTCAAAGCGTTCAGGTGAGAGGCATTACTTATTGATTTCTGAAGACACACCGATAGAGCCAATACCAACACACGATCAATCAGGCACCTGCACATTGGTCTAAACTCATGGATGACTTCTACAACTCTTTACTCGTTCTGACATGACAGCTCCAGACACACCTGAACTGAATTTATTCTAATGTGGTCCATCAGGACTGACTTCAACTCGCTGATAAAGGCATGTAGCTAATGTTCAGTTCTCCACCTCCCAGACATAAAAACATCGTCCAAAATTTTAAAGTTAACTTTAGCTACTTACCTTAATAAGTTTGAGAATCTCTTAAGCTAACGTTGATGCTAGCTCTGTACCGTTAGCAAGCCTAACTTACCATAATTGAACATTTCAGAAACAACGAAACAAGTGGCCGTTATCTATCGTTACCATATCCGACTTGCGCAGGAGGAATAATAATCGGAGCGGAGTATAAATCTATTTTCTCTATCGGACATGCGCCTGCTACGTCACCAGAACACTCCCACAGTAATCATGACGCACTACACCTGTCAAGCCCGTCGTTTACATACACATACAACAGAACTACTTCCGGTCACAACAGGAAGTACCAAAATAAGAGCGTCACATACTTATGCGACGCATATTTATGCGACACATATTATATTAATCTATGATGAATATAATTTTGCCAGTAAGACGAAAGTACATATTGGATATATTTGAGTGTCGTCTAGTTACAGAATTTACCTTGTTCAGCAGCATCCTCATGTGGCGTCTTAGGCGAGGAATGTGAATGAATGAATGAATGAATGAATGAATGAATAATACATTTATAAACTTTATAACTGTCA
Source organism: Antennarius maculatus (assembly GCA_013358685.1). Lineage (NCBI taxonomy): Eukaryota > Metazoa > Chordata > Actinopteri > Lophiiformes > Antennariidae > Antennarius > Antennarius maculatus. The sequence goes on from CM023606.1 coordinate 2,935,622, forward strand.
AGCATAAATGACTCTTCTATGTGGAAGTGGAGCCGTTGTACGTCAGAAAATAGGCGGTTTTCGTCGCAGGGGCACGCCTCCCAGATAGACGTCTCCCTGCTCCAACACACCTGATCGTTTGAATGAGGATCAGGTGATCAGGAGCCCATCATCGATCAGCTCATCATCATCGGTATCAGGTGCTATCTTGGTAGGGGCATCCGCTCTGCGGATCCGCCTGGCATCCGTACCGAGTCCGCTGTATGACGGTGCGCTGCCCGCAACCGGGCCGGGTCCTGTGCGCTTCCCCGAAGCGGGTGATCCGCCGAGGCGGATCTGCCCGTATTAAGGGCGGATCCGCCCCGGAGTCGGGTGATATGTGGTTGATCTTTTATTAATTTGAAAGAGCTACTTATCTTTCCACAAAATCCTCTTCTTTCCGGCCACTGCCTGATAACTTTTGATTCCCGTCCTGCAAAAAAATGTTTACACTAGACATTTATCAGATCAAGCCATTTCTAAATTCAAGGAAGAAATCCCAAGTATGCTTAATTTAATCCCACAGCTGAAGTACACAGTGGGTCATTTCCCGAACTCAATTAATGTTAGTCCATCTGAAATTGATGGGTTTGTTGACAATATGACAGACTCTGCGTAAAACCTTAGGTTTAATTGCTCCGCTAAAAAAGTAAGACTATAAAACAGAGGATTCGAGCTTCCTGGTTTAATTCTCATACCCACCAATTAAAGCAGCATTCCCGAAAACTTGAGAGGAAATGGCATTCTACTAAACTAGGAGAACACTGTTCTGCGTACCAAGATAGTTCACATAAATACAGGAGGGCACTTCGTTCTGCTAGAGCAGCCTATTATTCCTCTTTAATAGAGGACAACAAAAATAATCACAGATTCTTGTTCAGTACTGTACCCAGACTGTCAAAGAAGCACAGTGTGTATGAGCCTAGTATTCCTTCAAGTCTCCATAGCAATGACTTTATGAATTTCTTCAATAATAAGCTCCTGCTCATCACAGACAAAATGAATGGTGCCCTGTCCTCCACCAACTCTAGTCCTCCTTTAGATCCCTTAGATTCGGAAAACACACGTCTGACTCATGAAACTTTTGGTTCTATGAATGTCTTTAGTCCAATACAGATCAGTCAGCTGACTAAAATAGTCTCCTCAGCTAAACCATCGTCCTGTCTGTTAGATCCAATTCCATCAAAGCTCAGAAGCCCTACCTTTACTTAGCAGCCACTTCTTTAATATAATGAATCTATCATTATCAACTGGATATGTACCACGTTCCTTTAAAGTAGCTGTAATAAAGCCCCTTCTCAAAAAACCTAACTTGGATCCTGCTGTTCTAAATGATTATCGACCCATATCAAATCTCCCATTTTTATCCAACATTTTTGAGAAAATAGTCGCTAACCAGTTATGTGATTTCCAACAGTTTATTTGAGAATTTCCAGTCAGATTTTAGGGAACATCATAGTAAACAGCACTTATCAAGGTTAGCAACGACCTTCTAACCCAGGACAGTCAAAGTCAAATACACAGAGGGCCAAAAAAAACAACTTTGCTGCAAGCTGAGGGCCAGACTGGTTCAATGTTTATTAAAACATACTGAAATGAACATAGCCTATTGAACCAAGAGCTAGCACAGTGTTTATTATGTAATGATTAAATAAAGCAATATTTTGTTATGGCTGCATCAGTAACTTCATGGTGAAACCTTTTCAACAGGCAAACAGCAAAAAAAAATGTTCTTCAAAAACAGAATATTTTCCTTAATATCAAGATACATGTATAAATGAAATTGCATGCATTATAAACTTAAAATAGATTATTGTGCATGCATTATTGCATGCACAATTGTGCTCTGAACTAAGCAACTGCATTATGGGGAACATTTATTGAAGACAACAACCCAGGAGTCGGTGAACTTTCCCATCCCCACCTCAGTGCCTGCATCAAATCACCTAACCTTAGCCATAAAGACTGAGCCAGACTTAGTCTTAGCCACTGACTATCTGGCTTATCTGCCACTCTCTCTCTTTGTCTCTCTCATTCTCTTACCCTGTCTTTATCTTCATTTTTTGTCTTTTTCCACCCAACCGGTCAAGGCGGATGGTCACCCAAAAGAGTCTGGGTCCTGCCCGGAGTTTCTTTCTCAATGAGGGAGTTTTTCCCCGCTGCTGTCGCTTATGCTTGCTCGGGAGGGTTCAGTTGGGTTTTTCTGTCTGTTAAAGCACTTTGGAATGTTTGTTGCCATGATTAAGCCCTTGATTGATTGATTTGATTGAAAGGTGGCACTACTTCAGTGACTATTTCAGTTGTTGCTTCTGTGCAACAACTGTGAATGAGTGCATACACATAAAACTTTGCTCTTTTCTTTTTTCTATCCCCTTTATTCAAAGTTTTAACAAATTTAACATGTTGGACAACACTCAGGCTGCACTTGATTTTATTTAGCATAAACATTAACATAAACAGGTGATCCAAGATGCTGTATCCTAGCCGTGACAGAAACTAACAGAGGGATCTTAACTGTTAGATGACATAAACAAAAGCAACATAAGCAGTCAAGATATCATAAATACATAGCCCATAAAGCAACTAGGGAGACAAGACATAATCTCTTGTAATACAACACTCAGATTTTCCCCATATTCTCAAATCTAGTGAGCTAAAGATTTAACAGCTTGTTTCTGACATAACATGATGCAGGAGGCAGAGCAGCATTTACCTCTCAGCCAGGCTATAGGTTAGTCAAGGGGCCCAGATTCAGACTGAGCCAACTGAGGCCCGAAGCTGTAATTACAAATGAACAGATGGCCTTGCTGGAGAACTGTCCTCACACAAGCCTTCTTTCTTTCAGACCTACTACCTGCAGTGCATCAAGCGCTCCCTACACTGGAAGCATTACAACATGTAGCAGACATCTGCCACTAATAAAACCTTAAAAATCCAGACTGACTTAATTATGGAAACATGGAATTCATTGACTTTGTATAGAATTTAAAGAAAAAGTGTAATTATTGGCAAGGGCAGAATGAAAAAAATATATAAACAGTGAAGTGCAATTGGTGTTTTATGAGAGTGTTTCTATGGACTCCTTAGGGATAAAGATAAATTGGCACGCAAGCTTGCTGTGCGAGCTGTGTCCTTTGTTCTCTTTTTGAAATAGTGTAGGTGATTTATGACATACGTACAGCATAAGAGCTCTTTTGTGTGTTGCAATGCTTGGAGAAGTATAAAGATGTTGCAGCTCATCTTTTTCAAACAGACAAAATGTATTATGGTTTAAAAAAAAACAACAGGCATTCTCTTTGGAATTTAAATCCCTCTTAGCAAAAGGTTCACGCTAACAACATAGGGGCACCACCCAAAATATGCAGAGTTCTGGAACAAACAATAGATTGCAGATATTTGCTGTTTTAAGGGCGCCAATCTATTTATTTAAAAGATGGATGAGAGGAAGATAATATCTAAAGGCCTTAAAATGATGATTTGTCAGATCGATGTGATATACTCGCCATTGAGTGATCTAGTGACCAGATTCTAGATGCAGGCGTTTCCGTGTAATGATAAGCTGCAAACTGAAATTGTGCATCATCACCTGATAACTGCACACAGATGACTGTATCACGAATAGAAATAAATTGTCTTCCCCTCCCATGTCGTCGGATGTGTCTGCTGTAAAACTGTCAACCATTTTAACTAATGACAGCATTGTTTGTGCCAGTTAAATGCTAACGCTTGACTGCTTTTGTCACGCTCCAGTTCTATATCCCATCCATCAGGGTGGAAATGGCAGCAATGGTGCCCTGCAAGCAGTTACAGAGGTTGCAGCAGCAATCCTTGCGCAGCGTCTAATGACCATGATATCTCACCTAGTGCCTCTAGGGTGGTGTTACACAACTAGTATAGTATAGTGACCAAATATGTTCTTTAGCTGCTGATTCTTGCTCCCTAATCATGGCTACAGACCTGATTTTATTCTGTTTAGGGGCAGGATGAGGAGCTGGATCCACTGAGACACACAGAGCTGTAATTAGACTCAGCCAGATTAGTTAGGGAGACAGGGCAGGGCAAGTATAAATATAGAATACACTCAAATGACACATTAATAAAGCCCATACTATATAGTTCATGAGACACATGCGCAGTTGTGTCCATAAGCAGGTCACACAATGTTTGCCTTTCTCAAATTCCATATATTGTCCACACAGACATCTCCACACACATTTGGTCTGATGATTTGTTAAACCAGTCAGACTGTCTATACTAGATAGTTTAGACGGGGAATTCAGATGTTGATGGTGTTCTTCTTCTTGGGTTTTCTTTGCACTACATAATAATGAAAAGAAAATAACTTAAGATAATCTTCAGGTATTTACACCAGAATGATGGAACCCTATAATTAAAAAATGACAATCATAGCACATGTATTCCAGGAACTGTTCTGCAATGAATTTCGGGAGGCGCTTGAGTACTATTGAAATGATGTACATGTTTAATATTCTGCATTCTAATACTGTATACTTTTTTTAGTGCTGTCTTTTGAATGGAGTAGAGAAGACAAGCACTTAATGTGAGATTTTCTCTACAGTAGCTGGCTTTATTCAGAAAACATTTTTCAATAGTGGTTTTAACACATCATTGCAAGAAAATCACAGGCATCATTGCGTTGAAAGAAATTGTTCAATTTCCTTGTAATTTCAGCGGCTCACGGTCAAGACCTGCTGGAACACTCGCTGGAACTTGACCGGTGTCAAATGAATTTGCTTCATTTGAGATTTCAGTGAAGTTTGGGGTATCTCAAATGTCATGAAATGTTTGAACTATCAGTATTAATATTCAAATTCTTGAATCATTATAACGTTAATATGCAGACTGTCAGGGGAATTTAAGACTCCCCTAGTGGGTACATCACCCTCGTTTCTATCGAGAACAAACTCACACCAGTCGGAGTTGTCTTTGGGGATTCGCGCGGGACAGCAGAGCTCTTGACAAGAAGACGCTCCTCCGAACTGCCAAAGTTCTGCTGCCCGTGGTCCTCTTTTATTTGAACATCAGCATAGCAACAATACATGATTTGCGTCATTGATTCCAGGAACTACAGTTAATCAGTAAAAGACATAAAATATAGACACCCTGTGGTTGTCTGAAAACAGGAAGTTTGAAGCAGGTGCAAGACAGCCGTGACTTCCTGTTTTCCGTGCTCCTATCTACGACTTTATTACCTTTTATTGCACAGGTTGTTTGCTCGACATATGTGGTTAGCACCTTTGAGTTCCTGAAACGACATGAGCGATGGGTGCAGAGAGCACAGCTAGGTCGCCATCCCATCATCAACTACATCAATCTTAGCCTGAAGAATAAACAGCCCTCTGTTTTTGAAGGACACGGAAAAGTCCAGGTTGGATGCTACATTTCTTTGAGGCTGTAACTCATACAGACATAACAGCTGGCTGCATCCCATTACAAGACAGATGGACACAATCCTGATATTACACACATATCCTCTTGTTTTGCTTTCCTGATTTTCTTTTTTATTTCTATGATCATATACTTCATTAGGCATGCCTCAAATTCATCTGAGCCATTATTTACTGGTTGTATTTAACTACAAAACAGGGAGCCCACACACTTACATGGGACCACGAGGTCAACAGTGTGATTGGCATCACACCATAAATTACATGAACCAGCTCATCCTCAGAGATTTAATTGCTCACCATCAGTTTGAAATGTCCAGCAGATGATGATTAAAAATTCCTGGAGGAGTTGACAATACGTAAATGAGAGGTCAAGGTTGGAGAAGGCAATGTTATTGTAATGTTGCATTTTACAGCTCCACTACAGCGCTATTATGGTGTCCTGAATACTCTTCCTCCCCTCTTTCAACACTACATTTCAAGCTACATTTAGCTTAGTTTTATGGAATTTTCCTTTTTTTAAATACCTGCTTTCTGTCCTTGATTGCATGGTGAGAAAACATGCGCCTGCGACTGGCATAATTGGTTTAGAAAAAGATAAGAGAAAGTGATTGAAAAATACGAACACAATTAATGACAGGGTGACGCACTGCAGCAAATTTTTAAAACATGACGCAATTTCCAATAATATAATTCTTTTTAAATTCAGACACACTGAACTGCTCTTCTGCTGTGACTCCAAAATCACACATTGCTAGCTTTTGAATTGAATGAGAATGGTATTCTAAACTACCAGCAATGGTTGATTTCCTTGTTTCAGTGTCAACAGCTCCTCTCTCTCTGTACTCTCTTACCCTGGTGTGGCTGTTGTATTTCCTACTGTTATATTTCAACAGTACATCTGATCTTTTTATTGAATAAAAATCAAATGTACTTTGATGATATATACTTTGAGATTCACAACTATATTTAGTCACTTTTTAGTGGATGGTTAATGTCAGGCTGGGTGATCCAAAAAGCTGAAAACCTGCTACTGTAAACCCTATAGAAGGTACTGCCTGCACAGGGGTCGGGTAGCCGGCAACTAAACTGGCGCCACCGTCTAACAGCTTGTAACATCCTGTGCGGTGGGTGGGTGTGCAGTGCCCTAGAAGCACCAAAAACAATAGCTCCAAAACAAAACCCAACCGCTGCTCTGCGGTTACTCTTTTGAGGGAAAGGCTTCGGGAGTAAACCCAGAGGAAAAATCAGGAGCCGGAGTCCGTAAGGCAGTTTGTGGCTACACTTAACCTCATTCTGGCAACTCCTGCGACCAACTGGGGTAACTAGCCGCATAGGCCCTTGCCCCTCCCTTGGTCAACACCGACGTAGTGGAGATTTAAGAACTTCATGACCGGGTAATTAGAGGACCAGCCCAGGCTAGCGCCAATCCCCTGTACTGAATAGTGCAGTGCAATGGTTATAGTATAAATTCCCTTCAGCATGTGAAAATTGCTGAAACTCTTGAACAAACATTTTCTGAATCACACAGTTTGAACGACTTTTACATGTATTATTTAATTACCCAGCTGTGGCTTGTCATCACTAGTGTCTGTTTACAAAAATGAAGGCAGTTTCCTGGTAATTCTGTCAATTTTTTTGTTTCTTGCTGGTGATTTTCTGAGTTTACCAGTTTCCTACTTGTTGCTGTCTGTTATCTGTCTTGTATTTTCTTGATATCCTGTCAGTTATCTCATACTGTTTCCTATTGTGACACTACTCAAACAGCTGCTATGCCATGTGTTGGCATTTTTTTTTTTTTTTTTTTACTCCAGAAATGAATGGAGTGATGTAGAAAAGCTAATGCTGATAAATGCTAGTCAATTAAATCCAGTTATACAGTGTCACTTTTACACTTTGTTTCATGAAATCAACACTTCAAACCTCACAATTATTAAGGATAAATGTAAATAATATAAGTTCATACACGTCTTCTGTAATAATCAAATGTTTCTCATTTTTTGAAAGAAATTAAATTAGTTAAATGTGTGTAGAAAGCTGTGAATGAATCCATAAATTGGTGCAATGGACACCTTTCATCGTGGTTACTATTTTGGCCACTTAGCAAGGAGTGGTGCAGCTTACAAGACTACTATACTACAACAAAATATGAACAAAAGTGCAACCAAAGAACCATTTTGGACCAAATGTGGCCCACACTGAATTAGGTAAATGAAAAGGCAAGACGATTTTCAAAAGGGTGTGACGTTCACAGTCAAAAGTCATTTTTAGTTAAAAAAAAAAATATCAGAATGCCATTAGATAAAACACAACACTGTTGAACTTTAATCGCAATTAAGTATTCCCACATGCTATATTTAAGTATAGAGTACTTAACAAAACAAGAAAGCAAGGATCAATCAAGATTAGTAGACAAAGCTGGATAAGAATAAAGGGTAAGATCCAACACACAATTAGTAAGATTTGTAAAAATAAAATGGATATATATTGACGACAGAAACAGAGATTCTGAAGTAAACCAAACACAGAAAAGAGTTGTGAAAACCAAAATAACTTACGAAATGAACTGGGAACACTTGAAATACAGCGAAACACACTGGGATCACAAGGGAATGACAACCGTGTGACACAGGGAGGAGGAGACAATGGGAGGATAGTGGAAATAATAACCAGACTATCACCATGGAGAACAAGCCCAGAAAATCTGAAAGGGAAGACAGGTGTAACACAAGGAACAAGAAACATGAATTCCACAGACAGGAGAGGAAGGGCAGAGTACAAAAATACAAACACCGAACATGAAACAAGGACAGAAGGAATGAAGGATCAATAGTAAAGACAGGAAAAAGAAAAAAATAAAACAATAAAATTAAATAGCAAACAGTAATGCATAAAGAAACACAATTTTGTGAATACATAGATATTAATGACAAAGTACGTATTTTGCTTCAAGAGCTGACAACACAGATCACAAACCAGCTTAGAAAGGCCTTTAAATTGACGACTATTTTTATGAAGCTGAATATGGTGGTTATAGGGCTAAATAATTGGCAGATGAATATATTTGCGGTGGATTACATTAAGATTACATTTTTCAAATTCTTTAGATAAATTTTATTTTCAAAAATTTCAAAAAAAAATAACTGTGGTTATATCTTCATCAGCTTAGCTATTCATAGTTTTTGTCTTCATTCAACCTACGCTGTCTTTTCGGAATAACATGTTGAAACCTAACTGTACCTATAAATACAATTTAATTAATAGCTTTATGTAAAATATGACTAGTTGTACAGAAATTGCAATAGCAAACTTTGGACAACAGTATAAGTTCCTTGAAAGAGCATCTTGGACTTTGCCCAAGAAGACTGATTTTGATTGAATAAGATGAGGTGACCAATGAACAACCACTTGACACTGATTGGAAATTCAGCCATCAGCAGAACAGAGCTTCTTCATCAGATCCGTTGTGATAAAACCGAAGCAACAACCCATGTAAGGTGCAGAAAAAATGATTTGTAACGATGTTCTTGGTGTGACATGGCTGGCATTTGAAGGAATCTAGATAATGGCCAAGTGCTGTATGCTGTGTAATGCACAATGCTTACTTGGAGAGCTGAAAAGTGGGTCACGCAGCCCACTGAGATTCAGTTTGTACCATTCACTGATGTGGAAATAAGACTCCAGCATTAGGCCTAGCTAGTAGGGCTGCACTACCAAACAATGCCACAGTCAGCACCCAGCTTTGCGCATAAGCTCAATAAAGAATTGTTCACACTCCATCGCTTTTTTTAAATGCAGGATAACCACATGCTAACAAGATAACATGTTGGGTCATCTAACAGGAACGTTGTTCATTGGTAAATTTGTTGACTGTTAATAGGATATTGCGATTTTTGTTTTAAGCACTGAGGTTAACTGGCACTCATTGCACCACATACCCACGCTTGTTGAAGGACTGGCTTCAAGACGCTTCAAAAGTCACTTGTAAATGCGACGGCATCAGTTGCTTCTATTTCCTATGCCTCCATGAGAGGCAGACAGGCTGCCAAGAGATGATGCAAATAGTGTGTGTTGGTAATGATGCAAATAGTGTGTGTTGGTTCAGTGAACAACAAAGTCTTTCATGCAAGTTAGATATGGCAAAGAGAGGAAGACAACTTTGCTGCCACCAGTGTTGCTTACAAATGTAAATATGCATAACATTCTATTGTTAGAGTGCAAAAAAAATAGAAGCAAGCCTTTTACATACGACCATGCCAGATCCAGAAATACATGCAGAAATTTGAGCTCCTGCAACTTTGACATAAGGTCAGACTTGAATATAATTTAACAGCAAGTAAAATCCTTGTCGGATGAGTGATGGCGAGGAGCCAGCACTTCACCCCCAAGCAAGCCTTCACTGGCAGGCAATATGCAGAATTGGATCCACATGCATTTTCTAAGGCTGAGGTTTTTCATTGCTGGCTCAAAACTATGGACCGATCAATTCATCGTTTTCTCAGTGGAAAGACAGCATGCCAGACAGGCATCCTGTCAGTTCATTACCAGATCTAAGACATCCCCTTATCAGCATTGGACCTGCGTGATTTGGGTGCAAGACGAGAGGGAATTGAGTGATAAGGCTGGTAAAACATTGGAAGTTGAATCCTTGTGACAGCAAGGATATATCTAATCCTCCAACTTGACTGGACAAGGGAATTGAGAATATAACATTTCTTCACTTCACTTCAAATACGAGTCACACTCCATAGCTGTATAACACAAAATTGGTTTACAGTGAGTTTTGCAGTGACTACTGTCGTGACCAGCCATGAGTGAAAGGAGAGCAGCACAAACAACCTGGCGGTGGGAAGAAGATAGAGCTAACTGTCTAAAGCCATTACTGACGAGTCTGTTTTCCTGCCAGCCCGGCTCCTGTGAGCCCACCTTTTACTGCTACTTCATGAGGCATATTAAAGTTTCTTGTAAAGCACAAAGGATTTAATATAAATCCAGAGATATGCAGTCAAAATGAAGCCGCTAACTTCTTCCAGATTCATCCTTCTCTCAAATCCCCTTCTCCCTGACTTCATTCACTTATCTTCTGCTTTTTCCTCCTTCATTCTCTTTCTCCTCAGGCTGTGTCTGTTTTGGGGGAATATTTAATTGGCAGGTTGAAAGCTGCAGAGGACTTCCATCCTTTCATCTGTACCGTTTCCTTCACTTTCACAGGAGGGGGGGGGGGGTGTTGATGGAGCCTATCAAAGCGCATTTACAGGCATGAGGCAAGCAGATAGTCCAGACACATTGCCAGTGCATGGCGGAACCACAAGAAACATGAACGACCGTTTACGCATACACCAACACCTACGGACAATTTGGAATCAACCAATCCACCTGTGGAGGTGGGAGAAAACCGGAGAACCTGGAGAAAACCCCCCCAGACAGAACATACAAACTCAAATCCGGAACAGTCTTGTGCCACCGTGTCGCCTGCAGAAGACTTGACAATGAATAATGTCTCAGCTGTGAGCCGTGTGGAGAGCAATGCTTTATACAAGTCAAGTGCTTTAATGTCTCCAAGTTTTTTTAAATTGCATAACAATTATAATGCATAACAAACAGCATTTTTTTTTTTTTTTTTACGTGTACCATGTCAAAGCAATGCATTACCATCTGGCTCCACCTTCTGTTCCCGACAATGTTACGTGTGGCCTGTTAAACATCTCCAGAATTTCTGCATGCTAAAAATGTAGATATTTTCATCCAGAGGGAGACCATCATGTCAGTGATGGCTCTGGTGGGAATGCATCTGTGTTAGTGGCCATGGATTGCAGTGCCATTTTGGAAACCAGACATTAGCCGGCTTTCTTCTGCGACCATTAATCCATCAGTTGCTGTTGAACGCAGTTACTGCCTTTAATGGCACATCGTCGTTTGAGTCGAGTCTGTCGGATTTTTATAAGACGGACTGCTTTTTCGTTTTTTGGTGAAAATGCTGCATTACTAATACAGTACATGCACTGATTACTCTTCGCTGACAGTAATATAAATAAAGCAATTTAGTGCCATCAAAGCAATTTAAATGGAAGAAAATATTGTTTTTCTATAGATTACAGTTTGAATCTATAGAGTTCTCTAACAACACTGTTTTGTAATCGGAATTACTTTATATAGTCACAGAAACAAAGACAACAGAATGGTTGTCAGAATATGACTTCACTTTTCATATGAAGAAAAAAACATGCGGCTCAGGTGTACCCATGGCAGATAGACCTAAGCAGAGATGGAATGACTTTCAGTTGACCTGGAACCTTTGTCACTATATGTCACTACAGCTAACTCCATCATGAGGTAAAGAAGGATTAGTCATAGAAAAGAGAATGCCATCCCGTACAGTTCTTAGTATGCGAGGGTGAAATTGAATGAACAAATATACAATGATAAACCAGGTCATTTAAACTTTTTAACAAAAATGACATGATGCAGTACAAAGAAGAGCGGGGCAGACAAGTGGAGACCTGCCTTAAGCTGTGAAAATTGTGTGCTTACGATGTTTGTCGGTTTTGACAAAACATCTAAGAGACATCTAATGAAATAACTTCCCATGGATGAAATGTCATGCTATAAATATTCTCAATTTATAGACAGTTGTCTGATGGACTTTCTCTTCTTGAACGTGACCTTTTCATTTATGTACTGTAGCCATTTATGCAATGGAGCAAAAGCTTTCCGTGAGCAGGGCTGGTATACAAATACTTGCCGGTTCAGGACCTCTTCTGTTCTTAGCGTTAAGCAGTTCACCTGAGAAGCAAGCAGAGCTTGCTTTGAAGGTGGATGTTGTAGCAGTGCAGTGGCAAAAGACAGGGGCTGGTACGATGAATGTGTTGACTGGAGAGCTGTTATTCCCCTACAGGCTCCACTCGCCTCTCAAGTGAAATATGACGGATGCTGAAGTAGACCACTACACAGGGACCACTCTGCTGCAGGAGGACAAAAAGAGTGTACACACAACCCATGGGCTAGTATAGTAAATATGAGTATGCATTCAGGCATGTTTATTTATCTGCTCCCTGTGAGCACGCGAGTGTTTTTTTTTTTTTTTTTTTTCCATTTGTGCATTTGTGTCCACTTGAACCTCTATAGTAGAGCCTTGCTCTCTGATTAGCAGTGATAAGTGGTTGAAGATAGTAAGCCTGACCCCTCCTGCTCGGTGAAGGCTTTTATCTGACTCTGCAGGGGATTGTGTCGTGTCATGTCACCTCACTCCTCCTGTCTTAACGCTTTGCCCTCATCTAACCTTTTTATCTCCATCATCTTCTGTCTTTTTTCAGTAAGTCTGTCTTACCTGTGCTCACATACGAATTGAGGCACCTAACACTACATGCAATTTAACACACACACACACACACACACGTTTTTGGAAAAAAGCATCAGCATGATTCATAAAATTAATGACCAAATGAAATACATGTAAATTCATAATATATTTGAAATAAAATGAACAGACATGGATCAGTGACACAATTTAAGGCAGGTTTTGGTCAGATGTTCAATACCCTAGGCAGTAAACTACAGATGCAGAGTGACGGTGCTTCTTGATGATGATCATTGGGTAGAATAACACTGCCCCCTTGTGGTGTGGAGAAGAACAAAATGATTCAACATTCATTCATTCATTCATTCATTCATTCATTCATTCATTCATTCATTCATTCATTCATTCACGTTCCTAGCCAAACAGGGGATGCCCTGCCTGCTGGTGGGAGAACTCTGTGATGGTTGCGCTTGGTTTATAATACCAATACATTTGTTTTCATATGTTTGATATGAAGTCTGATATTATTGTTTTATCGTGGAATTTCCACGGATTCCCACTAGTTAGTGATTGTAAATTGTAAAGATGTATATCATATATTAGTATGTATATCATATATGTGGGAATAATAAAGGTCTATCTAATCTTATTTCATAAAATATATTGTCTTGTTAAAACAAATGAATTCGGGTTCAACACATGTTGTCATTATGAAGTCAGGGAGCTTTTTAAAAGCTGTTTGCTTACAACATGGTGTACTGATGGTTACCACTAGAGCAGATCTACCAGCCGACCAGTCAGGCTGTGGTGTTGAGATAAAAATGAAAGACAAAAGTGAAAGCGATAAGAATGATTACATTACTTGTAAGATTGGTAGATAGTCTGTCTGGTAGATAGTCTAAAAAAAAAGGGTAAGCGTTTATCAGCGGTGCAGGACTGAGCTTTAGAAAGTAAAAAAAATAAAAAAAAGGTTTCTTACATCCATGTTGGCATTCCCAACATGGAAAATCAAACCAATAATGAGCTTGTAGAGCCAAGCATTTTTTCTCACATTGGGTTAACCTGTGTGTTTACCATGTTTTCAGCATGTAACACAAAATCAGTAAACAGTACACACAATAATCCTGCAAGATAGAAAACACCAATAGGCCAGCAATTAAGCTCAGTTGGGACAACAGGTGCCCCAAGTGCTGAGGCTGAACAACAGTGACTATATTGGTTCCATCCACAGTAATAATGGTTAAAATGATTGGGGCATAGTTTATGGTAAGAGGATACCCAAGAATCCCAGCTTTGACAAATTTTAAAAGCTAGAGATCTAAACTGAATCAGCTGTTAAAGAAAGTATGAACTAGAAAATAGTTAACGCTGAAGTAGTTTGATATTTTATGTTCAAGATTTAAAAAAAAAAAAAAAAAATCACACATCTTGCTGATCTTTCTTTGATTTTTATTTACAGGAGAGAAGTTTCCACAGGCATCTTGAGAGAAGCTGTGAGTTTTTCACATATGTATGGTAACACAGTGGAGATATTTCTACAGACCACAAGTACTACCTATCCTGTGATGAATCCTCTAAACAATGTTCTATCACAAATCATGGCCATGAACACCATGACTAACAGTGAGTAATCCATCTATTCTTTTACAGTTTAAGAAAATTGCACTTCTAGAAATGTAAAGATGACAGTCGAAAGTCATTAATGGCCCACAAAAAAGTGCTAGTCTATTAAATGCTCCTAAAGTTTGCTTCTACAGTAGCATCTTTTGACATGTATGAGGATTTTGTTAAATCACAATGATTAAAAAAAAGTATCTAAGTAGTTGCGAGGAATTGCTAGTATGACAGAACCACAGAGTCTGAGTCCGTGCTTACACATTCTGGAAAAAGCGCAACAATGTGACATCACTGGACAGAGCAGCTCACCAGAAAGCACCAGAAAGGACAGAAGAAAATCAGAGGGACACAAATACAGTGATTTGTACAAAAAAAATATATAATCATACAATTTTTTTTAGCTACTTTGCAAAAGGACAAAATGAGGTTTTGTTTGACAGAAAATGTATCTGAGTCAGACATGCTGCCATGAGATTTGACTCCTGAGTAGAGCAGAGATCATTGGAATTTCAAAATGGCTGCCTGCACCGAGAAAAATGACCTTTTTGGGGGGAGGGCGTCCATTTAGACCTTCTCCCTGTTGCCTGGAATGAGATGTGCTAATCTACAGAAGAAGTGACAGAACTCTTGACCAGTAGCACACAATTTTTTTTTTTTTTTTTGCTTTTTGTCCATTAATTTTAGCTTGGAACGTGAGCACACGTTGATCGAGCCTTTATTTGATACTAGTAAAACCCTGGCTGACTCTACATTTGCAAAATCAAAGAGTCAATTACTTCCACTGATGTGTCCCATGATTTGTTTTCCCATTCACAAATAAATGTCTTCATCCAGGTCACTGCAGTGAGTAAAAAGTCATACGGAGGTGCAGTATAATGAAATAGTTGATGCTGCCTTCTGTAAAAAACTTGACAGATTTTTATACAGTGTGTGTATATATAGTATACATACATACATATATATATATACATATACTTACATATGTATATACTGTATACACACACACACACACACACACACACACACACACACACACACACACACACACACACACACACACACTCACTACAAAATGTGCAGTATCAAAAACGAAATCAGTCAAATCAACAAGTTAACAAAATGAGGTATAGTGTTTTATAAAATCCTTTCAAAGGAGGATGATGAAATAAACACAATTATCAAAATAATTATGAGACAATAAGCAATAGTCAAATACAAATAATCAAAAGAAAACAGATTGGCATAAAAAGACAACCAAAAGGAAAAACACAAGTGCTTGAACAATTATGGTTACGGGTTAAAAAGCTCCTATATGGAGAGCATAGGAGGCAGTTTTAAGCTAATTTTCATGTTAGATCATCTGTGTCCGCTGCACACACCATTAAAATCCACTACTGCATCAAATCTTACAATAAAAGAAAACTGAAGATTCAACTGAAATATATGAAGGGAAAGAAAAAGACACAGAATTGAAATGTGCAATAAGCTGCATAACCAAAAAAAAAAAAAAAAAAAAAAAAGGAAACATAAAAAATACTGCAATGTTAATCTAAAATCTCTCAGATTAACAGATGAGTGGTTGCAGATAGAGAACACTTACTACAAGAACTATCCCAATAATTATGATTGGATTTAAAAGATGTTTTGTAAACTCTTCAATTAAGACTTTAGTGACTGTAAATGATGCAGCGAGCAGACAATGCAGTATGATGCTAAATCAGCGTAATATGAAGACACATCATCAGTAGGTGGGGTTACATTGGCACAAGATTTCAGTTGTTTTGGTTAAAGACATCATAGTTATAAAAATATGTCAAAGAATGAGCTCCTGTAATTTCCGTGAAGGGGTGCAAAACCTAGTATTATATCACAGTTGGCTTCAAATCTGAACGGTGCTTCACAGAGAATATTTTCTGATGGGTAGATCAAGGAAAAGAAAATAATGTCCGGGGTGTCTGTGACTACAAAATGTACTTGACATAATATGGGATATAATTGTTTATAACTGCTGTCAGGATGTTGCAAAAATAACCCTGTTAACAAAATGAAAAACTCAACAGAAATAATATTACAGATCACATAATTGAAGAATTTAACACCATTAGTAGTATTTAGGTAAATTATATATATTATAATTTTTTTATTTGTTTAAAACCAAAATGCTTTTGGTGTCCAAATTTTACCAAGGTGGAGTCTAATCTCAAACTGCAGCTTGTGCACTGTAAATTGCTGACAAGATTCTTGGTCACGGATCTGTACACATGATATGAATTGTCTTATTTTGGAAGTAATTTACCAGTAATTATCTAAACTGATTATTTCAATTCTGAGTATGTTCACGTGTTCACAAACATTAAGCCATTTTCTCTTCTAATATTCAATGTTGTGTGTTTGTTTTTGTTTTTTTGCTTTTTACAGTGTGGTTGTCATCTTGCAGTATTTATCCCAGTGTCTCCTAGCAATGTGGAACATCAAGGTTGTTTCATTCACTCAAATAAGCATCTCATGAATTAATCAAAAGCAGTGATTATCTGACCCAAAACATATCATATGTGAATAGAATTCTTGGGACACAGGCTTTCTTAATAAAACATAGATGAGAAGTGACCCTCAGATTCCATGAGTCGAGGACTGTATTTCGTTCAGTGAATGCAAAGTGATGTATGTATGAAAGAAAGTCACAAAAAAATAAGCTGTATATCTGTGTCTATGAACATCAAACACAAAAGGTTATACTTGGTGATGATCTGAAAAACTGCTGTGATGCTAGATTGGAAAGAAAGACCTGAGGTAAACATATTGATGGAACCTCTCAGAGAGGTTTAGGTCATGAACACGTCTCTTCATAAGGTAATGGTGGCAGATCTAGACTGGGAGAGGTACAGTATGTCAAACTGGAATGCTTTTGAGAATAAATGGCTTCCATCTGGACACACAACACATAACGTTTTGGCAGTTACGTTACTAGGGACATATGATCATCAATCCAAAGGGTGGCTGCATAGCTCACAAAAAACTATGACGTACAGTATTACAATTATTTTAGTTGTAACTTAAATATTTCACTTTTAACAAGTAAAAACCTGGTTTTGACATCACAAACTCTGATCTAACAAGTAGTCACAAATAAAACACCACAGACACTTTCGATTGATGATTTGAGTGATGGATGAGACATCCTGCTGTCGGGAAGTTTCCTGTTGAATTGCTCATTATCTACCATTCAGTTTTTTTTTTTTTCCAACAGCACAATAGAGCAAGTGCCAGAATATTACCTCAATCTAATGAGAATGTTTTTATGACTGCTTCTGTATCTGACAGGTGATAAAATGTCACTCTTTAAGTGGCAAAGCCAATTCCTTTAATCCCAATGCCTCCTCATATCTGACTCAAGTTTACTACAAAACGTCTATCTCTGTGTAACTGCTACTGCAATGAAAACAAATTATCATGTTAAATACAGATAAGGCAAAGTAAAAATATTTCTCTCTTATGAACTAACCATGTATCTTGCTGCAGAAGAAACCCCGCCCCCCCCCCTCCCCAATTAAAAAAAAAAAAAAATTATATACATTTTTATAAAATTACAATTCTGTTTTTCACATGTGGAAAAAATGACTCTTTTATTTGCTGATGAGAGTGGAGCTGGTGTGCCTTCCAACACATTTGACAGGGAAAGAATAAAAAATGAGCCGCCTTGTGCAAACAGGACTCATGAAATGATATCCATCTTTGAAGTTGACTATTATTTTCATGATCAGTCATCATCCCAATCATACAGATTTAAGATATGGCAAAACAATGCCAGCAGAGTAACCCCCATTTTCATGTCAAATGAGACATAACTTGTCAATGTGCAGCACATAATGGAAACATCTAACTCAAAAACATTCTTTCTCATGAGTAAAAACCTGCTACAGACCGTTGATATATGTGTGATAACTGTCATAGCTGGATAAGTGAACTTAATAACTGTCCATTTTGCATTAACAGCAATCAATTAAAATTGTTTCCAGACCATTTCTCCGTAGTTTGTTATTGAAGAGACAACGCAGATACTTCTGCTCACAGAACATTTACCTTCATTTTAACTCATTTGCCAAGTAAGTTCAAACGAGTAATATAAAAATGCAGTGATAACATACACTCCTGTTTCAGAACTGTGTGATAAGCATCACTCAGAATTATTAAGATAAATATCTTTGCCCCTTCCATCTTTTCACCTTATGTCAAATATTTAGTTTGTTTGACAGGAGGATTACACAAAAAGTGGAAGAAGGATGCACCTGGGTTAGAAGCATTACACGCCAATTATTTCTTTTTAAAATAACTTGACATAAAGTCACAAAATGTCATTTTCAATATTTTTACTAATTATGCAAAAAATACTATGATATTTGTATTACATTTTGTGGGTATGTCAGAATATTTGTAGGATTGCTCGGTCATTATAGTTTAACCTGTGGTCTGTGAAAAGGAGGAAGGTAGCATTAACTGACTGCAGGTAGCACAAGTGTTCCATTATAGGAGCTATTGTAGAAAATTAGAGAAGTTTGATTGTAACATAATTAAAAACTATAGCTAGGTGAAACTGTTTGGTCAGACTTTACATTTTCTGTAAGTAGTAACACAGTTGTGACAGTTTTTTTTTGTTGTTTTTTTGTTTGTTTGTTTTTTCAAGAAAATTGTGTAGAATCTGTAATGGAGTAAAGCAAGACAGATTTCTTTGAGATGGTTAATGAAAATACAGTCGGTGTCAGGTGATTATTTCTGCACATACCAAAGGCCGAAAAATAAGACAAGTTAAAGAGATATTAAAAAGGTGCCAGTTACACAAAAGTAATAAAATCCACATTGGAAATCATCCTGAACAAGGTGAGGTAGTGTTGTTGATAAGGAGAAGGTGTGCACCACTTCCCCTTTCACACTGTAAAAACCAACAGTGGCTCACTCAGCTTCACATTTCAGTCAATTATGATCTAAAGGAATATGCTGAACAGTTAAAAGCCAATGTAAAAAAAGAGAGGGACTCCTCTCCTGTCTGATAAATGCAACTTTCAAATCATCTTATTTTTGTAGAAGAGTAGAGCATCGCAGATTATTTTTTTCTCAAATTGGAATCAGACAGGAGAGTCATTAAATTTGGCTATACAGTAATTAAAAATATGGCAAGATTTTTGTCCAAAATTCTTGTACTGAGTTTAAAAGACAACTTATGGCACAATATCACATTGGTACAAACGAGACGACTGATCTACAGATGGGTTGTTATAACATTTTCTCAAGTTCCCCACCAACATATTAAACTGACATGAACATGCAAATACTTTCTTTCCAAAATGACTTATACTGCCCGAAATATAGCAAAAACACATTTTTTTTCTCTTTTCAACTGAGTATCCCTGGTTCATCAAATCACGCCACGTGTTTATGGATATAAAAAGAATATTTCATGTGTACCAAATATGCATATTCCACATTGTTTAAAATTTGAAGTGTTTTCCATCATGTCGACATGTTGGTTTTTTTTTTATATATATCCATGCTGAATATAATCATCCATAGAAATATACAGAGATTATAAATGTACCTATAATAACTAGGCACCTGAGACCTCGACACCACAATCAGGAAACGTGTGTGCATAAATATGTGTTTACAGGTGACTGCAAAATACCACAGAATCTGCTATAGTTTAGCTGCGTGTTTTTCAAAGTGTAAGCGTGTGTGCAGTTGTGAACGTGTGTGTATGTGTGTGAACCCTGAGACAGCAGAAGGCTGGAGATTTACACAGGTGTTCTGCACTCTCAGAGTGTGCAGATACTCATTAAGGCTTATTCCTCAGTGCCACTTAAACGAGTCCAATCCAAAGCCCAGAGAAAAGTACTGAGCGGCACTTCAGATCTTCCCAAACATGATGATAGCCAGCCTATCTCGTGCACAGATTATCCCAGGATTCCGCTGGTCATGACTGGAACAGAGCCAATGCATGACTTGGTGAGAACAGCCTCCTTCAATCAACTTCTGTCTGTTTGGTTAATTTTAAACTGTTCTTTTCTTTCCTATTGGGACAGGAAGGAAAACCCAGACGAAAATGTAGATGCAATTCAAGAAAAATGCATACCCATTTACCATGCCATTAAAAAATATACGGTATATATATTGTGTACATACACAAGAATGAATCGATGGATTCAAAGTACACATAAAATCTGAGGAAAGAAGAGAAATAAATCCAATAATGAAGTGCATAAAATAAACTTTTTGAATTCTTCATGGGTATGTAAAGGAAAGAAAGTGACGTCTGATGTCTTTTTGTGTGTGTGTGTGTGTGTGTGTGTGTGTGTGTGACAGAATTGATGCCCTGCATGCAAAGGCTATGGGCATAGATAGCTGTGTGCTGCAGAGGTAGAGTGGACGAGGCTAGAGCTAACAAAAGGGGCGGGGGACAGCACAACAGACATGGCCTTCCCTGGTGCTGTAGGGCAATGTCTGGAGTCCCCATTTTCTATATGCTGTGACCTCACCACAGAATGCACAGCCTTTGGGGAGTGGAAGCCATTGGTAAGTCCTGTGTCCTGCTTTGCCTCCGAGTTTGAGTTTGGCTCGTCTTCCATGCTGTCTAACTCCCCATTGTGATTGGTCACCAATTTTATAGAGGGAAGACTCATTGGGCTCTGGACCAGTGACAGTTTTTCAAGTGTGTCCTCCTCTCCTGGTGGGCTTGGCTGGCTCAAAGGAGAATATATCTCCTCTAATAATGAGGGTCCTCTGGTGGTGTTAGAATCAGTCTCCTTTTCACTGCACTTCCCCACTTTCTCCCTCTCCAAGTCTGACAGCTCTGAATGAACAATGACATCTGCCTCGACACGATTACTGCACAGATGATCTCCTGAATCCTGCAGCAAAACATTTTCTCTCGTTAGTTTGTGTTCTATGAGTTTATGTGCAGAGATAACTCCAGTTTACAACAACCGTTAAGTTAGAGCACGGTCAATATTAGCAAACCGCTAAGTTAAAAAAGCATGATGAAAATTGATGTCAGCAGTGGTGAACTGTTAAATAACTTTGAACAGCAGTGGTAAAATTACACCTCAGAGGCAAGTAGTTATAGCTGTTGAATTTTCAAAATATCAAAGAATTTTTCTCCTTTCTAAATTTAACATTAGAAAAGCATTTGAATTACGTAGCATTTTATACCTACTGTAAAATAATATTCAATTATTGAACTTCCAACAAACTAGCTTTCTGCCCACAGTTCTTACTGCAACAAAGAGCATATTATTAAATAAATGGAGGTGATTATGTCCTTATGGCTAAGTGAAATTCATCTGTTTTACTATGTGAGGCCTTTTTCTCCTGTAAGGCTAATAATAAACACAAAGTATGAACAAGTTTGTAAAACCATTTAGATGTGTGACTAGGAAACAACTGTGAGCTGTTAAAGGTCATCTTCTATGCAAGGTTCAACCAAATATTAAAATCCCACAGGGTAAGTGACACACATGAACATATTATGACCAAAAAGCATCAACAAATTACATCTTCATCATATTCAAACACAACATCAGGGGGGACTGAAGACACACCAGGATGACTCAATGGGACTTAAGTTTATGATGTCACTGGTGGTTTTAATATTTTTAAGCAAAATCTACTTTGACAAACCACAGATGAGATCCCTGCTTTTGATGACCTAGTTCTGAAATCAAGGATCCGTCGGTCGAATCTGATGAAAAGAGAACATTATATTAATTTGTGTATTTACCGTGCCATTATCAGTTAAAAGTATGTTGAGAGCTCCACTAATGAGTGATGGGCAGTCTTCTGTTATGGTGTCTCTGTATCTAGTGATTCTGTTGGCCCAGTTATGGCTCACTGAACCATTCCAAGCAGCCTGAAAGAATAACAACACAGTGGATGCACCAAAATTACTACTATTATCCCTCTGTAATAGAGTAAATATATCAGAGTAGCCAAAGCCCATCTGGCAATGTTTTGACCTTGGATTCAGCTGCAGGAGCATCCCCCACTTCCCCTTGATTAGCGGTTGCTATCAAGCTCTGCTCCTCTGAGGCCCCTTCTAGTGGCTGACCCAACTCTTGGTTACTTGGGGTCATCAGTGTTTCGAGCTCATGGCTATCGCTGCTTTGTGGCACATTAGAGGGAACTGGACTGCCCCCTCTTCTGTAATGAGGAGTCCCAGCTGTGGAGTCCAGGCCCCCAGACACCTCACTATTTGAAGCAGAGATGAGAGACAATATTAAGAGTTAGACACCATAGAAGAATGAATGCTAATACAGTTAATTTGATGTTTTTTCTGGTGTTTCATCTGTGACATTAGTTGTTCCAAGTGAGAATGGTAAATAAAATGGCATATTTGCTGTGTGAGTGCTACAAGTCTAGCTGTATCTTACCTGAATTTGCCACTACGAAAGCTTAAACACATACATAGAAGGATGCATATTAGTCCCAGACACACACCGACTATGATGCCAGTCACTGCATGTATGTCCAGCTCTGTTAAAAGCATCAGACAAAATGTGAAATTAGACAAAAAAGATGAATCATACATAAAATAACATAAAATGGCCTAAATACATTATACTTATCGTATAAATTGAACATGTCTGTTATGAAATATTATCATATAAATCAATGTTCTAATGTAAGACAAACTAATAGCAGTGAAGAAATATGAGACACCGTCCAACAGTGGAGAGCAGAACTTCATTGATATTCATTTATGCTGGGTATCTTGGCAGTCCGCACAGAGTGAGGAGAGGAAACAGATGGCAGAAGCTTTCACCCACCCACCAACCACATCAATTCCATTCACACTGCAACTGGCACCACTATTTTACCCTGTGTGCACAAAATAAACCTGTCACTCTACCTTTTTATTAAAGGTTTGAATAAAAAACACACACAAAAAAAAAAAAAAAAAACCAAACGTGATACTGCTATTAATGTTCAGACAACCCAAATATATGAGCTACTTGGCAAATAAGTCCCACAAAATACACATTTAATTGCATGAATGGGGAGAAGCATAATGAAAATAAGAACTAGTTTTTTTTAAATGACACTATTCTTAGCTTGAGAGAGAAATAAAATATTTAAACTTTGGTGACTGTTTTAATTACTGGTGGGAACGGTTTTTTTTAGGATATTACTGGGATAAGGATTAGTAAGCTGGATAATACTACAGATCACAGGGTATGTAACAGCTCTGTATTCACGGCTTTCTGTTTGAAGACAAAAGGGAGATTTAATAATTATAACCAAACCTAAAATGCTGACTAATGAAATTATGAAGTGTCTAATGAGACTGCATGCTTAAACACAGTAACATAAGGGTAAAGAAAGTGCTTTTCATAGCAATCTGCTGAGCACAAAGAACAGTAATTCAAAGCTCTCCCTTGGGGGTCACTGATGAGGCTGGCCCTTTGATACCCACACTTTTTATTATCCTGGTAATGCATCGAATAGGAGAAGCAAAAAGTGTCCAGCAGTGTCATTCTTTCCCAGCTGGAAGGGAAAAATTGCTCTCTTTCGCCAGATTGTGTAGTAAGTATAAACAGGATAAAGTATCTGCATTTCTGTCCGGATTAACCGTTGTAAAATTTTATCACATCTGAAAAGTTATTGTTGAAATATAAATACCAGAATTCAAAGCATGGAACTCATTTTGAATGAATATCCATAATCTTGCTTGAATCTATTAGATTTGATTCTTTTTTAATGTGCGCTGTCGCCGCACAACAAGGTGTGTCTGTGTGTTTGTGATACTCTGTGTGGCTCCGCGGTCCACTGGTGTCCTGCCCGGAGATTTTCCCGCCTCATGCCCTACACCATCCGGGACAGGCTCCAGCTACTCGTGACCCGCTACGGCAGGTAAAGCGGTTCAGAAGATGAATGAATGGATGAATGAATGCGATGTGAGCTAGAGGCTGTGAAGAACTCATTTTAAAGGGTTTAAAGGGTGGCATTTGAAACTAGACATCCTGAGGCATTTGTGGTGTAAAGTCATGCTTGTTTAGTAGGAAAGAAGTCAAATAATGCAAAGTTGAACTAAAATTTATACATATATATATATAAAAAAAGTCAGATTTCATTGGTTCAGCATACTGTGGTCCCCGACTAGATATGGAATTACATAACCTGAGTATGATTGAAAAGTTGAGAAGCATGTCGAGTCAATGAACCTGATTCTACATGTTTATTGATGACAGTCTGAATTTTTTTATTTAAAATTTTGTGGTGATTTCACGAAACCTGACCTTGCCGTAACCACTCTGGTAGAGTGCAATGTCACGTGTCCTCTTGACTCTCGTTAATTGTCATTTTCTATTATCTCACCTTTGACCACAGAAATAACTTGACACAGAAACTGTCTGTCTGTCGTCAGTTCACGGTGAATGTTGATTGATTTTAAACATTATTAGCTGTTTCGTCGTCTCCCATATGACATGTTAACTCTAATTAATACAAAAATTCAGGGTAACTTTTTTTTACTGTTTACATGGAGCACAAGGCTGAAAGTGTCTCGCCCTAACTGCATACTAATTTTCCTAATTTGTACTTGCAATTATATGTACTCTGGTGATTACACAATTGTACAACTGTGCTGCAGTTTTTCCTTTTAGACCAGTAAAGTATCTTTGATTGATTTGATCTGGGGTTTTTTTTTGCCTACAGGTATTTTTAGTGTCGTCATGAACTCACCATACTTTTGAAGGGGGATGTGAACATCCTTTACTGATGAATACGGTCCTGGTCCCACATCGGTGGAAGCCCCCAGCTTAAAAAAGTAATGGGTGCCACTGGACAAACCCTGGACCTCCACACTGGTAATGCTACCTAAAAGCAACATAGAAACAGCGGGAGCGACAAATGAAATGTTTGACAAAGACCATTTTAATTACATTTATCACACAATCCGATAAAGACAAATTTAACCATGTATCCATAAAATTTTAAAAAATCATTAATCAAATGTTTGCAGTTAAAAGAGAGAGCCGTGACAGCCGATACTCACCGTCTTGAGAGAGGTTTTCCCATAAATGCTCCGGCTGACTGAGGTTGCCACTGTACAAGATGTTGTAGCTGGTGATGATACCATTAGGCTCCAGCGGAGGGCGCCAGCTGACAAACACAGAGGATGAGTCCAGAGCGCTCAGATGGAGCTCCTCTGGAGGTGTGGAGGGCCCTGAAGGAGAGAGGAAGATTGGGTCAATAATTAGAGGCCAAAAATTAGACTTCACAGCTGCAAAAGGGAAATCCGTGTGTATGTATGTGTGTGTGTGTGTGTGTGTGTGTGTCTGACATGCAGTGTGAAGAACACCTGTGTTCATGCTGAGAGGGGATAAGCAGGGAAATGGGCGAATTGGGTGGAGCTCAGGTAGTGATACAGTGTGATGGGGCTACTGGTGCTAATAATGTCATTAAAAGTGGCCCACAGTCCTATGATCCAATGATCCTATGATCCAATGATCCACACACGTTTGAACACACACTCCCTTGCAGGCACATTCAAGAACACCTATACATGCATACATAAAAGGAGCTGCAGCCAAGTTTAGCGTGCTACCAGAATCAAAACATGGCAATATCAAGTCCAACAGAGTCTGAGCATAGACAAGGTAAAATGTTACGTGTCATGACTGTTTAGTGAGCTAGAGGAAATTGAAAGAAATAACTTATCATTTGGGTTCTTCTCTTTCCATTTATATTCAAACAAAAAATGTTGAGTGACTCTTCATCCTCTGACAGAAACGGGATCCTAATCATTCTCCCTCGTACTGAGGCCGCCTAGTGCAACTACACTTCTTTTTTTTTTTTTTTTGCCATATTGTGGTTCTTCTCGATGTTAGAGAAGAGTGTCTCACTCAAGGACACTGTTAGAATTGCAAGGGAAGAGGGTGTTTTCACTCATCAGTATTAAGTGGGTTGAAAAAAGAAACCTACATCCACAAATAAAGAGCCTTCAGATAATTAAATTATTGATTTTCAAAGCTAAACGTAAAACAGGATTGACTACAGTCACAGGGTCATAGACTACACTCACGGTCAGACAGAGTGGACTCCTCCACTGTACCACTGAAGGGTCCTACCACATCTACACCATTAGACTGCACCGCCAGCTCATAGCGAGTGAAAGGCTTCAATGTCCCCAGGAGAATCTCCTGAGCAGCACTGTAACACACAAGCACAAGAACCTGAGTTTTTAAATGTTAACCACGGGCTATAACATTGTGTTAGTACTTTAACCCTCGAGAACTGTTTGGTCCAAAAAAGGACATTTTTGTTGTTTTTATGTGTTTCTCTCCCAATAAATCAGTCAATTGAAAGGCTAAATATATGACATTTTGCCAGTAATTTTCTTTCAACTTTATTTTCTAAATTCCTTAATGCCTGTCATTGGAAGTGTATAGAATAGCAGATTTTCACTGTGTATACACATTACCTGATTGGGCCAAAAATGCTCCCATTGACTGCCATTATAACCACATATTTTTTATATACTATAAGCATATATGTGTATATATATATATTATATCTTTATATATTATATATGTATATTATATATATTACTATATACAATAATGCTGACATGTTTTTATGAAACTTGATCTTCATTGTCTGCAGCAAGACAATGACCCCAAAATCACCCCACAACCCAGAACACTGTCTGTGTTCACACACACCTGCAAAAACATTCATCCAATAGTTGTAATATCTTTATCAGAAGTATTAAACTGTGCACTAACTTGGAAATATTCCATATTTTGTGTTTTTCCCATTGGAAGAAAAACAGGGTTCTTATGGCAAAATCCATATAAACATATATAATAATAATAAAAAATATAATAAACTTTATATCTATGGATAGGGCTGAAGTAATGGAAAAGATCTGATGCATTGAAAAAAAAAAAAAATTCTGTATTACATTTTTTTTTTTTTTTTTACACGTTTATTAGACGTCTCTTTTTGGACCCGATTAGGTAATGTGTATAGCCATTTTAATCGGTTTTCAAGGGTTAAGGTTAGAAATTTCCCAAGCATTTTAGACATGATTACATTTCAAGTGCTAGTTTCCTGACCTAGTGTAATAGGAGACTAAAGATGCATTGGTGGTCCCAGCCGGGCTGCAGCGAATCGTGTAGTTGATGATTCGTACGTTGCTGAATCTCGGTTTCTCCCAACGCAGCCAGATGGAGGTGGAGCTGTTAGCCGTGGCTTGGATGCTACTTGGGGGTAATGGAGGAGGGCGCATGGGTGGTGACAGAGCTGAACACACATAAACATATCTGGCATGATTCTTTGAAAAAATGAATATAATTTGCTATTATAATCAGAAAAATACAGGGTCTCATTTATATATGAACTTACTCCTGCCATATGCTTTCTCCGTTCTTCCCTTCCACACAGCAGCAGCTCCGTCAGTCTGCTTGTTGAATGCCCAAACCCTTACCTCATACTGTCTGTTAGAAACTGAAAGATTAGAAAATAAATATAAAACATTACCAGCCCCGCATCTTTTAAGCAAAAAAAAATAAGCCAATGCAGCCTCTCACTATAACAAGATAATAAAGTATTGACATTAGATCTCGGTAATGAGTTAAATTAATTCAAGCAGTGCAATGTATCTCCAAATATCCTATCTGTATGCTTAAACCACAATTGCCAACTTTGTTGCAAATACTTGACAGCAATTTCACAATTTCATCCTTAGCTAAACCTGAGATTGCTTGTGACAGCAGTATGGGAATGAAAGCACAACAGTATGGCTCACAAGGACACCAAGAAAGCAGTGACTCAGAGAGTCCAAACTGGAAAAAAAAAAAACTTTCCAGAACTAAATACTTGTGTACGTATACAGCTGACTCACTTTATATTTAATTTTCTATAGAAAACTGGGATGGAATTTGGTTTAATATTTAGTCAAAGGAAGATTAATGAAATGCGTGATTAATTTGTGACTCATTTGACCTCTGTCAATGACTTACCCAATCCAGTCAGCAAATGATACCTGGCCTTCTTACGCAGTCTGATCATGTGGGTCTGTGTTGTCCTTTCTCCATTAGAAGATTCGTCAGTCTCCACCTCACTACAAGACAGCTTGTAGCCGGAGACCAATGTGTGATTGGGTGAAGGATGCCACGTCACATTGAGTGTGTTCACACGGGCTCTGACTTTCAGTTCATTTGGGGCAAAGATTACTGAAACATTTTAGAGAAAGAAAAGAAAATGACCAAGAATTCCACCCCATTCCATCTCTGAAGGAAGCAACTCTTATATTTTGCCAAAGAACCATGGCCTCGGATATAGAGATACTGACTCTCTTGCCAATTGCTCTGCACTCAGAGACAAAACACTCAGTGAATGCTGAAGATAATGCAGTGATAAAAGAATCATGAGCAAAAAGAGGAGATATTTGAAGAACTCTAAGCTACCTAAACTGAGCAGTCTCTTCACCTTGACTGTGCCTTAAGATATAACCCATAAATATCATACACCTTGCAAGAATCCAACGCCCACTCAGAATGTGTTTGTCTGAGCAAAAAAAAAAACCCCCAAAAAACAAAAATGTAGGTATTTTTAAACATTGGTGAATTTCCATAATGTGTTGACCTAAATGACCAGAACAAAAAAAAAAAAAAAACCTGGAAAGACAGACAGCTTTGGTGTTGTCCCTTACCCACGCTGTGGTCACTGTGGTTGTAATGTGCCAGAGTTTCATGCTGGGCCCACTCAGAGGGAATTCCAAAACCAACAACCGTTCCAGCTGCTATCCGCATCCGGTACATCTGGTTGGGCTGCAACTCTCTTAGTGTGAATTGAGTCTCATTGCCCCCAAGTTCAACTGAGAAAACACTGTCGTCTGTAGGAATATGGAATACACACATTAGTAACTCCCTGGATCTTCAGCTCAACAAGTAGACTTTACACTGATCACTCACTCTGATCCAGAGTACTATATTCAATGAGGTATCGGGTAACAGCTCCTCGACTGTGCTGTGAGGACAATGGATGCCACATAAGCCTGATGTCTGTGGGGGAGGTGCTGGCTATAGACAGCTGAGGAGGTGCACTTGGCACTGCAAGAAGGAATAAAGGACATATTGAACTATGGGACAACTTAAGGAAAATCCGAAAGTGCAGTATAATACCGCTACATGATCACTGAAGGCCAATTTATGCTCTTCATTAAAAAGGAATGAGGACACAGACCTTGCCTTACACCTGTCTTCTGCATTCATTCTGTGCATAATCATTCTACAGTGGCTATAATTCAAGCAATACGAGACAAATCTATAGAGACATGACAAAGAGGTAAAAAGTGAAATGGAAAAATGAGAAAACCCTCCATTCTCATGTCACATGGAAGACATCCACACACAACCGCGCGCACGCACGCACGCAAACACACACACACACACACACACACCTACAGGCAATTTGGAGTGTTCAATCCACCTAACGTGTTATGTTTTTGTAGGTGGGAGGAAGCCGGAGAACCCGGAGAGAACCCACGCAGGCAGTGTTTTCTAAGAAATGAATGATTGTATATTACTTATAAAGCCTTTCAATATCCAGCAGGAGTTATGTGTTTGGCAAGATAACAACTACTTTATGACAGAGTAGGCATTGAAGGCTGGCCTTATTGTACCTGAGCAAAAGTTGTATTACTCACCGTCCTC
Organism: Antennarius maculatus; assembly: GCA_013358685.1. NCBI lineage: Eukaryota > Metazoa > Chordata > Actinopteri > Lophiiformes > Antennariidae > Antennarius > Antennarius maculatus. The sequence goes on from CM023606.1 coordinate 2,965,669, forward strand.
CAACATCTCGACAGTAACTGGCAGCGACGGCCGACTAGCACCCATGGGAGAGTAAGCCACAGCAAAGAATGTGTACGCAGTATGAGGGAGGAGATCTTTGAAATGATACTCCGTGGTGTCATTGTTCATTGCGAACTGGTACTCCACATTATCGGATCCTGAAAGAAAGATGGGAATTTAAAAATTTCAATGTGTGTTTTTTTGTTCTTTTTTTTTTTTGTGTGTATGCACAGAGACACACAGACACACCTGCTGCACGATGGCAGTGCACAGAGTAACCAATGATTTGGTCTGAGTTGTATTCCGGCTTCTCCCAGGTTAGCAAGGCAGTTGTGCTGGAGTAGGGAATGGCAGACAGGTGTCGAGGAGGGCTGGGCAGACCTTCCCTTACAATAACTGTCAGCTTAGCTGTGGCACAGGCTGTGCCCAGCCCATTATCTGCTATACACTGGTAGTAGCCTGCATCCTCCATTGCCAGCTGATTGATGAGCAGGACTCCAGGGCTTTGGCTCTTCACCCGTCTGAATGACTTAATGGGTTGGCCATTCTTAAGCCAGTGCAACAGCGGAGGGGGCTCGCCAGAACTGTTGCACACAAACCTGGCTGTGTTTCCCCGGGAAAGAGACACCGTCTCAGGAGGCTGGAGAATAACAGGGGGAGCTGTTGGAAGTAGGAAACAAAAAAAAAACAAACAAAAAAAAAAGTAATTTGCTGGAGACATGATACAATTTAAATGTCAGATTTTGTATTACACCTTATTTTTTCAAAGGCAGATGAAAACAGCTTGGGTCAAAAATTATTACTGAGTGGAAGCAATGAGATCTAAACATTAATCCTACACCGCTGTCATGAAACCTTTTGCCAGGTAAATGACCAAACCTTCGGAGCGCACACATCAATCTTTTATCCGTCTAACCCAAAAGATTACTTGATTCAAATCAAAAGTGATTGGGAGCGCTAGCTAAAGCCGCTCACCACATAATATTACACTTACACATGAGCTTGTAGTTCACAGTTGTCAAAAGAATTATGCATGTATGTATTGCATATTTGAGAGAGAGAAAGAGAGAGACAACATATATCCTACCAGGCACAATCAGCTCAGCAGTGGCGATAACGAATTCTCTAGTCTTGGGCTTGTTGGCCCGACAGACGTAGATGCCAGAATGGTGACGCCTTGTGTCTTTGATGACCAGGTTTGTGGTGAGGATGACAACATCGGTAGAAATAGGTTTTCCATCTAATCAAAGTCAAAGAAAGCCAGTTCATACAATTCAATTCAAGGGGGGGGAAACAGAAATTGTCAATAAGTAATAAAAAAAAGCAAAGATATGTTTTTAGGCTATCAGGTGTGTGGTTGTCTGTCTCTGTGTGGCTCCGCGGCACACTGGCGTCGCGCCCGGAGTTTGCCCCGCCTCACGCCTTTAAGCCAGCTGGGATAGGCTCCAGCTCCCTGTGACCCGCTACGGCGGATAAAGCGGCGATTAGAAGATGGATGGGTGGATGGATGGGTGGGTTGGATATGCAATTACAAAAAAATACCAGCAGGTGTCTCTGTGACTTTTTAAACGGAATGACTTCGGACAAGTGACAAAAAAATTTTAAAAAAAAAAAAAAAAGAAATAAAAAAGAAATAGACAAAATAGCACAAGATTAACATGTCTTTAATCTTTGATATTTATTTAATACTGTATATCCACAGCTTCGTACTGAATAAGATAATAAATTAAGATAACGATCATCTACAAAGACACATAATTCATGTTATAATTCTTTTTTTTTAAATGCCGTAAATACGATATGGTCACTAACTGTTATAAAAAGATATAGTTATCAATACAATCTTCTGTATATATAAATGTTTCTGGTGGTTAATTATGACAGGAAACACAAATTCAGCTTGTCGTGATCATTTCTATTTCATTCATGCTTAGATTTAAAGAAACTATTGGTATGAAAGTCTCATTGTGTAATTTTAACATTTTTTCTGTAAGTATGACATTAATAGAAAGAATGGCGTGTAACTAAAGCGTAGTACGCCCAGCAGAAGAGAAAAACAAACAAGATGAGAAGCACTCTGAGACTTGAGTGAATAATGTGTGTTACCTTGTCTGCTCCAGGACACCAGTGGCTTCGGCTGGCCTTGTGCCATGCACTCCATCACAGCAGGACGGCCTAACATGACTGTGGCATTTTGAGGTGGTGCAACAATTGTCACTTTGTTAAGGGATTCAGTAGAGCCTATAACAACAAATGCATACTTTGGTATTAAGGACCAGCAAATACTAGATACATTTTCAAGTATAAAAGGTATTGAAAGGTTTACATTTGCTTTCAAAGTTCACACCTATTGGACAGTAAGTTCACCCTTTCCCCTGTTGAGGTCCAAAGGGTAAGACACCGACAGAGATTGGCCTGCTTTTTTTTTTTTTTTCAGAATAATCAATGTAGTTCACATTTTAATTTCATGAAAACATCCAAACATCTCTTAATTTGCATTATAAATAAACAAAAATGAAATTCACTTGCATTATCAATAAATGAATGCATTATTTTAGGCTGAACTGAGCTTAACAATAAGATAAGTCTGAAAATGGAGGTCACACATTACATCTTGCCTTCCAAAATTCAATAAAGAATGAGATTTATTTTTTCCACATGCAGCCCATTGAGCCTCAGAAGGATCAGTACAATTGGGCCAAAGTATGTGTTAGTACTTAGATTAGTGACATGACATTTCTGACTAGAACAGGATTCTGAAGGTGAAGTTTCATTATAAACTCGGCATGAGAGGAAACATTATCTCTCGTGTTTGATTGGTTGTTGTTGTTGTTGTGTAAAGTTGCTTTGGAAATCTAGTTCCACAATGTCCAACTTCCCTTGAACAGAATGGAAAGCTGCTGCCCACAGTTTATTCCTTCATTGTTCATTCATTCATTTGCTTCTTTTTCTTTTCATACGCAGTGAGGAGCACCATGGGCGGTGATTGACGTAAAATATTTCCCCATCGATTCCTCTCTGATAGCATTTCATTTACAGACAGGTATATGCCTTCCACTCTAGTGTGTGTTGGAAGTACTATGACACCACAAATATCCCCAAAGAATTATTTTCTCTCTGCATGGTAAAATCTAATCATGTGCTTGTAGTGCTGTGTGGGAATGAGCGAGGAGCGATGAAGATTGGTCATACAGTGCTTTGAGAGGACTTATGTTCCATGTCCATGCCTCAGCATTCTGTAGGTAAATTTATTCCTCTTACATACAAAACGGCATCATAAAACCACATTATGGATAACTCATTGGGATTATGTACAGAAATACTGGTTTATGCATTAAGTTTCAACACTGCCTTTGTGAGAGATATGCATCAGGGTGCTTCTTCACAGTAGTCCTAACTTTATGAGGACATGGATGTAGAGGTAGTGCCAAGATAAAACATGGAAGAAACTTGAAAGGGACATTGTAAGGAGCAGAATGTTTCATAAGTTCTACATCTTCTGAAGGTAAATTACAGTAACTTGATCACATCCAGCAGTTAAAGCTGGGACTGGGTGCTGCAATATTTGGCTGTTGATGTACTGTATATGATGTTCAGATGACTAATTTTTTCCCATTTGTGGTTTAAAAATTTTAGTGAGGGTAAATTGAAATAACATACAGAACAAAGCCTGAAAAGTGACCCTTCTGACACGATGTCACGTAATTACAGAGACAGTTCAGTGATTGCTACATACAGTAAATCCTGCACAAAACGGATGCATTGGTTTATAAGTGTAGTGTGTACATGAAATAGAACTGAAAGTTCAATGATTGTATAAAAGCTTTTTTGATGAATCTCAGCAAATGAAGTCTGAAGGACATCCAATGTAAGCATTTGTTTCTAATACACAATTCCACCTTAAAGTGCTTCCCATATATTTGCAATTAGAAATGGAGAGAGAAAAGTATAGATATCTATATTGAAAGGTCATTGAATTCTTTAGTAGGCAAATCAGAAAGACATGAAACATATACACATGAGTCCCTCAAGGTATGAGCTGCTCCACATGAGTCATTTGAGTCACAAGGCGTACGTATTTTTGTTCAATATGATCAAAATCTAAGATACAAACTATGTTTCGGAACACGACTGGAAATTAATGGATGAATACAAAATCAGCTGGGACTGCAACCTATTTTTTACCATGTGTTGGCGGATGGATACTACATTAGTTAAGAACACATGGGTGGATGGATACAACATCAAATGAGACAGGATCTCGTTCTCTTTTGCCAAGTAAAAACGTAGCACGTGTGCCCATGACTTTTGCATTTCTTTTCATACTTTACAATTGTTTGCGTAACTTACGCATAATGACTAATACACAGGCAAAGAATGCTTTTCATATTATAGAGGGTTTTCCTGTTTTGTTTTTTTTTACAAGGCTGGAATGGATTAAAATGATTTTAGTTATTCAAATGGGGATTACTTGGAGATGTTTGGCTTACAAAATCAATCATGGACCATACTATTGCGTGTGTGTGTGTGTTCAATTTTTTTTCACGGCGGCACGGTGGTGCAGTGGGTAGCGCTTTCGCCGCACAACAAGGTGGGTCCGGCTTCGAACCCCACTCTGTGTGGAATTTGCATGTTCTCCCCGTGTCTGCGTGGGTTCTCTCCTGGTTGCCTGGCTTCCTCCCACCTGTCATGTGATATCGTACGGCAATTCTACTGGCTGATGGTATCCGGAAGTGCGCTCTGTTCCGTCAGTCTCAGACTTTCGTTAGACACAAAAGTGCTTTTAACAGTCGATACGAGTGTGGGAAAAGGTAATACCGATAGAAGGTGGTTTAATATCAGTATGGGGAGGGTTCATAAACCTTTAAATTACCATAAATAATAAGATAAATAGATGGCGATCTTGATTGCGGATTCCTTAATCGCGTGTGGTTCCTGGAATGCATTAACCGCAAAGAACGACGGCGGACTGTATTTCTAGATATTCTTCAAAAGATCTACCGAGGGATTAATAAAGGAATTTTCTTAATCTTCTAAACACGGAATTTCACGTTATGGGGGGGAAAAAACTTTAACAAATTTTAACTCAAAAATAGATATTTAAATATATATACAGAATTTTAGAATTTTTACAACCAATACGGCTACAAAAAAAAGGACACAGTCCAAATACTAAATCACAAGAGAGGGTGCCGTTTTATTAGCCTAATAAATAATAAATAAATATAAAGAATTCATTCCTTCAACTCATATCTCATTTTTGAAATTTGTCTTGCAGCTCGGAGCAGTGCCCATCTGCTTAATCTAGCACTACAAAGACCTCACCTGTGGTGACAGTGAGCTTGGCTTCATGACTGATGTCCTTCCTAGCAGAGTTGAACGCGACACAGCGGTATACACCCTCATCCTCCTTGGTCACCTCCAGAATCTGGAGCACCCCATTAGGCAGGGAAATGAACCTGTTGCAACAGGAGCAAATGGTGAGGAGAGGGTGCCAAGAGACGGAAAGTGAAACATGGCAACTGAGCCAGCAACAAAAACAAGTAAACAATTTGTGAATATTATCTCTTTAGGTCACAACCTCACAGCCTTTTACTAGTGGTATCATAGCATGCTCAATACAATAGTCTGTACAGATGGATGGGAGAGACATCTAATGTAGAGGAGAATCGAGAGAAGTAGAGGGAATCAGGAAGGCAGAATCAGGAAGGCAGAGTACCAAAAAAAAAAAAACTTCTTGACAGTCTGCCAGGAAGTCCATGACCCAGTTCCCTGTGGTTGGAGGCAGTCCCAGCTCTGACAGCTTCTGCACCAGGGTCTGTGGGATGATGGTGTTAAACGCTGTGGTGAAGTCCAGGAAGAGCAGGCGGATGTATGAGTGATTTTTAAACAATTTATTTGTGAAAACGGGTGGCCAATAAGTATTGGGCAGCCAGCAAAAGTTAGTTTTAATACTTTGTAATATAGCCTTGGTTGGTAATGACAGAGGTCAAATAGTTCCTGTAGTTCCTGACCAGGTCTACACACACTTTAGTTGGTATTTTGGCCCACTCCTCTGCACAGATCTTATCTAGAGATGTGATGTTTGAGGGCTGTCGATTGGCCACACAGAGTTTTAACTCCCTCCACAGGTTTTCGATTGGGTTGAGGTCTAGAGACTGGCCAAGCCACTCCAGAACCTTGATATGCTTTTTATGGAGCCACTTCTTGGTTTTTCTGGCTGTGTGCTTTGGATGGTTATCATGCTTGGAAGACCCAGCCATGTTCCATCTTCATTTCTCTGACCAAGGGAAGGAGGTTTTTACCCAAAATGTCACAATACATGGCCCCATTCATCTCGCCATTGATACAGACCAGTCTTCCTGTCCCTTTTGCAGAAAAGCCTCCCCAAAGCATTATGTTTCCACCACAATGCTTCACAGTAGGAATGGTGTTCTTGGGATGCAACTCAGCATTCTTCTTCCGCCAAATACATCGAGTGGTGTTTAACCCAGAAAATTCAATTTTGTTCTCATTTGACCTCATCGCATTCTGCCAATGTGGGAGACAGTCCACATCTTTGGCAAATTTCAGACCGGCCTTTAGCTGTTTTTTGTTTAGTAAGGGAACCTTTCGGGTAATGCAGGATTTCACCTAATGATGATGTGGTGTGTTACTTATTGTCATCTTTGTGATGAAAATAAGTGGTCCCAGTTGTCTCCAAAGCATTGAACAGTTACCGCCATGTAGTTCTGGGCTGATTACACACTATTCTCCAGATCATTTGAACTCCATGAGGTGAGATCTTGCATGGAGCTCCACTTCCAGGGAGGTTGTCTGTGATGTTACACTTCTTCCAATTTTCTAATAATTTTCCAACTGTTGATCTTTTCTCACAAAGTTGTTTATCAATTGCAGTTTGACTCATCCCAGCTTTGTGCAGTTGTACAATTTTATCTCTGGTGTCTTTGGGAAGCTCTCTGGTCTTGCTCATGGTAAAGACTGGAGTCTGACAATGTGAAGGTGTGTGTAGGTGTCTCTTGTGCATCTAATCAGTTCAAACAGGTGCCGTTCATACTGTTAACAAATGGGAGCCGGAATAACTTCTTAAAGAGCGATTGGTCTGTGAGTGAATGGTCTATGAGGGACAGAAGGGTTGTTTGTTTTCTAGCTGCCAAAAACTTATTGGCCACCCATTTTCACAAATAAATTGTTTAAAAATGATAGAATATGATTTCCTAGATTTTTTTTAAAAATTTTCTCTCTCACACTTGATGTATACCGATGATGAAAATTACAAATCTCTATTTTTTTAAATGGTTGAACTTGGAAATTTTTTATTGCCCCACTGTATGAGCAACAAGCTGTTTGTGAGTCTTGCAGGTCTACAGCAGCTATTAGCACTCAGTCAATAAGGTTGGGGGAAAAAAATTCCAAGGCGCCAGGGCCAGCAAAGCCACAGAGAAATGTCAATATCACTAAGTGCCCCAGAAAATTATTCTATTTGTGAGAGACAACTGACAGAGAGTGAAAATAAGTCCATATCTGAAAGGTCAACATTTTGAAAATGTTTCTTTTTATAAGACCATAAACAGGTTTACAGTCAGGGAACACAGTTAGACATGTTAAAACCAAGTGTCACTGAGGAGAAGACAGGAGACAGAGCTGGAGGTAGCAGAGATGAAGATGCTGAGGTTCTCTCTGGGAGTGACCAGGAAGGATAGGATCAGGAATGAGTACATCAGAGGGACAGCACATGTTAGAGGTTTTGGAGATAAAGTCAGAGAGGCCAGACTGAGATGGTTTGGACATGTCCAGAGGAGAGATAGTGACTATATTGGTAGAAGGATGCTGAGTTTTGAACTGCCAGGCAGGAGGCCTAGAGGAAGACCAAAGAGGAGGTTTATGGATGTAGTGAAAGAGGACATGAAGGTAGTTGGTGTGAGAGAAGAGGATGCAAAGGACAGGGTTAGATGGAGGCAACTGATTCGCTGTGGCGACCCCTGAAGGGAAAAGCCGAAAGGAGAAGAAGAAGTATGTTTATATTTAATTGAATATAATGCCAAGCCAAATAAAATGAGCATTATATGCAAGGTCATTTTAGTCAAGATAGTGTTGCTGCTTCTAATCCCCTGTGGGACTCAGTGTGCATGTGAGCTCTACCGATAGATCTGCAAACCAACAGCAGCACAACATATGTTTTTGCCACATTAACTTATTTTTATTTGTCATTGAACTGGATTTTAGCAACATATGAATTTCAGTTTACCGAGGGCAATAGCCAACTTGATTTCTATAGTACAGTGGTCTTCTCACCACTCAGAATTTACATGAAATTCCTTCCTACATTGTACATATGTGTTTTTCCTTGGTGAAGGTTTTCACTAATTGTTATTTAATTACTAACTGTTAAATGTAATCCATGATGCAATGGACAGGAATTTAATATTATAAAGAGTTATATAGATCAACAATAATAAATAATGAGCATTAAATATAAGTGAGTTTTAGTAACTGAAATCCTCACACAAATCTGAGCTATTGCATCATCCATTCATAGATATAAGGCAAAGGAAGACAGACACAAAAATTTTAGAAAAAAAAATTAAGGATGACAACTATACACTGAAAGGTCACCTTGGTTCTTCAGGGACAGCCACTTTATTCTTTTCCCATGTAATTATGGGTGTAGGTGCTCCCTCGGTCTGGCACTCAAAGCGGGCAGCCCCACCCACAGGCACAATCTGAGGTGATGGCTGCTGATGGAACTCAGACAGACCTGGGGACAAAGAGGTGATGGAGGTTATGAGCCATTATCAAAGCAAAAATTAAAAAAAAAAAAAATAGATGATCTATTTATCAAGTCCAACATCAATATATCTGTCCACCAGGAGATTTTGGAGCAATTCATGTTTCCATCAGCTGATATCCTTTAAGGACACGCTGATTTTTGTTTCTACCAAACTAGCTCAGTGCAAAAGGTTTCACTGCCCATAGAGCAAGAACACCTGGCAGCTGGTTTTCTGTCCATAGTGTTACTGTATGTGGTTTACCATCTGACTTGCATGAATGAAACCCCATGGAGAATCTGTGAGGTATTACGGTATTAAACAGCAAGACTAGAGGTCAGACCCCACAAAACATGAGCTGAAGGCTGCAGTCAAAGCAACCCAGGCCTTCATAATACCATAGCATTGCCACAGGCAATCAATGACATGCATCGCCAAAGTAGTGTAGAAATGCATTCAGAAAGATATTGGATTAAGTATTTAGTGCATCAATTTACACAATTTATAGAATTTAGATTTTTCCGTATTAGAAATCTTTTTTTTTTTTTTTTACTGATCTTGTGAAATATCCTTTTTGAAGGAGTGGCGCAGTAGGTAGCGCTGTCGCTGCACAGCAAGGCGACTCCGCGTTCTCCGAGTCCAGCTCTTCACAGAGTTTGTGTGTTCTTCCTGTGTCTGCGTGGGCTCTCTCCCGGCTCTTCGGCTTCCTCCCACCTCCAAAATCAAGCACTTCAGGTGAATTGCACCCCAGAGCTTTTGTGTGGCTCGGCATCGTGCCCGGAGTGTACCTTGCCTCACGCTCCAAGTTCGCAACCACTCGACCCACGACAGAGGAAGAAGCCGGTAATCCTTCCGTATAGCATTATACGGAAGGATGGACCTGCATTATGCTATAATTTGATGTTTTAGCACCTAAGATAGGCATACACCTTAATATTAACAACAAAACAAGGAATTTACATATACATTACACCATTGTGACACCATCTGTAACATTTATGAACAACCAGTTTGAGTCACCTTCATTAAACCAAAAATACAAGGATGGCTGAGCACTGAACTGTCTGCGGTAGAAGTAGGAGAGAAAAATAACACATGGCTTGTAATTGTTTGTCATATTATTTAAGATTATTAGAGTTGCTGTTTAACTGTAGCTTTTCACAGATCATTTAAATACCATTGAATGTTATTATTTTTGTGATATCATCAGGCTTGGCAAGATTAATTCTTTTTCTAGATGAAATCTTAACAAGGCTCCAAGTTACATATTACATTCAGTCACACACACGCACACACACACGCACATACACACACACACACGCACACACACACACACACACACACACACACACTTACTTTGTGGATAATACTGAGCACCAGGAGGCAGCAGTGAGCACTGGATGTGGGCCCCTAACCTCTGACACTAAGAACACAACTAGTTAGCTGCACCAGTCACTTTGCCTCTAGCTGTGACTGAGCTAAATGTTGGGGGTGGATTCAAAAGGAACACGGAGAGAAAGCAGACACAGAAGGCAATTAAAGGAGGCAAACAAAGCAAAACAGTAATTACACATAATATCAGTAATACTAATATATAACTATCTGTAAGATGTTTTCTTCATGTGGAGCAAAACTACAGAACTATTGTAATTTAAACCTGATCCACACTAGGATTGCGCATCGTCTGGATTTTAGCAATTACAGTATTTTCCGCATTATAAGGTGCACTGGACTATAAGGCGCACCTCCAATGAATGGTCTATTTTAAATCTTTTTTCATAAAAAGGTGCACTGGATTATAAGGTACATCTGATAATAAGGCACAGCTTTAATGAATGGCCTATTTTAAAACTGTTTTCACCATAACAGGGCGCACTGCATTATAAGGTGCATAGAACAGAAACTACTGTAGTGCTGTGGCTGCATTGTGCATCCATTAGATTGAAAGGGATTGCATTCAAGATTTCTGTATTCTACTGGGCTGCTGACCATATATGCAACAGCGGAAGTTGAGGTTACAGCTGAGAGCTGAGAAGTTATCTGAGAACTCATCTTCAATGAATGGCCTATTTTAAAAACGTTTTTCATATATAAGGCACACTGGATTATAAGGTGCACTGTCGGTTTTTGAGAAAATTAAAGGCTTTCAGGTGCACCTTACGGTGCGGAAAATACTGTAATCTTCCTGTTCCCAAGCTGCCTTATGGTTCCAGTTCTTGACGGTTCTAAATGATAATTTAAAATAAGCCATTATAATACAATAATAAATAGTAGTGACATCATTGTATAAATTGCCTTATTGTAAATAGTTTTACAATAAGGCATGTTTGAAGAAAAACAAATTGATTTAATAAAAAATGTATAGCATTAAATAATAAATACTGGTAAATCGATGTATTGTTTTAAAAACAAAATGTGATTCGAAGAGCAGTAATGTTTTTATGGTTAAAATGTGACAAGGAACAAAAGTATCTATTGGTAAAGGGCCACTCTTTGTAGGACAAACACTTGTTTTGATCAGTCAACTTGCCAAGGCTTAGTGAAAAGGAGTGTTTCTTCTGAAGCTTTGCTATAAGACATTCAAATTGTGAATGTGCAGCTCTGAAGCTGAAACAGACAAAGAAACTAGAAAAAGTTTGACATGCTTTCAAAGGCTTTTGTACCTCTTGTCATAACAAGGTAATTACCCTTTTGTTCAATGTTTGCACTTTGTGCCGTTCTGTATTCTAATTTATTTTCATGCCACATGTTGATTTATTTGCACTATTTATTTGCACTAATTACTAACAGACTAACCATGAGTGACGACATAATAATTTCCCTACAGGGATCATTAAAGTGTACTTCTTCTTCTTCTCCTCAGATGTCGCTTAAAACTAGAATTTGGTTTCTATAAAATGACAAAAGACCTAAATAACTTTAGGAACATATGGTGTCACAAAAATGTCCTATGCACTTTAATTGATGATCAACTCAATTTTGCAAACTTCCTGATATAATGCACTGATTTTAAATTGTATTTCCTCTTATTTATTGGTTTTTAGTGTTTTTGAAGTTCTTTAGTGTTTTCATCTGATGTAAAATTGTAAAATGTTTTGAATGTGATTAAAGTGTTTTTGCAAAAATCAAAAAAATCTTCTCCTTGCTCTTCGTCTTCCTCTTCTTCTTCCTCATCTCCTACTTCTATGTTCATTCACAAATATAGTTCTAATGCTATTAGGGAGATGTGATTGCATACAGGATGTGCCTGTTCAAGGACAGAGTTAACTCATTTCAGAGATGAGAAGCATTTAGAAGGAATGCAAATTGCTTCAAAAATCCCAGGTTTCATTAAATTTTAAACAGATGTGAGACACTTAACCTCTACTTTGCCTAAGATTTGACTCAACAACTTACTCAGTACTCGGGTGTCAGCTGTTTCATTGAAGCAACTCCTGTGCTAATTAACACTGACGCTTTTGTATTGGTATTTGTATTGTTGTAGATACTTTATTTGCATTACGCTAGTATGAACTAGCTAAATGCACTGTATGGCCAAAACCATTTAGCTTGCTTTGCACTACAGTCTGCTGCTTATGTATATAAAATTTGGTGCATTACTAAAAATTTGGTTAATTTTTTTTTTTGTGTGGGGGGGGGGGGGGCGAGAGCGGGAATCGAACCGCCGATCTTAGAACATTGGACGACCCACTCTACCTCCCGATCTACCACTGAGCCACTGCCGCCCCAATGTTTGCTGTATTTTTAGTATAGATAAAATCGGGTAATCAGAGGGATTAATGTCCTCTTAGCGCCATTAAAATACTTGTAAGTTTTATCTTGTTAATCTATCAAACTATTTCAATCAGGACTAAAGTGGGACTCGGCCAAGTCGTCCAGCCAAAATGGCTCCCATACAGCAGCAGCTAGCTTGGCTAAAACACTGCATAATGGCAGAGGCACAACGGTGTGTAATTTGACTTTAAAGAAACATTGAAGGGGACATTTGCGCCCCAACAATCCACACTACCACACGACATTGCTTTAAGTTTAACTTAAAACCAAATGAAAGCGTTTCCAAACTCAAGATTTAAAAACCCATATCCTGAGAAACTGCTCGACAAACAGGGTGTTCTATCCAAGATTACCCCGAACACACCAACTGTTGGCCATGGCAACAAACTGACCATCTGTGTTTTCCTATTACACTGGGAACAAAGTTTCTCAATGAGCATGCAGAGAAAAAACAAACTTCCTCACTCATAGCAGCAAAGAACAGGTGATTCATCTCAGACAATGTTGCGATGACTGTTGCATAGCTGGCTTTGCAACATGAGTTCATAATTAACCCTTACCACTTCCACTCATTACCCAGCATAGTGCTCTTGTGTAAACAGTCACCTGTAACACTACCAGAGTGTGTGAAAGCATGCCAGACTGTCTGCCCGTGTGTGGGTGTATACAAGTGTAAACTTACAGTTATTTTTACTTCAGTGTTTACTGTTGTGTGTCATGTCATGGCATAGACAGCTTCAACTGGATCACTTGTCTTTTTATATGCTCGAGTGAGTGGGTATGAGTTGCAGTCGAGCACATTAGTTTGCCTCAATGCAAACAAGGACAGCAGGTTTTTGAAGAAGAAACATTGTACAATCCATGATGGATCAATGACGACTGGCTCAGCTTCCACCACAAATCTAATAAAGCATAAGTCATCATTCTATTACCACGATTCTGTGAGTGTCCCTTAACATGAAATTCCATGGCAGGTCTGTCTGGCGATGTGCAGAACACACCCTCTGTGATTTTTCGAAGTTGACATTGCTCTGCCTGGATCTGTAATGGCACATTGGAGTAAATTTTCAAAATAAGACCCTCAGTAATAAGCAGTTTTCAAATGACAAACTCTTTATGTGTATTAAACACAGTTTTAGACAGTTCCTCCTAAAGGGCTGAAAGCAAGTTTTGTCCTACTTTATGACTTCTTTTTCATTTTTCTCTCTCATTCAGTCTCTATCCTTGCTCTTTACTTTATCCAGAGTTTTTCTCTGTCTGTCCGTCCCTCTATCTATGCCCCACACTTTGGCCCCACAGCTATCAGATTGCATCTTTTTCCCCTCCCCCTGTGCAAGCAGATAATTCCACCCATGACCTTTTTGCTACCCAGCTTTCAGGCTGACTAACAGCAGACTGTAAATCTTTGATGTACATTTACAGGGAACAGTATTCTGCTGTTAATGTAACTTAGAGACATGCTGTAAAAACTGCAATGCATGGAGAAATAAAATGTGATTACAATTCTTTTTAGAGAACATGATCATTTACACAAATGTACTTAAATTAGCATTCTGATAAGGGCAAAGAGAACTGTGGCAAAGAAAAAAATCAAAATTTAATATAAAATTTAACAGGCCCCATCACTATTATGTCACAGATGTCCAGAGATGCATTGATATGGAAATCACCTTTGGGTACACAGAGTAGAATTACTCTTGCTTGCTTGTCTGTACCTATAATATTGTAACAGGGTTATTAAGGACTATAATCTATTTACATCTGCTTAAAAAACACTGGACAAAATTCAATGAAATTTCACACATGCTTTGTAGAAGCCATAACAGTGTGTATGGCATGATTGATTTCTTAAGATTTTTTGTTTGGTTAACATTTGGACTTGACGTTCGGTGATTGGTGGTGGTGTGTGTGTGAGTTCTGTGAATGTGCAGTTTATACATTTTGAAAGTTTTACCTGCCGAAAAACAAAACATACATCAAGTCAATATATACAACATGAGTTCCACTCATTACCCAGCATAGTGCTCTTGTGTAAAACAAAAGGTGACTTTTTTTTGACCGGCCAAAAAAAAAAAAGTCACCGTTTGGGTTTCAATATGCAAATCGCAGCGTTATGATCAGGGGTTGCTCTGGTTGGTCAAGTCTAGGCTCAGCAATATTATTCAGCAAAAAAATTAAGTCAGCTGAGTATCTGAATGTACTGCATGACCAGGCAATCCCATAAATGGATTTTTTCTCCGGGATGGCACGATCATATTCCAGGACAACAATGCCAAAATTTATCGGCCTCTAATTGCGAAAGAGTGGTCCAGGGAGTGTGAGGAATCATTTTGACACATCAATTGGCCCCCACAGTCCTGAGCTTAACCCCATTCAAAGTCTATGGGATGTGCTGGAGAAGACCTTGCCAAGTGGTTTGACTCCTATCGTCAATACAAGAACTCGGCCAAGAATTAATGCAATTCTGGACAGAAATAAATGCTGTGACGTTGTACGAGGTTGTCGAAACAATGCCGCGGCAAATGTGCACTGCAATTAAAGCTACAGGCAGTCCCATGAAATATTAGAGTGTGTGACGTTTTTTTGGACGGGCAATTGTATCTTCAATTGCTTATCCGGGGCCAGGTCGTGGGGACAACAGTCTCAGCAGGGATCCCCATACTTCCCTCTCCCTAA
Organism: Antennarius maculatus; assembly: GCA_013358685.1. Classification (NCBI taxonomy): domain Eukaryota; kingdom Metazoa; phylum Chordata; class Actinopteri; order Lophiiformes; family Antennariidae; genus Antennarius; species Antennarius maculatus. The sequence continues at coordinate 2,980,887 of CM023606.1, forward strand.
ACACCTCTTTCTCAGGGATCCTGAGGTGTTCCCAGGCAGCCAAGAGACATAGTCTCTCCAGCACGTCCTGAACACCTAGCCTGAACACCTCTGCAGGGAGGCATCTAGGAGGCATCTGGAACAGATGCATGAGCCAACTCAGCTGTGGAGGAGCAGTGGGCTCTGAGATCCTCCCTGGTGAGAGGAGAACCATTAGAGAACCATGGCCTGCTGATCTTCATCCCACTCACGTTGCACTCAGCTTTAAACTGACTCAGTGCACGCTGATGAGGCAAATAGGACAACATTGTCTGCAAAAAGTAGAGATGAAATCCTTTGGTCTCCAAACCAGACTTCCTCCGGATCCTGGCTGCGCCTACATATTCTGTCCATAAAGATTATTAACAGAACAGTGGACCATCTGCTGTGGACCTCCACCTCCCATCCACCAGTATCACCTAACCATCGACTGGGGTCCTACTGCCTCTGTTCCTTCGTGCCGCCATACAGTCATCTACGCAGCTGTAATTGTGCCTTGACTTTAGCAACCTTAACCATATTGACACTGTCTTCATCTGGCCCATCTGTCACTCTCTCTCTGTCTCTCTCTCTCCGACCCTGTTCTTATCTTCCTTTGATTTCTTTTCCACCCAACTGGTCGAGGCGGATGGCCGCCCAAAAGAGTCTGGGTCCTGCCCGGAGTTTCTTCCTCATCGAGGGAGTTTTTCCCCACCACTGTCACTTATGCTTGCTCTGGAAGGTTCAGTTGGGTTTCTCTGTCTGTTAAAGCGCTTTGAAATGTCTGCTGCCATGATTAAGCGCTATATAAATAAAACTTGATTGATTAATTGATTGATTGAACAGTGATAGAGGCTCTGCTGATGTCCAACATGTACCTGGAACAGGTCTGACTTATTGCTAGTAATGCAAACCAAGCTCCGGCTTTGGTCATACAGGGACCAGACAGCCCTCAGGAGAGGTCCCCGAACCCCATGCTCCCAGAGCACTGCCCAGAAGATACAAGGAGGGACACAAACGAATGCCTTTTCTAGGTCCACAAAGGTGGTTGGGCAAGCTCACACGAACCCTCAAGCACTCGATGAAGAGTGTAGAGCTGGTCCAGTTTTAAGCGACTGAGACTTAGGACTGTGATCCCCTTATAGTTGAAACACACTCTCCGGTCCCCTTTTTTTAGAAGGACTACCACCCTGACCTGCTAATCCAGAGGTACTGTCCGCAATTGTCATGAGATGTTACAGAGATGTGTCAACCAGGACAATCTTGCGTATCCAGAGACTTAAGGTACTCAGGGCAAATCTCATCCACCCCCGGTGCCTTGCAACCAAGAAGTTTGGAAATCACCTTGGTGACTTCAACTTGGGTGATGGACAAGTCCACCTCATTGTCCACGTGAGTGTTGAATTCCTCTGGAAGAACAATACAGTAGAGTCCCCAATCAGAGGACTACTCAGTACCCCTCCTAGCGACTTCAAGAAGGCCAGGTATTCCGCACTGCTGTTTGGCCTGTTGGCTGAAACATCAGTGAGACACCTGTTCCCAACCCAAAGGGGCAGAGGCCCAGTCACCAGGCGCTGACATACAAGCCCCAACCCAGGGCCTGGCTCCAGGGTGGGGCCCCAGTTGCGTCATACCGGGCGACGTCATTCTTGATGTCGAAGAACTAGGGTTTTGAGACTGCTCTTAGCTTGGTCCATCACCCAGGACCTTTTTGCCAGGGAGACCCTACTAGAACCATAAAGCCCCTGACAACATAGCTCCTGGGATCATTTGGGCGCTCAAACTCCTCCACCACGGTAAGGTGGCAGTTCTACGGGGAGAAAATATTGTACATGAAATATAACGAAAATATTGTACATGAAATACACTGGGGGCGGCAGTGGCTCAGTGGTAGAGCGGGCGGTGGAGCGGGTTGTCCTATGATTCAAGATCGGTGGTTCGATTCCCGCTCCCACCCAAAGAAAAATACCCGGAGGTGAGCTGACAGTGGGAGGTGTCAGCTCACATCCGGAGCACGGCCGAAGCGCCCTTGAGCAAGGCGCCATCCCCTTTACATAAAAAAATTGCTCATTTGGGGCGCACAAAGAAGGAGCTGCCCGTCACTCTACCTTCCTTGCATGCCTACAGGCCCCCTTGTGTATGTGTGTGTGTGCTACAGGGGCCTGTACTCACTAATATCTCTATGCATGCGTTTGAACCATTAGAGTGTGCGTTCTTAATTTCCCTTTGGGGATCAAACCAGTACATTAAAAAATAAATATATAAATTATTTATCCTTTTCGGTATGCTGCCTTTTTAACTTCATAAAGGTGTTCAATCTGAAATCAAATCTGAAATCAAATCTGCTTATAGTAATGACTTACAACAACTTAACAAAGCAGATGTGACAAACTTGTTTGTTCCATCTTGCATGTAACCCTTTTGGTTGACAATGTTTCTTAGGTGAGTGAATAAGTTGTACATTTTGAGAATTTGATGAAGATTTTTTTATGTTCCGCTTGCCACATTTATAACTCATTAAAACCATGTGACTCATGCAGATTAGAAATGGCGAGGAAGACATACACTAATGTAAAAATGCCAAATTAAGTCAAAGATTGTGCGTACTAAAGAAAAATGTGTACAAACTGTCTCTGACTGTTGACATAAAAAATTTACTGTTGTGTTTTGTAACTGCATGCATCATATTAATATGGATGAGGCAGACCATGCTTTATGACATCAACCAAAATAGGAGTCAGGAAAATTAAATTCATCTTATAATGAGTAAGGTTAACTGGTCCAATTAAAAAGATTTTCAGAATGATAATCAACAATTGGATGGATCTGTTAATATGCACACTATACATTGCCAAGACAAGAGTGAATTAGAGACTGAAGTACTGAAGTTCTACTTCCATATTTCACCAGCATTAAAGAGGGACTGTTGTCTTTCTCCTTTTCCAACGCATTTGCATGCTTCAAGACTAGGACATGTGCATTATATACTGCAAAAGTCAAACCGAAGCGGGTGGATTTCGAAAAAGTTTTCACAGATGTGATCTCTGCTATGGTTTCTCTTCAGCAACATTTCTACCAAATGGACACAGTAGAAAACACAAATTGCCATTTACCATCAATGTCAAGGAAGTTTGGTTTCAATCTCCTGAATCTATTTTGTCTATTTCACAGCCTCTCACCACTAATTTCATTCAAAAATTGCACACAAATGCGCACACACACGCACGCACACACACACACACACACACACACACACACACACACACACACACACACACACACACACACACACACACAGACACACACACACACAAACTGAAGGTCATTCTTAATGGTTTCTGGAACCTTTCTTTTCACCATCACCACAAACTCTTTTCAGTTATTTCCACCTTCCCACCATTCATTTAACACCCCATCCCTCCCCTTTATTTCTTATTGTTCCTCAAAAAACGGACCCTCATAAATAGACGTGACAGCTGACAAAGGCAGGGGCATCCACAATGGATAGTCTCATTTTACACAAAGCTAATGACTAAATGAAGACTTCCACTTAAGTGCTTGAGAGACAGAGGCCCCCTTGAAGCAGTGATTTAACAGCCTGTCTTTCATTCCCCATATACACATCTTCCTATTCATTTCTTTCATTCACAGCCACCGGTCCTGTGCGTTTTTACGTGTGCTGTTACCTGTAGCTGAGACACTTAGCACACAACCAGAGGATAGGTCTCCTATTATCTGAGGCAAAGGGGAATGAATATCATCTCTACCCATGCATGGAAATTCCTTCGGCGGATATCACAAATCACATGTCTGTATCTTTTTCTGTCTCTCTCTTTCTCTTTGTTTCTCATTCTCTCTGTCTGTCTGTGTCTCTCTCTCTCTCCCTGTCTCTGTCTCTTTCTCTCTGTGCGGCTTTTTCTCATTCTGTCTCTCTACCACTCTCTTTCTCTGAAGACTTTGAGGGCTACTGCAAGACAGAACTCAACAACGCATACTGCTCCTCCATGCAGTTTTACATGCATTACAATGTGCAAATAAAAGTCATACTTGGGGGTCCTACATGAAAAAGCAAAAAAGTTGCATTATTATTTTCACTTACTTGCTAGGAAAACATTGACGGTCCGGCTGGTCAAGGCTCCGAGGGTGCTGGCGCTCACACAGCTGTAACTGCCTTCCACACCATGAGGTGAGTGTCCATCCTTTGAAGTGGGCAGCAAGAGGAGGGATCCATTTGCCAGATACTGCAGGTCACCCCCCTCCAGAGGCAGAGGCTGACCATCCTGAAGCCAGGTCACATTGAAGGGTGCATCACTGGACCCAAGGTTGCAGTCCAGCAAGAGGGGAAAACCTGGTTCCAAGAATACATGGCTGGGCCCTGCCCCACAGCTCAGCTCCACTGAAACAGGTTTTTCTGTGTTGGAAAAAATAATAAAACATTTTGTTGACCATGTGCTGTATCTTCAGAATTCAAAGTTCAGTCTTAAGTCTAACAAACAGTGTTCGAACAAAGCAGACGTCTGTACAGTAAGGGCTGATCATTACTTCCAGAGGATATATCACAGATAACAGACCAGGTATTCAAATAACTATGCCATTGATCATACTTGGTTATTTACTTTATCAAAAGTTAATTTAGCATTTTGGAGCATTAGCATCAATATAATCTGAAGTGCTGGCAGCACAGATGGATAGAGGAAGCGCATTCCCTTGGCAGGATGATTTAAGGTCAGGGAAGAGCCAAGACCAAGGATTATGGGTAGGAGCAGGTCTGAAAATAATGTGGTTTGCTTGTCTTGAAGAGGGTGTTACTGTTGATTCAAAGTCCAGCCAAAACTTTAAAATTTTTATTTCAAACACTATTCACTTATATGCATTTTCTTTAATAAACTTGAGTGGATACAGGGTATTTTTCATCCTGATGTTTTCATACAATTTCTTTAATTGCCTATCTTTTCATTGCTGTCTCACCTATACATCAGCTATTCTTGCTTTGTTTTACCTTTGATATATAAATGACACACACCATAATTTTAATAACGTTCGTGAATAAAGAAGAGGAAGAAGAGAGTTCACAAAAAAGTAGAAGATCTTAAGTGAAAAGAGGGTTGAATAGCAAATGGGGATGGAAGACATAACGACATATTTTCTCTTTGAATAATGAAGATATGTTGTCAATTACTGTACTAACCTTATCTAATATGCATTTGTTGCCAAGGTCTAAACCTCTTGTAATGCAGCATTAAATTTCTTTTATAGCATATAAATTATATTTCTAAGATATATTTCTAAGAGACCGTGTAGTACAAAAAACTGAAACTTTTTTCTCTACTCAATTTTTTTTCATGTGTAAAATACAGTGAATAGTGGAATTATTCCTAAAAATCTGTATAGTAATTTGCTTTTTGCATCACAGAAATTTGAACAATAATAAAAAGTAATAAATCTTTGCGCACTTCGGAAATTTAATGGGTTTTTTGGTGTTCTAGTACTTGAAACAGACAATGACTCGCTTGTCTAAGTCATCTTCATCTTCAGCTTATATTCCTCATGAAGTTTATATTGTTTTCTTATTCAAGCTGTATTTCCTTAGAGCTTTGTCTAAGTGCATGTTTTGTTGTGTTGCAGCAGATTGAGCTATTTCAACTTTCCCTACATAAGTCTTGAATCAAAACTGTTTTTGAACCAAGTCAAACTCCTTGAAGACCATTTCAATTCAAACAAAGTTATTTGATGACAACATTATGAACATGGAATATCAAACAACAGTAGCATAACAATTTACGTATATGCATTCATACAGGTCATCGTAATCCTCAAAAGGTTGAATTTGATGCAACTGGACTTCTGCTAAAGAATCACATCAGTACAACTTTTCGACAGAAAGTGAACTCCTTTAACACACCTGAGAATGGAACAGACCAACAAGCAAATAAAAAATATCAAACAAACCTCACTATGAACCCCAATGGTTCACAATTATAAGGCCATACACACACATATTCACACACCTCACAACATAAACATGTATACAAATACATATACCGTATCTAAAACCCTGAAACAAACAGGGGTACAGGCACACATAAAAAAATATCAAAACAAACTCACACTCTTGTTGGAACAGGAACAACCATCTTCAAGCAAATGAGTACTCACTGACACAGCCCACATCAGTACATTTCACAGCTCTCATTTCAACAAATTAGGTGTCATTCACTCATTAAAACATTTGCAGCTATTTCCCAGGTTACTGCTGCCTGCTGAGCTAGGGAAAGGATGAGAGGTGAGAATCCACCTGTACTAAATGGAGGCCTTATACCACGCAAAACAGTGAAGTGACGGGTTGAGAAGAATTTGAACAAAGAATAAGAAAGTAGCCTTATTTACTTACTACAGATTTACTTTTTTTTGCAAGTGTTGGACATGTTAACCTGTATAAAACTAAATATACAGTGGTACCTCTACGTTAAGTAGAGACGCGTTTTCCATGCAAATGTCCTAATCTGTTCCAAACCCCCAAAAATTCAGACAGAAATGTTTTATAAAGCATAAAAATGCATCAAAACATGTAACACATACATGTTACGATTAGATTATTGCACAATAAATGACAGTTGTGCATAACACAGTATCAGCCGATACTGTGTTTTTACATTACGTAAGTCGAAATTTCTTTCGTTAAGTAGAGGCAATATTTTCCTGCCGAGAAATTTCGTAAGTAGAAAATTTCGTAAGTAGAGACATTCGTAAGTAGAGGTATCACTGTACTGTGCAATACAGTAAAATAAGCATAACACTTTCACAGCCTTCGACTAATTTGACCTTTCCAACAATTGAAAAAAAAACTAAGCTGGCAAGTATGTTAAACATTTCAAGTAGTCGATATTTCCTTTGGGAATAAAACAATATCACATACAAAGTGCACCTCAGTATGTCCTAGATTGGTGGCTATGTACAACGCTTGCATTTCTACAAATATTCTCAAACTGGAATGCATGCACAAAACTACACAAAGACAGAAGCACATATACACAATAACTGCTAGTACTTCATAAGGCCACAATGTGGTGAAGAGGGGAGATCTGAGAAGAGGCCATTTTGCTATTTTACTGTACAAATGGGAGCCGGTGAGAAGGAGAGGGCGCACTTTAAGATATAGAATTGGCTTTGCGATCCAGTGAATGGGTTGTAATGGCATTGTGCCAAGCAGTTCATGGCTTATTCTCAGTAGAGAAACCACAATGGTTTCTGAAGAGAAAGAGGGAATGAATAAGGTGAAACAGGACATAAGGAGACAAACATCTGATACAACGAAGCAAACAGATCACACATAAATGATTAAACGCACTTTTGGTCATTCATAATGGATTTCAGATTGTACCAATAACAGTAAGATGAAAAACACATTCATATATTGGTGGTGGATGGGCTGCAATACAACAAAAGGAAATATAAGACATATATACTGTAAGTGTAACACTAATAACTTTAGATCACACAGTGACAAAGAAACTGAATTGTATTGCAGAGAAAAAGATCGGCAATGTATTTTTTAGTTGGGCACTGCTTACAATACCATCATTTCTTTAATTTATGCTCTTGTACCAAAGGTGACATATGAGGTGACTGGCCTTATGTTAAGAGGCGTAGTCTATCTACATTCTTTCACAAACCACAGGAGAAGCTTCATTTAAATTTCAAATATTTTTTTTACTTTGATAAAAGTTTTTAATGCCATTTTGCTCATAGTCACCTGTGATGAGGGGTACCATCAAACGACAGTAGCATAATAGTTTACGTATATCCATTCATCCAGGTCATCGTAATCCTCAAAGGTTGAATTTGATGCAACTGGACTTCTGTTAAAGAATCACATCAGTACGTTTTATACGCAGATTTGTATGTGTCCTTTCTTTATTGCTACTAAGTCATCAATTTATATGTATATACTGTATATACAGTATATGTGTATATATATATACATATATATATATATTTGTATATACACACACATATAAATAGAGTCGCTGCTCCCCCGCCTCGAGCTGAGCGAGCTGAGGTGGCATGGGCATTTGTTCCAGATGCCTCCTGGACGCCTCCCCGGGAATGTCCTACCAAGAGGAGATCTCGGGGAAGACCTAGGACACACTGGAGAGACTATGTCTCTCGGCTGACCTGGTAACACCTCGGGATCCCCCCGGAGGAGCTGGAGGAGGTGTCTGGGGAGAGGGAAGTATGGGCATCCGTCCTCAGACTGTTTACCCCCGCGACCTGGCCCTGGATAAGTTGTTGAAGATGGATGGATGGATGAATGGATATTTCTTTAATCCAACATCACATGCCACATATACATAAGCTTGCAGTTCTAAAAGGCTGCTCCATTGTGTTTTTTCTAACATATTCTCAAGAAGACTGTCTTGAACGTACTGTAGCTGAAATCTCCTAATAATTAAACACTAAGCATGCAGATAAGATCAGTAAGTATGCATTTAACAGTTAATGAAGTAAGGTGTTTTACAAATTATATGCTTGACTTCTTTATGGTGTGGAATGAAATTTAAGGGACAAAACTATTTATCAGCCCAACTTATTCTAAGGGAATTTATAGGGAGTTATATTTGTAGTAATAGCAGTGCCGCTGAAAAAAAAAGGCAAATTTCAAAAATAGAAATTTTATGGTGTTAACCAAGAAGGCTCTCAAGAGGCCACACAGAAAATACTAGGTAAAAAAATGAAAAGGAGGATGAAATACAAAGAATAACAGAATCAAATTGAGACAGTGAGCGGTGCATACACGATTAGAGAAGCCTTGAGACTCAGCAAAAAAAGAGAATAGTGAAATGTGATTACAGAGGCTTTTCTGAAGAGGAACCACTAAAGCACTCAAAAGCAGTGATAACGAGATTGCCTTGTACCTCCTGCTAAATTGACATCGAAGCAGTGTATAATTGCCATGAGTCCGGAATGATGTTAGCAGCGTATTATATTGGAAGGGAATTCATCTCAGAAAAAAAATCACTATGTGCAAAACCAAATACAGGCTGAGTGGACAGGGACAGATGGTGTGACTGATAGCACTTGGCAGCATTCGACAGGAAAACTCTGTGTGTGTGTGTGTGTGTGTGTGTGTGTGTGTGTGTGTGTGTAGTGTACATATGCGTGTGTGTGTGTGTGTGTGTGTGTGTGTGTACGTTAGCATGTGTGTGTTTGTGTGTGATAGGTCCGTATACCACAAACCTAACCTCAAATCAAGCTCAACGAGAGCAGGCCTGCTGTTTCAGCTGCTTTGGTTTGCTAATTCAATTACCTTACACATCAACAGAAACAAGGTGAAAAAAATAGGCTAATCACTTACATGCACTTGTGGCCAAAACTAGCCAGCGAGAAAATAAATCAATGCAGGTAGTCCTCAAATTATGAACATTCGACTTAGAGATACAAACAAACATGAGACGCCGTATCGGACTATTGTCCTGCAGTTCCCCTTTCTGCCACACTCCAGCACAAGCAGCACCGCTGCCGCATGCTCATCTCCAAAACTCGACTTCCCTTCTTGTAGTTATTTGTTGTTGTCTCTGTGAGCATTGTAGAGTGTCACGCTTCACACTTTGAACACTTTACTGTTTATCACGAATGAAAAAGCAAAGGCTAGTGAGGACAGTGGTAGTGGTGATGATGTTTCTGATGACAACTGTGCCTCTAACAACAACAAGAACTCCCACCTCTTTCTCCTCTTCCTCTTCTCTAAAGGTAAGCTTCATGCTAAATGCTACAGTACAGTACAGTGGATCATTAACATCAACATCTGACTGGCTGTTGTTGTTGGATGTGCTTAAAACTGGTCCAGAGCTCCTGGACCAATTAGGAGCGAAGGTTTACTATAAACTGATCTGAATTTAAAACAAATGTATGTATGACAAGTGACGCTTAGAACTATGTGAATGTATTTTAATACAATTATATGTTTTTATTCTTATTTATTGTAGAGTAACATAAATGAAATCATGTGCTTTTAACAGTTTTCTAGTGAATTTAAGAGTCCGATATTTGTGGCGGAAAAACCGGGCTTGGGACCGGCACAATAAGACACTGCCTTGTGTCCTCTTGTGGCTACATTAAAAATGTCAAGTCAAGTGAAATGATGTAAACTATTTTTGTGGGGTTTTTTGGGGGTTTTTTTGGAAAACAGACAAATAATCGAAAACGACTTAACTTAACTTGTACCGGTATTTTATTTTTACTATGTGTTGTTTTTATGTCCTATGATTTTTTTTCTGGTAATAGGGAATACTACTCTTGCATTTAAAGTAGTAACAGCTTTTAATTTACCTCAAATGGCGATTATAGATTGAAATTGAATAACGAATTACAAACAATTCAACTGATGAATAATCTCTCTGAACCAACTGAGTTCATATGTTGCAGACTACCTGTACTTTGTCACAATGGTCAGGAGTAGATCTATAGATCTACCAATGAATCCAGAAGTTATATAAGAGCTTCACAGTTTATCATACTAGTAGAAATGTGAGGGAAACAGAAACTTTGAGGAATGGATGTGACTGTAAAATCAAAATATTCATCATGCATTCAATCATCATTTGAACCTCTTTATCTGCCGTGTTTTTCAAGAGTGGACTTACGTGTTAAAAATATTCTGTTTATCTAAAAATCCTTATGCACCATCAGGAAATAAGGGATCACCATTCACTGAACCAGAGTACAAATTTTGGTTACAAGATCTTTCTATCCAGCCAGTCAATCCTTTAGGGAAATATAGCAAAAAAATTACGGTAAGCATATTTTGAAAATTTCTTTATAGGATTTTAAGCCATTTTAAGACAGTGAGGACGTAGAAACAGTTAAGATCTTATGACTTCTGGTTCTGATTGGTGATAGGATGTTAAAATAGGATGCTAGCATGCTGCTATGTACCCCACATTCAGTAAAACCAAAATGGAGAAATGACAAATTTGCATGAGAGATGACAATATCAAAAATGACAAGAGTTGACAATGAAAACAGTCTATTGGGTGAACCTGATAGAGAAATATTGTTGTATCTCCCCACCTATATATATTTGAATAAGCTCACCTGAAAACCTCACGGTGTCATGTTTTAACTCCACCCACTACCGCCCAACCAATCACGGCGCGTCTGCCAGAGGGAATCACGTGACCATGGCGTTAGGCATCAACCAGCGAGACTTTTTGTTGCGGTTACACATAGAATGGACGGAGTTAGAACCGGCTATTTTCTGACGTATAACAGCTCCATGTCGAAAATGGGTTGATCAACATGTTTGAAAGTTGGATATTTGTTTGTCTGTTTCTTTCTTCATGAGTCATAAAGTTTATTTATTTATTTATTCATTCATTTACGTTCCTCGCCAAAGACGCCGACGCCAGTTCTGGGTCAGACCAGGATGCGCTGCCTGCTGGTGGGAGAACTCTGTGATGGGTGCGCTTGGTTTAAAATACCAAAACATTTGTTTTCATGTTTGGTATGAAGTATGATATTATTGTTTTATCATGGAATTTCAACGGGTTCCCGCTACTTATTATTACATGTTTAAGCTATTCTTGCTGCAACAAGCTCTACAAGGCTATGACTCGAGTGCCTTCATTTGCACATAGTTTATCAAGCTAGACAAATGTGGAACTATTAAGTGCTATTATGAAACTACACATGAACGTTGAGAAGATTTCGATGAAACTCTGAGGCAAGGACTTTGAAAATGAATGAGCTACAAGGTAAACATGAACAAACAAACTTAGGTTCTCTCTCTCAGTCCCTGGCAGCATAATCACAAGTGAACACAAGTGTTCAAGGAGAACACAGTGACTTTCAGAAAACATAAATGGGAAAGTGATGGAAGAAAATGGATTCCATACTATCGTCTGAAAAACTTCTAAATGAAGAAAAACATGAACAGAAAGACAAAAAAAAAAAATCTCTATTCTAGCTGCAATAACCACATGAAGCACTGGTGTAGTTGCAAAAGCATGTACAGATACAGCATGATGAGGCGGTCCAGAAGCATCCAGCACACCTTTTTCAGTCAACCAGTCAAAATTCTATTAGTGACAATGCTCAGCTTTTGGTTTATATCAGATGCAAGCATGCAGAGATAATTTCTGTGAGGTAATGCTTGGTGTCACAGCACTTACAGGGGAGGAATAAACCAGAAAACTGTTAAATCAATCAACAATGATGGTGCTCCCTCCGTGATGGAAAAAGAAAAAGATATTGCCATATGATCCATCAGACTCCACCTTTGCTGAAGAGTTATGGATATGAGGTTATGAATATTGTGATAAAACCCATTCACTTTTTTCAGATCATCTTCATCTCTTGAGCATCACTAGAAGGAAGGGAAAAAGCACCTTCTTCCTACCAAATTTGGAAAGGAAAGCCAATGCATGTGAATAAACATGAATGTGTGATACAGACCTTAGCAGGAGATGAGGGAGAGGAGGAATGGCTTGCCAAACATCATGCGTTTGTATTGATATTCTATTCAATACCTTTTTATTCTTAGGCATGATACAAATTGAACCCTCTTTGTGAGTTAAATTGGTCTGTTGGCAAATTGCAACGCTGTGTTTACTAGTTGAATAGTGGGCCCAACATTTGACTGAACCCACAGTAAGGCCACCTGTCACTCCACAATCTGAACAGCTGCCGTGTCAGGTGTTAACCATTATGGTCATTTTTCCTCCCAAGACGATACAGCAGGGCTCTCCTCACATTCAGCCATTTTAACCACAATCACATACACACTCAGTCCAAAACATTGCAAAAAATTGCATTTGTGGGATCTTTGATCATGCATTTTTTTTTTTTTTTAATCATAAATGCATGTCTTGGGATGAAATTACAAACCTGATGGATTGCTGTTAATGCACTATTGTATGTAAATTAAATGTAGGAGGCCATCAAGGGGCAATTGCGCAGGTTGGAGAGCGTGGACCTGGGTGTATGCACACCCACATACACCAAATGATTGACCCATGAGCTTATTTTCATGCAACACCTGATAGATTAGGCTTGATAAACCTTACTACCACAAGCTTGAAACACACTTGAAGAATTATGTAGGCAGGATATATATTAACAGGCCATCGCTGTTCATGGTAACCGTGTCAAGACCCTACATACTCGAGTGAGCTGCATTTTGCATAAAAGTGAACAATGAGAAAGAAAGAGTGTGGTGATACAAATATGGTCCCTGTGTCCCCATTGAATATGAGCAAGAACAAGAACCAGAACAGGGAAAGAGAATGCAAGGAGGGGCTTTACCAGTACAGTCCCTCATGCTCAATGTAAAGTGCTCAATCATCCCAGTCCAGCCTCCACCAATCACAGGGCAATGTTCCTGAATGCAGAGCCTCCCAGCAGCATGGGGCCTCCACATAACCATGTTAACTGGCCAATGGGCCCTCTTACAAGAGTCGACAAAAGCAAGCAATGAAACTAACATGGGAACACAGCAGTGTTAAATCAGAATGAGACTGCTATGTGACACTACCCGGTCCATGCACTGATGAAAGGCATAATGTATTGAGCAGGCTTTCATACATTAAGCTCATGCTGGGATGCTCATTACAAACATTTTCCATAGCTGACCTTTGAGTAATATATTTCATTTGACAGAGAACTGGGTGGTGTTGGTATTCATTAGACAAAAAGTGGAACTTCTCCATGTCTCAAATCCACAAGTGAAAAGCTAAAAAAAACCCATTAATTTATCAGTAATCCCGCAAATATTTTAACATGAATATTACCTTTATATTAAACTACAGGAATCTTTATGATGTCTAAATATACATGCTTTGATTCATTGTCCTAATAGTATTCTGTCCAAGGGTCTACATAGAAGAAATCAGACAAATGAAACATTAATTAAATTGCTCATTAGATCACAAGGTTATATTTACAGGCAGATGCTGAGCTTCTCATGCCTGCTCAGAATCGCTAACAAAATAAATCCAGCACAATACTTTGAACATCACAAAAGAGCAAAGCATTTGATTTCATAGCAGACATAATTGAGTTCAAGACCTCCTCTCCCTCTGTGGTGTGAAGACGGCCTATCTGGTAACGTGAATTGGTGCTCAAAGGGACCCTTAAAAATCAACATATTCCCTGCACAAATATACCCAGCTGAAACTCAGCCCAGGGCATCTTTAAATAATATGCATCCTAATTTAGCATAGACTCTCTGGGGAGGAGATCAAGATGCACTCACAAATCGCAGCTGACACACCCACACTTATACACAAAAGCAAGCAAGCACAGAGGGTGAATGCACCTCAGCAAATACAATCACACAAACACATATGCAGATACTTAATTTACTGCTAATGTGTACTTAGAAATTCTCCGCAGGCACTGCTATCCACCGAGCTCTGCCCACTGAGCTCACAAGATATGTGTGTGTGTGTGTGTGTGTGTGTGTGTGTTTACAGAATCACTGAACGACAGCAACAATAAGCACAAATTATGTCAGAAAATACTAATTAAAAGTGCAAAAACACATCATTCATATGTCAACAAAATTATAAAGGAAAACAAATTAAGTAACAAGTGACAATTAAGTGACAAGTCTTTCCATGGACAACAGAAGCCCCTGTACAAATTCAATGTTTAATTTTATCTACCAGCCAGTGTGCAGGAACAGCTGGCCCTACAGGGTAGACAAAACAAAGTAGACATGCTTGAAACATGACAGAGTTTAGGAAGAGACCTAGATGACAACTCTTAGGGGACCTAATGATGGAGACTGACTCCATTTTCCCGCAGTGGCTAAAGAGAGGAACCAGCTGAATCTTTAGCTCCATAAAGCTGCCAGTGGTTGGTACTACGTACATCCGTTTGCCCAGCATATAATATTTTGTTTGCCATTGATAAATTCTGAGGGTGGATGCATATTTGGCTGATTTTTTTTTTTTTTTCTGTTGCTGTTGAAAAAAACAATTGTTGCATCAATGGTTTACAAAAGCAGTTGGCAGCAAAGAAGCTAGTGGAGGTTTAAAGCCAATCTCAGCACCAAACCATAGTAACACGTGCCACCCCTACCCACCAGTTCTAATTTACTCTAATAATGTAAATACATATCGGAAAAGATTCAAGCATCAGCCCTGCAAGTATAGGATGAAATGTTTCTAAATATCTGGGAGACTAAGCTGAGGACAGGATATGAGAGTATGGACTTTGATAAAAGATGCATTGTTGAAAGTTTACTCCATTCTGATGGGTTTTTTTTTTGCTTCTATATTGTACAAAATGCTTATTATTAGTATGATTAAGGATTTTCTAAGGAAATGAATCAGTATGATAACAAAGACTTTTTTTTAACTAACAGGTTTATGTTACCATCTTGTTTGAATTTCTCAGAAATCAATTATTTATTAACAAACTGCAAATATATTAATCCAGTGCTTTATCACCTGAGATTTCAGTGACGTGTGGTGAGGTTCATGGCTGGTGAGGCAAACATATAAACCTACAGTGTAGCTTATTGATCATTTAAGAAGCAAAAGTGAGTGGGTTATTTTTAAAGTCTCATAGCAGAATTATTTACACATACAAACAGTAAGACACAAATAAGAACATTTAATTAAAAAACTTACGTTGTTACCGAAACTTTTTTTTTTTTTTTTCCATTTTTATAGTAAGGCAAGGCGAGTCAAAAACAAATGAATGACTGCAGTTTACTGTCACTTCTTCTATGGTCGAGGATTCCTCTTCCTCGGCCGAATCCCTGGGATCACCAGCGCCCCCTACCATAAGGCATGAGAACTGCGTGCCTCGCTTTTCGCAGCTGTTTCAGATCCGCTCAACTCAAGAAAGACGTTACCCACATACAGTTATATACATTAGCTAAATTATGAAAATTTAGTTAATAGAGCAAACCTGTTTGAATATTTTAAGCAACATATGGACAGATAGCATTACGGTCTCACTGTATAGCATGCCAGCACAGCTAGTCAAGTCAATGCGCAATTCATGGAAAATAACTATATAATTCACATCACTGCATAAATATAACCATTTGATTTATTTCTTCGATTTTCCATTTTTGTCTTTTATGATGACAGGTGAGGCCGTGCCTCACCTGCCTCCCCTGACCGCACGTCACTGTGAGATTGATGATATGAATGTAAACATTGGAGAAACTGGAAGGAGTTTAAGAAATAAGTCAAGAGGAGAAATTCCCAATAACTGTCACACAGTTCAGTGCAGCACAGATGTGGTAATCATGCTAAATGTCATTTGGCTTTCCTGCAGTACACGATCCTCTTCTAGGACAGAGATAACCAACTGCTTGTGCTTCATACCAGACTTCGTGCAATTTGTGGCTAAAGCAGTGTCAACCTTTTCCAGACTCCCCTCTTTTAACTGATTCATTGCTTGACACCCAAGCTTCAATACATTCAGAATACGTTCCTCTGACACTATACCAAGCTGCAAATATAACCCTGAGTGTAATCCTTTGAAGCTAGAGAATGGACTTCACCCCAGAGTACCCTGGTGCAGTATGTGGAATAAATGGTTGACTCAAAAAAAAACAAAAAAACAGTTCACTCCCACCAACACTGCACAGGGTCAATTAAGCAGTATGATCCCCGTTTGTGGACTAATTTTCCTCAAGCGTTCACTTACATTGATTTCAACTTTACAACTTTAACCCTCATTACAGCTGAAATCAAAAAGAGGAAAACAAAGGTGGGTTTAAATTGAGGGAAAAACAGTAATAAACGGTGTGGTGATGTCACATACATGGCAAGAATATGGACATAAATGCTGCTTTATCTTTATTTTGATTTAAACTCATCTTATTTTTTGTTTTGTTAAACTGTTTCGATATAGTCAGATATTCTCAAACCAGTGCTGTTTGTCCCCTTTCATTTGCTTCTAAAGGTTAAGCAGTTCATAATTAGTTTCCCTGTACAAGAAGCATTACAAACATAAAACGGGTGAAGGAAATTAAATGTGAAATATTTTTCTCCATAATCGAGGCATGTCACACTGGTAGAAATGTAGGAAAATGATGTGAGTATTTAAAGTGAACAGGAAAGACATCAAGTAAGCTAAATTCAACAATTTCTGGTGCAACTTTATAAAGGAGAGTGAAAGCAGACTCAAAGAAAATTTGTAACCTGCTAGTGAAAATCATTTTCATAGCTATACACAAGTTTTAGTTAATGATCTCATAATATTCTGAATATGACACTGACATTATATCATGCAACTCTCGCTATATTTACAATTTTCAGATGTACAAAAAAGCCAAATGTTTTGCAGGGATCAAATTCCCCTACCCATAAAGTCTTGCAGGAATGTAGATCTTATTTTAATTTTTGAATGTGCAGATTTTAAACACAAAAATGTCTTTGTATGTAAAATGATGTTGACACATTTTCATTTATTCAATATGAGCTCTTTGTTTCTGGATGAAAGCACAGCCCTTGCCCTCAACTTGGCCATGCCAGTGCCAAAATCCTCCCTGTCCCAGAATCACCCCAAGCCCCCACCCAATAGTCTAGTTCCCAAAACACCCATTCCCTACTTCCTAAACCCAACAGTATGCACACAAATAGATATGACCATATCAAGCCACCCTAAATGATTGTGTCATTGTATCACGGGTTCATTACTTAGCAAACATCATGAATACTTTCGCATTCATTTGATCATAAAGTATTATGCTGCTGTCAGTGCGTTGAAGAATTCTGAGTCAAAACCCTCGTTGAAGGCAGGTCTTGGATATTTAACCAGAGTTCAGCCTGTGAGTTGTTTGAAGGTATTTTTGTATTCTTATAAATGTGATCTTTTGTTGCTTTAGACAGTGATGAGACAATATATCAAAACTGTTCGCCACACAGCGTCCATAATTCTGTGTAAATAAATCAATTTCCACTCCTCTCGAGATAAAAAGCACCTCCATCATGTACGTACGAGAGATTTTTATCATAATGTGACCACAGTCTCTAGTCAAGAGGATCTCAAGGGGAGTAATTCCTTCTGTCTGCGGGTCACGGTAATCTAACTCTCTATATATTGCATCCCCTGACCTTCTACTACGAATACCAAATGGAAGTCAAAGTGGCACAGTTGCCTCCCTTTTAAGGTCTTTATATCCATAATTGAACCATGAATAATGGAACTTGCAATAAAATTATCATGTAAATCTCAAAACGTGTGGTGTCTGCCAAGAAGCATGTGGAGTAAGTACATATCTGATTAATTCTTTCATGCTATGGAAATGTTTCATGACAACACTAATCCTTCTGCACAATATTTTACCTTACTTCATTTTTGGGTACCAACACAGAAGATCATGTACTAGTACAGTCGCAGCAGCACACCCATGTGCAGGCAATTTCTAGACAAACATGCTGCTGAATGAGACAAAAGTTAATACTGGCAATGATTTGTGTTCTGTTTGTAGAGGAAATTATGCGTACAGTATATAGAGTATATGCTGCAGACAACACACATTGAAATATTATTCCCAGTAGACCTAGGGCTAAATTAAAATTGGAAAACAAGACTGCAGCATTTACACTGGTTTGTAAACTAATAAAATATGAAATATCAAGTATCATGGACTTCACAGGTATTCTATGGTACAACAGATGAAACATTGTCCACGTTGTCTCGTGAGGGTATGTTAAAATTTGAAAGTTAAGTTAATTTGAAAGTCAAAGTTAAGTTTTGCAGCAGGTGTTTGCATTACTTATGATATCAGATCATCACTTGCTAGGACTGATCACTCACATTTGACTAGTTCGGACCAAAATAACATGCATCTATATTCTGTAACCACTTATTGCAGGGGTTTTGGAGCCTGTCCCAGCTGCCATTGCGTGGGAGACAGTATACATCCTATTCCCAATTCATCACACAAAACAAACAACTACTGATAGTCTAACTGATGCCTAAGAATTTTGACCTGTGGGAGCTGGTATACCTTGAGGTAACCCCAGAGTCGCATTTTCTTTTTTTTTTTTTTATTTAAAAATTTAATGGTGAAATAGTAGTTTATTTGTTTTCTGTAATGATTCAAACTGTGCCACACAAGAAATCCACAATGTCTGGAGAAACATATGCATTCAGGAGTGGTTAAATCCAACCATTTGCACTGGCTGAATATAAAATCCAGCTCTTGGAGATCTAAGTGCAAAAAGGATAATTCTCGGAAATCTATGTCTATGATGATCTCTATCTTCCTCTCTCTCTCAGGCTGAGTCACAGGTAAATGCACAAACAGTCTATTAATGTGGTGATTTTCATTTAAAAACTGCTTAGTTCTGACCATTTTCCCATCAGTCTGGCTTTTACTTTGATTGCATACTCCGTTGGGTGACAGCGTTTGCAAAAGTAGAAACGGATTTAATGTTACCTTCTCTAAACATCTGTAAATTGAAAGACGTACGTAATTCCATGACTGGCCTACTTTGTTTCATTAAATCAGTATCCAGGTACCTCTTCTGTTATACATTGTTCAAGTAATTCCACACATTTTGGCTTTATGGTGACATGGCATAGTAGTTAGCACTGTTGCCTCACAGCAAGAATGTCATGGGTTCAAACTCCAGCATTTTCAACATGGCATTTCTCTGTCTGAATGGGTTCTCCGGTTTCCCCCATCATCACAAAAAAAACAAAACATGCACCTAAGGAACTTTAGGTTGTGTTGTCCTGTAGTGGCAAGTGTGCCCAGGGTGCAGCGGATCAGGACCACCTCTCCATCTAACCATGTAAAGTTGTACGATTAACAATAAATGCTTCTCTTTTTTTTTTTTTTTTCAGTCCATGTGATAAAAAACATTTTCTGTATGCAGGTGGTAGTCAGAAGAAAGAAAGTCGTAAGAAAATAAAGGCTGATCTTTATAAAGAAAGTGGATAACCTCCACTGATGTTCTGCACAGCTCTTTGTCATGTAAATCTTGCAGCCACTCTTGCACCCACTCACCCACCTGTGTGGATAGACTTTCCTCCTCACGCCGACTCTTAGAGTCGCTATGTGTGGGAAATACAACTGTTAAGAGCATCTAGCGCTGCAGCTCCCAGACATCCTCTTTTTTTAGGGGTTCATCGAGTTCCTCTGCAGACTATTATTCCATTCGATGACATTATTGCTTGTTCTTCACAATCATCTCACACCACTCGCTGAAAAATCGAAAACTTCTATTAACGAAATGACTATAATTAAAATATTCGAATGAAAAAAAAAAAAAAAAAGTTTTCTTTGTGGAAGGCAATCAACTCATCAAGCGTGTTCTGCTTGCATGAGATTCCAGGGACCAGTCTCACAAGCGTTCAGAGTGAGACAAGCGTCCCGTTTCGAAGCCCCTCTGGCCGCCGCTCAAATCGGGGATGCTGGCTGAGGCAATGTGCTGCAACTTTGGAACGCTGAAAGCCTCGTGTCCCGAGAAAAACACCATTAAGTATCACAACCCCGTACGCACCACGATCCACGTGAGGTGAGCACGGAATACAAAGGGTACATGGGAATTTGGAATGAACCTGAGCAAGGTGCATATTCATCCTGTAAGCTTTTTTTTTTTTTTTTTTTTTTTGTTTTTTTTGTTTTTTAATCACAACTCATTTAATGTCATTGAGTGATTGCAGTTTAGTGTATCGCGAGTGGCCCGCTGCCTCACACACAACGCACTCCACTGAAAACCAAGCGGATAAATAAAGTGAGCGCTTTACCTTGCTTGGATGGACTAAAAAACAGCGAAAGAAGACAGAACACCCAAATTGTACTCTCCACCGCCATGTACAGCCTTTGGATTTCAAACAAGAGGGGGGTAGCAGCGTACGTCTATACAGCCAGCTATAGCGACATGCATATGTTGGAATCCGTTAATTGTCTCCGTCGGTGCGTAAAAGGAGTCCCCTGTGGCTGTTGAGGTCTCTTTGGGTAACAGTCTCCTGTCTTTGTTAGCAATAAGGTTGCATTAATCAGGGAAGAGCCGTCGTGTCTCTCGGCGCTTCAACGCCATGTTGCGAACGAGTGTTAAGTGTGTGTTGGCTGTTCGTCCACACACACACACACACACACACACACACACACAAATACGCGCGGACGTACGCGCGTATGTGTGCGAACATGTGCGCGCGCACTTTTCCCCCCCGCACACGCACATTTTCAACCAGACAGGCTGGCTGGGTCGTCGCCGGAGTCCTGGAAAAGCTGTCGGTGATTCGAACACACCCCTCCCTCGTCCCTCCTCCCTTACAATCCAAAAAAAAAATCCGTGTTTCACACCAACAATGGAGATTCATCCCCCCCCCAAAAAAAGGAGATGCCACTCTAAATTTATCAAAAAAAAAAAAAAAAATATATATATATATATATATATATATATATATATACGCGCTCGTTCTCACTTGGTCTGAAGGGATTCATCCGATGGAGGCAATGCAATTCATTCTCTGTCAGAACCAAATGAAGTGTGGGATATGATCTGGTTAACTGACATGACTGCAAACGTGTTGCCCTGAATGAACCCGGTGTCTGGGACCCTCGTTATGTCTGTGATACATGGAGATACACATGTTTCGGTGGAATTCGTGCATAAGATATCCCTTGTTAAATCACACACAATTACCAGGATATCCCGGTTTCACTCTGTGTGTGGGAGAGAGCATGCACCATTGTTTGTGCACACACTCGGACGTGTGTGCATGCAATTGCTGCATGAACGCTTTTGTGTAATAATTGCTATTGGTATTATGGGGATAAAAATAAAAAAAAAAACTGGGATAGGTTTAGGTTTATGTGCTCCGTCAGCAAGACCAGACCAGACAAGAGGAGAACGAGGAAGGGGTGGAAGGAATAACGGGGGTGGCGTTAGTGGTGTTCATCCCAATCAATCAACCAGCTCGCCTCCTGCACTGAGTGCTGAGGGACCCACTGACTTTTGCACATAACGGGAGCCAGCTGGAGTCCAGCCTTCACAGAGCAGACAAAGACTCGCCTAGTGCAGCACTCTCAGCATCACCGACACCAGCACCCCCGCCAGATTCACCAAAGCAGGAGAGAAACACACAAAGAAGGGGAGCCATACGTCAATGACTTTTACGCGTTACCCTGTAAATGAGCATCGACGTGTTTTTTTTTGTTTTTGTTTTTTTTTTCTAACTTAGAATGTACATAATTTACTGTTTAATGAAATCAAAGATTTTTTATTTATTTTTTTTATTTTTTTAATGTCCGGGGAGGAAATTGTGGTATCCAGCAGCAGTTTGTACAGTCAAGTGCAATTAAATTTGAAGCAAAATGAGAGGGAGTACAATAAGGATTGGGAATAAAATGAAAGAGTAAACATATGATAGAAAAAAAACAAAAAAAAAACAATGAGGTCTTCTTTAATATAGTATGTCGAAATCACTCAAATAGTCAGTCGAAGATGTCTTGAAAATGAAACAAAGTCAGTTTAAGAGCATGAAGAAGGGCATGCTATCAAATGAAGCAAGTACATTATATCTACCTTATATCCTGTTCAGTCTGTTATTTGATGTCTTTTCGTATTCGTGTAATACTGATACAGAGCTGATTTGAGATGGCTAGATTAAATGAGATGCATTTCCCAGGTGTCTGATTAAAGTGCATGTCTGGGCCGCTGGATTGTGTAATTGCAATGGAAAATTAATGCCATTGCTGTGTCCTCTGTGATTGTGGTCAATCTGCTTTCCCTGCTTCTTCTTTTCTCTCCAACTCCTGAGAAATAATGAACACAAAGCGACCAGCTGCTCGCAAATCACTCAACACAAGCACAAGAATATGAATGTACAAATCATCTATAAGAAAATTGCGATAAAAATTGTGTAATAAAATGCTGACAGTTTATTCTTTGATGGAGTTTTGGCTGTGTGCAAGAGACCCAGCGGTGAAATGACTTCCCATAAGAACCACAAAAGCTGATCTAGTGGTTGGTACAACCTACTCAAAGACATGTTTTTTAATTATGGGTAACCTGATTCCCTAAGCCACAATCCACCATGCTGCAGCAATAGTTGAAACCCCATCTGAAATGTGTCATTCCAGACTGGCAAAACCAGCCATGGACTGTGGCTAATATCAGTGTCTCTATAATTAAATATTGTTGTCTCAATAGTTTGTTATAACAGTTTTGTACAAAATAAGAAGTGTTCTCCACCAATCACAGACCATTTTTTCCAACAAACCCAGCTTTCTGTAGTCAAAGGATGAAAAGCAGGATAAGACGATGCATGAGATGAATTGCTGAGAGAAATATTCACGAGTTTGAAGGTCTGTCCACTGAGACCAATTAGAACACTAGAAGTGTAAACTGTTTTGTGGTCCAGCATGAAGTGGTTTTAGGAGTTTTCTTGGCAGCAACAAGAAGGTTGTGTACTGTTTTTCTTTTAAAAAAAAAAATCTGCAACAGACAGTAATTTATAGACTAAGAGTTATCCTCAGTTGCTGCAGTCCTGATACTGTCAGTTTTCACAGATGTTGTATATATATATATACAGTATATATATATATATATATATATATATATATATATATATATATATATATATACATACACAGTATATGGTAATCATTTCCTGTGAAACTAGACCAAATGTTCCTCAGTCAACTGAGGACATTTTTTAGTTATATCATACTGTTATGATCAGTGTGGTTGCATTTAAGTGGCAACCTCCCTGTATGTGATGAATAAACCTGATAATCCTTTGGGGCACATTTCAGTTACGCAGCTGAAATCATATGATATTTGGGGTATTTCAGCAATATTCTATCCAGCGGAGTCAGGTCAGTCCTAAGCGTAATGGCTAGCGAGATAATTCCCAAAGTCATGTTGAAGCACTCTTTGCCTCATCTATGTTGTTTGAGTCCTCATCTCCTTTCTTCCCTTACATCCAATGTGCTGTATGCTATCATCATCTCTGACACTGAGGATTTCTGCATGTACCTACAGGAATTGGCATCTGCACCGGGGCAGAATGTAAGACATGTTCCAGGGCTACAACTTTGGAGCCCAGAAGGTACATTATTATCTGTAGGAGTTGTTTTATTTATTTATGTGTATGTGTAAGCTTTATTCATTTATTTTGCTTTACCTCTGATGCTATGTCTCTTTGTTCACGCCTTATTGTCTGCTACACCTTTCCCACAGATATTCACAGGTCAGAGATCAGATCAGATCAGAACGGTGGTGGGAGGAACACGGTTCTTACCATAAGCAACATAATCCAGCATATATGGAACCCAATTATTATTTTTACTGTTTAACCCTTAAATTTATTTTTTTTGCAATAAACATCCTGCAAGAAACATCCTTCTGGACTTTTTTGTCGACTGAAAGTAGATGGGCGTTATAGACATTCCAAACTCACCGTAAGTCACTAGTAAGTGGAACCTTGGTTTGAAATAGTCACTCTATTGTCTAAGTTCTGTTTCATGTGTACAGTCTGATGCAAACCATGTTGTTAACCACTCTGACAAGGAACTACTAGGTCCAGTGGGAGTCAGCTTTCCTTTGTCTAGCTGAAGTCAACTGGTGCTTCAGTGTGTTTTTCACCATGTCCAGGTGACCTGCTCTCATACTAACACCACGTTGCACTCTACTATGGCCAGAAAAACAACCACAGCAGCAATGACAACAACATCAACGGAAAATGAAAAAAAAAAAAAAAGTTTGTGTTGGAGACTGTCAAGTTTATTGATGCTCCTCCAGTATAGATGGAACCTGAGGAGTGACCTTGTTCTTTGGAGTTCATTTTAAAAGTTTCATCATAATCCTTTGGTATACATATAAAGTATTACTTTAGTGTCATGGCTGATCTTTTTTTAAGATCTCCATTCTCAGCAAAATCATTGTCATGTAAATGTAGGCTTAATAACAAAGACTGGCACCCTGAACAATGGGAAATGCCCTCTGAATCAGAGCCTATTCTATTAACAAATTCATGTCCAAGGCAAACAAAACCATTGAGCTGATGCACTCTGCAATTATCCCCAGTTTGTTCTCGTTTGAAACTGAAGTTACTGAAGGAAATTCATCTCGACTTTTGAAAGTAAGCCATGCAATTTTGGGTTCTTCCGCATGGTTGCATAATGTTTCTTAAGAATGATCTTTTCCTGCTGGTGTAGATAAGAAGATATCCGGTAAAACTAAACTAGCAGTGAATTTCAAAAGTCGTTTTCATCATTTTAAACCCATTATTTTTTTATTAATAACTGAAGTAGGCGTGTGCAATATATATCAAATTATTTTTGGTCAGTAAAGAAGACCAAATATAGGAGCCACTGAAAAGCTTAACCCTGATCCTGACACTGAGAAAAGACAAGGTTTTCTGATAGAACACTGTGAAGGTTGTTCTACAAATAGTTGTACATTAATATAAATGTATATATGAAGAAATTATATGTTTAGAGATATCTTGCAGGCATAGCTCTTATATAGATAAAGCATGTAAGCACAATTACATGAGCATTTTTTTTTTAAAATAGGGACTTTTAAGTAAATATGAAACTTTTATTTCAGGTATGACATTAGTTGTTTATGTTTCATCATCATTATTCTTTACCATAAATTGGAGTTGTACAGTATATGTTGCAGAAGATGCATGAGAACAATTACCCAATCTTTTTGATTGAGTCATTGAAGTTGTTTTTATTTGACATGTATTTGAAATGTGCTTACAGTTGTGTATTAACTTTCCCAGCAGAATGACATTGAAATAATATCAACCCGGTTTTTCATTACTCTCAATTGGTCAGTGGTAGTTCCTATTTTTAGACATTAAGAGATGCATTATATGTATATTAGCATGCAGCAGACTAATCACAGGTACTTATTTATGATACTAACTGCAGCTCTAGTTTAAATAATATTATGTAACTATTTTTATGTCTTTCAATTAGGTCTTTTCATTTCCAGCATTTAATAGAGGAAGAAGACAGAAATATTGTCTGCTGTGTCGTCCTAGATTTATATATGCATCCCTGTATCTGAATTCTGGGTACAGTAGCCTCTGAGGTGGCTGTCTTTCATCTTCCTCAAGGTTAGAGACGCCCTGCTCCATCTGACAGCAGCTCCTCTCCTGAATAGATAAGGAAATACCACATAGGAACAGAGTCACAGACATAAGGAGCAGTGCCCCCAGCTGGAGGTGCTGGGAAGTGGCCATATCAGGTCCAGACATACTTATGCATTCTTCATGCCAGTGCTGCGTAGGGAGCAATGCTGAATGCTGAACAATCCCCTGTCTGCAAAGAACATGCTTTCAATTCCTATAGAGGAATATAATTTTTCATTTATGCTCCTCTGTTTGAGAATAAACTTGACCTCTATGAATTAGAAAAAAGTAGTAGTCATGTATACGGTCTCCATTTCAGGGTAGGTTGACCAACAGCAGTGAAATATTTAGGGAATAATTACTGTACAGCATGGTCCGTGGTTTGTGTTTGGATATGTAAATGAAGTTGGTGTATGATTGCCTTTCCACAATGTTATTCAAAGTCCTTCCGCTGGAGAGTTGCCCTCAACATGCTTGGTCTGAAGGAAAGTGTCTCCATAGAAACCATAACAAACGGTGGCACATGGGGTAGGGGGTGACTGGGCAAATGGATTTTCTTTTGGAGGACAATGACACTGGAGTGTGCTGGCGCTGGGCCACAATTGAGAGCGTCAAGCAGGGATATTGAGTGTCAAACAACAGGCACTTACTTTTACCTCTTTTAAACTGCATTTACACACCCACTGATGAAAATAAATAAATGTACGAATGCATTCAAAATGGAAAAAAAAAATGGACAAATATGTGTATTGGCTTGGGTAGCACAGTTTCATTATCCTTGTGGATAATAAAAATGTGTCACCAAGAATTTTAATGTAAATTTTTAATTTCCATAACTCAAATCATTACTGGATTCTTTGTGGGTTATTTACAATGCTGTATTTTCTTTCTATATTTTCCATACTGTAGTCCTCTCAAGGTCTTAATCAACACTATAGCATCCAGCCGTCTATGTATATCTTGTCTAAGGGGATGTCAATGCATGCAGCAAAGACGACCCAGAAGACAACCTACTGCATCAGTACCACAATTGAGAACGCTCACGGTAGAATACTGACCATCTCATTGGAATCTTTTCAAAGTGAAGTAGGGCTTGTGGCTGAAGAAGGAGTGATAAGGTTCAGCTCTGTAAATACAGCAAATAGGATCATTAGTCCCTGAAAGAAGCAACCCTTGTCTGAAGTAGCTGTAAAAGCAGATGCTGAAACAGAATCCTTGTTGAAGTTTGCAAGGTGAAAAGAAAATAGTCAATGGCGGCCTTGTTTGCTGTGGAGGGCCTCGAGACACAGACAGAAAGATGAAGTGAGCAAGACAGACAAGGAGGTAAGATGGGGGAGATAATTTATTGTAGATTTATGTTTAAGGCTAATAAAGCTGTGGCCTCAGAAAAAAAAAACTGTCAGAAGCTAATTTAGGCTTGAATGCCTTCTGATTAATTTTTGTGGACATAAAATTAAAAACTTGTGGGAGAGGCACTGAAGTAAGGCGAGAGAAGGGCCAAACTTCATAGCTTTCCACACTCAGCACATGATAAAAGTTTATGAAAGGTAATAAAATTTATATTCATAGAAATTGTTTGCTTGTGTTTTTCTCTGGCACCTAATGATGCGCTTTTTTCTATGAATTTTAGCCGGTGGCTCTCTTTGAGTTCTGACCGTAACTGCTCAGATTTTATAGTGCCTTCACTTTTACAGTTCAGCTGAATGCTGTGTTCTGATCTAAAAATAAAGAGCTGTGTGAGGCAACGCATACCTGACCCATGCCAGACATTTTCAGAAAATGTTGAAATCATTGCAGCGGGTTTTGCAATTATTAAGGAAAATGATACCAAATATCACAAAATAATGCATGTTAAATAAAGTGGATAATTTTCCCTAGACCTAATAAATAAATGTTGGACAAATAGTTCATATGTGAAATGTTTGCATTATTTTGAAATTCTAAGAGGGTGTTAAACTGTTCCAACACAGATGAATTCCACCTGGAACTGTCCTGTGTTAAGTTTATGTGTTCCCTTGGTGTTTGCAAGGGTTTCCTCTGGGTTCTTTGGATTCTTCCCACTGCACAAAAAAAAAAAGTGTGTGAATTTGCAAGCCCCTAGTTGCATATGTATGCATGAATGTGGATGTGCCTGCTTCTTTTCTTTCATGTGGCCTTCCGATAAAGTGGTGACTTGTCCAGGATGTCACTCAAAACAGGGACAAGACGCGCATTAAAACAGTCTAGCTTCCCTTGTCTGGTAGTCACGCCAATTTATGTGTAATTAACTGTAAATTTACAACATATTTATGATAGAAAATTAAGTTGTTGTGAGCCACTCCAGATCAATATGACCATTTATGTTCTTTGTCTCTGTTGCTCTGGACTGTTGACCCTAAGTACTTAAAATCCTCCACCTTCTTGATCTCTTCTCCCTGTAACCTCACTCTTCCACTTTGGTCCCTCTCATTCACACACATGTACTCTGTCTTACTGCGGCTAACCTTCATCCCTCTCCTTTCCAGGACAAACCTCCACCTCTCTAGCTTCTCCTCCACCTCGTCCCTGCTCTCACTGCAGATCACAATGTCATCTGCAAACATCATAGTCCATGGAGATTCCTGTCTAACCTCGTCTGTCAGCCTGTCCATCACCACAGCAAACAAGAAGGGGCTCAGAGCTGATCCCTGATGCAGTCCCACCTCCACCTTGAACTCCTCTGTCACACCTACAGCACACCTCACCACTGTCTTACAGTCCTCATACATGTCCTGCACCGCTCTAACATACTTCTCTGCCACTCCAGACTTCCTCATACAATACCACAGTTCCTCTCTGGGCACCCTGTCATAAGCTTTCTCCAGATCTACAAAAACACAATGCAGCTCCGTCTGGCCTTCTCTATCAACATCCTCAAAGCAAATACTGCATCTGTAGTACTCTTTTTTGGCATGAAACCATACTGCTGCTCACAAATGCTCACTTCTGCCCTTAGTCTAGCTTCCACTACTCTTTCCCATAACTTCATTGTATGGCTCATCAGCTTTATTCCTCTGTAGTTGCCACAACTCTGCACATCTCCCTTGTTCTTAAAAATGGGCACCAGCACACTTCTCCTCCACTCCTCAGGCATCTTCTCGCTATCTAAGATCCTCTTGAACAACCCAGTTAGAAACTTTACTGCCATCTCTCCTAGACACTTCCATACCTCCACAGGTATATCATCAGGACCGACTGCCTTTCCACTCTTCATCCTCTTCGATGCCCTCCTCACTTCATCCTGACTAATCTTTGCTACTTCCTGGTCCACAACAGTCACCTCTTCTACTCTTTGTTCTCTCTCATTTTCCACGTTCATCAACTCTTCAAAGTACTCTTTCCATCTTCCCGTCACAATACTGGCACCTGTCAATAGACTTCCATCCCTATCCTTAATCACCCTAACCTGCTGCACGTCCTTGGATTGTATTACCAATAAACCTCTCATTACAAGTGAGGAAACACTAGAGAAATTTGTCTTGGTTGATGCTGAGATGCTGATAAAGGTTATTTCTCAACTTAAACCCACAACCTGCGTTTTAGGTCCCATCCCCACATCCTTCTTTAAATCAGTTTATGGCTTCTTGGACCATGATTTGCTCAACATTATTAATTGTTCGCTTCAGACGGATGTTTTCCCATCCTCTCTCAAAACCGCAATAGTTAAACCCATTCTGAAGAGAAACAATTTAGATCCATTAGTCCTCAGTAATTACAGACCTGTATCCAATCTGCCATTTTTAAGCAAGATTTTAGAAAAAACAATATGGACATTGACCTCAGTGCAGCGTTCAACACAGTTGACCACGCAATTCTCCTGGACAGACTTTATACCCTGATTGGCATCTGTGGTACTGTTTTAAACTGGTTCAAGTCATATTTCACTGGAAGAGAATTTTTTATTAGTATGGACGAATATTCCTCTAAGAGCTATGAACTGAAGTGTGGTGTCCCTCAAGGCTCAATTTTAGGTCCAACTCTTTTTAGTCTTTATATGTTACTGCTGGGGGATGTCAACAGGAGGCATGGCATTAATTTCCATCGTCTTCACATAGCCGTGTCCCCTGATGACACTGGGCCAATAGATGCTCTTTTAAAATGCATTTTAGATATTAAGTTATGGATGGCAGGTAACGTCTTACAGCTCAACCAGGTCAAAACAGAAGTACTTGTCATCGGTCCTGAAGCACGCAGAGAAAAACTTAATTTAAAACTCAAAGTCCTGGCTTTTAAGACATCCGAGCAGGTAAAAAAACTCAATGTTATTCTAGATTCTATATTGAATTTTAATGTCAAAAGTATGATTAAGAGTGGTTTTAATCATCTAAAGAACATTGCCAGGGTTAGACCATTTTTATCTCAAACTAACACAGAGACACTAATGCATGCTTTTATTACTTGTAGAATTGATTACTGCAACGCTCTTCTTTCTGGTCTCTCCAAAAAAAAAAGCACTACTCCATTACAACATCTCCAAAACTCAGCTGCACCAGTTCTGTCGAGGACCAGAAAAAGAGCTCACATTACACCAATTTTTAAAGTCTCTGCACTGGTTACCTGTACGCTTCAGAATAGATTTTAAGATCCTTTTAATGGTTTTTAAATCTCTTAATGGTCTTGGTCCTAACTATTTATCTGATTTGCTTTTAACATATACACCCTCTAGATCTCTCAGGTCTTCAGGTACTGCCCTCTTAATTACACCAAAAGTTTGAACCAAAACATGTGGCGAGGCCTCCTTTTACCACTACGGCCCACGTTTGTGGAACAGTTTGCCTGAGGACCTGAGGAAAGTCTGTGGACATTTTTAAAAGCAAACTCAAGGCCCACCTTTTTAACTTGGTTTTTAACTAAAAATGTATTTATCTATTTATTTATTTACTTTTTTCTTTAAAGAACTACTTTTAACCTTTTACTCTAGCTTGTGTGTGTGTTGGGGATGAGGGCGGGGGGGGGGTTTCTCCTGTGTAAACTGTTTTTATATTGTTTATACGTAAAGCACTTTGGGCTACTCACTTTGTATGAAA
The DNA here is from genome assembly GCA_013358685.1 of Antennarius maculatus. Lineage (NCBI taxonomy): Eukaryota > Metazoa > Chordata > Actinopteri > Lophiiformes > Antennariidae > Antennarius > Antennarius maculatus. Next base: position 3,012,005 of record CM023606.1, read on the forward strand.
AGCGCTTTATAAATAAAGTTTGATTGATTGATTGATTGATTTGCATTACAGGTCAAGATGTGGTTACTCACAGTTGTGTTACTGAAAACCCCTCAGCCTTCATTAGATAGATAGATCTTAAACATTTGCTGCTATCACAGCTGCTGTGTTATGAAGTAGCATAAATTAATTCATTATACTAAATATATGAAAAAAAGGTCCTCTCAACAGCACAATAGCTGTGAAATAACGTGTCCTTTTTTTTTGTTTGTTTCCTTTGAGAGCATTTTCTTGGCCAAGTTACAAGTGCACGCCTTTCTTCTCCGTTACGACGGTGAAACAGCGACATCTACCGGATAACTGAAGTCAAATCAGGATTTAAGTCTGAAACCAATGGGAGCTTTGGACAATCGGTTTAGGTCCTTGTCATATAATTAATTTCCTCTACTTTTTAAGTTCAAGCCACTTCATTATTTAAAAAAAAAAAAAAAAGAGTATGCAGGTCTGTTTGGTGACTCATGATATCATGAAACAAATAAAACCACCCAAATCGTGTGAGGAAACGTGGCAACATTAAGTCATTTGAGATGATCTAAAGACACAACGTGTTTCTCTCACCTCATGCTTCTACACCTTACATTCTCCATCCCCTTGACGGTGGAGCCGCTTCAGCACCACGGACAGAGAGCTAAACCGGGATTGGATCAACAAGACAACGTTTGGGATTAGAGGGATTTACCCATTGGTCTGAATCAAAATGACAGCGGACTCAGGCCCAGCGATTGGTCGGGATTCCAGATGATTTGAAGTTATCGCTCTGATCATATCATACAGAAGAAAGTATTATAATGGTGTGATGGTTTTTTTTTTCCTGACTGCTAAACCTTATTGTTGACTGTGGTTCTCTGTTCACCACCGGTGGAGGTTTTCGCGGGATTCAGCGCAGGTTAAACAGAGACGCTCCGGCTCTCTGGGGAAGGTAAGAAGATTACACTTACTTGTAATTCCTGTTCACGATGATCACCTTTCTGTGAAAATATATCTCTCATTCGGTGAAGTTTAGTTTGCATGCAATTCCAATAAATCACACATGCGTAAAACTCAGCATCTCCCCTTTTCACGCGTGGTCTTATTCTAAGTGATGTCACTGATCAGTGGTTAAATTCTCCTAAACAGCGTGTCTGAAGAATTTGCATAGTAAATCCCCTCGGTAGTTGTGAACGACTCACCCTGCATTTGTGGAGGTATTAACTGTAAAGTATGGCGTTCTGGAGTGGAACTCATAACGCATCCGTGGTTTGCCAATTTAATGACCTCACAGCAAACAGCTAACCCCCAGTTTCTTCTCAAGAGATTGAAGAAAGAAGACACCTGGTCAGCAAGCTTCATCCACACTTTATCCAGATGGCAGGTAAGTGATGGATACACACCTCCACTTTACTGTGCAGTTGGATCAAGAATTATTAAACCATCGTGGTGTATTTGGTTTATTGGCTAAGGTATCTAACTGTTTACGATGACAAAAATCACACAAGAACAGTTGAAATAGCTCAACACAACATGACTTGTGTTCATTTCTTGTATTTTGTAGAGCATTCTTTTTTTTTTTTTCTGCTACAACTTGCTGCAACAAAATGTCAGTTGAAGACACAAGATTCCACAAGAATAAAAACAAATTCGTCCCCATGAGCCTGTGTGCAATGTTCCTCGGTTGATATACAACAACTGTCTTGTCAAAGTTCCATTGGAGACTTACTTGGTAATTTATATGAAGAAACTGTGACTCTAATCTAACTGCAACGTTTCAAGTATTCTTCTCCTGAAACCAAACATCAGTGGACTGTAAGCTGCCTTGGCTTCATTGGCCAATGATGGTGGAGCTTCAGCTTCCACCAACATATGTTTTGCACATTTTGGAGTTCCAGTGAGGAAATTTAGACCTTAACAAAACAAACAAACAAACAAACAAACAAACAAACAAACAAACAAACAAACAAACAAACAAACAAACAAAAACATTAAACAAACTTTAAGGTGAGTCAATAAAATGTATTATTTTGAGGGAAGCTATTCAGGTGGTCGAATATTGAAATGGTCATTCAAAGCTATTTTAGTAAGAAATTACGTGTATTGAATAAATTGGAAAAAAAAAATTATTGTCTCATTAAGTCATTTAAAATGATCTTGTTTGATTTGATTATTAGAAACAGCTGATAATGACTAATTTTATTTGCCAATATACTTAATAAACAATGGGATCAAATCCTTTTCCTTTCAAGTCATTTGAACTGTTAATCACCTGTGTATGATTGTGTAGAATACATAGTATTTACACAGCACTAAATTTAAACCCTGAACCTTCTTGTCTGTTGCAGTATTATATGTTTATATATTATATTTTGCTACCCTTACATGATTTCTTTCTTGCTGTAAAACTTGAAGCCAAATGTAGTCTGACCTTTCTGGAATGATTTGTCTCAGAGCCCAACTTCCCTCCACTGCCGGGATTTATCCCGCTCAAACCATGCTTCTACCAGGACTTTGATGAGATCCCTGAACAACACCGCAGCATGTGCAAGAAGATGTACCACCTGTGGATGTGTGAGTGGCTCAGGAGTGATGTTCTGTTGTTCTAAGGGTTGATTGTGGCATCTGTTTGCATCGCAGTAGAAGGAAAAGTACAGATTTTTTCGGTGAAACGGACTCTTTTTTTTTTTTTGCTGCAGCTTACTTGGCAACATATATAATAGAAGCTTCAGGAAATAAATAATCAGGATTCCTGGAGGTCCCATAAATCTCCTCTCTTTTGTGAACTCATGATAAGAAATATGTGACAGAATGGCAATGTTTTACAAGACTCCCTTGGTCTAAAAGGATTTTATATGCTGTTATCCTGACTAGTTTATTTGCTATTGAGTCGTAGCACTGACCAGATGGCTGTGGTTTGAACAGAGCCGTTAACACTGAAATTGTGTTAAACAGTTTTCGCCAGAAGCACGTTCATCGAAGTTTATTACATCATAAACAAGGAGCACAACGATGCTGAGGTTCGCTCTGCACGGGAGAAACATTTGCATAGATGCAGTGACAAATCCCAGGAGTTAAGATGAGGACAATAACCCGATTAAAGATAGAGTGATGTGAACATAACTAAAAATTATTGAAAGGTGAACATGGAGTGTCAATACAGGGCAACTGTTTATGTTCAAATGAAGTTCCTTTCCATTCTGTTCAACTTGCTGCAAACCACAGCTTGATTTTTTTTTTTTTATTGCTTTTGTAGTAAATATATATTTTCTGTTTGAAAAAGCGATTGCATCAGAGCTGTCCGTCATTGCAACTCAATATTTTTCTTTCTCTAGGCACCTTTACTTCAACTAAACAATAACCGTGAGCAGGTATTCAAAGCTCGACACGCTTTTGACTGATTTTTTTTTTTTTCTCACTGTATCGATTTTCTTATTTGAATGTTATTGTGTCATTTTGCCTTAAGTCAAATACTGCAATGTGCCTGAACACAACATTTTGTTTGCAAGTTAATATGTTTTTAATTATGGATTCATGGTTTTTTTTTTTTCCTGCATGTCACGAATGTGTGTGCGTGTGTGTGCGTGCGTGTGTAAGCGACAAATACTGTTTTAGCACCTATGCCTGAAATACAGTTGTTGTTTTTTTTTTTTGTCTCCCAGTGAATAGTGTTACTCTTGCAGTGAATCTCATTGGCTGCTTTGCATGGATGTTTGGTGGCGGCGGCGTGACCAATTTTGGACTGGCCATTATCTGGCTTCTCATGTTCACTCCCTGCTCTTACGTGTGTTGGTTCAGGGCCATCTACAAGGCCTTCAAGTGAGTCATGTATAAATACTCATGAAACTAAACAAAGTATTATGCATTTTTATATGTTATAAAAATGTGGTACACCACCACTGAGTCCTTTGCTATTGTAAAATTATGATGGGGGGGGGGGGGGGGTCTGATTGACTGACAAGGAAGGAACGGAGTCTCCACAGTTTATCCAAGCTGACAATGGGCGAGAGGCGATGCACACACCGAGCAATTTTCCAGTTCAACTCATAAAGCCAGAAAAAAAACCTTCAAAATCACATAGACAGGCAGTTTGAGAATCACTTATTCACCCCCCTGCAAACTTGGAATAAAAAAGCCCTAGAACCTCAGTTGTTAGTGCTACCCATGTACCACTGTTCCACCCACATAGTATACACATACATATTTAAAAAAAACTGCACAATCACAACAAGGGATCGCAAACCCATTTCCAAAACAAGGCAGTCAGAGACTGCAACATCCCGCGACACCCCTGAATTCAAAATTTTACCCTGACCTACATTGACCTAGTTTTCCAAAGGTGAAGGTCATCATCACATTTTTGTGCCCCTGGGTTCCTGAAAATATTGCGATTTGTTTTGTAATTATATCTCATCAAGTTTCAGACATGTGTACCCAAAAAGGTATAAAAGTGAAAATTTGACCTTGACCTAGTTTTTCAAGGTCGAGGTTGTGATCTCATTTTCATCCCCTTTGCCGCCTGAGTAAAGTGCTTTTTTCTTCCATCTCTCTTTCTCTTTTCTCTTTCTCTAGGAGTGACAGCTCCTTCAACTTTATGCTTTTCTTTTTTGTGTTCATGGCTCAAGTTGGCATCAGCATCATCCAAAGTATTGGGATCCCAGGATGGGGAGTATGGTGAGATCAAAAATGCATACAACATGTCTGTCTCTACTCATATGAAATTCCCTATATTTTGGTCATACTGTTCACGAGATGATAATACAGAATTTCATCTCATTATTTGGTGCATTTCTTTTGTTTAAATGATTTAGTTCTAAGTTGTGGTGTTGGAAAACAAAAGGTAATTTTTTTTGTTGACAAATTATCCAACATAGACTGAAAGCCTTCAGTCTACATTTAAGATAGACAAGGTCCGTCTTAAATGTATTTTCAAGACATTTAAGACCGTGAAAATAAATGCCATTAGCTTCAGATACAGTTTTGGATTATTATTATGCAGTAAAAGTTAACACAAAGGCTCTAAACATTTAGAGTTCAAGCAGTAACTCCAGTGAAATATTATTTATTTAAATTCCCTGGTCGCAGGAACTGCTCTCATATAAGTTTAATGATAGTTATGTAATTAAATTTTGAGAGGTTGTTAAAGAGATCCTCAAAATGTCATGTGACTCAGGCTGATTTTCAGAAATTAATTTTATGATAGCCTCCATAAATTTCATTAGTGTAACCGTGTGCATTCAAATATTCCCAGGAGCTATAACAGTTTTAACGCTTACTATATCAGCCCTTCATCTCAACAAAACTAGTCGCATTTTATGTCAACAGTAGATGTTCAGCAGTAGTTTTATGACAGTAGCCAACCAAAAATCCAGGAGCAGATTATTATGGTTTTTATTTTTTTTAATCAGGTTATTTGATGGACATGTATTAATGGTCATATTTGCATTTTCAGCGGATGGTTGGCAACCATTTCCTTCTTCAGCTATAACATTTTAATTGCACTGATAATGCTGGTCCCCACCATCATGTTCACTGCAATGGCCTCGCTTTCCTTCATTGCCCTCACCAGGGTAAGAATTTAATATTTTTTTTCTATGAAGGGGAAAGTAACGTAACATTCATACTGTCTTCGTCACAAATGACAGATTTTCTACTTCTTGTGAGAGAATGTATGGTTCAGGATACAGATATGGTAAACACTTATCTGTAGAGGAAGCAGCAGTTGCAGATATTATCATTTTCCGCATCGGGTACTCTAAAACATTTGCCTCTGAGAGATTTACAAATTTTACTGAGTAATACCATCCACCCTTAAACCCTCGAACCCTGTGAGGAAAAACTCCTTAACAATGCTACGCGGAAAAATCTACTGTGAGAAAAACACATTTTAGATATCTGGCACTACATCTCAGATGTGTAGTACTTCATCTTAGATATCTAGTACAGTATTATATTTCAAATATAACTACATCACAGATATCTAGTACTTCACCTCAGATATATTGTATTTACATTCCAGATATCTAGTGTTACATCTCAGATATCTGAAATAAAAATAGAACTTTAGGAAATTAGTTCATTGAATTAACTTCTACTAGCGTAAACTAAATTATCTCTGGTCTGCTCTGCTTATAATATATTAGACATATTTTTTTGCTTTACTCCATAAAACTTGTCCCCTTAACAGATGTATTGATTTGAAGCATTCAGCTACAGATCTACTGTGTGAAATAACAGTAATGGGAACATTTTAAAGTTGCTTACTTTACATAGAATAAGACTTTCTGGTAACTCGTCATATGATATTGGCTTTCAGATCCATAATTTCTACCGTGGCAGTGGGGCCAGCATGTCCAAAGCGCAGGAAGAATGGGCCACAGGAGCCTGGAAGAATCCCCATGTCCAAGCAGCAGCCCAGCAGGTCACCATGGAGGCAGCTTCTGGAGCCATGCAGAGTCAATACTCCAGCCCACAATACAATGATAACACGGTGTAACCTCTCACACACAGGTCAATGGACCGATATGACATTTATGCCAAAGTGTAGAAAACAGAGTGACAACAAAGAATTCACTGTGACAACGCGTCATGATTCTATATTTTGGACCTATCACTTATTTGGTAGAACTGTCAAAGATTTCTCACAACCATCATCATTAACACAGATAACTCTTAAACTGTATGGGAAACAGGCTTTTGACTTCCTGTAGGAAAGGGCATACATGGATGAATTAACACTAGTTTGAATGTGTACTAATCTAGAGTTTGAGCTGTGTGTGAATAAAATCTGTGTCGATCTGGAATCGCAGCAATTTTAACAAAACAGTTTTTGGTTTTTTTTTTTTTCTGTAAAAATACTGATGTACATCAATGTGTGATGAAGATTAAAATATTTAGTGCTATCCTATTTATCAACCAGCGTATTACTAAATTTTGTAGGATTTCATCCTGTAAATTTATATGTAATCACATAGCTTGTATGTAATAATACTGTATCTCCAAAGACAAACCAAAGATTAAATGTCAATATTGTGACCTTACAAAGTCTGCTGCTTCATGTGACCTTAGCAGAATTTCATCATATTTTCTATGCTTCATCAGTTAGGTATGGTTTTTAATTTATTAATCAATTTGTAACTTGCTCTTCGATGTTCTTGAAGGTTTTGTTAACATATCTACCTTACAGTGAATACATGAGACTTACACCACAGTAGAAATAAGCCAGAATTAGTCTAAAAAAGTATGCTAAAATGAAACATGTGACTCATGTGATGTAGTCCCAGGGTTGTGAGATGTAAAAATTTGGTACAAAATGTCAATTTAGCGTGTTCTTTTGTCGTTTTTGAATGATCTGTTGTGTGATTGTTTGGCCACACGGGGGCACTGTGGTAACAGTATGAAGTTATTGAATGAACAATTCCATTACAGATTACCTTCATTCATCCTTCAAAAACCTTAGTCTGTAGTTTTAGTTATTTTTTCTATTTTTTGCTCCTTGTTTCTCCTCTTTTTTTCTTCCCTCTGTTCTTTGTCCTCCATTACACTGAATGTAGACCTGGGAATTTAAGCACACATCAAATTATTGCAACAAATACCAAGTACCATATCATTTTGTAATATGTACTGTTATAGCAGTAATTAGTGTCACAGTGACAGTTATTCTTACTGAATGTTCCTTTTGGGGGTGGGGTGGTGGTGGTAGGGGTCTGGGGGGTTACCTACATGAAAAACTAGTCTGGCAAGAGTTTGAAATCCCCATATCAAGGTACCTCAAAAACATTTTGTAATGATGCGACACCAATACCTCCATCCACGTATTTCCTCAGTGAAGAATATTTGTTTAAAAGGATTACATGAATAAAAGTTTGTCTTGTTTTGCAGTTACATAAGTTATTTGCATAAGCATCTTTGTTTCTTGTTGGGAGTATTTTGTTACATTTGAGTCATTTAATCAAGACCACACACTCAAATTGTACAAATGTGATTTGAAATTGTTTCCAAAACATTACCCACAGCACATGGTGCTGCAGCCACATTTAAACACTGTTAAAATGGGAAATAAATAAATGATTTGCTTGGTCTTTGGCTGTTAGCAAGGCGGACTGTCCATCAGGGGAAATGTACGACCCCCCCCCCCCACACACACACACACAGTGATCTGTTTATGAAGTTCGTACCACTACATAAGAAATCTGAGACGTGAGGTTGGCTAATGCTCCTTGCCAGGCCAGAGATTGTATTTTTTAAAATTTACATGAACGGCAAACCCAATTTTTCCTTTTCCATCCGGTGAGCAGGAAACCATCATAGATTAGATTCAAAATATACTTTAAATGGATTTATCTGGAGATGTCTTCTTTCTTACTGTCTGCCTGGCTGTGTGTTTGCAGGGTGACAGAATTACTCTGCCTAGAGGGGATGGAATTATTCAGCGATATAGATATTTGGAGGATATATCAACAGTCACCAGCAAACACTGTCTGTCTATACACATGTAAATCACTTTGATACATAGTGAAAGCAAAGGTTAGGGTTAGGATCACTGATTCATACCAATGTAGACCGTAGATTTTTTTTCTTTTTAAATAAATCAAATGACACTTTTAAAATTTGCTTTGATAAATCCATTATATTTATTCATCTGATCATCCCGTTCTGGTTGGAAAATGAAGTGAATCTAACCAAATTCCAACTGGATCATGTTATAAGTTTACAGTAGACGGCAGGTTAGTTTGGTTTGAGATTTCAGTACAAACAAAAGTATTTTAAAATAATGTCTTTTAAAGTCTTAACTTGCGATGGAAGGGCTGTAGGGAGCTGTCTGTACCACACCTTTCTGGTATAAAGAGGGCTAGGCTACATTTAATGCTTTAACTCATAGTGTATTCAAAACCCCGAAACAATCCTACAAGTATTGTTTATATGTCATTACTAATTCCATTACTAACTATTCTATTATTATTTAGTGCCATATTGTTCCTTACCCCTCTCAGGTAATGGTTCAATTAGGATAATTCACTCATTTTTCATAAAAAATAAACTTTTCTTATTGTTTCACCATATTATTACTTTGAAAGACCAACATATAAAACACTAGGATTATGTTGAACATTTAACACAAGAACATTAGCAGTTAGATTTGGTTTTACAGAGATGAAAAAAAACCCCAACCTAACAAGCAATAGCAATATGAACAAGGTGCGTGTGTCTGTGTGTATGTCTGTTTGTCTGTCTGTCTGTCTGTCTGTTCATCTACACGGCCCATAAGTGACATGTTACCACACTGTGCTTTGTGCAAGTGAATTTGGCACATTTCACGCTAAAATCATCTACCTAACCTAATGTAGATGAAGTTTGGACAATTTTGAGAAAACAAATTTTTATAGCAAATGTTGCACCTTCACTTATTCGTTAATCAAAGCCACATTGGAGAACAGAAGTTGGGGGAGGGAAGGACGAAGTGAGGGCCACATAAAGGGCAAGTTATGACGTGACGTTGACGGAGCACAGAGAGCCTTTTGCTCATGCTTCTCATGGAGAGAGGGAAATAGAGTGGTCTTTCATGCTGTTAAACACACACATATTACCAAATGGACAAAGGTGTACAGACATGCTGTCATACACTCAAAGGCATGCATTTATGCTTGTGTGTATGACACACATGCACATATGCACATGGAATTCACACAGGGTTTGAAATACCAAAAAACCCCCACATTTTTCCTTTCATGAGAGGCTACCTGTCCAAACTTTCCTTTTTTGGCCGAAGGGGAAAGAAAGTTAACAAAGACTATTAATGAGCACGAAGGCTCAGATTGAGTACATCAAATTGCCCATGGAAACAAACTGGAAGCGGGGTCTGAGAGCGAGTTATTTACCTCTGCCACTGTGAATTTGTGTCTGCTCTTGGGGTTTTTTGCAAATTTGGGAGTTAATAATCAAGCTGGCTTAAAATAGAATAAAAGCTGAAAGGGAAGAAAAATGAATTAAATAACTTCATAATTGTCTGCAGAATTGACCATTTGCATGATTGCTGATGGCTCTTGAAGCTGGTAACCCCTCCCAAAAACATCATAATAATTTACATGAATGGATATTAAAATCTAACAACTTCACTGATATCATCAAGAGTTTGCAGCAATGTGAAATAATCTCACTATTCTTGGGAGAGCGACTTTGAAAGCTTAGTTATCAATTACTTCACAATGGATGAAGCTGAAATAGAAGAAAGCTCCCCCAGTCACAAAGGTACTGAAGAAAATTTGTTCAAATTACTCTGTAGAAAAAAAGCAACTCAAAGTGAAAAGCACCACGGCAGCAAAAGATAACGCCACACTATTTAGTAGAAAGTTTGATAAATAGGTGATGCAAACGTGGGGCTGCAGTGGCTCAGCGGTAGAGCAGACAGCGCCCAGCCATCGGCGGTTCGGTTTCCGTCCACGCCAGACGTCGGAGTATGAACTGACAGTGGGAGGTGTCAGTTCACCTCCCAGCCACTGCCGAGGCACCCTTGAGCAAGCCCCCCCACCCCCCCCACAAGCTGCTCATTGAGACGCACCCCGAAGTCGCGACCCATCACTCTACCTCCCCTGTACTGATTGTTGTTATTAACTGCATGCCTACAGGCCCCTAGTGTGTTTTGCGTTTGTTCAGGGGCCTGTATACAATGTTTGTGTGTGCTCTGACTAACACACACAGACACACACATTATATTATATATATGAATGTACAAAAGTGGAGTGTAAAGATAATTTCCCCATTGTCTGGGTAAACAACTTGTAGCTACAAGAGGACACAACCCAGTGTCTTATTGTGCCGGTCCCCAGAGGGTTGCGTTAGGAAGGGCATCCGACGTAAAACTTTTGCCAAATCAAACATGCAAATCAAACCTATGACTTTCATACCGGATCGGTCGAGGCCTGGGTTAACAACGACCGCCATCGGTGCTGTTGACCTACAGGGAGCTGGTGGAAATTGGTCTACTGTTCGTCGAAGAGAGAGAGGAGGAAAGTGTGTTTGTAGGAAGAGAGAGAAGAGGAACGCCAAGAGTATAGGACTGAGAGTAGGGACGTTGAATGTTGGAACTATGACAGGAAAAGGTAGAGAGTTGGTCGACATGATGCAGAGGAGGAAAGTAGACATACTGTGTGTCCAGGAGACCAGGTGGAAAGGTAGCAAGGCTAGAAGTTTAGGAGCAGGGTTCAAGTTGTTCTATCATGGTGTAGATAGAAAGAGAAATGGAGTAGGAGTTATCTTGAAGGAGGAGTTTGTTAGGAATGTCCTGGAGGTAAAAAGAGTGTCAGATAGAGTGATGAGTCTGAAGCTAGAAATCGAAGGTGTGATGGTTAATGTTGTTAGTGGGTATGCTCCACAGGTAGGATGTGAGCTGGAGGAGAAGGAGAAATTCTGGCTGGACTATAAATAAAGTGGATTTAATAAAACCTGGTCTGAATAGGTTTTGTTGTTGACTTAACCACCCCGCTAATACTGTCATTACAGGTAAAATAGTCTATAATGTTTATCTTTTTAGACAATGTGAACAGTATGTAATCTTTTGGTGCACCATTCAGCACACATTCCATCCCAGATCATTTTACATTCATATAATAAAGAGGAATCAACTAAGGAATGCAACTAAGGAAGGGTCACCCAGCTGTCTGGTAGGGCAATGCTAGTCAGCTACAGCTAGGGAGTTGTGCCGCCACTAGCCTGTGAAATCACCGATGAGATGATGGGAGTTGTCCCCTGACAGCAAAGGGAATGGTGACAGTGAAGGTTGGAGAATGAGCCTGGTGAAATATGGGCTTGTCAGAGGAGCGAGAGGCTGAGCACAGTGGCACAGGGCCGTCACTCCTTGTGGCTGACTTAATCAATGACACTCCCCATGGAGCCAGTGGAGGGCTGTGAAGGTAGGTGGAAGACCCGTTTGAGGCTGGAAGGCTTCCCTTGACAAAATCTACTCATTTGTTTCAATGGCCTGGGACTATAAACGTGAATATCTCAGCTTCAGTTTCTGTGTTTTAAAGAAAGAATGCCTTAATGAGAATATATTGCCCTGTTGTTCTAACCATGAAGTCTTCCCGGGACCCTTGGGGAATTGCCCATTTGCATACTCCTAAAAATTGATGAGTTTGGAGTGAGGAAAGAGCTTTATTTGTTGCTGACATCAGAAAACAAGCCAGATGTTTTAGTGTTGAGGGAGATGATATTTAAACTGTCAGGGAGTACCTTCGAGTGAGTCGTGCTTATGACTCAAGCTGCTTTGTCTTGTAGAATGCCCATCACTTTTAATTTGGAGTGTTACCACAAGTAGTGAAAAGTTTATTAACTAAGATATACGGTTGAGTCAGGTCAGCATAAAGCATGTGTGGGATGAGCTATTATTAACATGTAAATCAGAGCACTGTTTTCCGCTTACTATTCAAATGATTTCAGCCATTCACTATCTCCCAGCTGGTGGATTCTCATCTCATCCTATTCTTCCTTTACAAAGACAGCCTTTCCTATTACCTTACCCGTGCTGCAATGTGTTTATCCCTACGGAAATGAAGATTCCTTCACATCTTTATTCATTTAATTAGGTTGCAAAGCAGAGCTAGATTCAGAAGAGGAATTACCTGTGGCCTTGGTATTGTGCCACAGAATCTGTACTCCATAGGCAAAGCAGAAATTAGACCTCTAATCTGGAGGTGGGCTTTTTGGCAGTCAAAGTGCAGTCTACTTTCTCTCCTTCACATGTTATTCAGTTTCTCTCCCATAAACACTAAGTCTTAATTGTGCTGAAAGAGAGCGCTGTTGGAAAGATGAGGATTCCACTTTCAAAGGTCTTATGTTTAGATTAAATCCAGTTCAAACATAATTATATAAATATGCATTTACTGAAACCTTAAACTTAGCTTTTTCATGCAGGTTATAGAGCTAAAGCAGCCATACAAAAAAAATAATCAAAAAGTTGTTCTCAGCACAAGTGTTAGTATCACCTCTCAATCATCATTTATGACCAACTACAAATCTGTGGCGACATATTTGCAGTGAACTTGTATTTTAATCCTTTGAGACCAAGTAAGGGCCTTTCTATTTTTACCTTCCTCTCTGTTTTACCACACAAAGTTGTCATTTTGACAGTGTCATCAAATGCTAGACAGTAAGATTCTGCACAACCTCAGCTAACCGTGTGTTACTCAATACTCAAGACTTCTGTGCATTGTTATAGGGAATAGGAAATAATAAAACACAAAGAACCAAAAAAGCACCTTGAATTTTTAAATGTATTTATTTTTTGGCTTGTTTGATTGATAGAAACACTGTCAACAAAAACAGCAAAAGAAAATATCAATATAGAATTTTCTTTGGTCCTGAAGAGTTTTGAAGTTCATTGCCGTGTCTGCATGGGTTCTCTTCGGGTTCTCCGACTTCCTCCCACCTCCAAAAACATGCGCATGCGTTTTTAAAAAAAAAATTTTTTTTATGAATACAGTGCGCCCTCGTGCATTAGTGCATTAACACTCACGACTCCACCTCATCGCGGATTTTTGGTAGGCAGTCACGTAATACCGTACACGCATTCCATTGGCTGACGGCATCCGGAAGTCCGCTCCGTTCCGTCATTCTCGGAGTTTCGTGAGACATAAAAGTGCTTTAAACAGTGTGGGAAAAGGTAATAGAGATAGAAATACAGGTAATACAAATACAGATTGATGGTTTCATATCAGTATGTGAAGGATTCATAAACGTTTAAATTACTGTAAATAATAAAGATAAATAGATCGCGATCTCGATCAGGGATTCCTTAACCGCCTGTGGTTCCTGGAACTTAATAACCGTAAAGAATGAGGGCGCACTGTATACTTCTCTAAACATTGTACACAGCTACAGTACATGATGGTTGTTCCTGTCCATAATTGCACACGGTGAGAATCTGGTGTATCTATTTGCTCTCTTTTTGTCAGTCAAGCTGCAGTATATCGGTCCACAGGGACTTGAAGAAGATGGCCAGTTCAAGTCCAGCATGCATTTGATGAGCATAGTGATCGCCAGAATAAACGGCTGGAGGTTGATAAGACAAGAGTGGACTTATCATTTGAAGAAAACTAAAAAAGAAACACAACGCAAAGTACAAACCGCTACATATGCTGTACTTTTACATTCTCTCACAACTTGTGCAGTTCGTCATCGCTCTAGCTCCTTTCTGACTACTGACTCTGCTGTCAAGTAAGTATGCAGATTCTATGAGTGCGATCTTCTGCGATCTTTTTTCACTTATTCAGCAGCAGGTGAGGGGATTGCTACCAGCACAATGAGCTGAAGAGGTATTTGGTAAAGCAAGCTATGGTCTGCTCCCCATGATAGCCATGTCTAGGGCTTGAATTATCTTGATCCAGTGATATAGCTGGGATAGCTTTAGATGATTCCAGATGCAGGAGTTGCTAGAGACTTGACAGAGTTTGACAAGAATCCACCAACAGTGCTCCACTCTGATATTTCCATAAAAGTTGTTTCCCTTAGCCTTACGTGATCCTACAAGGCAGTGGTTCTATTTAACCTGTGGGTGGAGACAAAAACTAGGCATCAATCCATGTCCACATACTGGTGAGTCATTTGTTTTGTGCATTTTGGGGCTCAAGTCACCTCCAAATTCCACGGTGTTGCCTGGAGACACAAGGTGTCCAATGTACTATCTGTCACCTTGAGATGTATCCAATTTCTATGCTGTTTTGCAGAGAAAACTATACCTGGAAGTGAAGATTTACACTATCTGCTTTCACAGTGAACACTACTAGCCAAGGGTGGAGCCAAGAGCAAAAACTGCAAGCACACAAATACCGCAACATACACACTGTACGCATCGCATAGTTATTAGACAGACTGAGGCAACGGTGATCTTAGCAGAAACACTCCCTTATGATGTAATCTCTACGTGATCTAATAAATACATCATGGCTAAAATGGGACTGGGGTGGGGAAGATGCAGTGAAGGGGTGGGCAGTTCTAAGCTTTCCTCCAGAGCCTTCTGCTACAGTTGATTCTCTGCACTGCTAGTGTTCTGTATCACTTTCTGTTTGTTCTTGACTGACAGCTTTCCCTGGTAAATACGACATGTGTCCTTGAGTAACATGTACACGCCCACGCTTATGGAGTTAGTCTTCTCATTCCTGTGGGCTTCCTTGTTGTTTAGTGAACAAAAGTTTAAGTTGGGCTGTCTGAACGAACAATTGCCTCACGTTTACACCATCCCTAAGTAAGTCAGTGTATGCTCATTATTAGATGACAGAGCATTAGATTGTGACAGTATTTTCAGATGTGCTGTAAATTAGACACATGTCGATCTTACATTTAGGCAAGACAGGTATAACTTGTTCCTTTTGTGAAATGGCCCACCCTATCATTCATTAGTTTGTTCATTCTCACTGCCCACTACACCTCCTTGCCACCCCAAATACACACTATATTTTTAAATTCAGCACAGTCACGGGATCAGATGATCCAATGTCATTACTCTTGAATAAAGCCAGAATTTTTAAGGTAAAGGTCAGTCATAATATCCTGGTCTGATTTGAAAATGACAGTGAATGTCAGCTTTTAAAACCTGCAAAAAAATGCATTTGTTACTTGTTTCCATTTTTTCACAGCACTGTGATTTCCTTTCCAGGAAGTCAGTGACATCTCATCTCATCACAAAGAATGCTTGAAGATCAAATCAGTCTTGCTTCATTTCACTTGATCCCTTCCCTCAATTATAAGGAGGCTTGCAGCTGCAAAAACAGTTGTAGAGGCTGTAGAGTAAAAACAGCTCGTGAGAGTACGTGCTAGCTACAGATCTGCTTATCAATGATCACAAGTAACACTGTGCTGCCTGAAGCATAGCATTTACATATGTTTTTGCTCTTATCATGTATTACAACTTGATTTACTGCATGCAGCCACTTATTCACGTTACTCTATCTCGTATGTTATTTTGATCAGGTGCATGTTTGCAGAGGACATGCTCATGTGTAATGTGAATATTCTTCGTCTATTAATTTTAATGAAACTGCTACTTATTAAGCATTATGTAACTCTGTGGCCACAGGATGCAATGGCTCTCAAAACTTTTCGGAGTTATTCAGGACTACTTCTTGAGATAAAATAAGTATGTGGTTGTATTGATTACAAATGTACTATGGGGTATTTCTCATGTGAACACAAACAGTCTGAGACTCAGAGCGGAGCACAAGAAAAACGGGCACACACCAAAATTTTATATACATGCCCTGTGGAGATATGGGATATACATGATGTACAATGCCTATACAAGCATAAAAGAAACTTGAACAGGATGACTTGGAGGGACAAAAAAAAAACAATTGCCAGAATGTATCAGAGGGAAGTGTTCATATGGTCAGAACAGCTTGTCAGATTATCCTGTGACTTGTAAGAAATCTGCGGTGTTATAGTTCCTTATGATCTGAGATTTAACAAAGAATATGCATCATCTGGCATCCCCCCCCCCCCCCTTCCTGGCTTCTGGTCAGGAAATCAAACAATACAGCACAAAATGCTTTCTGAACATACCAATAATGACATCATTATACAGTCAATATAAAAACTCCCTGAGGAAGAACAAATGTTTATGCCCAAATTATATTATTAGCAATTAGCTAATTAATATTATTATAATTATCAATAAATTAAATTAAATTTTGTTTAATTTAATTTAATTAGATTTAATTCTTCTTCTTTTCCTTTTGGCTTTTCCCTTCAGGGGTCGCCACAGCGAATCAACCGCCTCCATCTAACCCTGTCCTTTGCATCCTCTTCTCTCACACCAACTACCTTCATGTCCTCTTTCACTACATCCATAAACCTCCTCTTTGGTCTTCCTCTAGGCCTCCTGCCTGGCAGTTCAAAACTCAGCATCCTTCTACCAATATATTCACTATCTCTCCTCTGGACATGTCCAAACCATCTCAGTCTGGCCTCTCTGACTTTATCTCCAAAACCTCTAACATGTGCTGTCCCTCTGATGTACTCATTCCTGATCCTATCCTTCCTGGTCACTCCCAGAGAGAACCTCAGCATCTTCATCTCTGCTACCTCCAGCTCTGTCTCCTGTCTTTTCCTCAGTGACACTGTCTCTAGACCAAACAACATCGCTGGTCTCACCACAGTTTTGTACACCTTTCCTTTCATTTTAGCTGAAACTCTTCTATCACACATCACACCTGACACTTTTCTCCACCCATTCCATCCTGCCTGGACACGCTTCTTCACCTCTTTTCCCCACTCTCCATTGCTCTGGACTGTTGACCCCAAGTACTTAAAATCCTCCACCTTCTTGATCTCTTCTCCCTGTAACCTCACTCTTCCACTTTGGTCCCTCTCATTCACACACATGTACTCTGTCTTACTGCGGCTAACCTTCATCCCTCTCCTTTCCAGGACAAACCTCCACCTCTCTAGCTTCTCCTCCACCTCGTCCCTGCTCTCACTGCAGATCACAATGTCATCTGCAAACATCATAGTCCATGGAGATTCCTGTCTAACCTCGTCTGTTAACCTGTCCATCACCATAGCGAACAAGAAGGGGCTCAGAGCTGATCCCTGATGCAGTCCCACCTCCACCTTGAACTCCTCTGTCACACCTACAGCACACCTCACCACTGTCTTACAGTCCTCATACATGTCCTGCACCGCTCTAACATACTTCTCTGCCACTCCAGACTTCCTCATACAATACCACAGTTCCTCTCTGGGCACCCTGTCATAAGCTTTCTCCAGATCTACAAAAACACAATGCAGCTCCCTCTGGCCTTCTCTGTACTTCTCTATCAACATCCTCAAAGCAAATACTGCATCTGTAGTACTCTTTTTTGGCATGAAACCATACTGCTGCTCACAAATGCTCACTTCTGCCCTTAGTCTAGCTTCCACTACTCTTTCCCATAACTTCATTGTATGGCTCATCAGCTTTATTCCTCTGTAGTTGCCACAACTCTGCACATCTCCCTTGTTCTTAAAAATGGGCACCAGCACACTTCTCCTCCACTCCTCAGGTATCTTCTCACTATCTAAGATCCTGTTGAACAACCCAGTCAGAAACTCTACTGCCACCTCTCCTAGACACTTCCAAACCTCTACAGGTATATCATCAGGACCGACTGCCTTTCCACTCTTCATCCTCTTCAGTGCTCTCCTCACTTCATCCTGGCTAATCTTTGCTACATCCTGGTCCACAACAGTCACCTCTTCTAGTCTTTGTTCTCTCTCATTTTCCACGTTCATCAACTCCTCAAAGTACTCTTTCCATCTTCCCATCACACTGCTGGCACCTGTCAATAGACTTCCATCCCTATCCTTAATCACCCTAACCTGCTGCACGTCCTTCCCATCTCTATCTCTCTGTCTTGCCAGCCTGTATAGATCAGTCTCTCCCTCCTTACTGTCCAACCTAGCATACAAGTCATCATAAGCTTCTTGTTTGGCCTTTGCTACCTCTACCTTCACCTTACGCTGTATCTCCCTGTACTCCTGTCTACTCTCCTCAGTCCTCTCAGTGTCCCACTTCTTCTTAGCTAACCTCTTTCTTTGTATACACTCCTGTACCTCCTCATTCCACCACCAAGTCTCCTTATCTACTTTCCTTCCAGATGACACACCAAATACTCTCCTACCTGTCTCCCTGATCACATTAGCTGTAGTTGTCCAGTCATCTGGAAGCACCTCCTGACCACCCAGAGCCTGTCTTAACTCCTTCCTAAAGGTCATGCAACACTCTTCCTTTTTTATCTTCCACCATTTCGTCCTCTGCTCTGCCTTTGCCCTCTTCATCTTCCTCACCACCAGAGTCATCCTACACACCACCATTCTATGCTGTTTGGCTACACTCTCGCCTACCACTACTTTGCAGTCACTGATCTCCTTCAGGTTACATCGTCTACACAAGATGTATTCTACCTGTGTGCTCCTACCACCACTCTTATAGGTCACCCTATGTTCCTGCCTCTTCTGGAAGAAAGTATTCACTACAGCCATTTCCATCCTTTTTGCAAAGTCAACTACCATCTGTCCTTCTGCGTTCCTCTCCTGGATACCAAACCTGCCCATCACTTCCTCATCACCTCTGTTACCTGCACCAACATGTCCATTGAAGTCTGCACCGATGACAACTCTCTCACTTCTAGGTATGCTCTGCATCACTTCATCAAAGTCCAACCAGAATTTCTCCTTCTCCTCCAGCTCACATCCTACCTGTGGGGCATACCCACTAACAACATTGAACATCACACCTTCTATTTCTAGCTTCAGACTCATCACTCTATCCGACACTCTTTTTACCTCCAGGACATTCCTAACAAACTCCTCCTTCAAGATAACTCCTACTCCATTTCTCTTTCTATCTACACCATGATAGAACAACTTGAACCCTGCTCCTAAACTTCTAGCCTTGCTACCTTTCCACCTGGTCTCCTGGACACACAGTATGTCTACCTTCCTCCTCTGCATCATGTCGACCAACTCTCTACCTTTTCCTGTCATAGTTCCAACATTCAACGTCCCTACTCTTAGTCCTATACTCTTGGCGCTCCTCTTCTGTTTCTTCGTGCGAGCGCACTTTCCTCCTCTCCTTCTTCGACCAACAGTAATCCAATTTCCACCGGCGCCCTGTAGGTCAACAGCGCCGATGGCGGTCGTTGTTAACCCGGGCCTCGACCGATCCGGTATGGAAGTCATATGTTTGATTCGCATCTTTGATTTGGCAAAAGTTTTACGCCGGATGCCCTTCCTGACGCAACCCTCTGTATTTATCCGGGCTTGGGACCGGCACAATAAGACACTGGCTTGTGCCCTCTTGCGGCTACATTAATTTAATTAGATTTAA
This sequence comes from Antennarius maculatus, assembly GCA_013358685.1. NCBI lineage: Eukaryota > Metazoa > Chordata > Actinopteri > Lophiiformes > Antennariidae > Antennarius > Antennarius maculatus. Next base: position 3,031,869 of record CM023606.1, read on the forward strand.
TTAATTTTATTAATTATAATAATTAATGAATTAAATTATAATAAAAATAAATAATTAATACATTAATTATAATGATTAATAAATTAGCAATTATAGTTTAAGTCTTTTTAAAAATATATTATTCTAACCTTTAAGTCTGAGTTTATACACTTGACAATAAAGTTGACTATGACTATGTAGAGCCGCCCGGTGGCGCAGTGGGTAGCATTGTCATCTCATAAGACGGTGGTTCCGGGTTCGAGCCCCGCTCTGTGTGGAGTTTGCGTGTTCTCCCCGTGTCTGCGTGGGTTCTCTCCGGGCTCTCCGGCTTCCTCCCACCTCCAAACACCCGGAGTGTGAGCCGATAGTTGGAGGTGTCAGCTCAGCTCCGGAGCACTGCAGAGGTGCCCTTGAGCAAGGCGTCGTCCCCCTGCTCATTTGGTCGCTCCACATAGGGGGCTGCCATTGCATGCTTACAGGCCTCCCTGTGTGTGGTTGTGTGTATTGCAGGGGCCTGTACACACTAATATGCATGCGTGTGATTGTTCTACTAACATACTAGAGTGTGCACTCTTAATTTCCCTTCGGGGATTCCAACAGTATATAAAATTTGAAAAAAAAAAAAAGACTATGGTTGTGATAGCATCCCTCTCAAGTTAGTATTTATGACTTTAATAGCATTTTGTTTAAGGGAAATGTCATCATGTCATTCAATAAACTCCTCCAGTACTGGATCTTGATCAGATTTGAACTTTTGCCACAGGCTTATGTTTAGTGTGTCATCAGCAAATTTCAGGATGTGCCGGTCCTGACACTGGCCTCTACAGTCTCCTTTCACAACATGGGTGCTGCAGTGAAAACCAAAAAAAACCAAACACACATGAAACCCCAACATTTAGTCTATAAAGGAATAGATGGAAGTTGCTGTGATCAGAGGAATTGAAGGAGGTCTAGGAAAAGCCTGCTATGCTCATTTTCGAGAACAATAACACATAAACAGCTGTTATTTGTCCTAGTTGGGAAGGTTTTAAGTAGTGCATTATTACTGGATGAGGTCATTTTATCAGGTTCAAAATGGGTGGTTGAGGACAACGGTTGGCAATGTGGTACATCAACACAAAAACAAGTCGTCTCCTCCGTGAACCAGTTGGTTTGTGCACAAACCAAAGCGTCACAATGCTACCGCAGTGGTATCCAGCAAAACAATGAGACACAAAGCTTATATATTTCACTAATTATCCAGTTAGCTGTCATCTTCCTCCCCTTGATCTTCAAAGAAGGGACTACCTGTTGCGACCACATGATTAAATCCTCTGGGGTGGGTGTTACACCTGAACATGTTACTACATCATAAGTGGCAGCCTGTGTCCAGCTGATACTACGCTACAGACTTCAAAGAGGTAGAAATGAGCGCTCATTACACCTTCATTGTTTTCAAAGAAAACAGGATGAAATAAAGGCACACCAGGCCTGAACGTCTGGATGGAGCTAATGATCCCCTTCCTTACTAAATAAAACAGAGGGGGGTATTTTCTTTTTACACTTGTATTTAACTTCATTAACGCAATATGTTCACTCTCCTGTCTCCATAGTGGTATGTATCCTGGCTCGTCATTTATGGTGTGACGTTTATCTGTATTGTAGTCAAATGAAAAATTAAATGCTCATTGCTGTCATGCCCAGAATATCTGGGGTCATATTCATTGGTAAAAGTAGATAAATACAAATTCAAAATTTGTTTAAAGGATGTGCACTGTCTTTGAAATTTCTTGGCATAAATATGAAAAAAAAAAAATGGAATCATGAATACGTATTACATTTTTTAGAGTTGAAGGACTTTCTTTCTAATAAAGTACAGCACAAAAACTAGACTTAAGTTACACACAACACCGCATGTTCACACAAATGTTTCATTTGTTGGTCTTTGCCGGCCTCTTATATGCAGTGTGTTTCTGTATTTATGAATGTCAGGTTTCCATCGGTGCCTGAATCATGCATGACAATTACATATAGAAGCCATGAAAATGTCCTTATGCATTAAACATATCACACATAATCATTTCAAAGGGAATGGTTTCCATAACCTCTTGAAACTGTCACCCTGCATTTCCTTTGAATCTCCTGATATGCATTCTGTGTAAATCTGCAGATCTGGTCTTATATGAATCACAATGACCCATTTCCGTAAAAATTCTGCACTGTATTCATGTTCCATTTTGCTCACACAGCAAATTTGGAAATTCATTTATTGTACTTAATATTTTTGACAAATGTACGGAAGTTCAAAGTTCATCCGTACCTGTAAAAGATGCTGCATGCATGCTACAAGTGTCACATAGGCTTGTGGTATTATCACACTGAATATTGAATATCTTTTCAGTGAGCAGTATGTATGTATGATACTAATAATATAGACCGATGTCGTATGTGTAAACTCAAAATCAAAGCTTAGACCTACATATACTCCATTCATTGTCCTCAGTATTCCGAATTCACTCCCACTCAGTCAGCTCATTGCTGTCACCTGTGTTGATGCAGCCACCTGCATCCCATCTCATCAGCTCCACCCTACTTATGCATTTGCTAAAACCTAAGTTTAGAGCCACATCGTAGCGACTCCTTCTACGCTTCAGCATTCTTGGATGACGGTGTAATTTTTGTTTGTTTCCTGGATTTTGCCTGTTTTTCTGTTCCCTGCATGATCACATGACTACCTGGTTTTTGATTCTGCTTGTATTAAAACTATAAATTTGGACTGCTCCTCTGGTGTACCTCTTTTGGGGTCAAAACCACACCCACAAGGATACAAGGTTTGCAAACAAGTTGATTTTGGTGGATTGTCATTATCAGTGGATTTCAGTTTGAGAGCAACAAAAACAAAAAAGAAAAAGAAAAAAAAGGAAAGAAAAGAAAAAACAACCAAGGAACAGACAAGGACATAACCTTTTTTGCGTCATCTGTTGTCACCATCTTTCTTGTGTGATTACCATTGAATGAATGCACTTTAACTAATAAACTTTAACTCTAAAAAAAACCCCCCAAAACAACTGTAATGTAATTGTTAGCGATGGGGTCTGTTGTCCTATTGTTTCAAATCTCCTCCCATTACGTGATGAGAAAATGCAACTTTGCTATTTGTGTGTATATCTCCTTGAGACACACACACACACACACACACACACACACACACACACACACACACACACACCATACTGTGGTACGAAGTCTTTTATTTTCAAGAGTTCAGTTGGTAAAACACAAAAATTGCTGAAATTGTCAAGCACTGCTACAGCTACAAATATGCTTATACAAATAACAATAACAAATTCAAACAATAATTTCTGTAAATTGTCTTGACTTATTATTAATATTTCTTTATTTAAAAGTTTTTGTTAAACTGTAAAATGCTAATTATCTTAAATAAAACAATGTTATATTTTTTTTTTACTTGGAATATAACAGACAATGATAGTGTGTCCGATGCAAACAAGGTCTACCTATGTGTTCGGTTGGAGAGGTAGGCAGTGATGTTTTGCATTGTAATACTAAGTCTATAGCAGTAGTGTTTTCTTTTCTATCAACTACTTTTTGAAAGAAATTCAGACTATCAAGAAACATGTATGCTAAATTTCACAAATTACAGTAAGAAATCAAAGTGGATAAGCAAAGTACAATCAGTTAGGTTAAAATAATCACCACTGAATTCACACATGAGTGAAATATTGGTATATACATTCTTAAAAAGGTGACATTGGCGATGTGTCATTTGTCCAGTGTGGGTTATTTGAAGAAGAGACATTGTAAACATACAGCTTACGTACTGTAAATCTTGTTTTCTGTAAAGCACCTTTTTCTGCCAGTTGAGATTCATGTTCATGTTTTCCTTAAATAAGAAAGGACGTACAAAAACACCACACAAATATGCAAGATTTTAAAGGAGCACAGCGCCTAATGCTGACAGTATGTTCTTTTTTCTTTCATTTGTAATTTAATTCAGCTGGAAAATCCATGCATGACCTGCTGCGACTTCATTGCTGCTAGCAAAACTTAAAGAAAATGTGCTCTTAGTGTCCCAGGCTGACCTGATTGAGCAGCTAAGAGGAAGAGAATAACAAATTAAAGTTTATCCAAGTCACTTGGCAACACTGTTTGTCACCATGCTGCATGGACGAGTGCTCCTGGGAAGTCTTTGTCCCCTAATTTTATTTGTGTGTGCAGCTAAACTCTGACTTATCTGGAGCCAATCATTTCAACACCAGCACCATTTCACACTTTATTTATAATTCACAGGAAGCCACTCTGCCAGGAGTATGCATGCATGTGTGTGTGTGCGTGTGTGTGTGTGTGTGTGTGCGTGTGTGTGTGTGAAGATACAATGACTATTTTGAAAGTCAATGATCTGTCCTAACAGAAATGGTGGTGGGGCGGGGGGTGAGTGTAGCAGGGCAATGTAAGTGATGATTCATCACTTGGGTATCAAAGCGCAATATAATCCATGCAATATTTACAATGCCAGTAGAGGCCTCATTTGTCATAAGTCCAACATATCAAGAGAGCACAAAACAACAAACCAGCAACAAATAGATCCCATTCACATTTCAATGGGATAGCAATCAGGGTCACTCAAGTGCGGGCAGCCTCCTAATGCTGTATCAAGACCTGCAAACAGACAAGACATAAGAATATTGTTTAGAATTTGAAGATTTTTCAATTTTAAAAAATCAATTGTTTGTAGCTACAGGTATTATGTTGATAATTATCTTGACCCCATGAATTACAAGAGTATATTGTTAAAAAGGCGTTGAGGATGGAGCTACCAGGCAAGAGGGCAAGAGGAAACCAAAGACAAGGTGGGTGGATATAGTGAAGGAAGACATGAGGGCAGTTGGTGTTAGAGAGAAAGATACAGACGATGGGCTGACAGGAAAAAGGAAGACACACTACGGTGACCTCTAATGGGACAAGCCGAAAGGAAAAGAAGAAGATAGTGTGATAATGTTACAACAGAAACTGAAAAGATCATAAACAGTGGCTCTTTTCTGAAACTCCTTAGCACACATCAACAAGATATAAAATGACACATTTTGTAATATTATTCATATACATTTCATTGTAATGCCATTTAGTCCATTTAAGATGTATTTTTATTGATGTGTGGTATTTTTTTTTTAAATTAAATTTCTCTCATTAAGATTAAATCCACTTTATTTATCCCCAATTGGGAAATTATCTTTACACTCCACTTTTGTACATGCAAAAGTGGATCAGCTGCCCATCAACAAACAGCTGATGGGCCTCTCCACAATACTACTAAAAGGATATACAGTATGTTGATATTCAAAATACTTATTTCATGACATAAAGTCTAATATATATATATATATATATATATATATATATATATATATATATATATATATATACTGTATATGTCTGGTCTTAAGACGTCTGCTCTACCGCTAAGCCACTGCCACCCCTTTCATGTATATTTGTTGATCAAATAGGTTTGCTTATCTTTATCCAGTAAAGATAAGACATAACATAAAGTTTTTTTGCACATGCTAAAATAAATATTTAATTATCATCAATATCTACCAATTAAAACCAGCTTTCATTAACTCTGGAAATGCATTCTATGATTCTTTTTTGTCACTGAAGCTGAGGGTCTTTTCTCAAGTAAATGCTTCCTGATTTAATGTATTTTCGAGAGGATATAATAGTAATTCTTATTGCAATGATATACCTTCTGATAGTACTATTTGACAGTACAAAAACACTTAGAGCACTCCCACCGATTGAGGATGTGGGTGTTTTGAAAGCTATTAATCTTAAGTGGAGACATCATTCATTATCAGATACATCAGTGAGGAACCTGTAATTCATCAAAGTAATTGAAATAACTTTGGTAAATAGACAATATAATATAACAATTTTACAACAATTAATAATCTGTTACCACCATGAATCCATCCATCCATCCATCCATCCATCCATCCATCCATCCATCCATCCATCCATCCATCCATCCATCCATCCATCCATTTTTTTGTAAATCAGTTACAACTGTCTCATTTATTGCCATTTATTCGCCTAAAATAAAAAAAAAAAATTAAACGTATGTTACTTACTGTACTATCTTGCAATTGGTTGTGGTAACAAACCGTCCTGTGTAGTGAATGTTACATCTGACCACATTGTTGGTAAAATCTGATTCCAACACAAAGAATTTGGGATTAACCTGGAGCTGAGAGATGAAAAACAGAAGGAACAACACAAGTCATAATTATGATGACATTTTAACAAACAGCTGATGGGCCTCTACACGATACTACTAAAAGGATATACAGTATGTTGATACTCAAAATACTTATTTCATGACATAAAGTCCATTTTCTACATGTGGCTCTGTGCTGTTCACAGTGTTGGCATGCTCAACCTCCTGCCACTAAACACCTACTTTTAAAATGTAATTTCCAGGCTGGATGTCTGTGATATCAATCCACTGGCAGTCAATATCAGCGTTGTACGTATCATAGCAGCCTGGGCTTAGACCCTGATGAAGCAGAATGACCAGAGAGACATTTAAAAGACACAATTTTAAAAGAGTGGCAAGTTGAAGTACATGTTAAAAAAGTGGCCACCGTTTACCTGAGTGTGATCAGTGCAGGCGTAGCGTTTCAGGTGACCAAAATCACAGGTGGTGTCCTCTAGACAGAAGCTCGCCTTGTGTCCCTCTGCCACTTTACGGCCAGTGCTGACCTCCAGTAAATCATAATGGCTGAACTCATCCATGCTGTGGTAGTGCCTGTTAAAAGAAGTACATTTTTGTTCATCCGTGTTCTCCAACCAGTATCTATGCACAGGTTATTATCAGGGTATTAAGTCGAAAATTCTGTTCCAATGAATTGAGCCCTTAACTACGAATATACAGTGTATTTTGACCTCTTGACCTCATTTGTTAATATTTTTGTAAGTGGTGTTACACCTTGACTGAACACATCATTAAATATCAAAGAACAATGGATACTAAATTAATGGCACCAATAAAGTATTGCTGAGACACACGTTAACATCTTAATGATGTGTGTGTTGTTAATTAGCTTGAATCAGTCTGCTTGATCAGAGGTGCTTGCGTGTGACTGTGTACACTGGTGATTTTGTGTGTGTGCGCGCACACACACACACACACACATTCATGTTTTACAGTTATGTGTGCTGGATGAGTTACTCTGTTGAGTGCTAGGAAATGCTAGATGCACATGGCCACTGAATCTGAATCTGATCAAGGGCTGCCAAAGTTCACCCAGTGAGTGAGAGATAAATACAAAGTAACACAGATTTGTCACTCTGGCCTTTTTTATTTTGACATTGTTTTCTCCATTGCAGTTTTGTACAAACTGAGGAATAACAAGGCAGTGAATGGATCCACTGTCTGTTGATCACTGTATTACTGATGAGGCAACTGACCCCAAATAGGGCTGGAAGCTAATATTTTCGAGTTTATGTAATCAGCACACAGAGCTATGGTCAAACACTGACAAAAATATGCACACAAAAAGGATTAACCACCCTTTTTCCATGTGGATGTGACTGATATCAAGTTTCAGCCACAGCTGGTACTCGTCATGTAAAAGTGAAGAAATAAACAACGGCATATTTAGGCTAATAGAGAATTAATGATGTAACATCTCAGAATTCTGTTCTAATCAGCCTCTTTCAATCATCCGTTATGAGGCATTTTTGAGATATAAGTTGGATCTGGCTTCCTCTGTAATCATACTGTCTCAAGTTGAAACCAAGAAGAGAGGAGCTTCCCCAATCTGTAGCTGTCTACGATGGGAACTGGAACCTTCACGTTTGATTTGACAGAGAAATGAAGGTCACCTCAGTACATGCACATAAATCGCCAAATCCAGATCAGGATGATGTTTATATGTTACAAGCCCACTGTGCATACAGTTAAGGCACAAATTGACATGAACATAACGACATAATGTATGATAACAATATAATTTTATATTTTCAAACATTATTTTTGATGAAATTATTCACACGACAATGACTCCTGCCCATGCAACTCATTTGAGATACACGAACATGGTATGATGGCATATTCTTGACCTGGGTCTAATGTTATACACACATTCTAGCACTTACTGAAGTATGTACAGTATGTCCATCATCATTAATGTCCTACATTGCACCACAGTTCAGTTGTGTTGACTTTAGTTGCTGCAGCAGGTGAGGTAAGCATTACAGTCATTCAAGCTCAGACTATATAAATATTACCCTTTTGCCTTACTGCATGATTTGTGTTTCAACATAGCAGCAGCTTTTACTGGAACAGTCATTAAAGAATGATGACTTGGAAGGAAAAGTGGGTACTTTCCAGCGATGGAGAAAGTGATATTCATTCTTTCCATAAGTGAAACAATCAAACTTTAAATGCTCTCAGGTAAAAACCTGTATGTTGTTATCTGCAGCTGGACAACATGGGTACAAACTACTGCATTTCTTTTAATGTACATGACTGTACTTGCAGACCTATTATACATCGGGTCACATGTGCACACATGCATTTTGGCAATACATTTCTGAATGATTATTCAGACAACAAACTGCAAATCCTGGAAGGCAGAAAAAAGGTTTAAGTTTGTAGTCCTGAAACTGACATTGTGGCAGTCTTAAGATAACTGTTGACTGCATGCGTGCATGTGTGTGTGTGTGTGTGTGTGTGTGTGTGTGTGTGTGTGTGTGTGTGTGTGTGTGTGTGTGTGTGTGTGTGTGTGTGTGTGATAGGAAGAAATAGTGTGGGAAGCAGAGAAGAAGATTATGACCATAAGCTGCTGATTGATGATGAAGCGCCTGAATGGATCCCCTGCCTCCTTGGATTCTTGGATCCACACAACTGACAATATAAAGTTTAGAAAGTGTATTACTGGAGAGACATATAGAGCATTTAACAAGAATGATTTGGTAATATGCAGTACAAAACATTCCAATCCTTCTTCATCATCATAAGTCAGTTTCCACAGACAGGACTATGAGTGTTTCCCAGATCACAGAATTGTAAAACACAAAAAAACTTTCAAAACTATCTTGCAGTTTCTCGACATTTGTCCCCAACCAAGTGTAAGAAGGACATGAGAGAAGCACCTGCATACACAATAGCCATGACCTTTGACCACACTGATAAGATGATTTAATTAACTTTTAACAAGAGGGGCTTTAGGTAAACAAAGCAGTTTGAAAACAAAAAGTTTATCTTTAGAACTATCACATTTTTTTAACCAAAAAAAGAAGTATTCTAACCACTTCCACTTATATCCGAATATTGCAATTCCAACAGTTCCACAGCTCTAAATCTTCTATGGAATGCCGCTCCCTTCCTCTAAAATTTGCGGGAAAGATTCGGGAGAATGTAACGAAAAGCAAGGAAAAACTGACTTTTACACTGCTTAATCAATAAAAATGCAGGGCAGTGAAGTTTAATGCGGGAATCTGGGCTCAATATTTTCTCCCTGAAAAAAATTCCATTTCCATTGGAAATACTTTCCTCCAGTAACCCATGCTACCATACTGTATTAGCTGTGGTGATACGGTGTCAGCGATTGACAAATAAATGACCTGATGTGTCATTCTCATCACACGGCCATTCAAATGATTTATTTGTCTTTCTGCCTCCTGGGAACCAATGTGTAAAAGCAGACTGTTGTCAGACTGCAACAATAGTGACAATCTCCTCATGGCCAGTCAACATTCCTTTAAGATGAGGATAGAAAAGCAGAATCTGGCACTAGCCTCGGTGGGTGGACTTGTTGAAATTGAGAGAACAGGAACATTCTTTCTTGTCTTTTTGCAAGAAGACTGTGTGAGTGACTATGCAGCTGTTAGAGTACATTTTGACAATCTACTGGCCTTTTAGTAGACGATTGGGTGTCCTAATTCGGCTAATGCTGAGCACCAAGGGTGTGCTGGTATTGAGTTATTTTAGTGGAAGAACATTACTAAAATACTACAGTAAAGTTAGGTTTTCAAAATGGTAGTACCAAGGTCATGTAAGCTATCAACATACCAAAGTAAATTGAATCCTACTTTTAAAAACAAGCTTCACATTCAAAACTACATCTGACCAATGATAAGCCCAACTCCCAACTGTGAGAAGGAAAGTTCTGCTCTTTAGTTGCACAAGTTCAAATAGATTTAAACCAAGGATATTCAAACCTCGTAGGAGCAAATCTTTCTAAACACATTTTCAAAGGACATTACAAGTTGTTACTCATCTATTCTGTTGTTGTAGAGCCAAATCAAAAAGCAATTCAAATAAATTACAAATGTCTACTATTAAAATTAATACAAAAAAAAAAAAATCCTTGTTAACTTAAATTTGAAAATATAAAAAAAGAAAATTTTGAAAGAAACACCTTCTTTCAGACCTAAAAACCTGTTGTGTGTACTTCATAATACTGTTTGAAATGTCAGTAAAGGGATCATTATAAATCCCAGACTCTGTGTGCAGCATTCCCTCTTGGAAAAAAAAAAAAAAAAAAAAGATCCACGGTTCATGTCATGTTTACTGACTATCATCCTTTTTAAGACAACAGTTAATACAGTAGCCCACTGACTGGATAAAATATTCCTTTTTTTTCATTAAGTACTTATTAAGTACTTACTGATGGCAGCTGTGCCACTCCCAGGTATGGCGTGGCCTGTTGGGCATGAAGTCAGCAGTCCCCTTGTTCTTCACTCTCTGTGGGAATCTAAGCAGGACTCTTACATCGTAGTCAGTGGTCTCAGGGCCATAGGCAGAACTGAATGAGAGACATATACATTAAATTAAAAAAAAACCCACACCACTCAAGTGGCTGCAAAAATTGTGCCAGCATGTCTGTTTCTTATAACTAAGACAAGAAAAAAAAAAAAAAAAAAAAGAGCAGGACCGGAAAGGGGAAGGAGGCTTAGGGGAAGGAGCTTATCAACTAAAAAATTAATTCACCAGATTACAGTCATCTCTCTAAACATACATTTTTAACGCAGAGTGAGGAAACATTCTGTCATACAATGTTCATGCGTGAAAAAAGACCCACAACCTTGAGTTCACAATACCACTGATGACCTATGCCATTTGTCTTGTGGCTGTTGTTGACAATCGACTGTATGGCAAATTAGAACAGCCCATCCGTCTGTGATTGCTTCAACCTCAAACAGGATATGAAATGGCTTTGAGGAATTGTACTTGTGATGAGGGAAAATAGAGCAGTCATGGGTACGCGCACTTCCATCATTTCCATAATATCCTTAGTTAAAGGCAGACAAAGGACCCAGACGGGGGTCTTCGGGGATGCTATCCACCAATACAGAGAATGAAACTAAAGATTCCCAATGTTAACCAGGATTTAGTTAACTTCCGTGGTACTCGGGGTCTTTTAAGACTTTTAAAAAGAAAGACTTTTAGCAGTCTTTCTTTCAAATTTTGTTTCCACAACTTAAAAGGAACTTTAACCCCTGCTCTGTTTTGCTGGCATTGTATAAAACTTTAATATGATGAAAACAATGATACTTTTACCCCAGATAGAGACCCCGCCAGAAAAGAAAGTTCAATCTGGAAATAGCAATGTGCTCTTCTCTGCACACAGAGGGAGAGAAGAAGTTCCACAATGAAGATCCACTATGTTTCTAATTACATTCATAAAAAAACATTATGCATTCTGCCAGGCCAACAGCAAGAACTGTCATTAGTCCCAGCTCTACATGTTATGCATGTGTTTGTGGAAAGAAATCACAATTTTGTGAGGAGTAAGTAAGGGTATGTGCAACGACACACCAACCAGTTAGAGGACCACATAAAGATATGAACCCACCAGAGTCCTCAGGTCATCTGGATCCAGTCTTTTATCAGTTTGCTGAGTTAGTACCAGACATGGAGAAACTGTGTTCAGCCTCTATGCTCCATGTCTGGAACAAACTCCCAGAAAGTCTCAGATATGTTGAAACAGTTTATTTAAATCCGGGTTAAAGACCCACCTGTTCTCAACTGCAATTAAATAGATTTTATTTAGGAGTCCAAGTCTGCATGGCATCTTTGAAGACTCTTTGCAATGTTCCCTATTTGTTTTTAATTTTAAATCATTCTTTTATTCATTTACTTTTAAATACTTTCTTTTATTCTAATGTAAAACAAACTTCAAATTTTGTGTACATGAAATGTGCTATACAAATAAGCTTGCCTTGCATTGCTTAAGACAAAAACTTGTTTCCAATTTACATCATTTCCAAATATGGACTGTGATTACTACTGAGCTGCCAATGAGATATTGCTGAGACTATGAAAATCTAATCTATTCCTGACCTGAACAAAACAAACAAAAAAAAACAAGTAAACTTGGATATGAAAACCATAACAACAACATTTGATATAGTAAAGATGAAATAAATACAAAACATTATACAACGATTCAAATCGGGTTCACCTTGACAGACATTTTTCTTCAGCAGCACAGCGGAGGGAATACATGTGGGCTCTCTGGATATAGGTGGAAGCTTGGACATAGTTGGGATCAGGAACAAGATCTGGCAAACCTGAAACAAACAAAGTGCTCAGACTATATTGTCATTTCCCTACTTTGAATAGCAAGACCTTATGCACTCACAGAACCTCCCTCCAGTCTCACTGCACCTTCTTCCTGATTTTCCACCACGGAGTGATAATTAAGTAAGTAATACTAAAAAATAACACAGCAGAAGCAGAGACGGTTACATAAAACCAAAAATACAAAAATCAAGGATCCAAAAACACACAATGAATGTAAATATAAGTAATAAAATACTACAACTACATAATCTTTTAAGGATTTTATCCCGTCTTACTGCAGTATTTCGAGTGAACACCACAGAACTCTTTTACATATCTGTCATCAATTTCTTATTACTTGGTATTTATAGTGATGCTAATGGATATATGATGGGCAAAATTGTAGCAGGAGAGCCCACAGTTGAAGACTGGGTCACACTAAGACCCACTGGCCACTAATTACTGTGCATTCCAGATTACTATCATGATTTTGTAATGAGATACTTGTGCTCATGGGCCAGACAGGGGTGAGTTTGGAGTGAGAGAACATGGTTACATTTGAGTCACTGATGTGCACAAAAAAATCTCAAAAAAATCTAAAAAATAAGGAAGACATAACTTACTTTTAACTTTTAACTTACAATTAATTTACTTTTAGCATTGAAACAAGGGTAGAAACAATTTGCCCCATAACAAAGTTCATCTTGTGTATGACTAAAAATGTTTGAATCACTAATTTAACCACACAATGGTGGCCTAATGTAATGTGATCCTCCATGACACTAATCCTAATATGAATATGTGGCCTCTTTCAAACACTTTCGAATGGTAAAATTCAGATGACTAGTCATGTCTCTCGAGCATAAAGCTAAACATGGAAATTGCTATAGTATGATATGATTGCTTGTTGTGATGCAATCTGTCTGTCATGTTTTGAATGAAGATGAAGAGATGTAAGAAGGCATAACTGCACAGAGGCACAGCATGAAAACTTGACAAGACACAGAGGAAGAATGTGCATGTCGGGGTAAAACAACACTGATCTCATAGCAGTACTGTTCTTAAAGTGGGCAACTGACCAAGTCTGTCAGAAAAGCTGAGGAGCAAGGAAGAAAAAAAGTAGGCCTTAATGTCTGTCAGTTCTCATTGTCATTCAGGCCAGCAAAAGCCTCTTGTGTAGCTTATCACCCCTTTCTGTTTAGCTCCAAAAAGCTGGCCATGCTTTAATCTCACATTAAAGCATAACCCTAACCCTAACCCCTGTTCAAACAATTGAAAATCAATCTTACCTGACCTCTAAGCCTGGAAACATTGATTTTAGACCTACATGAAGTGCTGTAGTTATGCTCTATTCACAGAAACTAGATAGGAAGATTTTTTTTATGTTCGTTCATTGTGCAACATTCAGGTTAGTCCTTCCCTCTCCAGTTGCAACTATGAGGGCTTTTCCTTTGCAGGTTTTTGTTAACTTCCAATTTGACAGCCCACTGAGAGGCAGACCTATAGGACAGGGGGATGCTTCTTGTGGCAGACCATATAAACACTATGAGACCGACGTGAAACACCAAGGTTTTCCGACAGCATTCTCAACCGTTTTTTTTTTATCTTCAACCCATGAACATTTTGTTCTCAGTCCCATAATCTTTTGAAATGTGAAATTGGGTGTCTTTCAAGGGGATAAAGTGTATTGAGAAGGCAAAGCTGATCAGCTCTCGACAGCATGTGACAAAGCCACACATTGCACTCGTAAGTGGGGCACAGAAAAGAAAGAGAATTTTGCCCAGCCTTATATACCACCAAATAAATATAGAAGAAGAAGAAATCAACTTTATTGACCCCCATAGGGGAAATTACTTGTCCAATCTAGTTGTGTGTGTGTGTATGTATATAATATAGGCCCGTTGTGTGTATGTAAGTGTGTATATATATGCACATATATACAGTATATATATACTGTATATATGTGTGTGTGTGTGTGTGTGTGTGTGTGTGTGCGCTCACCGCTCTGGCTGGTCCAGGAATACGTAAGAGTCACTGGTCTATTTTTACACATGATTTTGTAAAGATTTAGTCACCTTCAACAATTTTGCAGTCACCCAAAGACGGAAATGCAAAATTGCTGATGCGTCTCCATGTGTTGCACTGGAAGATTTTGACAACGATTGTTTGTACATATTGGATGAGACTATGTTGGTTGTCATGTAGCTTAGATTGCTGAGCAGGCTGATACTGGAAGCAACAAGAGCTTGACTCTTGACTCTGAGCATTCTATGCGCGGGTCCTCTATGCCAGGTCTTCACGATTTAGGTCTGCATGACATTGACATTGACTTCGCGGGTCTGGCTCAGTTTTGGAGGGCTAAGTAGGTCAATCTGTTGACTAAGTATCCATCGTCTCTCGCCATAGCCTAGACTGTGGAAAAGGAAAAGGATTTGTTCACCAAATCTATCTGAGTTATTGCAAACCCTTCAGGCTGCCATAACATCGAGAGAGTATGCGCCACCGCTTGTTTTGGAAAAGAACGGAGACTTGCCCAACCGCCGATCTTGAAACATTGGACGACCCGCTCTATCGTGCACTCTACCACTGAGCCACCGCCGCCCCTATAATTCCATGGTAATCAAACAATTTATTTTTTATGAATCACAAAATTCTTAATGTGGACATTAGAACTACACCAATCTTCTTGACATACACTTTTAATAAAAAATATCAAGATTAAAAAAGTGAAAAAAACACTTTACATCTATTGTAATGTTACTTTGCCTCTTTGCTATACATCAATTCACTATTGACAAAATCAGTCAAATTTTGCTCTTGTCCAAAACATACCAAGTACATACTTTTACTAAAAATACCTGTAACTGAATTTTAAGAAATGTAGCCAATTTAAAAAAGAAAATTTATATTTAGTCCTAAGACTCGTTTATCCAAAGCGACTTCCGAGTGATTATCACTGTCACGCTACGATGAAAGTGAGACCTATGTTTATATATAATGCTACGTTACAGTTCTCAGCTACCTATGCAAGTGTAAATGTGAAATGTGTATTTATATATATATTTTCATACATAATTATAATGCAATTATATCAAAATAGGAATTTGTAGGTGTTGTTGTTTCCAGGAGGGCGCCATGAATTCACTGCAGGAGTACACAACTCAACAAGAAGACTGGTGAAAAAACAACGTGAAATACAGAAAGGAAATATTCTGTTTATGTTTGTTTTGTGTAACGATGAGGAATTTCACAGTCTTAATATTTTCATCTGACATAGGTTTGCCACACCTTAGTGTCATGGATGCTTCGGTTTAAATCACAGGCTTTATATGTTGCATGAAATGGAATCTTGCTTTATTGATTAAGTAGTCTGCTGTACCCCCGAAATAAATTTAAAAAAATAAAATTTGCAAAAGTTCTATATCAATATCCACTCATTTTTAATGCAGAAATTGAAACTTAAACTACTAAAAATAGATTACTATTATAAGAATGTATATATTTTAGTAAAATGATCCCTTTGTGTTTGTAATCAATATGATAATTTTGTAAATACTACATATCTGTTATATTTTACCGCAATACTATGCATCGATGTGCTATGCAAAAGCCCGAGGCATTTTCTATTTAATCTAAGGGGACTAGCAATGCAGTAGATTGTTGGAGAATGCACATCAGGAAAATAACATAAGTACACTAAATGAATGTAAATTTATAATCACCCTATGGAGACAAATTGACATCATTATACCATTACACTCCTCAGTTGAATGATGTGAGTTCTAGCTGATTGATCTTGTTTTACGTTTATAATTAAAAGATGTAAACACTACACATATTAAACATTTGATATATAATGTATGCTCTGTACCACTCTCTGCTACAATTGCGTTTGCCCTGTTGGTTTAGTTGTGGGTCAAACTATATTTACTGTAGGCTTTGTGATTCTGTGAACATCAACCCATGCAACATGGTTTAAAGCATTCACTGGGAAGTGATTCTGCACTGACTCTTATTTTACTCCTTTAATTGCAGATATTTTAATACTTTAGATGCTCATGGCAATGCTCACCACCACATCCGCCCACACTACCTCTAACCTCAGCTATGTGTGCTCCGCTCTCCTTTTATGCAGTGACTTTATTGATGCTGATAAAATAGACTGAACTGATTTGTATTATTTCAGCCTAGCCATAGAAATTTGTCGTATTATTAATATGATGCATTCGTGTATCTTTTGTATTTCAATGGCTTTGATGATCAAAGGCACTGCCATTAATGCAGTATTATAGACATGTATACATGTAAAATTGAATACAAAATAGTACAGCCACATCTGGATTCTGTGTTAGTAGAGCAGTGCAATGAATCATTTTCAGAAGTTCTTAGTGTCATAATCTTTATGATAGCTAAATGCCAAAGCATCTCTGCACATTTTGGCATTTGGTGCATGGCTGCCTGTTCTTAAGGTTGTTCTTAAAGTTGGTTGTAGGCCTTACAGCCCGCTAGAGGGACAGTTACACAGTAAGACAGATCCCTGTGAGATCCCCAGATCCCAATTGATGAATTAGAGATATTAAGACGCTATGAATGTTGGCAGTTTTTAATTACATCTCTATTCAGACCAGATACAGCCTCTGGCAGTCGGAGCATAAAAATGACTTCACATGTAACTTTCTCTCAAAAAGTAACAAAAAACAATAAACCTAAAAACCCTGTAATAGGCTTTTGGGGGTGTTTTTGTCATCATGTTGCACATTTTGACAGTCTTCATTCTTCCTCAAACTGAAATGTTTCTTTTATTTCCTGTGTGTGAAGCAATAGACCCTATGTGTTACAGGGACTTTCCACGTTCTCCCTTCCTCCTTCCCCCTCACATAGTAGTGAAATTCAGTATCCCCCACCCTTGTTTCCTCTCTCCTGTCCACAAGTCAGGGAGGAAACAAGGGTGGGGGATACTGCACTACACTGCACTACAACACCCCTGTCACCAGCCCAATGAGATCACCATAATCGTTGTAAAACTACACACGCCTTGAGTAGCACAGAACTCTCCATGCACAAACACAAAGGCTCTTGTGTGCACTGTTGGTACCTTGGCAGGGATTGCTTGAACCCTGTTTTCAATAACCGCAAAAGTGATAAAGATAAATCTGTGAACAATTTGCATAGTTTGTACTGGAAAAAAAAGGTAGTGTCTGTTTCATTTGGATTGCTTCAGGTATCTTTAAAACATAAAAAAAAAAAAAAAAAAAAAAAAATCATCTGGAAAAAAACGGAATTGTGTACTTGAGGAAGTTGTGAGTGCTTTCCTCTGCTGGATATTTCATAAAATTCATATGTTGAGCAGCATCAGAAATATTTTGTGTTCTGCCTCAGGGGCAGAAGTACCATGTTTTCTCTCAAAATGTCAAATATTTTAAGTGCTTAAGAATTTTCCTGAAACCAACATTGATGTAAATGTACATTTAATTCCACCCATGTGCCACTGCCTCACCTATGAATTAAGTTTTAATTAAATGAAATGAAGTAAAAATCTTAATATAATTATACATAAATAAATAAATAATAAAATGTGTCAGTTACAAAGATCAACAAATAGTTTACTCTACCTCTCTGTTGTGGTTGGTACACGCTCCCAACATTCATACCAGGGTTCTCAAGTGCAGAGTTTGGAGAAAGTCTGCCTGGAGAAATGGGCTGTAAGAAAGGAGGCTGGGGTCTTCCAAATGGTGGAAACTGTTCGTACTGAGGACTCCTCACTGGTTGTTGACTAACTGGACCCGTCCTGTCCACTATCATGGGACCGGCTTGGTTTCCATCAGGGACAGCAGGTGCAGAATCCTCATTAAAGAGACTATGGGTGTATCTGTGGTCCAGGCCGTCTGTAAATGGTGGCTGAGCAGAACGTGCAGGAACCACAGGACTGGGCACATAGCCATAAGGCTGGTAGTAACGATAGCCATCCTCAGTAAAATCAGAGGTAGAACCTGGGAGCACTGGGGCCACTCCACCTCCGTACCCCCCTCCTGTAAACCCACGTCCAACACCATGCCCTCCACCGCCATATCCTCCACCAATAGGCTGAAAAGGTGGTTCATAGCTCATCACTGGGCCTTCAACAAAACTAGAGTCCCAAGGTAGGGGCTGGAATGCTGACTGTGGAGAAAATGGATACTGTGGCTGCGATTGGATATTATAGGGAGATGAAGAAAAGGATGATGATGAAGATGATGATGAAGAACCTGTGGATTGTCTGAAGCGAGTGCCTGAGGATCCTTGGAATGGGTTGACACCTGTGCTGCCTGTACTATGCCTCCAGTTGTCAGGCACTTGCCCGAAACCAAAAGGATGTCTGGCCTGTCCACGGACAGTTTCAGAGGTTCCTCTTGATGGAGCCTGTCGGCGGACATTACCTCCCTGAGGTCTTCGTGGAGATCGCATACGAGCATCAGCCACAACCACTCTGAGACCTCTGTCCTGGGTCCCCACCCCAGCAGGCACATATTCAGCTCCACTGTTCAGCAAACTAAACATCCGCCCATTGTTCTCCCATTGGATCACCTGCCTCCAAGGGGTGGCAGAGTTATCCTGCTCCTGGTCTTGAGACTGTGCACCAACTTGAGCCTGCCCCAAACCCAGCAGGATGAATACCAAACATGCTACAACTAAAGGCAACATACTGGGTCCAAAGGCACCACAGCTCATCATGCAGGAAAAACTCTTCCAGTCCACCAGAAGCTGAAGCTTAAAGTACCTGAAGCTCTGTCAGTAAATCTTGTGTATCCTCTGGCGGGTAGAGCTTTGGTGCGGTTGTTGAGACCGATGCAAGTTTGAAATGTAAACCTTTAGATGAATGCATCTGCAGATATTCACGGTCAGCAGCAGAGGAGATTCAATGTGCCTTCAGGAGTAATCATCCAGAACAATGTTGGTTTAAAAGTACCACTAGAAGTACCATCTGTTAGAGCTATGAGAATACGTCCTGACTTGTTGTCTGTTTTCAGACTCACCTATCAGTAGACTGATCATTGCTCTCTGTTTTTTGGAAAGAAGTGCCTGTTCACTGAGCGACTGCAAACTTCTATTTGCCTGATTGTGTACAATGGACTGTGAAAAACTCAAACTTTTTTAAGGAGAGTTCCCACATGGCCCTAGTGCTAGCGATGTTTCCTGGCTTGCATTAGCTGGAGCTCCATACGGCTTCCAGAATCAACATTACCATCCGCAAAGGCATTCAGACATGTAACACATCTCACTTTCAATGGCCTGAATCCTTTTTGTATCTTATACAAACACTGACTGTGGTATTTCCACAGGCACTTCAAAAGATGGTCATGTTGTTAATTTGCTTTGAAAAAATACAATAACCATTTTCAGATGGGAAACTACTTAATTGCTAACAGGTTATCCTGTCCTTAGGATCCAAAGATGCAGTCTACACAATAAATAGCAGTGTTTTTTTAACTGAATCCTGTTGTACAATAACTCAAAAACCTCTGGTAAAAACAATAAACATTTTGGTCATTAAGTCATTTAAGTCGCTGAGAGCAAAAAAAGGAAAGAATATGAAATTTCAGTCTTGTAATATACGATATGATCTAATATGATCAAAGGACTGCTGCATTACCAAACCCTAATTTACACAAATGTTCTGAGAGACACCTTCATGTGGGATTTGAAACAGCCTGAGGACTGCATGCCTTGATGGGGTGAATGTCGACAGAATCAGATTTTCCTCTTTTTATCAAAGTGGAGGGTATTTACCTTCCAAATGCTTTCATGGACAATGATAACAATGTGCCTCACATGTCAGAGAGTACATTCTTCACTATAGTGGTCACTATTCATTGTCACTCTTTGGATGGGACCAAGTAATTTTATTGTACAAACTCAGCGGTTTATCAAAAACTATCACATAGAAAAGGGGCAATAAGTTATGTAAAACTATATGAATTTGTCTTATGTATTCCAGAATAAATGTCCTGGAAATCAGTAAAACCACATCCAGTGAGACACAATTCCCTGTGTGAGTACAATCAAATTCTTCTGAGCTTACACTGCCACATTGTTTATGACATTCAAGAGCCAGGACTCTCCTTGTGATCCTTCTTGTTTTTATTTCTTAACTCTGGCAAATGTATAACATGCCCCTTTGACTGTTTTTGGTTGCATTCAGCTTGAGGGGTTTTTGGTCTTAATTACAGATTGATCTCAGAGGATTTTTTTCAGAGACATAAATTTAAAGCTTTAAAGAGGCACAGCAACACTGAGCCTCAGAATGAGTTGAAATCCTTTCACTGAGACATTCCATAGAGATTAGTCTAAGTTGTGAGGCACAGTTGGTTGTTTTTGTGTGACTGCTGTGTGTGTGTCTCTTGTCTGCTTGAAACACCATGTACTCTGTGAAGTCCGGTGAAAGAACACATTGATCTGAGTGACTGTATAGCACAAGAGGAAAGCTCAGAGAATAAGCATCACGCTGAGAGCAGCCTTCATACGCACTGAATCAGAGTTCTGGTTGCTTTTATATACATATAACCATATTATCTTTGATATGTAAATTTAGATAGTAGGTGGTGAGTTCCTGTATGTGATTTCAAAAAACCCATCACTTAATTCAGCCTGGAATTTTACTGACTTTAATATTTTATAAATATGTGGGTCATAGTCGCCACTCTAACACAAGCAGGCCAGAATGGGTGGAGGAAAGTGTCAGGTGTCTTATATGACAGAAGAGTTTATAAGACGGTGGTGGGGCCACCAGTGGTAAATGAATTAGAAAGAGTATTGCTGAAGAGAAGACAGGAAGCTCAGGGGAGTGTGGCAGAAATGATGTTGTTGAAGTTCTCTCTGGGAGTGATCAGGTTGGATAGGATCAGAAAGGAGTTCATCAGAGGAACAGCCAATGTGAGATGTTTTGGAGACAAAGTTATAGAGAGAACACTTCGGTGGTTTGGACACGTCCAGAGGAGATATTGTGAGTATATTGGTAAAAGGGTGTTGAGGATGGAGCTACCGGGTAAGAGGGCAAGGGGAAGATCAACGATGAATGTAGTGAAGAAAGACATGAGGGCAGGTAGTGTTAGAAAGGAGGGAGCAGAAGAGAGGTTGACATGGAAACGGAACACTGTGGTGATCCTTACAGGGATAAGCCAAAAGGAAAAGAACATGGCTGGACTGTCAACATTTTACTGATTTGTAGCAAATTTGTGATGCTGCACTTTTTTTTATTTGCAATGCTGGTGTTAAAAATATTCAGCTGAATATTTTTAACAGTGCTGGAGTAAGTATGTTCAGTGTAGCTTAAGCAGCAATTGTAACAACACTGCATCACTGCACTTAGATGAAATATGTTAAGTGCTAGGATGGAAGACAATTGTGAACCCAAAAATGTTGGCAGTTTCCGCTTGTAACAGTCTTTAATAGAGAAAAATGCCATAGATTTTTACCTTTTCCACTGAGGAAAACATCAAAATGCCATGTCTCTAATGTCTCTAAATATCTCTCAAAGAAAATACTCACTTTGTTTAGTAATGATGATTTCACTTTGTCAGAGCAGATACATAGTTGATGCTGGGGGTTGTGATAGGCAACAGATTTTACTGAACGACCTCTGACGTTGCTACTGATTTGATTGACAATCAAGGGAAAGTCACCAGACACCTGTAGCTTCAGTTAATGAATATGATAATAAAAACATTTCTTTTTTTCTTATCCCTGCATCACAATGAATTGTCTAAATGCTTCCTGTATATACAGTATCTGAGGACTGAAGCTAAATATATAGATATAAAGAAATAAAAGCAAATAAGGTTACAACTAAGACAGATCACTGCTTCATAGTGCACATTAAAGTAAAGCAGTAAGAAGTATAATTTTGTGAAACCTCTTTTTTTAATAGGGTATAATCTTGTTAAAGTGAGCCTCTAACTCTCATTCATTTCGATGCAAATGCCAAGATTTTTCCTAGATGGAACTTTTGAATTATTATTACTGGGATGATTACATTGTTTAGATATTTCTCGGAATAGACTGGATTATTAATGATCAACACATTCAAGACAAAAAGATATGTGAATCCCATGGAATGTATTTGCACTTTTTATTTGGACAAGTTGAACTAAACTCTAAATAAAAAGCCATTTCTTTCTATGTAACTCCTTTAATATTGTGAGGCAATATTGCTCGAAGAAAGATAGACTTACTTCACCTATTTTATATGCAGGTAATAGATTCACAAACAGTTCAACATACTCTATGCAAAGAGTGTAGGTAGTGAAATTCTAGGGATAAGTTCAGAGAAAAATATTTCCAATGTTTCCTTAGATTTCACAGTGACAGTACTGTGTCATTTGAGGAGAATGGCTTTATTGATGTTGAACTGTGGTTGCAGTTAGCCAAGACATCTATCTATGCTTGATAATACCGTATATTTCTTTATGAATTTAAGTATGCTACAATGCTGAAAAATCCAACAGAGCAGTAGCAGACCAGAAAAGCACAGTTGCCCATAAACGTACAAATGTAGCCTCCCATGTATCATCACACAGATAAGTCAAATGATGCGTTTGAAGATCTCATAACTTTGTTATTCTGCTCACATTCATTCCATAAATTAGGTGATTTTTCATGCATTATGAACATCCTCACATTACATTCTGCCATGCAAATGGACAGATGGATCTGGAAAGGTGTTCACTCACATTGGCTCACATGCAATGTGACAGAACTTGCACTGACACTAATCTGCTCATCTGATCTGTCTAAGTGTGAGTTCATGACTTGTAGCCCTCATTACAGATTCAAACTTTAGAGTTGGGAGCTAATTTGAGAATAAATCCCCCAAGATGGTAGCCTTTTGCACACGTAATTTGACCTCCTGGGAAGGACATGAAAGCAACACACATTGTAAATCAGAGATTATAATGCAAATAGCCCTGTGGGGCTCACTAATGACTAAGGTGAGGCTGAGATGCAGCCTCAACCCTGGTTTGGAATATCAATTTGGTCTCTCAGGGACATGGAGATGGAAAGAAGTGACTGGCATAGTAAACGCCTACCACTTGTCTCTGGGCACCTCTAGCACACACTGTGCACCATGCGATATTGAGCAAAGAAGAAAACAGGGAACACAAAGTCAAGATTGGAAAGGTAGTGTGGGTGGGGGAAAGTGATGCAAGAGGGAGAATTCCATTGTCATGTGTTTTCCAAAGAAAAAGCCTGCAATTTTGGTGGAGCAGCCTTTTCAATTAGCGCTAGTAATCCACAGCTGGTCCCCAGAGAGTCATCTCCACAGATGTATTATGTACTGTTGTTGCCATATCCCAGAGAACTACCCTTCCTCTGTTCATTCTTGCTTTCTCTCAAATCTTTCCTCCTCTTTTTGTGAGACTCTCAGGACAACACCGTAAGGTGCAAGTAATCAGATGATGGCTGAGTTGGGGATACAGAGCGTAGAGACAACCTGAATCTAAAAACATATCATATCTCTGTTTGATATAGTTCAAGGAGAACTATATCAAACAGATATTATAAAAGACTGTCCTCTCTAGGCAGGCACATTCAAACACATCTAAAATCAGAATAGTTAACAAAAATAATGAAAAAGCCTGCTTTCATTAGATTTGTGAAGGTGTAAAATAAATTGTGTCTTGGAGGGTAGGGTGATATTATCAGGCAATAGTGAGATGCTGTGCTTGTGCAAAGCGCAAAAGAACCAGTGGAAATAATTTGTTGCTACATGTGGTACAATGGGGCCTTGAATTTAGACATCGTTGAACTAAATTTGTTTTATATTAGAAAAAACATGTCTTGCAACTTAAAAGTAATTGAATTTATATTTGTGAGACATGCCTTTATAAAATAGCAAATATGTCTTAGCATGTTTTGTGAGGTTATGGCACATTCTTCAAAGTCTCAGAATCGGCTTTTTTCAGATTGATGGCAAAGAGTTCAAGCTCTTATCTTTACATACATGTTAGGTCATCATTAAAATCACATGGCAGCTTGTTTAGGCACCAAATCAACAGCGTAGATTCATAATTGTAATTTTTTATGGAAATCAATGTCAAATCCAACATTTGCTTCAATGTTTTCCAAGCTGAGTGGCTTCACAAGTTGATGTAGGGTTAGTACACTAATGAGCTGGCTAACGTAGCCGCAAGAGGGCACAAGCCAGTGTCTTACTGTGCTGGTCCCAAGCCCGGATAAATACAGAGAGTTGTGTCAGGAAGGGCATCCGATGTAAAACTTTTACCAAATCAAACATGCAAATCAAATCTATGACTTCCATACTGGATCGGTCGAGGCTCGGGTTAACAGTGACTCGGGTTAACATCGGTGCTATTCCCCTACAAAGTGCCGGTGGAAACTGGACTACTGTTGGTCGATGACGGAGAGGAGGAAAGTGTGTTCGTAGGAAGAAGAGGAAAAGACAGGAGACAGAGCTGGAGGTAGCAGAGATGAAAATGCTGAGGTTCTCTTCGGTAGTGATCAAGATGCATAGGATCAGGAATGAGTACATCAGAGGGACAGCACATGTTAGAGGTTTTGGAGATAAAGTCAGAGAGGCCAGACTGAGATGGTTTGTACATGTCCAGAGGAGAGATAGTGAATATATTGGTGGAGGGATGCTGAGTTTTGAACTGCCAGGCAGGAGGCCTAGAGGAAGACCAAAGAGGAGGTTTATGGATGTAGTGAAAGAGGACATGAAGGTAGTTGGTGTGAGAGAAGAGGATGCTGAAGACAGGGTTAGATGGGTTAGATTCGCTGTGGCGACCCCTGAACGGAGAAGCCGAAAGGAAAGTACACTAATGAGTTGGCTAGCTGACTAGCAGATAGACTTTCTTAGCCACAATACTGTTGCAAGTGGTGACGTCAGTATTTCGTTGTGCTGAACCTGTATATTGTGTTTTGTTTTCCACTATTATAAACTGAGAATATCTGAGTTATTTTTTGTAAAACACCAAACATAATCCTCCTCCTTCTCCTCCAGGCTTTCCTCAGTTGCATACTCAGATAAGCATGTCTTCTCCTCCTCCTCATTTGCTACAAACAATCAAACTTTACTCATTATTTAATGAGCCATATCACACAAGAAAGACATATTGCTTGTGCATACTGTATGTACAAATCTGTCTTGTAATGAAGTAATGATATTAGAGTGCAGTACTTATTGAGTGAGTTGGGGGAGTTGTGATAGTATCAGCAACCGTCACCACATGGCCACATGGTAACAAGGTTTTAACGGACTAATGTATTGTTAAGGTTGTTTGGTTGCAAACCTCCTGTGTGATCTGGCCCAAGCCGCAGAGTTGCATCAGGGATTTCTAGATTTCCAGGCCCCTATAACCAAAAAGCCTTGGTAATGCATTAGTGACATGCTGTTTTTGGTGAAGGAACTCATAGTAGGTTCTTCTGTCTGTAATAGAAGAAGAAGAAGAAGAAGTATACTTTAAGAATCCCCAAGGGGAAATTACATGGTCACTCAGGTATACATTTTTGTGTTAGTTTTACAGTCAGTGTGTACAGAGGTAGGTAGCTGGATATGTTGGCGATTGCATTAATATTTGGCTTGTTTAGGAACTCGTCTTGAATTTTTACCACTGATTACTTTTGGGTTTTCATAAAACAATGGCTAACACTGATCATGCTAGCAGTTTTAACTCCATACACTTTTGTGACTGCACTTTAGAACTTCAAGTGGAAATAAGCTGTAATTACTGTTTAATAAAATCTTCATCCAAAACACTAACTTAACCCCCCCACCCCACTCTTTTCTTTCTTGCACTTCCTCCTCCATCAGACAGTGATTGATCTGATATGCCATTGAGTCAGATTACATTATGCAGTTCTTACTGATAAGAGCATAGCGAAGCAACTATTTTCTTTGCCCTTATCTTTTCCAAGAGGCTGTGTTTCTAAAAGGAGAACTAGTCTTCCTGGCCAGATATCATTATTCATTTTGTTCCAGGGCTCTCAGAACAATTCCATTTATAGACTCACAAATTTCACACAAATTATTATCAGTAAGAATATATGCTTTTCTTTTCTGATAAAGCCCAGAATATCACATGAAAGCAAAAACAGAGAATTTGCTTAGAAGCATCCTAGTCACTTCCGTGAGGTGTTGAATGTAGAGCTTCTTCTAGAAATTCCACCTTTAAACCTCATCTTGTTTAAAGTCAAGGGTTTGAATGGTGGTGTGGGAAAAAATAAGCTTCATCTCACCGTTCAACCATTTGGATATGACCAGCATTTTTATCTGATGCGTTCCTGAGGGACTGAAGCTATCTTATTATTCAGAATGATTGCAGCGAAGAAATTAAATAAAATTTCGCATTGACCTCAGACATAAAATTAAGACAGTTTTAACCAAAGATGTTTAAATGCTTAATTATCCCAGCTGATAGAAATATAATATATATATATATATATATTTTTTTTAATTTTATATACTGGTTTGATCCCCGAAGGGAAATCAAGAACGCACACTCTAGTTAATGGTTCAAACGCATGCATACATATCTTCGTGAGTACAGGCCCCTGTAGCACACCCACACATACACAAGGGGGCCTGTAGGCATGCAAGAGAGGTAGAGGGGCGGGACGGCGCCTTGCTCAAGGGCACCTCGGCAGTGCTCCGGAGGTGAGTTGACACCTCCCACTGTCAGCTCACCTCCGGGTTTTTTTTGGGGGGCGGGAGCGGGAATCGAACAGCTGATCTTGAATCATAGGATGACCCGCTCTACCATTGAACCACTGCCACCCCATTTGTCAACATCAAGATGTTGTTTTTGTCACTCTCTCTTTATCCTGCTTGGGTTATGCTAAAAAGACCCTACTTCACCCTACTTTATCCTGCTTGGGCTTTCTAATCACACCCCACTTCATAATCACATGCGGCACGAGCTAAAGACGGTCACTCTACGGTCCCCCACTCTCAGCCGAAGTGCTTTACTAAAGGGATTGGTCCCTTGTTCTAGAATACAGAATGTTTTTCATAATAAAAAGTATAAAATACACCGTGTATTTCACGTGCGATCACGGATCAGTAGGCCAGCTGTGTGTCAGTAACATTTGCTGCTAAATGGGGTCAGTGCTAAATTGATTCAGAGAAAAATAACTGAGAATTCTGTGTAAACCCCTACAGTGGCCAAGCAACACAAAACAATAAAAGCAGGCAAATCAAAGGAAAATCAAAAAGGAAGAAAATGAACATCTAGCCTGGGCTGTTTTAGTGTTCTGGTATTTTGGATCAAAAATGCAAGTTAAAACATTTCCCAGTCATGTCTTGATGATCTCATGATACATGTTTGATGGTTGTACATGTGTTTTTCTTTTTTGAAGTTCTACTCATAAACTGAAATTAATAAATTGTTTTGCCTTGTAGCCACATTCAAAATGAGAGGACTTCAAGAAATTAGTGATTTCTTGTATGTTTTTTTTAATTTAATCGAGCGCAATGGTACTGCAATTACAGGACAAATCTTTCTGATTGATATTGTATTCAAGGGGTTCAGTTGCTTTTATAATTACCCTATATCTAGGGTGATTGGGGGTGCTAGATCAAGTAAGGATGTAAAAATGTAACACTTTCATACAGAATAGCAGGACATCTTTTCACTTTGACATTGTCGAAGTGCGTTTGCCTCAACTGCCAGTTTCCTATGTTAATACCAAAGAAAGGAAATGGGAAGCGGCATTTTTGGCCTGTTCTTAGACACCACGACACTGACTTTCTGCTGAAACGTGAGCTGAAAAAAGGAAAGGTGAAGGCCCTCAAAAGCCAGTTGTCCTGACAGCAGTTGCTTGTCTCACAGCCAACTTTAAAAGTACAAGCCGCAGATTGTGAGTGGTTCTCGCTGCAGTTGAATGAATCTATGGACATGAGTGACGCAGCCCAGATGTGCATATTTGTATGATGTTTCCTGATATCACGTCAAAGAAGATGCTATTAACAATGCCGTCCATGAAAGAACAGATGCGAGAAGAGGACATTTTTCTGTCGTTCAAAAACTTAATTGAGAAAACCCAGCTCTCAGTGTACAAATTAGTGTCCGTTAGAACAGATGGAACACCTGCAATGGATGGCCGCTGGAATGGATTTATTGTCAAGTGCCAGCAGGATGATGATTTCCTGGACCATCAGCAAGCTTTATGCACTAAAATGTTCAATGTGAAAGAGATCATGGATGTTGCAACAGAGATCACATGTTGTACTTGCACCAGATATCTTCAAAGATGGTTATTCTGTGAACATCTGGAGAAGGCTGACTGCAACCACTCTGAGTTGTTGCTCCACACTGAGGTGAGATGGCTAGGTCGAGGGAAATTCCTTCAAAGATTTCGAGACCTCTGTCTGGGGATTAGGGAGTTTTTCCACGTAGCTGGACATGGAGAATACAGGCAGATAAATGACTGTCAGTGGCTGTTAGTTAAGTCAAGTCCACTTATGTTCCACTATGACCAATGACGATTTGGAAGTGTGCTTGAGGTTGGCTGTCTAGACCAGTGTCTACTATCTAGACCGTGCCTCCTTTGCTGATTACATTCAGTGGAAGTCATCAGAGTAAACTCAGGACATGACAAAAAAATTACATGGTTAATAAATATATGTTTTGCAATTTTGTAGTAATGGATATTTTTGGACTTGGTCATTTTATAAGTAGCTTTTAGACACTTTTTTAGGGTGGGCTGAAATACCTCAAAAATTGTATATAAAGGCCACCTACCACCCAAATAAGAGAGATCATTTTTACCTTTCTTTTTTTTTTTCTTCTGTTACCAATATTGTGTTTCTACTCTTAATACCAAAGATTTTCTTCAATAAATATGGAATTTATCAAAAATGCACAGTGCCACCCTGGCAGATAAAGCTAACTCACACATCAGCCAGTAAAAATACAAAACACTGTCTCGTGTGATTGTTTGTGGCTGTCAGCACAACAATGGAGACAGGGAGATAGAGATAAAGACAGAGAGGAAGCAGCATTCAGGACACCAAAGCAGAGCAGCCTATTACTTATGTTGATTTTCAGAGAAGAAAGACACAAGTCCTCACCAGTTAAAGCTTCTCAATATCCACAAGATCAGTTTGATTCACAAGGAAGAACCTTCCAACCAAAATGGTCTCGGAGTTTTATCAGCACGAGTACTCACCTAAACGAAATGCTGCTTTCTGTTTTACATGCAGAAAGTGTTGTGGCCTTTCAAACATGAAGAATTTGTGAATGTCAACAATTGGAAAAAAGCCCTCAGTATTCAATCAGCCTGCAGCATGCACTAGAAATTATTTTAACAAATAGACTTAATAGATTTATACAGGTAGTCTGGTAGTCAACACATTTGTTTCTTAGGTAAATTCTTCTTAATTTGTTTATTTATTGAATTTCAATCTATAATCACCATTTGAGGTTATTTAAATGCCAATACTACTCTAAATACTGAAGTACTATTCCCTGATAATTGTCAAAAACAATACAATAAAAACAACACATAAACATAATAAAATACTGTGGTACCATAATGTAACTTTTACATCTCTACCACTGCTGAATGAATTTTATCCTCAGGGGCGTAGAGGCTAAGGAAACCTTTAATCCACTGAGGTATTCCACCACACTGACATGAATAATGCACTGTTGCACTTCCTTGTAATCAAAACTCTGACATGTCACTTTGACATTGATTACGCTGTTTTATTTCCATAAAGATTTTCAGTTAACTCAACCAATAATGAACATCACATAGCAAACATTCAGAGTTCAGCGATAGCGTGAGTTAATGCTTCTGGGCCGAAACCTAACCAACAAACATTGGTTCCTATATCATTTACCTCCTACAAGGTGACAACCTGACAACATAAAAACAATCCATAATGAAATAAAATACAGGTACAGGTTGTTTCGAGTTAAGTCATTATCGATTATACATGGACATTTTTTAATAAATAATAAGTTTACGTCACTTCATCTGACTTAAAGTCTGTCCACCACAAATACTGGACTCTTAAAATAACTAGAAAACTATTAAAAGTGCATAATACCATGTAACTGTACAATACATATGAATAAAGACATATAATCATTTTAAATATATATAGTTCCAATAGAGTTAAGCATCAGTCATAATTCACACGATTGCTTTCAATTCAGATTAGCTCCTTATAATTTAATCCTTGTCAATGACAGTATAGCTAAATATTCAGGGTACTTATTTTTATCACTTTTTTTTTTCTGTGATACAGATATGTGAACCTCTTCTGTATACTTCTAACAGCAACTTTACAGTACTGTAGCATGTAGCATGTAGCTTACCTTTAGAGTGAAGGAAGAGGAGGAGGAGTGACAAGTTATTGTCGGTCAGAGGCAGAGTTGTCATCAGAGATCTATGTTGCTACACAACTGATGAGCATGATGAAATGGTGAAATGTTTTATGTGCCATAATAGTGTCAGGACAATTCTCTACATGCTTTTTCAGCCTGCCTCACACATTCATGGCAAAGTAATAAACACATTAAAAAAATCCGCACTCAGGAAAATCCATCCTACCTCTGGGGGCTGAGCCCCTCTGACTTTCGAACTGTCCCTGCCATAGACATGTCTTAGTACATTCCCTCACCAGGATTTCAAACATTTACTTATCTTGTTTGTGTCACTGTTAGACATAGATGAAATAATCCTCTTTCCTGTCATGAAGATAATCTAAAAAAATGACAGCTAGTGTCATTTTCACTTCTAAATCCTGAAAATACAGGAGTCTTACCTGTCAAGATTTGAAAAATAACAGCTTGATTGTGGACTATGAATTCACAATTCACTTTGGTTGGTGAAAGATAAGCATGCAGCTGTGATGAGGTGATAACATAGTGCCTAATGTGGTTGCTTGGATGGGGACGACAGCACATACAGTACTGAGTCTTTACACTGGCAGTGTACCCTCTGATTTTATAGCTGACATATACAGTAGTGTACACTACACAACTTTATGTAACAATTCAAAATGGAGATGCTGGACTGCTTTAGCACCTGTCAACACCTCTGTTTAAAATTTTATTGTGTTCAAGCTTTCCTTGGCAGGAATAATAGCTCTGAAATGCTGACTTGGGATTAGCTCTGCAAGGCCTTTTTTCTCTTGTTCACTATTTTGAGTCTGGGTTTGAATTAAATTGCTATTTCAGAGCTTTTTTTTTTTAAATTTCGTTTTTACAGCAAGGCAAACATTGTCAAACAAACAGTAGGTGTTTTGCGATAACAGTTCAGACCTTTTATGAGAGCACAACATGGTCATGAACAGCTAAACACGGTCCAGGGATTTTTGATTATAGATCTTAGCAGAGGTAAAATAAGCGCACAGCTCAAGAAGAAGTACAGTTACTAGTGTTACTAGTGTATTGTTTAAAAGAAAAATATACCAATATTTTATTTAATCTACTGTGACACTCATTCAGAGAAAAAAATATATTCAGAGTGAACGACAATTATTTCGAACACAATGCTATGCTACAGTATGCCTTTGTTTAGGATTTTTATAAGGCCTACTATTTTATAGTAGGCCTTATAATAATAGTATGCTGACAGGAAGGCAACATATTGCAAATACATGTGTTAAATGCAAAGAGGAAAAGAAAACGCTGCACACACAAGTAGAACACAAATGCCTGAGAACTTTACTCAGTGCGGTAGTGAGGTAGTGAGGTATTGCTGCATGATGAGACAAACTGATGTTCTCATTTCCCAAACAAGCTAATCAGAAAACCTTGTGTACAACATTGATTCTGTGTGAATCATCAGTCCGCCCTTTTGTAAGGGTGTGAATTCTTGGCTACCTGATAAACATATACACAATAGAATCAACGGCTGGATTCTTTTCTTGTCATTGTGCACTCATTGGATATTTATCATGCTGAAACCTCCCACCCCTATTTTTCATTACAGTACCTCTCAGCCCTTTCAGCTAAAGTGTCTGGATTCTCCTTTTCCTGCCAGATAAGCATACTACCCTTTCTTCACAGAAGAAATGCAAGAATAAGTATGCAGGATTTGTCCTCTACGATAAGAAAGACAACATACAAACAAAAGTGAAGAAGAGCCCTGGCTCCTTGTCCTGCAGCTGAAAATGTCATCCTGGCCCTGCAATAAATCACACAGGGTTGTGATGTGTTTACTTATTACAGTGAGGTACATCGCTGTCACCCACAAGCTTACTGACTCCCCTGACCCTCTACACCCTTCAAACACAAAAAGCCATTTCCGATACATTGCTCACCCCCTCGTCTTCATCTCTACTCCATCTTTTCTCCCATCTGGCTGGTCTCATTCATTGCAGATGGTATATGCGTATCAATAAATAACTCTCTCTCTCTCTCTAGCGTCTCTGCGCATGCATTCACTCTATTTTTTGTTTTTTTATATATTTGTACATGCTTTTGTGTATCATAATTTAACCAAGGTTACGTTTTGGGAGTTTGTGAGAGGAATAGATGAGAGTGTGGCGTCTTTATGTATGTCTTCACTCTGTCTGTTTTTGCTTTTTTGTATGCATGCGTCTTCACTTTGAGTTAGCGACGGTTACGTTGCAGTTGCATTCGGTAGTTTGTAGGGCTTTTGCAGAAATTAGGAGGCACCAATGTAGCCCAAGATGGGCAACCGCGGATGAAAAAGCCACACTGGCAAAGCTCACCCACCAGCATGGGATCAAGTTACCCCCCCCCCCAAGTGCTTGGTATAAAATGACGAGTGGTAATTATACTTTAGAACAGGCCTTTATTAATGGCAACAAATAGAAAATGAACAGAAGCGGGCTGGTAGTCTGTAACACGCGCGGTCATTATATTGTACAGTTGCGGTCTTGCCGTAAAGCAGGCAACACTGCAGTCCTCTGTGTCACCACATGACATCTCCCCCTTTTTTTAAAATTACCCCCCCCCCCCAAGGCTATAGAGTCCGCTAAGTGCAACGGAGACTACAGGTCTAGTCTCTCAATGGATTTGCACACACATCCGAAACTGGTACGGATAGTCAGCGGTGAGTCAGCAGTGTGTGTGTCGGCAACAACCTGAGAAGCAACAGGCAGGCTGTGGAAGATTGTCCTTGCCATATGACGGCAGTTGCGGCGCAGCACTGCACCTTGTGGCATCTGTAGAAGATGGACCTTGGGGTAACGCACCTCTCAGAAACAACGGCAGGTGTCACCCAGGTAATTTCCTGATCCAGCTTGGCGACAATCGTGTCACCTGGACATAGACATGGGAGAGGTCTAGCTCCATGGCGACGATTGTAGTAGAAAGCCTGCTTGGTCTTCTCTGCAGCATTCTTTTGCCTGAAAGTCAGTTTGTTGGGCCACTTTGGTTGAAGAATTTTCTTTAGAGGGGGGAGTGTTATGCGGATCTTTCTCCCCATGAGGAGTTCAGCTGGACTGCCTCCAGTAGTTGCACAAGGTGTAGATCTGTAGCACATCAGAGCAACGAGGGGAACCTCCTGTCTGAGAATTCTCTTTGTTGTCCGCACCGCCCTCTCAGCGGAACCTGAGGATGGTGAGCACTGAATTTCACGCTCACGTTTACTATTGATTGCTATGATGACATGGTTTGTGTCACCAGTGAGGCCATGAAATGTTTCAAGTGCGGATGGGAGGGACACTTCATGCATAACTGTCCGAAGGGAGAGGACGAGCGCTGGCCGTTGGCTGTTGTGGGGCGGGTGGTTGCAACCACTGGGGGCCTGGCGTCGGGACCACTACTTGACCGGCTGCTGCTGTGGTGGCCTCCGGTACTGGGGCCGGGGCTCCGAGGCAGCGGCCTTGCGGGCTTTCGACTCCATTCCTCGCGGGGTCACCAGCTGCCGACCCGGAGCTGCAAAGTAACATGAAGGATACATTTGACAGCGCAAAGGTTAAACAGCCGAGGACTGCAGTCCCTCTGGTGGCTTCCAGTACCGTGGGTCCTGATTTCACAATCGCAACCTTATGAGTTTCCAACTCCACCCCCCGTGGAATCACTGGCCATCAACCCAGAGGTCATGGGTGACAGCACAAAGGTTAAACAGTCACCAGCCACCAACCCGGAGCCACAAAATAACATGCAGGACACGGATAACAGCACATAGGATGGATAGAGTGTTTTGGTGAAGGCTGAGGGGGCCAGAGACACAGGCACCAGGATGATTAAACAGTCGCTGGACGCCAACCCAGAGCCACAGAATGACAAGCAGGGCATTGATAACAGCACAAAGGATGGACAGAGGGATTTGATGAAGGCTGAGGGGGCCGGAGAGACAGTGGGTAGGATGGTAAAGTCTCAGCTAGAGAAGGAGGATATTGTGATAGATGAGGAATTATTAAAGATAGCTTCTAAAAGAAAACACACTAACACAAAAATAAAGCGAAGAAAATTGCTAAAGAAACACCTGAGACAATTACTGATACAAGTAGCTCTGAGAACGAAATTACAACAGTCTGAAAGAGGCTGTAACAGAAAAATATGATTCGCAAAAGATAACAAAAAAATTCCTTTGGCCCTGAAACCTTTTGTGCAAGACACGAAAGGTTTCAGGGCCAAAGTGGAAAATTTCTTTCCTGACTTCAGCGTGTTTCTGGTTAGCATCAGCTTTTATTTAAAGAATCCAGAAGGAATTGACCAACCAGTTTTTACAGACCAAGAGGTTTATAGATTGAAGAAACTAATGACAAAAGTAAAAGGGATGATTGTGGTGAACTGAATGTTTTTTGTTTTTTGTTTTATTTTGTCTGCTTTTTTTATGAAAAATGTTTTTTAAGAAAAAAATTTGTTTAAGAAGAAATTTTTTTAGTTTGATAAATGTTAAAAGGTTAGATGTGTTCTTTTTTCAGGAAACACACAGCACTATTGAAAATCCTACCATTGTTTGTTTTTGAGATGTGAATCTCTTGGATTTTGTGTCAATGTGATTGTCTTGTAATTTAGCTTTTATGAATAAACGTGATTTTACAAATCAAATCAATCTCTCTCTCTCTCTCTCTCTCTGTCTCTCCCTTTCCTCTTCTCTCTCCAATATATACATATGTTATATATATATACATACAGTAATGTAGCCGCAAGAGGGCACAAGCCAGTGTCTTATTGTGCCGGTCCCAAGCCCGGATAAATACAGAGGTTTGCGTCAGGAAGGGCATCCGGCATAAAACTTTTGCCAAATCAAAGATGCGAATCAAACCTATGACTTCCATACCGGATCGGTCGAGGCCTGGGTTAACAACGACCGCCATCGGCGCTGTTGACCTACAGGGCGCCGGTGGAAATTGGATTACTGTTGGTCGAAGAAGGAGAGGAGGAAAGTGCGTTCGCACGAAGAAAGAGAAGAGGAGTGCCAAGAGTATAGGACTAAGAGTAGGGACGTTGAATGTTGGAACTATGTCAGGAAAAGGTAGAGAGTTGGTCGACATGATGCAGAGGAGGAAGGTAGACGTACTGTGTGTCCAGGAGACCAGGTGGAAAGGTAGCAAGGCTAGAAGTTTAGGAGCAGGGTTCAAGTTGTTCTATCATGGTGTAGATGGGAAGAGAAATGGAGTAGGAGTTATCTTGAAGGAGGAGTTTGTTAGGAATGTCCTGGAGGTAAAAAGAGTCTCAGATAGAGTGATGAGTCTGAAGCTAGAAATAGAAGGTGTGATGTTCAATGTTGTTAGTGGGTATGCCCCACAGGTAGGATGTGAGCTGGAGGAGAAGGAGAAATTCTGGTTGGACTTTGATGAAGTGATGTATAGCATACCTAGAAGTGAGAGAGTTGTCATTGGTGCAGACTTCAATGGACATGTTGGTGCAGGTAACAGAGGTGATGAGGAAGTGATGGGCCGGTTTGGTATCCAGGAGAGGAACGCAAAAGGACAGATGGTAGTTGACTTTGCAAAAAGGATGGAAATGGCTGTAGTGAATACTTTCTTCCAGAAGAGGCAGGAACATAGGGTGACCTATAAGAGTGGTGGTAG
Source organism: Antennarius maculatus (assembly GCA_013358685.1). Taxonomy (NCBI): domain Eukaryota; kingdom Metazoa; phylum Chordata; class Actinopteri; order Lophiiformes; family Antennariidae; genus Antennarius; species Antennarius maculatus. The sequence goes on from CM023606.1 coordinate 3,068,384, forward strand.
GAGCACACAGGTAGACTACATCTTGTGTAGATGGTGTAACCTGAAGGAGATCAGTGACTGTAGAGTAGTGGTAGGTGAGAGTGTAGCCAAACAGCATAGGGTGGTGGTGTGTAGGATGACGCTGGTGGTGAGGAAGATGAAGAGGGCAAAGGCAGAGCAGAGGACGAAATGGTGGAAGATAAAAAAGGAAGGGTATTGCATGACCTTTAGGAAGGAGTAAAGACAGGCTCTGGGTGGTCAGGAGGTGCTTCCAGATGACTGGACAACTACAGCTAATGTGATCAGGGAGACAGGTAGGAGAGTATTTGGTGTGTCATCTGGAAGGAAAGTAGATAAGGAGACTTGGTGGTGGAATGAGGAGGTACAGGAGTGTATACAAAGAAAGAGGTTAGCTAAGAAGAAGTGGGACACTGAGAGGACTGAGGAGAGTAGACAGGAGTACAGGGAGATGCAGCGTAAGGTGAAGGTAGAGGTAGCAAAGGCCAAACAAGAAGCTTATGATGACTTGTATGCTAGGTTGGACAGTAAGGAGGGAGAGACTGATCTATACCGGTTGGCAAGACAGAGAGATAGAGATGGGAAGGACGTGCAGCAGGTTAGGGTGATTAAGGATAGGGATGGAAGTCTATTGACAGGTGCCAGCAGTGTGATGGGAAGATGGAAAGAGTACTTTGAAGAGTTGATGAACGTGGAAAATGAGAGAGAACAAAGACTAGAAGAGGTGACTGTTGTGGACCAGGATGTAGCAAAGATTAGCCAGGATGAAGTGAGGAGAGCACTGAAGAGGATGAAGAGTGGAAAGGCAGTCGGTCCTGATGATATACCTGTAGAGGTTTGGAAGTGTCTAGGAGAGGTGGCAGTAGAGTTTCTGACTGGGTTGTTCAACAGGATCTTAGATAGTGAGAAGATGCCTGAGGAGTGGAGGAGAAGTGTGCTGGTGCCCATTTTTAAGAACAAGGGAGATGTGCAGAGTTGTGGCAACTACAGAGGAATAAAGCTGATGAGCCATACAATGAAGTTATGGGAAAGAGTAATGGAAGCTAGACTAAGGGCAGAAGTGAACATTTGTGAGCAGCAGTATGGTTTCATGCCAAAAAAGAGTACTACAGATGCAGTATTTGCTTTGAGGATGTTGATAGAGAAGTACAGAGAAGGCCAGACGGAGCTGCATTGTGTTTTTGTAGATCTGGAGAAAGCTTATGACAGGGTGCCCAGAGAGGAACTGTGGTATTGTATGAGGAAGTCTGGAGTGGCAGAGAAGTATGTTAGAGCGGTGCAGGACATGTATGAGGACTGTAAGACAGTGGTGAGGTGTGCTGTAGGTGTGACAGAGGAGTTCAAGGTGGAGGTGGGACTGCATCAGGGATCAGCTCTGAGCCCCTTCTTGTTCGCTATGGTGATGGACAGGCTGACAGACGAGGATAGACAGGAATCTCCATGGACTATGATGTTTGCAGATGACATTGTGATCTGCAGTGAAAGCAGGGAACAGGTGGAGGAGAAGCTAGAGAGGTGGAGGTTTGTCCTGGAAAGGAGAGGGATGAAGGTTAGCCGCAGTAAGACAGAGTACATGTGTGTGAATGAGAGGGACCCAAGTGGAAGAGTGAGGTTACAGGGAGAAGAGATCAAGAAGGTGGAGGATTTTAAGTACTTGGGGTCAACAGTCCAGAGCAATGGAGAGTGGGGAAAAGAGGTGAGGATGGAGGCAGGATGGAACGGGTGGAGAAAAGTGTCAGGTGTGATGTGTGATAGAAGAGTTTCAGCTAAAATGAAAGGAAAGGTGTACAAAACTGTGGTGAGACCAGCGATGTTGTTTGGTCTAGAGACAGTGTCACTGAGGAAAAGACAGGAGGCAGAGCTGGAGGTAGCAGAGATGAAGATGGTGAGGTTCTCTTTGGGAGTGACCAGGAAGGATAGGATCAGGAATGAGTACATCAGAGGGACAGCACATGTTAGAGGTTTTGGAGATAAAGTCAGAGAGGCCAGACTGAGATGGTTTGGACATGTCCAGAGGAGAGATAGTGAATATATTGGTAGAAGGATGCTGAGTTTTGAACTGCCAGGCAGGAGGCCTAGAGGAAGACCAAAGAGGAGGTTTATGGATGTAGTGAAAGAGGACATGAAGGTAGTTGGTGTGAGAGAAGAGGATGCAAAGGACAGGGTTAGATGGAGGCAATTGATTCGCTGTGGCGACCCTTGAAGGGAAAAGCCGAAAGGAAAAGAAGATATATATACATACAGTGGTACCTCTACTTACGAAATTAATTGGTTCTGGAAGAAATTTCCTAAGTAGAAAAGTTTAGTAGAGACGCATTTGCCATGCAAATGCTCTAATGCGTTCCAAGCCCCCCAAAATTCAGACATAAATGTTTTATAAAGCATAAAAATGCATCAAAACATGTAACAAATACATGTTACAATTAGATTATTACACAATAAATGAGAGTTGTGCATAATTTAAAAAACAAAGAATAAAGAATAAAAATGATGGTCATTTATCTTTTAACTGCTGTCCTCATTGTTTTTTGCCCTCTTTGGTTCATGCGCTCTTGCCTCACCATGAACAACAGAGTGAATTCCAGTCCTCCTTCTGAACTTCTCCAACCACCTACGCTGTGCCTTAAACTCCCAGTGTTCTTTCGCTGAATTTGGAAGGAGTTATAGCTTTTATGGCTTCTTTTTGTTTTAATAACGTGGTGATTGTAGATGCATTACGGCCATATTCTTTGGTGAGATCAACCAAACGCATCCCTTTTTCATGCTTTTCTATTATCTCTTGCTTTGTTTGTGTGGACAAAAACCTGTTTTCTTCTTCTTTTCTTTTCCTCTTTTCTCCATCACTTTCTTGGGGTCCATAGTGAATACTCTAAAAGTTAATAAATTTACGTATAACACCGCATGGGTCGAGGGTCGAATAACGAGGATGCTGCATAGACACCTACCTAGCTACACATAGAGGTCCCTCTTAGCCAATGGGATGCCAGGAAGATGCTAGGTAATAGCCAATGGCAGCGGAGCTGTAAGAATGTTGCTTTCAGGAACCTTTGGGAGCTGCGAATAGCAGCCCATACTGTATTTTTACCTTTAGTATCCTGAAAATTCTTTCGTAACAAGAGGCAATATTTTCCTGTTGAGGTTTTTCATAACTTGGAAATTTCGTATGAAGAGACATTCGTAACGCAATATATGTATATACAGTATATATATATATATATATATATATATATATATATATATATACACACACACAGTATATATATACACACATACATATATGTTTACACTAGCTGGAACCCGTGGGAATTCCACGATAAAACAATAATATCAGACTTCATACCAAACATATTCATTCATTCATTCATTTTCTGCTCCGTCGACCGTAGCGGGTCACGGGGAGCTGGAGCCTATCTCAGCTGGCATAGGGCGTGAGGTGGGAGACACTCAGGACACGACGCCAGTGCATCGCAGAGCCGCACACAAAGACAGACAACTATGCACACACACACACACACACACTCTTACGGGCAATTTGGTACCGGCCAATCAACCTGAAGCGCATGCTTTTGAAAGTGGGAGGAAGCCGGAGAACCCGGAGAGAACCCAAGCAGACATGGGGAGAGCATGCAATCTCCGCACAGAGCGGGACTCACAATATCTTAGTTTATATGCACTGGTGTTGCGTCTGGAATGTCCACCGCCTCCTCCAAGTCCAATTGCATTTGCAATCCAGTGAGCCATACCTTAAAGATAGCTGATCAAACTTCCAAAGAAAAAACATTCAGACTGACCTTTTTGATTTCACATATTGCATATCTATTTCAGACATGTACTTGTCAGAAATATACTGTTTTAAGCACTATAAGACTTCAAGAAGCAGCTAATAGCCCCTGGGTAATCGAAAAGCAGATGGACTTTTCTTTTTTTATTCTATAGGGTCAACATGGATTAAGTGTCAGCTTCCCTAAAAACAGTGTCTAGGGTCCATATTCTCCAGAGGGTGAATTGCAATGAAGTAGCGGCAAAAAAATGATAATTCTCTCTAATTACTGAAACAGCAGATGTTTGTGTACTGGTAGTACACAAACATCTGCAAGACATTAGAGTAGAACCAACAGTTCAAAAATGACTGATGTGCTCAAGGCATTGCATCAAAGCTCAAATCAAATTTACCTGATGAAAAATGTTGTGGAAAAGGCGATGAGTGATGCAGTGATGAGCTGTACTTACATTTATTGTTGAGAAATATAACTCACCAGCGAGAGCTAATAACAGTTAACATTACTGCAGTTCTTGAGGTTACTTGCTGAATGCTTTATAGAGTCCTAAACACAACAATATATGAATTCATGAATTGATTGAACGCTTAAGTAAGTGAAGCACATAAACTTCAATATGAGCTGTTGAAGTAAGACAACACTCATTTTTCAATCCAGCCATGCCTATCAAAATGGTCATACTTTTTGAATTTCGTATAATTTTTTTTTTATAATTCGTTTTTCTCTACTCATATCTAAAACAAATGGGTCAGCAGTTTGTATATGTGTACCTTCCCTTAGTATGCTTGGTGTTTCAGGATTATAATGTAGTGCCGCCAGCAGATAAGAGATTGAAGAAGTGGGCAAGAGACCTCAGCACAGTTAGGTGGTTAAAGTCTGTGTGTCAGCAAATTACCACAAATGCCCAGCAAACACAAATGTCTTAGATGATACCTTGTCAGGAAGAGGGTCAGAAGAATGAGGAAAGCAGACAAATTACACATCACCTCAGAAAACAGAGAGGGGAAAAAGCACTGTGGGCCCTACAGCAAGGATTTGTCTCACATGACTAATGATAATCCCTAATGTTGTATCATATATGTCATCAGTGTACAAAAGATTCAAATCCAGACCCTGAAAGACCTTTTAGTAGGTTGGCCCCCAGCTCATTCCCTTGGGTGGTCATAGTGATTAAAATCCCTCCACCACGCCCACCAGTAGATGGCGTGGGCGAACTGACTCTTGAGCCAGATGCATGGAGTAAACATGGAGGCATGCTGTCTTCTCTGGCTGTCTTCATAATGATGCTGCTGAGTTACATAAAATTGCAGTAGCTCTCAGCAGGTTCACTGTAAGATATTACGTGTGAGATCTTAACCCATCTTTTCCCTTTTGTAGCAGCACAAAGTTGAAACAGAGAGCCACCCAAATGATTTTTGTCTCCACACCCAAGTCATTAAAATCCTGGTTTGATCACTGACCTAATTAATGAAGCAATTGGTAGATGCAAATACCAGATCTGATATGCAAATTTGAACAGCAAATTGTCCCTGTTAGGGTGCAGTAGTTATGAATGCATGTGGCTAGATCTTTAACGTGAAAATGCAAAAAAAAAAAAAACCCTCAATATTTGTTAAGCAAAGGTATCTATGGAAAAGAGGAAATGGGGGTTTCAAGGCTGGAGTGATATAAAAAGAGCAAGAAAAATTGGCTGTGTCCATCAGGACTGCTCATAGTCCGGTCATACTGGCATACTGTAGATATTTGGCATTTCAGATATAAATGGTCTTCCCAAGATTTCATACTAATTTCATCCGACATTAAAGTTACACCCTATGCCGATGAAAGAAAATAGCAGGGAAATCAAACACCCAACCAATCAGGTGAATCATCCATTCAAATGAAAAATCATAATGAAGATTTATCACATCTTAATCATTGTCCTTTTGGAGGGAGGACACTGAAGTTATTTCATTTAAAATTACAACTAAGATCTAAACCACGATATATCTTTTAAAAACCTTTTATTTGAGAAATGAAGGCCATTCCCTGTTGTCATCTGTGTCAAGAGCAAATTTATGTTTTATGAACTCAACCTCAAATTATTTAATTGCCAAACATTTCATTGTTTAAAAAGAAAAGCAAAGGAAGGGTACGTCATAGTCAGTATTCTTCAGATGAACGGGATTTCTCTTCGAAAATCTGATCTCAAATGCATACTTTCGATTGCTGCATAATTAAGTTTGATATACCATTATGAAGCCAAGAGCTACAGTGCGCCCTCGTTCTTTGTGGTTAATGCGTTCCAGGAATCACACGCGATTATGTCACATCTCTTGACAAATACTATTCTGTTTGTTTTCCCTTTACTAACTGATTTGTCATTCCAGATCCGGTTCCTCTTGTAATCAGCTCATTCCCTGCACCTGCCAGTGATTATGCTTTGGTGACAGCATTGGTTTTTACTTAAAAACAACAATTTCTCCTGTGTAGCAGGTTCCATTTCCTGATTCTCTCCTAAACCAACTCTCTCCACACTATACCTTTCTCCAAAATATGTCTGACTATCCGAATTCCAAACTGTCTCAGCACTAGCCAACTACAACTCTCCACCAAACAACCACATTTTGAGTGGAGTGTGATCGCTTTATATGGGTGTTAATGCACAGCCTCACTGCCACTCACATCATCCTTTTCAAAGCAAGCCTCGATACGCGCTTCGCGGGAACGCCCCTCCCCTACTCGGCACACGCTTCGGAGCCTCGATCCCCGACGTCACATCACTAATCCTGCCTTACCTTTTGACCTTGTATCGACCCTGCTTGACATAACTAATGATGGGCAGATGACGACCCCCCCCCATGAAGCATTGAAGGTTTTCATCCCAATCGGTTCACGCTGGTTCAAAGCTTCATGAGGCTTCATTTGCTCTAGAACGACATCTACTGGACGGTAAAACATCAGGTGGCATGAGTTTGTAGTGTGTCGCATTTTGCAGAAAGCCTGTGAATAAAACTGTCAGCAAAATAAAGAAGTATGCAAAACATGTATATTTTAGTGATTGTAATTGTTACGGATTCCGAAGGAACCAGGAGCGAGAGACGAGGTGTCAATTAATAATAAACTTTTAATTAATCCAATGTCAGGAACGGGCAGGGGTCAAAACCAGAAGATCAGGATAAAGACGGTACAAAGACAGCAGGCAAAAAACGTAATCCAATCAAACAGGTCCAGGTCATTCACAGGGCATAAAAGACAAAATCGTGGTCACAACAGGCAAAAGTCAAAATCCGGAAAATCACAATTAAGGCAAGGCGAAACTCGAAAGGGAAACGGTCAAGAATTAGCGATTGGTCAAACATGGAACTTTGAACAAACACAAACTACACTGCGACAGCGCTAAACAGAAAAGAAGGAGCTTAAATAGACCAGGGTGCAAAACTAGGTTCAGGTGGAGCTGATAATTAACGAATTAACTAGGTGTGAACACTGAGAAGGAACTAAACCCGGATTGGCTAAAGAGCAAACAGAACAATCAGGGGAGAACAAACCAGGTGCAAAGAATAACGAACATGGCAGTGACAGAAAACAGAAAATACATGAACTGAAAACCAATAAACAAAAGACAAAGTAAGGAGCGTATGGACAAGAAAAAACAGAACATAGCAGATGCAGATCATCACAGTAATATATATATATATATATATATATATATATATATATATATATATATCAGCCACCCCTCAGCCACCCCTGCCTCGTTTGGCAGCTGTGTGACATTAATTTAAAAAAAAGTATAACATGAGACTTTTAAAATAACCTTTAACTTCAGTGCAAACTAAAAATATGTTGTAAAATACCTTCAAATTCCAAAAGAGTGGTAAATAAATAGATTAGTACTGGCAATTTGGGATAATACAAAACAATAATGTTGATAATGCCTATTTGTAAGACTAAGAGTCTATGGGGTTAACATTGCTAGCTATGGTTAATGGAATGACTGACCATCTGCTATGTATCTGGTGCAAAAATGACTTTGGGGCAAGGACCAATTGGATTATCTAGGACATTGAATGATAGATGAAGATTGAAAAGCCCCTTTCTGTTCTTCGAAAAGTCAGGTTGAGCTGATGAGGCTATCAAGGGAAGTGTGATATAATTGAATAAAAATATTGGGGAATATATAGCAAACAACCTTATTTTTATTATTTACGGTAAATAATGGCTTATCCTAGTGTATGAGGTTGTAGATAGTATCTGTGTGCTTATCTCTTATAAAAGAACTAGAGTAAATATAAAGGAAGCTAAGTAACTATGACTGCGGAAGTAAAAAACAGTAAAAAAAAAATCATTTTTACTGTCCAGAGAGATTGTAAGCAATAAGATGAATCCCACAGACTCTAGAGTCCAGACTCTGATGGTGGTGTTGGCTGATGACTTTGCTGGGACTAATGAATGGGATAAAATCATGAAAGCATGAAAGACTTAGATGTACAGAGGAAAGTGAATTTAAATGGAATGCAGCATTGACAATGACAGGAAATGACAGGTAAGCATCTCTGAGAGATAATAAGGGAAAGCTGGTATGAGACTATAAACAGTAAATATATATACAGTACTGTATATACTGTATATACAATATCGAGTGGATATAAAAAGTCTACACACCCCTGTTCAAATGCTAGGTTTTGGTGATGTAAAAAAACTAAATCAAGACAAATGATTTCACAATTTTTTCCATCTTTAATGTGACGTTTGTTTTCTTATGTAAAGTGTGTTTGCATTATATGTCAGTGGACATCAACCCTTAGACCCCTGACCTATTTTGGTCGTTTTTTGGTACCTTTGATATTTGTCTCTAAATACCACATTAAAAATGATTTAGCATACCCATGCTTGGTATATTTACCTTCATCACAACTTCATCTGTATGAAGAGATAGTTACCATTTCCCTATAACTTACTATATTGACATATTTGGCCAAAACAAACACACAGTCAAATTCGAAAATGGAAAAATTTTATTTTATTGCACATAAAAACCAAAAGCATGCTCATCAAATTGATTTTGAACTCCAAAAAGGTTGCCATAGGCTTGTAACACAATTATAAACAGTTTGTGTCACTTATGCCACTCTTCAAAGGAGTTTTTTGGGCCAAAATAGACACACAGTCACATTCGAAAATGGAACAAATTGTATTTTTCAAAATAAGACACAGATGTAAAATGCACGAATCACGAGACACGTTTGCATCACGTGACAAAACTCACAAATCATGGTACATGCTTGCATCACGTGACAGAAAATAGAGTATTTTTTGTGGTGACAGCTGTTTATAATTCCATGATGCTCTCAGGAGCTCTTGTTCACATGATTACTTCTGGCAGATGCGCCGTGATTGGTTGAGCGCTTGATTGACAGGTAGTGGGTGGCGTTAAAAGCGTGACTGTGAGGTTGTCAAGTGAGTTCATTCAAATAAATAGGTATGGAGATGCGCACACACACACACACACACACACACACACACACACACACACACACACACACACACACACACACACACACACACACACACATAGAAACACACTACAAAATATGGCCTAAGTGGACAAAGAAATACCTTAAGACACGTTCCATTTATCTGCGCCATCTGCTTTTGTTAGTGATGCATGGATTGTAGTTACATCTGAAGGCATCACTGAATGGGCACAGAATTATAAAATGTATCTTGATTAAAAGTCAGTGGATTTCAGGTTAGTGAAATAAACATCTTTGTGAGATGTCTGTATTGGATAACTGTAGCAGTCACTCCATTTCCATGTGAATAAAGATGTGGAACACTACAACTCTTCAGATCACTCATCTGACAATGTGTAGTTCTTCTACATATTCAGGTCATACATGGTCAAGGTCTATATTTGTTTGGAGTAAAGATACCATTCAGAGCTCCACCAAACCAATGAAGAAATGATCTCAGAGGCTAAAGTTTCATCAAAAAAAAAAAAAAGAGCCCTCTATAAACTCAAGTTCTGAGCTAGATTTCAGTTTTGCTTTTTAAATATTCCCTATTGTTAGTTGTTTTTACTAGATGAATTCCAACAGCAGGAATCAAGCCTGTTGCACTGCAAAGAACATTCATTTATTATCCGTATGGTCATATGGATGATAAACTATGACTCTCACTTTTCTGTCATTTTTCACCCTGAGGTTTCTGTCTGCGGTTGCCCGGTGACAATGGTTGGAAAGGTAAATAACACTTGGAAAAATTTTACAAAACAGTAATATTCAGTGATAATAAGCACTAAATTTTTTGCAGGGTTTTTACTTTTGTTATACCTAATGTTGCTTTCATCTGGCAGCACCATTGTCCACCTCCCTATTTTGTCCACCATCACTATTTACTGTTGGTTAACCAGCAGCTGTTTGTTATTCTGGAAGTTGAAGTACCACAGCAAAGTTGTTCTGTTGTTCTCAACCTCCATCAGTCATATGTCCTATTGGGATTTGGATACTTCTATTCCATACTGGGTACAGTCCTTCCTGGAAAATATCCCAGCCATTTGATAGTGCCTCTTCATGTTCCCTATTCTAGCTAGCGTTGAATCCTGCAGCAATGTACATGGACCATCTCAGGGACTAGGACTTCGATGCATGGTGAGAAGTTTTCTTGATATCTGTGGCTTCTATCTGATGACCAGCAGTGCATACATAAGTGTCTTGAGGCTTGACATTCAGCTGACTTCTCAGGACTTTCCAGACTCTCTTGAGGTATTTGGATATGACTCGATCTTGAGGCCTCTTCATGGTTTCTATTAGCGTGTAGGATCCCAAAATAATCGTAGCCTCCCTGGCTGTCTCTTGTGTTGCCTTCCTCTAGGTTGACCCCTTCCATTCATTTTTCCTCTCTTTGACACCATCCGGCCACGTTTGTCCTCTCTCAATGAAATCCCTATGTAATTGCTGTAGGTAATGGTGGTGTGGATCAGTCAGTCAATATGTTATGGACTGGTTTCAGAACCATCATCATCTAGATGCACCCGATGACTGGACTACCAAATATGGGACTATGGTGGAACCTATGGCCTAATAACAGCATCACAAGCACTCTAGTAATTACTCTCAAAGCCTAAAAGGGGAGACAAAGGTCTGAGGATCCAGGTTCTTCTTTTCCTTTCAGCTTTTCCCTTCAGGGGTCGCCACAGCGAATCAGTTGCCTCCATCCAACACTGTCTTCTGCATCCTCCTCTCTCACACCAACTATCTTCATGTCCTCTTTCACTACATCTATTCCTGTCTTCTGCATCTTCTTATCTGAGGCTCCAGGTTAAAGTCTTTAAAAAGAAGTAGGCCTTGCTAAGATGTACTTTTTCTGCTATGTTTAGCCTAAATTTTTCTCACTTCATGTCTTTTTGATATTTAGAAATTGAGTGTTTTTTTCCTTTGTATAAAAAAAATTGCAGAAGCTTTCATTCAGTAATTTGAATCAAGACAAAAGTTGTCTTTGCTTCACACCAAAATGCAGACATTTTCAAGAAATATCTTCTGCATCCTCCTCTCTCTAACACCTGCTCCCGAATCATTTACTCTTGGAGTGTGAGCTGGCAGTGGGAGGTGCCAGCTAACCTCCCGAGCACCGCCGACGTGCCCTTTAGCCAGGTATCGTCACCTCCACAAGCTGCTCATTTGTGCCGCTCCAAAGATGGAGGCTACCCGCCTCCATGTAGTTACTGCATGTCTACAGGCCCCTTGTGTGTGTGCTTGGTTTTTCCAGGGGCCTGTACAAAAACATACAGTATATATGTATGAATACTAACAGACTAACCGCGAGTGAAAACATAATAATATCCCTACGAGGATCATTAAAGTGTACTTCTGACAGTATACTACATCTATCCACCTCTTTTGTCTTCCTTTTGTCTTCTTGCCTAGTAGCTCCATGTTCAACACCTTCTCACCTAAATACTCACAATCTCATTGCTGGGGAAGGAGCCAGAGCTTGTGTTGGAGGCGGAGCAATACCAGTTGGATCTGTTGGGGCTTACCTCATAGCACAGTACCAAACTCCTGCACCCTGTTCTTTTCAGAAGTCCCGCTGAATGTCGAACCTCAGATTGATGGGGAACAATGTAAATAATGTGGTGCCTATTTACTCTTGCAGGGATCCTGGAGGGGGTTTGAGAGTACGCTCATCCATTCTAAATGTGTTTTGTGGACTTGGAAAAGACATATAATAGGGTTCCCAGGGATATACTGTGGGAGGTGTTGTGGGAGTATGAGGTAACGGCGTCACTCATCAGGGCCATCCAATCCCTTTATGCCAAAACTGAGAGTTGTGTTTGAGTTCTCTGTAACAAGTCACAGTTGTTTCAAGTGGGTGCTGGCCTTTGCCGGTATTTTCATGGATAGGATATCCAGACGTAGTCGTGGTGTGGAGGGTTTACAGTTTACTATGCTGAGGATTGCATCTCTGCTTTTTGGAGACAATGTGGTCCTGACTGCATCATCAGCCTGTGACCTGCAACACTCATTGGCCTGGGTTGCAGCTGAGTGTGGAGCGGCGAGGATGAGGATCAGATAGATAAAGAATTTCAGTTAAAACGTCCAAAGAATAAAAGGATGTTGGAGTAATCTTGAACTCAAACTTGAAAAGCACATACCGAGCAAGGTAAACAAATGACATGATGGCCATTATCAGAAAGACATTTGGATACCTTGAAACATTTCCCATGATGTTCCAGTCAATGTGCACTCACATTTGAATATGCCAATCAGATCTGGACCCCACATCAGAAGAAACATATAGATGCACTAGAAAATGTCCAGCCCTGGGCTACCTAGCAGGTGCCAAGCCTCAGTGAGCTGTCATACAAAGAAAGGTTGACAAAACTGAACATGCCCACTTTGGCTTGCAGATGAATCAGGGGAGATATGATAGAGGTTTTTAAATGACTCCTGGAGCCTAACAAAACCACATCCACCAGAGAACATTCATTGAAGCTGAAACATAAAACAGCCAGACTAGACATACGCAAATATAGCTTTACACACACACAGTAGTTTGAGTGTGGAACAGCCTGCACGAGAAAGTAGTAACATCAGTGAATATTGGTACCTTTAAGAGAAGACACGACATGTATTGTAAAGGTCAACGGATGAATATTGACTTCAGAGCGGAATTAATGATTTCCAACAAAAAAACAATACAAAGGAGCGAATGTGGAAACACAATCTCCCAACTGCCAAGATATCTGATATCATATTGTGGGAGATGACCAACAGAAAAGGGCCCACATTTACGAGGCAGTATTGAACTTGTGAAACTTGTGATAGAGAAAGTATGGCTGTAAGGTAGGGCGGTCAAAATCAGCCCCCACATTAAAACCTGACTTTCAAAGTGAATGGATAATCCCCACATCCTAACCCCAACCAGTTAGGTACAACTATTTATCGACCTGCAGTTGAAGACTGTGGCCCTAGTGGGCAGCTAAAAGAGATGAATGAGCAGTGAATATTAAGTAGATCATTCCTTTAAAATAGAATTTTAAGGGCAATAACCTTTTGCTAAAAATATGATTTCTGGAGAAGAGCAAAAATATTGTTCATAACATATTGAGAAGTAACATAATGGTATGTTGTTTTTTTTTGTGTGTGTGTTTGTGTGTGTGATGAAATTACAAGTATAATTTCTTTAACTTCTCCAGAGTCCTTTATGATTATAATTAAAAGAAAGAAAAACCAAGAACAATCACAGCAAAATAATTAGCTTCATCCAGCCATTCTAGAGTCAATGGAGGTTCAGAGCTTTAACAGGCTCTATCAAAGTGAATTTGACTTAATTAAACCTTGCAAACAATGTGAAGGACCACTGTTGCTTTGCCATCAAGAAAAATACACTAACCAAAGAAAGATTTTTATCAAAAGAACTCACTTTGACTCTTACTTGATCCTTGATCAAGTAATCATTGGTACTGTACGTGCCCCAATTATGTACTTGTGCATTCAACATTTTTGTTTACAATGCTAACTATGATTTCTTTAACAGCTGATTTGGAAAGCAGCTGCTGATTTCTCATGAAATGTGTAACTTATCTTCCCTACAAGTTCAGCTCAAACAGTTTGAGTAATTTCCATTTATTAGCCCATATAACTGAAATATTTCAAGATATGTACTTTGAGTGGAAGTAACTCCAGTGTCTATTGTGAAAGTACCTTGATTGTATGATTAAAACTTAAATTAAGTACACTTAATCCAAGCATATGGAATCCTATGAACATGGACTGATCTGAAAATACACTGTGGCGATATTCAGCAGGGTGAATTAAGTGAAGGTTGCCAAATTTTAATTGGTTTCCTGTTTGAGTAGTTTGAGCTACTCTGCTAAGATGCTGTTTTCTATGCTTCAGCATGCTTGCAACCTATAAGTCTTTCTTGGCAGTGATGGGTCATTAAAGACTTGCTTCTCAGGCCAGGTTGGATGACCTGAGCAGCAGTCATCAGGCTCTGGACTGCAACATTAAGTCATAATCCATCTTTATCGCGTAGTGCTGCATTGCAAATCAGTTTCCCCGTTTGACAAGCTTTAAGATTACTGAAGCAAAAATAAATTAAGTATCCTGCATCAACAAAGGTACATCACACTAACATCAAAGTTAGTAAGATGCACTGAAAATTAAAAACATAATTTACTAAATCAAACAAATGCTTATTCAAACGACACATGTGTTCAGTGGATGAACTGTCTGTGCATGATGTCTATATTTTGTTTATAGGACATAGTGTTTGCCATGATTTAGGCAGGTAATTTACTCCCAAGCAATCATTAATCTACATTCATAGCCCAATAAATGCATTTTGATAGAATTTAGTGGCAATTATACCCCAGGATGCAAGCATTTGAAGGAGAATTCATTCTTTCTTAATGTATCATTTTCTTATGACCACAGGAAAGGACAGATATCATTGATCCTTCTGGCTATGCTCCAGACCACCAGAGAGAGCACAGGAGGGAATGAATAGATAGGATGTGGTAATAGATGGAGACTGGGAGCCAGAAGCAGGACAGCAGCAGTGTGCTTCACTGAGTTTCATGCTGATTGCAAGAACCATAGAATCGTAGCATAGAAATTACTGAAATTATGGCGTGGTGGGTGTGCAAGATGGTACAAGGATGTGGAGCATTAAATGGTAAAATCTAAGACAATTTGAAAGTTCCACCCTGGAGACTATACACGAGCAATAAAGTTCCCCTTGAACAAACCCAGACTCAAAAAAGTTAAATAAGAGGCATTGTTCCATCCACTGGTAATTCCCATAAACTTAAAAAAATACTAATGGAAAATAATATTGAGTTAACATTGACAAATAAAAGTAATTAGGAATCTGAATCCATATGGGAGGATCCAGAAAATCACTTACAAACCAAAAAGCAAAATAATCTCCACCGTCAACACATGTTCACTCCTCATGGTCCACGCTGAAAGGGCTAACAATTTCTACAAGCTCAAAGCAGATGATAACAGAAAGAAATAATGCAATGCAAAACCAATGACAGAGAAAGCAGCAGTGTGACTGCAACATGAACTGCAGTGGCAGCTACATGCCCCAGGCCTTACGAAGGCGTCCTGTCATACATGATAAACATGAAGTCAAAAACACAAATGATAACTAATGAAGAATGTATTGCTATAGCATTCTATGTACTCATCAGGCAGCATCTGTTAGCTTATGGGAGATGATACCCTATGGTGTCTCTTCGATGAACAATTACCTGAAATGAACCACACATTTACTACATGCAGTATAATAAAATTACATTGTGAGGAATAAATGGGCCTACACAGAGACAATACAGATAATATTTCCGTTGTTCCTGTGGTAACTGTAGAAATCAGAAGAATTGGAAGTGAAGTCTGCATTCGACATGAGAGATAGAAAGAGAGAGAGAGATTTTTAAATCAACACATCACCTTTATGCATAAAATCAAGTTCCAAAACAATCACGCTGACACAAAATCCAAAACAGATTCACGCAAAAAGTATTTTTGATAGTACGGTGCATTTTCTAAAAGAGAAACATCTAACCTTTTAACATTTATCAAACTAAAAAAAAAAAAAAACATTGATGAGGTTTATTTCAAAATATAGCGACTTACAATCAGTGCATTCAACGTAGGAGAAATGCTGTTCATTTCCAATAGAAGGGTGAACAAGTCAATCAAATAATAATTACAATAATGAGAATTACTTGTTGGGGACCACTGATCTTAGGGGTAACGAGAAACAATGTCACCTGAAGTGCGTTCTGGACGTCCAATCCTCTCCGCAGTTTGGTTTTCTTTACAGTCACTGCTGAAACTCCTGCTTCACAAAGACAGGAGGTTGGAAATGGAAAAAGGATTTGCGATACTTTTTGGGCAATCTCAGGATAATCTGCCTTGACTTTAATCCAGTACACTGGCGCGGTTGTGGGTGCTTAATTTAGGGGCAATGGTTGATAACCTGTCATATTACCGACACTGGTCAAGCGGGACAGACACATGCATTTGTCTGTGCGTCGTTCTGCACAGACGTCACTTTTCAAAATAAAATATCTTTAGACTAGTAATCAGCAAAGAAAAGAAAGACAAACTTTCTGTAACACCTGGTACCTAATGTCCCACGACCCACGACCTAAGCACCAAACATTATTAAAACATACACGCTTGCCTTCACTTATAGGAATTCTGGTAAGTCAAAGCAGTGCCACAACTTGATCCGGTACAATATGGCTGAAAACGGTCATTGTTTAGATATGAGCACAACCATTGCCTGGATTCCCTTTCTTCAATTTAATTTTTGTTGGAAACTGGGATAGACAGCCTTAAAATCCAAGCATGACTCCAATATTCTCTTTATGGGGTCATCTGGCTGGTTTGGATGAAGAGTCAAAATGTGAAATGTTATTGTTCAAAAAGGTGCCATTAATTCCAACCATGCATCACAGTTACTTTAAATGTCATAACCAAAATATAGCTGGTTTGAAAGAATTGCTACATGAGCCAGTCTAAAAAAAAAATAATTTAACGACTTAGGTCCTGTATCCAGGTCAAGAGGGTTTTGCCTGTTCCTGATCCTCAGTGGAAACTCCCGGATTTATTTATTACAGGCGCACATTACCCATTCCTTTGCCCTGCTTTCATCAGAGTAAATATTGAACCCATTCGACCACTAGTCATATATCGTCAAAACATCCTGACAACAAAATGACATTTTCCAGACAGACAAATCAGGAGATAATTAACTTTGTTTGAGATGTGCCTCTGCCTCAATAGCATATAATTGCAAGAGCTGGACATTCATCTCTGTCCTAACTTCTACAAATCATTCACACATTACTTCTATACAGAAAATAATATTTCAGTCTTCTACACTATATAAATGTAACCAGCCTCCAAAATGACGGGAAAATTGATGTTGATCGATGTTAACCATTTGCCTGAGGGATGCATCCACTTACGTTTGAGCATGTTTATATTGTACGTTTTTTAATGATATTTTGTTTGTTTATGTCTGCAAGCTTGTATTCGTGCATCATGCCACAGCCATATGGTTAGCCATGGTTGACAAAGAACATATTCCACAGGTTTTGAAGAATATGGCCCTTACATTGGTTGCATCAGATTTTCCACAACACAAACCTCCTTTACATGAATCCACCCACATTTATCAGATACAAATTAACAGTGTTTTTTGTTTTCCCTTTCTCCATTGTTCACAATTACCACCAACATTACTGTGGGTATACTACTGTAGCAGAGTTTTCAGAACATTTTCAGCTGTAGAAAACGTGTGTTATCATTTAAAGTCACTTTTTTCATAGCTAGCAATGCATCTTCTATTTAGATTGAGAATCCCAACACCATCATATGCAGAAAGGGAGGCAGAGCTGAAAGTTCATTCCCAACTTCTACTTCTACTTTGAAATAGACCGTTTTACTTGAGTCAGACTAAAGAATAGACACCGCCCCCCTCCCTCTCTCTCTCTGTTAATGAGGAACTCATGTTCGGTTACTGTTTGATTTAATTCAAGTATATTTTGCCCACATTTCAAATGACAGTTTTTTTTTTTTAAGTGTGTGTTCATATTTGAGTGAATCGCTCTTAGATTTTGTCAATGGTTAGATGTTTGTTAACGTAACTATCTTGTAATAACGACTTCATGAATAAATGTGACAGTAAAAAAAATCAAAAAAATTAAATCTCTCTCTCTCTCTCTCTCTCTCTAAAATGTAATGGATGTAGACATTAAATGATGAAATACTAAAATTAATGTTGGTCACTGGAAACCATGAGAGCACCAGTACAGTCAATCACTATGTTGTCACTATTCTTCCGGCTTTCAGCGAGGGCAGACACATTCCTCCTTGTCTCTGTCTTCCCTCTCTAATTCCCATTGCTGTTTTTTTTGTCCTGTCTTGGGAACTCCTGTCTGCACTGTTTCTTCAAAACCACATGGATTAATCATGAAATAACTTGGGCCCTAAATGCAATAGACAAAATCATTTTAACGAGAAATGCTGTTCCAGGGGGAACCTATCCGTCCTGACGGGACGTTCGCTGCGGGATACATGAGGGACTCTTGGGAGGAGTGGAGAGTTCTGTGCCTGGCAGTTTTTTTCCATGGAGGACGTTGAAAATCTATGTCTGTTTGGGTTTAAGTTGCAGGGCACCTGCCCCTCAGACACACATCTGCCCTCTGCTCTTCACCCGTCGTGATGTGGTAATACAGTATTTGTTGCAAATAAGGGGCATTTTTCTTTGCCAGTCCTTATTAAGGCTTCCTGTAGGAAGCATGATGACAGTTGTTTTTCTCACCCTTCTTCCCCCATTTACCTTTTAGATGGTGGGGAATTAGCTGCAACACCTCAGCACTCCTCACTAGTAGGTTATACTGATGTGATTTAGTTGTACGGTACTTGTACTGTGTAATGACAATAAAGATACTCTGATACTCTGATGATGTGATTGTACTATCAACAGAAATCTGTTTAACATTATTACCCTGGAGGCTATCAGCTGTGATCTGAAAGTAAGTCAGTGGACACTCATGACTGATCCTGCAATCGTACTTTAAAAAGGTGTGTGTGTGTGTGTGTGTGTGTGTGTGTGTGATGGCCATTAGCGTTAATACGATAAATAGGATAAAGATTAAGAAACACAATTTTCGTTTTTCAATATGGCCGGGGGTCTTACTTAGAGACATGGTTAATTTACACAACCCTCCTTTTCAATCATGATGCCTCCTTTAAAGCCCAAGGAGACAGTCCCTCTCCTCCTGTAATGACATCCCCATTAGAGCAATCCTGTTGATAAATTCCATGGAGAACACAAACTACCTTCTGCTCCCTACCTAAATAATCTTTTCCTCTTCACACTGTCAACAATAAGAAAAATACATTTTACACAATGGTGAACTGAGCCTCCGCTGTCCTTGTTGAACATACAAACCAAACATATTCAAAGAAATGCTAATTTCATTAGGAATATAGGTTTACTCAAATATTCAGTTTTGATTAGGATCTTTTAAAAGGTTTCCACAGATTAATAACAGTTTTGTGACTTTGAATTATTTATCCAGCAAACTGCAGATTGTCAGGACCGTGGCCGAGCTTTTCATTCATTCATACATTCATTCATTTAATTTCTATACCCGCTTCTTCCATTGATACGGTTCACAGGGTTACTGCACCCTATCCCAGCCGACTGGGGTGCGAGGCAGGGTACACTCCAAGCGTGACACCAGTGCACTGCGGAAACTTAATTATTATTATTTATTACTTACTAGATGCTGTTGATGAAGACCCATTGATCTCGGATCTCATTCACAATTTTGACACGATTATATAGAGATTAAATTAGATTGTGAATCTGGGAAAACAAAAATAAGTATGGAAAAGTGAGGTTTCCCCATCTGCAATGAAAATGACACTTTTTAAATCCAGATGCAGAATTTAGATCCTGTTCGAATTAATCCTCTATAATTATAAAACACATTTATCCATTACCTCAAACACATAGTTAAATAACTCAGCGCATTTGCTGACATTTTTAATTAATTGTGGAGCAGGAACAAAGTTGGATGATTGGTAGCCCAAATGTTTTTGAGCTGGACAATGTACACAGTGGCTATTATTTGGTCCCCACCCTGAGGAAATCAGGAGCTCAGCTTTGCACAGTTTATGGGATTGCAGGGTCTGACTGGAATCTTTGGTCACCAAGGAAACGCTGTTGGACAGGTACTGTAAAATTATTTCCATATATCTTGTGAAATAATCAGGAAGCCCAGTACCTGCTAGTTCCTAATATTTATAAAGTTTCTTTTTTTTGTTTATTATTCAGCTCATAATAAATAGAAACATAGTATAATATATAGAAATGTAGAAAATGTATTTCCAGTATTTTTTAAAGGAAAACAGCAAAAACTAATGAGTGTCATTTGCCACTGCATTTTTTTCCCTTATTTTACATCACACATTCCAAACAAATGCATTATTGAACTCTAATTCCTTCGCCAACATTCATCTGTAGCTAAACTAAAAAAAAAAAAAAAAAGGCATGGTGTTCAAAACATAGCATGCAAACTCCAACTTCTGCTCATGAAAACATTTAACTATTCATCACCTAGTATTTCTGGCAGTGAAAGTAGCTGGCTCCCTCAGTATAAGCTGAATGGTCCATGTGACAAATTGTAGATCACATCCTGAAGCCAAAGCATAATTCTATGCAGGTATGATTACAAAGGTGATAATAGACCGCCCTGCACACCTATACACACTCTTACAAAAGAGCATGGGACCAAAATGCAATTTCCATGCAAATTTTGAGCACACTTGCAAAAAGATTTCCATATTCAGTATGATTGTTACTCAAACTCTCTGTTTACTCAGCTTAAAACTTTTGATGTATACATCTACCTCTTCGTCCCCATTTTGTTCTATCGCTGTCTCTTCTTCATGTGTTGGTTTATTGCAAATATTGCACATTTACGGGACCATACATTTTTACTCTTCTGTTCCTGTTGCTTTATTTATTCATGTGACATCTTGTCCTTTTGCCTCATCCAGCTCAATGCTTACTAAGGATTCAGATATTTTAGATAGCATATGCATTTTGGTTGCTCAAGCACTGATTGTATGCCAGCTACCCAGACAACACCATTAATCTCTCTTATCAGCATCTCAGTAGGTGCTCTGGCCCCAGAATGTTATGTTCTACATTAGGCTACCATTACTCAATGGATGCTAAATAAACCATAGTGCTCCTTTTGAGTTTCCCTCGGCAAAGAGCTGCATCTTAGCACCGAGACGACTGAGGGCTACTGCTCTAACAGTGGAAATGACCATCGGTAATTCATGGTTCATCAAAATGTTCCTGGTCTCCTACACCAATGATGACAATTTTTTAATTGCATTGTGTGATAAAAAGCTAATTAAGTTATGGAAGATCTCTTATCTGTTTTATTTTCCTCAACGCTATCCAGGGGATGACCTTGATAAGATCGGTTGGAGGCTACTGGCTTTTTTCACTGGTGCTTTGTGGTAATAGGGACAGATAACTAGGGCTCTTTGATGGCAGTAAGCTTTACACAAGATGCAGCTCATGATTAAGGGCAGGGAGTGCCCGAGGGAAACACCCACCAAATAAAGTTCTGATTCTTGCTCCATAAACAACTGATAAGACTTGGAAGCCTAATGAGTTGAATTATTTTACTGACAGTTGGAAAATGCAGTTTGACTGCTTGCTTATGAAGTGAGACAATTTCCTCGTCCTTGCAAATCTGAACCATAAGGACAGAAGTCAACAAAATGACTTTGTTAAACCCCTGGCATTTTTAGGGCACTGAATATTTAAGCAGATACACCAATTTGTGTTACATGTGGCTAGGATGCAAATATATAACATTAAAGTAAACACAACTCATGCACATGCTAATATTTTTAATTGAAGTATCCTTAATTTGGACTTATCTCTTTACTTTTTGTATATTGTAATGAGTACAACAAATCTGACATTCCATGATGTCTCTTGATTGCTTGAGTGCTGTGCATACTAAAAATACATGTTAATATGGGATTTATATAGACTTGTTCATTAAAGTATAGAGCATGACTAACATTGTCCCAGACATAAATTTCTTCTACTGAGGAAAGCCCATCCAGCTGGAAGTAGGCTATATACGAGAAAGATCTGACCACAGGTGGCTCTTTCTTCCTCCAAAAAGATAAGATTCATGCATTGGAATTATGACTCAATAATTTATATTAATAAAGGAAATGTTAGATATATTTACATTATATATGTATATTTATTTATATATATATATATATTTTTTATTTATATTTATATTTTTTATTCCTTTATTTTTTTACATATTTTATTTTTATTTATATTTTTTATTTATATTTATATATATTTATATTTATTTATTTTATATTTATAGATATATTTATTTATATATAGTTACAGAAATATTAAAGGATGTATTGACATTTAAATTAAAAAAAGTGGCACTATGGTAGAGTAGGTAGTGCTGTGCCTAACAGCAAGGTTCCAGGTTTGATTCCTATGTGTTCGAAGTTTGAATGTTATTCATCTGCGTGGGTTTTTCCAGGTTGTCAGCTTCCCCCCACCTCAAAAAATGTGAATCTTAGGTATTTGTCACACCACACTGTCCACAGATGTGAGTGTGTATGGTTATTTGTATTTCATATACTTCTGCGACGAACTGGAATTTCATCCGGGGTTTACCTTGCCTTTCTCCCATAGTCAGCTAAGACAGGCTCTAGCAGACCAGTGACCCACAAGGTGGATACGTGGCTGTAGATGAGGTGATTATAATTGTCAATTTAGAAAAAATTACTTTATTCATTTATGGCTTTTAGCAATATTTTTTGAGAGGTGTGTGTTACCTTAAATTATACAAATGAACTCCATCCTTCAGCATTCATCCAGGTCTTTTTTGGTTTTAAATAATTCAAGACATTCTAGGTTGCAGACTCGAGCTGCATGCACATCACATCTGTTTGTGCTATTAGTTCTGTGTTTAAGAGGCATTACACTGGCGCACGATGCACTAGAGAGTGTAGCACATGCTGTGTGTAATATGAAAACCACACATTCACCTACCCAAGGGTGTGGTTGGGGTTGTGTCGTGGTGGGGAACCAATTAGAGTGTTGTGCTATTATTTTGTAATACCAAGTTTAATGTGAATAGCAACAGAAATTTAAGACTAAAAAACATGTGGTGGGGGGGAAGAGTTTACTGTCAAATAAATTTAGGGGGGAAATTACCTCCATATTTTTCTTAGTGAGGAACGCCGTGATTTTTTTTTTTTTGTATTCAGGCAGCTGGAGCTTTGCATTCAAAGAAAAACTCCATCAGCATCACTTGTCTTGAACACCTTCTCTTGCAGAAATTTAACCATCCAACAGGCTAATTACTTCTTCTCCATTAGAGAAAGAGAAAAAGAGAGCTACGCTATCACTAGTTACAAGATGACCTGCTGACAGATGGTGTCTGACTCCTTGCTGGGATTGTTGTATTGATTGAATGAGGTAGAACCCTATCAGTGTGTGAATTGACTGTTTATAAATCAGTATGCCTATAGGGTTGTGAGGTTTGGAGTTAAGACGGTGGAACGTCTAATTAAAAATGTATAATGTCAAACAAATTTAGGTAAAAGAAAATCATGATGAAGAAGAAAAAGAAAAATACAATGCTTGCACTGCTACATTGAGGTAACACTCTGGCAACTGTAGCTGAAATCCCAGCTAATTATTGGGAACTTAATATGAGCTATTCATTCAGAGTAGCTTTCTGTTGAAGAAATATAATATACAACTTGCTCCAAGAAATTACAGTTCTGGAAAGGTGGCGTGTGGCTCTCTCAGCATTACTCAGTTGAACAAAACCCTGCATCAAGTACAAAGATCTCTAAATGATTGTGATTATAGCACCGTTTTGATTATTTGGTTTATTGCATTGAAAAGGTCATTTGGATTGATAACACAGGACATATTTTGGAACTATCTAGCTGTAATTTAGGGGGTTTGCATAAATAAATTTAAAATGATGGGACTTTAAAAGAAAGGTATTGTAAATCATATATAAAGGTTGTATATATCTGAGCATGTAAGATATAAGTGCATATCATAGAGTGGAACTACTACCTTGATGCACTCCATTTCTATCAATATGAAATATATAGATACGACATGCAAATAAAAAATTAAGTTCAGTTCTGTTATTCATCCATCCATTTTCTTGAAGACAAGACAAGTGTAATTGGCTCTTCTTCATAAGCTTATCACCTTGCAGCTCACAGGTGTTGCCTATCCAAGCTGATAAGAGGCAAGGTACGTTCCAGATGTGTGGGAATTGTGGGCATGAATTTATCCGTACTCATATTTTTGTTAGTTAAGAGAAGTTCTGTGTTGCAGTTGCTAAAATGAGACAGTTATGTATGTATTTTTTTTTTCACATTGACAATTCACAACTACAATAATGGACACATAAAACACACCAGGCTGTAGAGCCAAAAACAGATAACAGAAATGACTTCATGCTCAACTAAGCCAGCAACTATGAACAAACAGTAAACAGTAAACAGTATTCTCTTTACTGTCATTCCTTTCATTCTTTCATTATCCATTGTCCTACTTCTTCAAGCAGTACTTTTGTTCCCTCTTTGCAAAACTGGCCTATTAATGAAAGGTTGTGAGGTCAGCAGAGACTCATCTTGTACTCAAGATATATATATATATACACACACACACACTAGCGGGAACCCGTGGAAATTCCACAATAAAACAATAATATCAGACTTCATACCAAACATATGAAACCAAAGTATTGGTATTATAAAACAAGCGCACCCAGTGCAGTCAAAAACCAACGTGGTGACGTAACAACTTTGTGTTGGCAAATCATGGATTGCGCTGGGCGGGCATTGCGAAGCCGTAGATGAGTGTTAGCAGACTAACTGGAGAAAGAAAGCTAACTAATTGTGAGATTGGGAAAGGAGCTAACGTTAAAGGAAATGGCAATTGTCAAAAGAGCAAGTGGAAAATAAATTTTAGAGATGTGATAGTTCTGTTAGCTGACTTCATGAACAGAACTGTATGTTGGTCCAAGTACTTAAAATCCTCCTTCTTGATCTCTTCTCCCTGTAACCTCACTCTTCCACTTGGGTCCTTCTCATTCACACACATGTACTCTGTCTTACTGCAGCAAACCTTCATTCCTCTCCTTTCGAGGAAAAACATCCACCTCTCTAGCTCCACTTGTCCCCTGTTCTCACTGCAGATCACAATCCCAACCACCCTCCCGTCACTGTACATGTTTACTGTATTTTCATTTTCGTCATGGCCAGATGATCATTTTTCATACTGTCAGAAGCTTCAAACCACATTGAATCGATTTGGATGAAAAACTTCAGTGCTTCATTGGGCTTCGTCTGCCCATCACGAACAATACATGGACTTCCCAGCTAACATAATTTTAGAGTGTCATAACTGTTCCAACAATTTTCATGTTTTTGAGCAGAAAGTCCAAACAGCAGGAATGACACTAAAAACAGCAACGATTTCTGAGTGAAACTAGCTGGCTAGCACAAACAGTCTGTCCAGCTTTGGTTTCCGTTTGGAATCGATGTAGTAATCAAAATACTCCTCGGGAATCTGACAAAAATGGTCCTTAATTAGAGTCAACAGTCCAGAGCAACAGAGAGTGTGGAAAAGAGGTGAAGAAACGTGTACAGGCAGGATGGAACGGGTGGAGAAAAGTGTCAGGTGTGATGAAAGGAAAGGTGTACAAAACTGTGGTGAGACCAGCGATGTTGTTTGGCCTAGAGACAGTGTCACTGAGGAAAAGACAGGAGACAGAGCTGGAGGTAGCAGAGATGAAGATGCTGAGGTTCTCTCTGGGAGTGACCAGGAAGGATAGGATCAGGAATGAGTACATCAGAGGGACAGCACATGTTAGAGGTTTTGGAGATAAAGTCAGAGAGGCCAGACTGAGATGGTTTGTACATGTCCAGAGGAGAGATAGTGAATATATTGGTAGAAGGATGCTGAGTTTTGAACTGCCAGGCAGGAGGCCTAGAGGAAGACCAAAGAGGAGGTTTATGGATGTAGTGAAAGAGGACATGAAGGTAGTTGGTGTGAGAGAAGAGGATGCAGAAGACAGGGTTAAATGGAGGAAATAATTCGCTGTGGCGACCCCTGAAGGGAAAAGCCAAAAGAAAAAGAAGAAAATATACACCCACATATGTATGTGTGTGTGTGTGTGTGTGTGTGTGTGTGTGTGTGTGTGTGTGTGTGTGTGTGTGTGTGTGTATGTAGTTGTGTCTTTTGAAATTGCTTCATTTCAGTTGAAAATAAGGTTGTGATAACACTGAGATTGAACTGCAGCCCCTTTCATGCACGTCAGAAATCTCATTAGGGTGTTTTACTGTAACAGTCAAATAATTGCTTTCAGAAAACCGGTGGTATCATCTCATTAAGTATAAGACTGAAATATATTACACTAATGTTTTAACGAGTTTGAACAAAAAAAACAAAAAAAAAAATGGTATGACATCTAAAAACCTACTGTTTTAGAAACATGTGGGAGAGAATATTCAATTCACTGCAGTCTGAGTAAAATAAATGTAAAGCACAGATGAACATCCCTAATCCCAAAAACGTTGGGTCATTGTAAAAAGCCAGGAAACAATAATTTGTTAATTCTAATAATTCTAAATCTGACTGAATACAGTACAAAGATATATTATATAATGCTAAAATTAATAATCCCCACTAATTTCGACACACATGTACTTATTCTGAATGTTATGCCAGCAACACTTTAAAACAGACTAATGTGTTGTGGCTCTTGTAATTTAATAATAAAAGTGTTATTATATAATTAATAATATCAGTCTTATTAGGAATTCTGTGGTCAGCTATACTTGTGTCATTCCTCAGTGGGATGCAGCAATTTATAAAGATTATGGTGTTAAAGTGGGCTGCAGGAGACCCAATATACATCTTCATAGTCAACATACACAGTTACTTGTAGCTTGTTTTCTGTTTTCAACGCTTATAATTTTCCAATGTACAGAACATGACAAAACTAATTTATTATGATTATATTAAATAAAACATTGGTTGAGGATAAAACGCTAGGTTCATGTCGGATACATTTCGGATTGCAAGACGGAGGAACAGAGAGAGAGAGAGAGAGAGAGGTGGCTGGAGGACACAGCTGCTGTCTGAATATTTGTGCAGACTGTTTCGGCCATTGGTTGCATAATGTGGTGATGATTGTTTTCTTCTCCATTAAACGTGGTGTGGTGCTTTGTGCTCTGTCTCTATGCTCTATCAGAGCAAATGATTCACTTGCTTGATAGGTGAGTCTTGCTACATGAGTTGTTAATTTGTAACAAAAATTCCAAGGAACAAATGACCCACAGAGGGGAAACAAGCGTAACGGTAGCAGAAATTTTTAAGATAACGTCAGTTTGGTAAATAGCGTAATACTTAATGATATACCTGCATTATTGCAAATAAACAAACAAATGTGGCCTTTCCCTGAAACACTTTCACTTTCTATTATGTAAAGATATTGCACTTTCTATTACGTATTAAATCACCAACATTATTGAATGTTTTTTAAATTTATCAAATGATAGAACTGAGGGATGAGGAATGTGGTCATGTCTTTACAACAGTTTTACCGCTGGAAAAAAAATTTCAGCTCCTCGATGCATGTTGCAAATGGAAATTAATAAACAGTAATCTCATAATGTTCATGGAGGTACAATGAGTGTAAGCATACACAATCTAAAGGCTTAACAATAATTTAACTAATGAAGAATAAAACAGACAATAGTTGTGAACAATAAAATAGTAACATCCAATGGTGAAAATCAATTGTTCCCCATTTAATTTTACATAAAGTATGATCTCAGTCAAATTAAGATACTGGCTTCAAGTGTTCCAACAAATGTCTGTGTGTGTGTGTGTGCAAGTAATTAAAGCTCAAATGCTGAAATTTTTGATAATCAAACTGATTTCTTCT
The DNA here is from genome assembly GCA_013358685.1 of Antennarius maculatus. Classification (NCBI taxonomy): domain Eukaryota; kingdom Metazoa; phylum Chordata; class Actinopteri; order Lophiiformes; family Antennariidae; genus Antennarius; species Antennarius maculatus. Next base: position 3,096,242 of record CM023606.1, read on the forward strand.
GGTATTGATACTGACTTTTCACCTTAACTCTGTCTTCCTGCAATGGATGCAAAGTTTATAGAGTTACAGAATTATCTATCATGTTCTGGCGAGAAAGGGCTTTTGTTTTGTTGGAATCAAATGATGGATTACTTACTCTTTGATAAGACAAATGGTGCTTAACTTACGAAAAGATAAAAGTTTGTTAAACCAGCATATTCATTTCACTTAAGGATAAAAAGATAGTGTTTCTGAACATGCACATAATTAGGAAAGAATAAAGGCATAATGAAAGATTCTGAGTAGAATCTATGATTTACTCACCCCTTTGAGGAAATATAATGCAGCCTTATTTTTTTATCCAACAGTGTTAGACACTGAAACGAATGGTTGCATTAAAAGATAAAAGAATATGAACATCACCAGAGCACAAAAGGGAAACATGAACATGGCTCCAGAGATTTCAAATAAAGTTCTTTTCATGATGCAAGAATTGACATGTGATGCTGTTCTTCTGCCTATAACCTTTCTTTTCTGTGGCACCTGAGGTTTTTCTCAGCTTCGAAGATGCAGCAAAACTCCCTATAATCTAAGGTGCAGCACTCAAAAGTTAACACCTCTCAATGCATCACATGTAAGTGCCTTTCCTTGAACGTCTCTACTCCATACAGTTTATATGCCACAGTGTGGGTTTTCAGTATATTTATGATGTCCATGTAGTTAAGGAGTGCTGGGTTTCTGCCTCTAGTTTGTCCAAAGGTAGGAACATATGCGATTATGGTCAGCCTCTTTTGTTGTTTACTGAGCAAGTACACAAAAAGTATGTCCTGTTGGACTGACTTCACTTCCCTCCAATAACTATTCACTCCATTTATTTTTGTTGCATAGCACAACATACTGTAGCTGTTATGAGCTCTATGCCTTCAATATAATTGTATTGATTTGGACAGCAATGCTGTGCCTTTGTGTTGCTGCTGTCACCTTGAGTCAGGCCTGGAGAGCAGCCAGACTACTTGTAGCCAATTTGCGTCACACTAACTGCGCACAGTGTTTTCTTAATGGAATTGTCACAGTGCTAGTCTAGGGTCTATCTTAACGCAGTGCTTCTCCAAACTGCTGATTACTCTTAGTGAAGAAACCAAATAGGTAGGGCCTAATGCCTTCACTTATCAGTAGAAAAATAACATACTATAGTGAAAAGCTGTCACTAGTAAACAAAAATTTGCTTAAACAGTGTGAACCATTCAAACACAACGATTGGAGAAGGCAAATTCAGAAGAAAACAAAGGCCAATATTTTATAGTATTCTAATGTCATCAGGCCCAAGCCTCACATAGTTTTCATAAAGCATAACCCATTTACTGTAGGAACATCAATGTTGAATTCAGAAAATTAGATGATAAATCTGGGTCCTCTCGAGATAGAAATAATATTAGCAAAAATTAAATATAAAACTGAGTACAGCACATCTGCTCTCAATGAATCATTTATCCAATGGCATAGTGTGACTACATGTGTATACAGGGGCAGAACCCTAAACAGAAGTAAACATACAACAAGAAATCAAACTTCTTCTATTTGCAAACAACAAATATATATCAATCATGTTTTTATAGTATGTACTTGCTACAAAGGAAAGGTTTTCTTTATTTCACATTTTATATAGGCTTGAACTAAATCATCTGTAAGATGCTTTGGATGTTTAATACATTGCACATTATCTTATGGCACTGCATTCAAATTGCATTCATCATGAACAAGACAAGTATGTCATATTCCTTCTGTCAGGTACACACATGGGAGCATCCCACAGCACAAAGTCTACTTGTAGTCATAAGCTGTGTAAAAAAAACATTTCCGAGTTTTTGATTCATGTGTGACTTCAATGAGCACTTAAAACACAGATTGCTACAAGAAGACAAAATGGTTTGATCTGTTACCAATTTTTTTGTTTCAGGTCTTTATAATTTTGAAAGAGTGGTTTGTTTTTAAATTTGTATTCAAGATAACGAACTTCAGCCACAAATTCCAAAGTTGATTGTTTGTGTTACAAATTGTAATTGTCAGTCTGCATGAAAGTTATACTATCACTACATCATCTCATTTTGTTAACCTTTGACATTATGGAGTAAAACCTTTTTAATTATTGCTACACTTAAAACACAATGACTGTTTTGTGGTTCTTATTGGAGAATGACATTCATCAAAAAATATGTTGGAAGTACCGAATTACCTGCTATAAATGGGTAACTGTGAACATAGAGCCTCACACATCATAAGTCTTGCATCTGAGCAAAACTGTAATTAATTGTATTCCTCACCTCAGAATTTCCCTGTTTATGGTTTCCTGTAAATCAAAGCCATTAAATGTAGATGTGAAGAACTGAAATAGACCTAAAAATTTTCCTAACACTGCCCACTTGTCCACAGTCAACTCATTGTGATGCTCTAACTGGGAAATTTTGAAAGTTTGGGATCAATAAAATATATCGTATCTTATCTTAACTCTAATGTAGCAGCAAGAGGGTACAAGCAAGTGTCTTATTGTGCTGGTCCCAAGCCCGGATAAATACAGAGGGTTGTGTAAGGAAGGGCATCCAATGTAAAACTTTTGCCAAATCAAACATGCAAATCAAAGCTATGACTTCCATACCGGATCGGTCAAGGCCCGGGTTAACAACGACTGACACTGGTGCTGTTCGCCTAGAGGGTTCCATAGGAAATTGGACTACTGTTGGTTGAAGGAGAGGAGGAAAGTGTGTTTGTAGGAAGAGAGAGAAGAGGAACTCCAAGAGTATAGGACTGAGAGTAGGGGTGTTGAATGTTGGAACTATGACAGGAAAAGGTAGAGAGTTGGTTGACATGATGCAAAGGAGGAAAGTAGACATACTGTGTGTCCAGGAGACCAGGTGGAAAGGCAGCAAGGCTAGAAGTTGAGGAGCAGGGTTCAAGTTGTTCTATCATGGTGTAGATAGGAAGAGAAATGGAGTAGGAGTTATCTTGAAGGAGGAGTTTGTTAGGAATGTCCTGGAGGACATTCTTAACAAATGGAGCCTGTCAATAGAGCCTCATCACTCCAGCCTGTCAGATAGAGTGATGAGTTTGGAGCTAGAAATCGAAAGTGTGACATTCAATGTTGTTAGTGGGTATGCTCCACAGGTAGGCTGTGTGCTGGGGGAGAAGGAGCAATTCTGGCTGGACTTAGATGAAGTGATGCAGAGCATACCTAGAAGTGAGAGAGTTGTCATTGGAGCAGACTTCAATGGACATGTTGGTGCAGGAAACAGAGGTGATGAGGAGGTGATGGGCAGGTTTGGTATTGAGGAGAGAAATTCAGAAAGACAGATGATGGTTGACTTTGCAAAAAGAATGGAAACGGCTATAGTGAATACTTTCTTCCAGAAGAGGCAGGTAGGAGCACACAGGTAGACTACATCTTGTGTAGACGGTGTAATCTGAAAGAGATCAGTGACTGCAAAGTGGTGGTAGGTGAGACTGTAGCCAAGCAGCATAGGATGGTGGTGTGTAGGATGACTCTGGTGGTGAGGAAGATGAAGAGGAAAAAGGCAGACCAGAGGAAGAAATGGTGGTAGCTAAAAAAGGGAGAGTGTTGCATGCCTTTTAAGAAGGAGTTTAGACAGGCTCTGGGTGGTCAGGGGGTGCTTCCAGATGACTGGACAACTATAGCTGATTTGATCAGGGAGACAGGTAGGAGAATACTTGTGGGTCATCTGGGAGGAAAGTAGATAAGGAGACTTGGTGGTGGAATGAGGAGGTACAGGAGTGTATACAGAGAAAAAGGTTAGCTAAGAAGAAGTGGGACACTGAGAGGACTGAGGAGAGTAGACAGGAGTACAGGGAGATGCAGCGTAAGGTGAAAGTAGAGGTAGCAAAGGCCAAACAAGGGGCTTATGATGACTTGTATGCAGACTTGTAGGTTGAACATTAAGGAGGGAGAGACTGATCTATACAGGTTTGCAAGACAGAGATGGGAAGGACGTGCAGTAGGTTAGGGTGATTAAGGATTGGGATGGAAGTGTATTAACAGGTGCCAGTAGTGTGATGGGAAGATGGATAGAGTACTTTGAAGAGTTGATGAATGAGGAAAATGAGAGAGAACAAAGACTAGAATTGGTGGATGTTATGAACCAGGAAGCAGTAGATTAGTTAGGACGAAGCAAGCAGGGCATTGAGGTTGAAGAGTGGAAAGGTCCCGATGATATACCTGTGGAGGTATGAAAGTGTCTAGGAGAGGTGGCAGTAGAGTTTCTGACTGGGTTGTTCAACAGGATCTTAGATAGTGAGAAGATGGCTAAGCAATAGAGGAGAAGTGTGCTGATGCCTTTTTTTTAAGAACAAGGGAGATTTGCTAAGTTGTGCCAATTACAGAGGAATAAAGCTGATGAGCCATACAATAAAGTTACAGGAAAGAGTAGTTGAAGCTAGACTAAGGCCAGAAGTGAGCATTTGTGAGCAACAGTATGGTTTCCTGCCATCCTTCAGATGGTTCAGAATACAGCAGCAAGAATATTAACTAAAACTAGGAAATTTGACCATATCACCCCAGTATTAGCTGCATTACATTGGCTCCCTATTCATGTTAAATCTGACTTTAAGGTACTTCTATTGACGTACAAAAGCATTAATGGGCTTGCTCCCACCTACTTGTCTGATCTGGTTAAACCTTACACTCCGATGAGGGCTCTCCGGTCTCAGAATACAGGTCTTTTGTGTGTTCCTAGAGTTAAAAAGAAGTCAGCTGGACAGAGGGCCTTCTCTTATCGTGCCCCTTTCCTGTGGAATAATCTCCCTATAGATATTAGAAAGTCTGAATCCGTAGATATCTTTAAATCTAGACTCAAAACGTGTCTGTTCTCCCTAACATATACCTGCAATATTGGGGGGGGGGGGCAGTCTCAATGTTTAGGCTTAGCCTAGTCCTGCCGACGAGCCGTAGGATTTTTTACTTAGGCCCCTGTCTCCCATGAATCCTCTGCCATCCTGGTCCCTCTAGCACCACTCTCGCCCCTGTTCTCTCTATCTCTCTCCCTCCCTCTCCTGTTCTCTCTCTCAGGCCTTTGTGATCATCGGCCATCGGTGACCTCTGTCTGCTTCCTTGGCTGGCGATATGAAAAGTTACACAATGGACCTGCATCACCATCCACTAGGGGAGTCTGGTTCCGTCTCATTGGGTTCAGCTGTGGTTTTGGGGTTTTGGCAGAGGTAATCATACGCTGTAACTTTTTTGAGAACAATGACTTAGGCATTATCTGGTCTGTCCTCTGGTGGTGGATCCTCTGCAATTGGTGACCTCTGTGTGCTACATCGGCTGGTGGTGACTCACTCTACTGGATGGATCAGTGTGCCTTTGTCATACATTTATTATTATTATTATTATTTTTATTGTCATTGTTATTATTACTGTGTTGTTAATCTGTACATGCGATATCTATTGCTTCGTCTGTCCACTCCTGGAAGAGGGGTCCCTCCTCTGTAGTCTTCCTGAGGTTTCCCCTGTTAAAAGGGTTTTGGGGGGGAGTTGTTCCTTATCCGATATGAGGGTCGTGCTGCTCGCAGTACAAAAAGGTCAGAGGGATATCGTTCATGTGCAGATTGTAAAGCCCTTTGAGACATTCTTTGTGAATCTGGGCTATATAAGAATAAATAAACTTGAAACAAATTCTGTTTTTAACAAGCTCTGACATTATATACCATATTACACATCTAGCAACAGGAATACTCAGACTGTTATCTGTTTTATGCCTAAGATTTACCTCTAGATTCTGTGTGTTTTATTCTACCAATTTAGGGCACCGTTTACGTGGAATGAAATAATGCACGCAGCCGTGTAAATATGATTTTGATACCTTGGGGGATTCCATACTCCAAACTTTGAAACCTCACAGTAATGCTAACAGCCATAGCAGGCCCTACATGCCTACGCTAAAATATACATTATGTCTAATGAGATGGAGTTCGCAAGCGAAATGCACATTGCATGATTTTCCCTGATGCAGTTGAAGACTACTAAGCCATGAGCAATTGTCTGGTCTGTTCCATAACCATGAAGCAGAATATTATATTTCCCATTTCACCTGCCTGAGTGCTGTGAAAGTGATAAGGAGATGGGAACTCCCTAAAGGAGACCCAGGATCAAGCACAAATTGTACTGAGCATGGTCTAAAGAACAAGACCATATTTAATTCTATTGTTTAAACTGGATATTAAATGTTGCACATAATTACACAATCAAAAAATTGTGACAATTAAGAAAAAAAGAACAAGATAAAAAACAATTAGAAATGTCGTATAGTGTAGATATAAAAAAATCCGAACATTAACATGGTGTAGAAAGATGAGACACACACATACATTGAACAAGAGAATATTAAATGAAGCCTTGGGTAGGTGATGAAGATGAAGGTTATACTCTAAAGAGAATTTAATGCTTTCATTATCCCATATAAATGTCCATTTCTTTCAAATTGAAGAATTAAAGAATCCAAGTCAAATTAGTGTTTACTTCTGCCTGTGATAAGAGGCAAACTATCTCTATATGACACATATGAAAAACGTAGACCAGCTTTGAAGTTCTTGCATGAAGCCTGTCATATCTTCACCACACTCCATGCTGTTTCAGAGTGAAAATATAACCTAGTCATATCTCTGCATTTATTTTGAAAAATGATGGTTACATTCACAATTGCCACTTATATAAAATATGATATATAAAGATCCACTCATCCATCCATCAATTTTCTATCCACTTATCCTTTGCAGGGCTGCAGGTGCTGGAGTCAATCCCAGCTTAACACTTAATGCACAGTGGGGTACCCTTCAGACAGACCACCACTTCACATCACGGCCAGTAACAGAGAGACAAACAACTATTCACACTCACATTGACACTTATGAACATTTTAGAGTCAACTATTCATCTACATTTGTCTCCTGAGAGAGAATAAACCCATGCAGTCATGGGTAGAACATACGAACACCAGACAACTCTTTTCATGTGAGGTAAAAGGTCTAACTACTGTCTCATCATGCTGTTGATAAATATTTGAGATAATTTTAATTGTTTGCACAATGTAATAACTGACATATATTTTCAGATATTTTTAATGGGAGAAGATACTCCTTACTTTTCCAATATGGCATTTTAATGCAGTATGTATTTAATATATTGGATGCGCAACAATAGTATAAATTTCCACTTTTCTGGCCAACAGGCCAAAATTGAGTATCGTATTATCTTGTGATTTTTATTATGTGCAAATCTTTCTACATGGATGTAGACAGATTAGAGTATTTTTGTTGACATAGTAAGAAAAGCAATAGTCACAGCTTCAGAATATTTGTAGTTGATCTGTTATTTGCATGTGCTATTTTCATCAGTTGTGATGATTCTTCTAATTGCAGGTACCTCTATAGTCCTGCGGTTTCAATTCTTTGTCAGTTCTTTGTTATTGGCTATATCATTTTTCAGACCAATATAAAGTCAGTGCAGCAGACACAATGCAATATAATCCCACATGAGGATATGGCGGATATGGCATTTTTGTCCAATCGTTGGCACTTCATCGTTTGGATTCAAATTTTCAGGGGAGTAGTGAGATCATTCTGTTCCTTTGGGACCTGATAGTGGGTTATTAAATGAGAGGGTCAGGGTAGCTATTTGAAGATTCATCTAAAAGGCAGAGCTGTTTGACTGAGACTGAGTCCAGTAAGAAATGATATGAAAAGAGGGCTAAGATTTACATTTTCTTCCATCAAGCAACAGATGGATTTATGTCACTAACATGTCAGATCAGAAGAAGAACGGCGGACCAACGTTCCCACATTATTCATTCAAAACTGCTGCATGCATAATGTTTAGTTGGTGTTCGATATATTGTCACTTAGTTCCGCATCCACAGCAAAGAAATTGGGAATAGTTTGCTATCATTTGTGACTTTTAAATGTGCGTTTCCATTGAAGACTGCATCATCATTTATTTTAAAACATTATATCTAATTACAGCACCTGTAAATATTGGATTTTACTGTGAGGAACGCAAATGGGTCAGTGTATCATTAAGCACAAGGAACATGATGACAGAGTGAGATGAAAGGAAAAGAAAATCTGATATATAAGCCATAATTTACATGTCAATAGAAATGGATAAAGAGAGAGCAGCAAGATTAACAAAAATGCATATAGTCTATGTTGGAACTTTTGGTATTATGCTATTTACATTGCAAAACGCTGACAAACATAAAAACAAACAAACTTGAGCCACTAAATTCTTGTAAAATTTAAGAACAGAAATTAACATTCAGTCTTTTCTGGTGATCTGTCTTTTCTGTCTGAATTCATTTATAATAGAATTGTATTGCTCAGTCCTCGAATAATGTATGCAAACCTTATTACTGATATAGTGAAAATCATTTAACTGATTTTCACATTATACAAATTGTCCACACTTCTACATTATTTCCAATGTAATGTTACTAGCTTAGTTGTGTCATAAAAGAACAAAGTGGCGTAAAATCAGTGGTCTTCTATCCCATTTGGGACTACATTTGTGATTGTAAAGACTACGGTTGAGCCGGATACTCGTTTCATACAAGTATCCGGTACGGATAACGCTTTTTTGACGAGTACGAGTACAATACGAATAATTCTATACTTTCTATACTGAGATATAGTGCGCGCACACACACACACACGCGCTCACACACACACACACACACACACACACACACACACACACACACACACACACACACACACACTCACTCACCGCAATCAACATTGTTTAACTTTATGTGAAAAAAAAAATGGCAAGAACATTAGGTGCTAAAAATAAATAATTGAAAAGAAAATAGTTTGATTGTAAAAAAAAATTTAACTGAAAAAGAAGAAAAAAATAAAAGTTTTGTTAAGTATGACAATCCTTGTTCATGCATACTTCGTAGTTGATAATTTCCTATTGCATGCACTTCATTAATGCACTGTGTGTTTACTCGTTCTATATATACTGTAGTTCCTTTACTATTGTGATCAAAAGCGTTGAATCTCAATTCTGAGGCTCTTCGGTAAATATTCATTCATAGACTTAAGAATATTTATGTTCTGACTCAGTTCCATTAAAAACTTGTTCTGTAAATAGTTCTCTTACTTTTGTGATCAAAAACATCGATTTGAATCTCAATTTCGAGGCTGTTCAGTAAATAGTTTTAGAATAAACAATAAATATAGCAACTTGTGATCAATCCACATCAATTTTAGACCTTAAAATATTAATGTAGCGATTTAAGCCCCACCCATTTCCGGTCAAACCATACCCACTTCCGGTTTAAGCCCCGCCCATTCCAAGTACAGATACGGATACAGCTAATCTAGTTGGTTGAACAGATACAGATACAGGTAGTGGTGTACTCGCTCATCCCTAGTAAAGACTTCTTGTATTCACGAGTGTTGGCAAGTGTCAGTGAACAGGTGAACACATGACTGACTAATAAGAGGGCCCTTAGGCAACACAATGTAAGGACTACAAGATAGCTGTATTGCATTGTGTCATTTCATGAGTTCGAGAGGTTGCAGAAACCAGACCTCATAGTAACCGCATAAGCAAAGAGCAGCACACTACTTGTACACATAAGTGGATGGGAAGATTTAAAGAAAAGCTTACTCTATTTCACAATGCCATTAGTGGGTATGCTAGATAAATATGGCATATGGAAAATTTACAGGCTTCAGTAATAGGCAAGCAAAACAATTTTCAAAATGTCTCAGTTTTGAAACCATTCAATTTTCAAAGCAGTAGAGCATATTGAAGATATGCATTGTGCATGCCTTAATAACATATGGGAACTGACGCAGAAAGCGACATGCTCAAGTAGGAGAGCAGCAATTAGAGGCACAGTGCTGAGCCAATACAGACAGATAAAGAGTCCCTCTGCCCACAGTTTCCAAGCTGTAATTATGTGTAATTGTGATTTTTAGTGTGGCTTCTAAGCTGCTCTCAGCACGTTCTCTTAAATGAGTCCTGTGGGGCTCACCTTCATTCTCCCAGCTCAGCACTTTCATACCACACCCACTAATGGCATGCTTCAGATCATTAGGGTCCATATATGGTTGGATCTTCATGCCTACGTACCCACAACTGCTGCCTCCACTGCTACCCCATCTCCATCAGTGTAATTCGATTAAATTACGCAGTTTACATTAAAGAGGCTGTATCCAATCAGCATGATTAATGTACAGTATACAACACAGAACCTGTCAACCAATGGGGCCGTGTGAAAGTTCTTTGCTTTGAGCTACATGTTAATAACATTCCTAACCACGGTAGATGAATGCTATCCTGCACAACATATTTACAAACTCAAATATACAATTGTGACTGTGGGGGGTTTGGTAATGCTTCATATTGGGTGAGAGAGTGTGAGTGCAGGTCTGAGAAGTCAAGTCGAGTAGAGAGCAAATTATGTTTTTTTTTTTGTAAAGACTGAAGTCCTGAACTTAAGTCATCATTGCTGTGATATCACTAAGAGATAAAAAAAAAAAAAAGCAGAGTCTGCTGATACAACAAAATAATGCAATAATAATAATAATAATAATAATGAAGGTTATTTTGGGTGATTACAATAGTAGCTCTCTCTGTAAGTGTGGCCAGACCTGTAGTGTTAAGTATGGCTGTGTCACACCTTTAGATGGAGCCTTCATGTGCGCAAGGGGTTCGATGTTAATAATGTGGAAGTCAGTGGCATCTCTGTGTATCAGCACTTCCCTGGGACCTTTTCTTTAATAGGAGATGAAGTGCCTCCTTTTTGACACGTCTTGAAGAAGAACACAGTGTCAACCATGTCAATGTCATTTAATTCTAAAAAACAAAGTATTTTAATTGATTTTACATACTTGTTTGGATTTAGATTAAGATAACAATACAAGATGAACCAAAATTATATCAGTCCTTTTTGGTTATCATATCACACTGCATTGACCTACATTTTCTAAAAAAAATATGTTGAGTGGATAATTTGTGGCGTCCTAAAATATTGACCTTAAAAATTAAACACTGAAAAGGAACTGCAACATGCCAGTGACAGAGCACACAAATGTTACACCACACACACCCTGACCAACTTATTATCTCCACATACTATCAAGGTTTTTGAAAAGTGCATATATTTTGATACAAAATTGAAACTTCTTCCTAGCACACATTTAAGATCACTTGATATTCCAAACTGTATCAAATTGAATAATTGAGAAAATGCACACTAAAGTTAAATATGCTTCAACAATTTTTATTTTTGGTTTATTCTGCAGTCCAGGGGACATATAGACAACAGCACATAAGGGACAGATCCTGACGAAATAGACAGTTCACCTAAAATTCAAATCAAGTCCCTAAGTAAATGTTATTATTTGCGAACTTCGTCACTCGCATTGTACTCTTTTTGGTGATGCAGAGAACGAGTCATTATAATTTTTGCTTTTGATTAAATTTATGCTGAGGGCTGTGACATAAGGTTCTCTCATTATTAAACAAACAAATCACAATTTCTTTTCCTTTTGGCTTTTCCCTTCAGGCGTTGCCACAGTGAATCAGTTGCCTGTTTTTCTTATAAACAAGTAATCACATGATTAAACAAAACTTTGCCAACTTTGTATATTTTTGATTGAGAGCATCTTACTCACTCAAAATCTTTCAAAATACCAAATTCCTGTGAATTAATATTAAAGAAGAAAAAGAAAAATGCTAAAAATTCTGGAGTTTAAGGACTCAAAAGCTAGTGAGTTTTGGCAGACAAGGAGACTGGTGGAAGACCACAGGAAACATATATGGCATTAATTTCAATAATGAGCAAATAATTTTCCACAAGTCAGTGAATATGATTTTTATTTTCATCGTTGTGAGTGACCTCATTGTAGTTATTGCAAAGTTGGGACCTCTGAATGTGTTGTCGATCTTTTGAATGTGTTGCCAGTCCCAGCAAAATGCAAATACACTAAAAAAAAAAAAAAAAATCATGAAAACCCTTGTGTCATTCTGATACAGGTCCTTCTAAAAAAATTAGCATATTGAGATAAAGTTCATTATTTTCCATAATGTTATGAAAAAAATTAAACTTTCATATGTTTTCGATTCATTGCACACCAACTGAAATATTTCAGGTCTTTTTTTGTTTTAATATTGATGATTTTGGCATACAGCTCATGAAAATCCAAAATTCCTATCTCAAATTATTAGCATATCATGAAAAGGTACCTTACTCCAGCAATTAACCTAATCATCTGAATCAACAAATTAACTCTAAACACCTGCAAAAGATTCCTGAGGCTTTTAAAAACTCCCAGCCTGGTTCATTACACAAAACCGAAATCATGGGTAAGACTGCCGACATTACTGCCGTCCAGAAGGCCATCATCGACACCCTCAAGCAAGAGGGTAAGACACAGAAATAAATTTCTGAGCGAATAGGCTGTTACCAGAGTGCTGTATAAAGGCACCTCAGTGGGAAGTCTGTGGAAGGAAAAAGTGTGGCAGAAAACGCTGCACAACCACAAGTGGTGACCGGACCCTGAGAAAGATTGTGGAGAAGGGCCGATTCCAGACCTTGGGGGACCTGCGGAAGCAGTGGACTGAGTCTGGAGTAGGAACAGCCACAGCTGCCGTGCACAGGCGTGTGCAGGAAATGGGCTAAAGGTGCCACATTCCCCAGGTCAAGCCACTTTTGAACCAGAAACAGCGGCAGAAGCGCCTGACCTCAGCTACAGAGAAGCAGCACTGGACTGTTGCTCAGTGGTCTAAAGTACTTTTTTCGGATGAAAGCAAATTTTGCATGTCATTTGGAAATCAAGGTGCCAGAGTCTGGAGGAAGACTGGAGAGAAGGAAATGCCAAAATGCCTGAAGTCCAGTGTCAAGTACCCGCAGTCAGTGATGGTCTGGGGGGCCATGTCAGCCGCTGGTGTTGGTCCAGTGTGTTTTTTTTCTCAAGGGCGGGGTCAGTGCAACTAACTATCAGGAGATTTTGGAGCACTTCATGCTTCCATCTGCTGAAAAGCTTTATGGAGATGAAGATTTCATTTTTCAGCACGACCTGGCACCTGCTCACAGTGCCAAAACCACTGGTAAATGGTTTAATGACCACGGTGTTATTGTGCTCAATTGGCCTGCCAACTCTCCTGACCCGAACCCCACAGAGAATCTGTGGGATTTTGTGAGGAGGAAGTTGAGAGACACCAAACCCAACACTGTGGATGAGCTTAAGGCCACTATCGAAGCATCCTGGGCCTCCATAACACCTCAGCAGTGCCACAGGCTGATTGCCTCTATGCCACGCCGCACTGAAGCAGTCATTTCTGCAAAAGGATTCCCAACCAAATATTGAGTGCATACCTGAACATAATAATTTGAAAGTTGACTTTTTGTGTATCAAAAACCCTTTTTTTTTATTGGTCGGATGAAATACGCTAATTTTAAAACAATAAAAGGCTTGAGCTACTTCAGTTGTGTGTAATGAATCTAAAATATGTGAAAGTCTGGTGTTTATCAGTACATTACAGAAAATAGTGAACTTTATCACTAGATGCTAATTTTTTGAGAAGGACCTGTATTACTGGACATTGCTTTTGTGCCACTGTCAAAAGCACATTATTTACTGAAAATATGAAAAAAACAATATGTGTATGTGTATGTGTGTGTATTTTACATGGAATATACTTCAACATTAGACTATTTGAAATAACAGTAAGAAAATGCAACATCAGGTCTCCCTTTAATTAGATTCAGGATGGTTGCCAGCTACTTGGGTTGCTGCATCTACAGCGCAGCTTCACGTTTACTAATCTGGAAGATGTCAACATTAGCATTTTTGTGAGGTTGCATTAGCCTCAAACACTAATGAATCAGATGTTCCCCAGAACTCCAAATCCGAGGAAAATCTGTCTGATAGATTTCATTTGTCACAGACAATGTGAATAAATATTACCACTAATATTTGCTAATACTAAATTGATGGGGACACCAACTATTTGTTCACAGGCTCATAAATGAATTATGCCAACACAACTTCTTGTTTAAGAAATTTGTCACTGTTCTATGTTGTTGGCAGATTTGGATGATTCACGATGTAAGAAATTAAAACCCTGTTTTAACTCATGGCAACTTTTTCTAGCTGACCTACATTCCTTTATTTCAAAATTCAACTGATTTTCCAGTAGCAGGTAACTAATTCACCTTGCTCAATATTTGATTCAGAGTTGGCTGCGGAGTCAGATGGGGTGGCACGATGAGGCTACCTGAGATCTGGGGGCACATTTCACTGCTTCTGCCTTGAGTGTGTTGGCCAGCTGCCTGCCAGAGGCCCAGGCTCATTAGCTGAATTACAGAGATCAAACAGAGAGGCCGAGAAACAGAAAAAAGAGAATCCACTGTTCCTTTCGAAGAGGATGGGATGAAAGGCACACAAATAGTGAATGTGAGAAGCAAAAGACATTGAGGAAGTAGCTCTGAGTTTGAAGGGTGGGTTCTTTGATTCTCTCTCTATTATAAATGAAAAATGTGCAGCACTTTGATGGGGCTGCACAGCTCTATTGACATTCTAGTATGCTTGCTGATGTACTGGAGGAATATCAGCAACATTGTCTGTTTGTCCGTTAAATACCACTGCTATGTTTTTCTTGTAAAATACTATGGGGAAAAATTGATAATATATAAATAAACTCTTATATACGTTTCTTCCTCTGTACTTAATTTTATTGAAACTTGAAAAGTGTATTTTGTTGATTTTACTTTTTCAGATCATGATAAAGTGGTCATGTAGACATGGGTTACACACAGTTTTCGTCGCAGGGATAGAAAAAGTTTCGGCTACAGCGTCCACACGACAACGCAGACACGACGGCGTTTACAAATAACTTCACTTAGGCCAGCGTTTTCACCCCGGATATCTGCGTTGTCGTGTGGACGGAATAGGTAACCGCAACAAAAAGCCTCGCTGCCCGATGCCTTACGCCATATTGTTCACGTGATTCCTTTTGGCAGATGCGCCGTGATTGGTTGGGCGCCTTGATTGGTTGGGCGCTTGATTGACAGGTAGTGGGTGGGGTTAAAACGTGACAAGGTGAGGTTTTCAAGTGAGCTTTTTCAACTATATATGAGAGGAGGAGGTAGTTATTTTTATTTGGGCCCTCTCTTAAATTTGCATGTATACAGTACAGAATAACAGAGTTCTTTGACCCCTGTGATTCAACAAAAGCTCTGTAAAAATTGAAGACATTTGAAGTGTATCATTGGTATCTGTAGTGTGATAGCAGTCTCTCTTGAACTGTGGAGGGTCCAGCAGTGGATTAAAAGAAGGATTTCATTATGGTGAGACAGACAGAATGGTGCTCCAGACTTCAGGGACTGAGGTGAAGAGCCTGCTAGTCTGCATCAGCACATCTGAGGTTGACAGTTTCGGGTTAAAGCTCTTACCAGTATAGACACATTCCTAATGAAGTTCTCACTTGCTTTTAGAAACTTTATTGATGAGATAATTGAGTAGTAGTGGTGGTGCCTCTGGCTAATTTGTAATCTGGAAATTTGTAGGTGAAATTGCTTTTATAACACTGCCCATTGAGGCTGTGAAGCTGAGAAACATAAAATCAATTGATGGATTGTTTATTGTGAAATGTTCAAGCTCATCAGAATTAAAAGTCTTCTTTTCCTTTTGGCTTTTCCCTTCAGGGGTCGCCACAGCGAATCAACCGCCTCCATCTAACCCTGTCCTTTGCATCCTCTTCTCTCACACCAACTACCTTCATGTCCTCTTTCACTACATCCATAAACCTCCTCTTTGGTCTTCCTCTAGGCCTCCTGCCTGGCAGTTCAAAACTCAGCATCCTTCTACCAATATATTCACTATCTCTCCTCTGGACATGTCCAAACCATCTCAGTCTGGCCTCTCTGACTTTATCTCCAAAACCTCTAACATGTGCTGTCCCTCTGATGTACTCATTCCTGATCCTATCCTTCCTGGTCACTCCCAGAGAGAACCTCAGCATCTTCATCTCTGCTACCTCCAGCTCTGTCTCCTGTCTTTTCCTCAGTGACACTGTCTCTAGACCAAACAACATCGCTGGTCTCACCACAGTTTTGTACACCTTTCCTTTCATTTTAGCTGAAACTCTTCTATCACACATCACACCTGACACTTTTCTCCACCCATTCCATCCTGCCTGGACACGCTTCTTCACCTCTTTTCCCCACTCTCCATTGCTCTGGACTGTTGACCCCAAGTACTTAAAATCCTCCACCTTCTTGATCTCTTCTCCCTGTAACCTCACTCTTCCACTTGGGTCCCTCTCATTCACACACATGTACTCTGTCTTACTGCGGCTAACCTTCATCCCTCTCCTTTCCAGGACAAACCTCCACCTCTCTAGCTTCTCCTCCACCTCTTCCCTACTCTCACTGCAGATCACAATGTCATCTGCAAACATCATAGTCCATGGAGATTCCTGTCTAACCTCGTCTGTCAGCCTGTCCATCACCATAGCGAACAAGAAGGGGCTCAGAGCTGATCCCTGATGCAGTCCCACCTCCACCTTGAACTCCTCTGTCACACCTACAGCACACCTCACCACTGTCTTACAGTCCTCATACATGTCCTGCACCGCTCTAACATACTTCTCTGCCACTCCAGACTTCCTCATACAATACCACAGTTCCTCTCTGGGCACCCTGTCATAAGCTTTCTCCAGATCTACAAAAACACAATGCAGCTCCCTCTGGCCTTCTCTGTACTTCTCTATCAACATCCTCAAAGCAAATACTGCATCTGTAGTACTCTTTTTTGGCATGAAACCATACTGCTGCTCACAAATGCTCACTTCTGCCCTTAGTCTAGCTTCCACTACTCTTTCCCATAACTTCATTGTATGGCTCATCAGCTTTATTCCTCTGTAGTTGCCACAACTCTGCACATCTCCCTTGTTCTTAAAAATGGGCACCAGCACACTTCTCCTCCACTCCTCAGGCATCTTCTCACTATCTAAGATCCTGTTGAACAACCCAGTCAGAAACTCTACTGCCACCTCTCCTAGACACTTCCAAACCTCTACAGGTATATCATCAGGACCGACTGCCTTTCCACTCTTCATCCTCTTCAGTGCTCTCCTCACTTCATCCTGGCTAATCTTTGCTACATCCTGGTCCACAACAGTCACCTCTTCTAGTCTTTGTTCTCTCTCATTTTCCACGTTCATCAACTCCTCAAAGTACTCTTTCCATCTTCCCATCACACTGCTGGCACCTGTCAATAGACTTCCATCCCTATCCTTAATCACCCTAACCTGCTGCACGTCCTTCCCATCTCTATCTCTCTGTCTTGCCAGCCTGTATAGATCAGTCTCTCCCTCCTTACTGTCCAACCTAGCATACAAGTCATCATAAGCTTCTTGTTTGGCCTTTGCTACCTCTACCTTCACCTTACGCTGTATCTCCCTGTACTCCTGTCTACTCTCCTCAGTCCTCTCAGTGTCCCACTTCTTCTTAGCTAACCTCTTTCTTTGTATACACTCCTGTACCTCCTCATTCCACCACCAAGTCTCCTTATCTACTTTCCTTCCAGATGACACACCAAATACTCTCCTACCTGTCTCCCTGATCACATTAGCTGTAGTTGTCCAGTCATCTGGAAGCACCTCCTGACCACCCAGAGCCTGTCTTAACTCCTTCCTAAAGGTCATGCAACACTCTTCCTTTTTTATCTTCCACCATTTCGTCCTCTGCTCTGCCTTTGCCCTCTTCATCTTCCTCACCACCAGAGTCATCCTACACACCACCATTCTATGCTGTTTGGCTACACTCTCGCCTACCACTACTTTGCAGTCACTGATCTCCTTCAGGTTACATCGTCTACACAAGATGTAGTCTACCTGTGTGCTCCTACCACCACTCTTATAGGTCACCCTATGTTCCTGCCTCTTCTGGAAGAAAGTATTCACTACAGCCATTTCCATCCTTTTTGCAAAGTCAACTACCATCTGTCCTTCTGAGTTCCTCTCCTGGATACCAAACCGGCCCATCACTTCCTCATCACCTCTGTTACCTGCACCAACATGTCCATTGAAGTCTGCACCGATGACAACTCTCTCACTTCTAGGTATGCTCTGCATCACTTCATCAAAGTCCAACCAGAATTTCTCCTTCTCCTCCAGCTCACATCCTACCTGTGGAGCATACCCACTAACAACATTGAACATCACACCTTCTATTTCTAGCTTCAGACTCATCACTCTATCCGACACTCTTTTTACCTCCAGGACATTCCTAACAAACTCCTCCTTCAAGATTACTCCTACTCCATTTCTCTTTCTATCTACACCATGATAGAACAACTTGAACCCTGCTCCTAAACTTCTAGCCTTGCTACCTTTCCACCTGGTCTCCTGGACACACAGTATGTCTACCTTCCTCCTCTGCATCATGTCGACCAACTCTCTACCTTTTCCTGTCATAGTTCCAACATTCAACGTCCCTACTCTTAGTCCTATACTCTTGGCGCTCCTCTTCTGTTTCTTCGTGCGAGCGCACTTTCCTCCTCTCCTTCTTCGAGTACAGTATCAAATATACAGTATCAGTATCAAATATACAGTATCAAATATATCTTATGACACTCAACAGAGTAGACATTTTTCAGCATCCCAAATGGATTGGAACACAATTTTTTAATGTTTACTAAATAATAGGGTGTGTACATTTCATGATCAGACAACAAAATATTCCATAAATAGGCCCAGAATGCCAGAGTGAGTGAGTGAGAAGATCAGGATTTCTAACTTTGAGTACAAAAAGAGATGATAAATTAGATGGTGTGTTGGTAATAATGGCCTTGTAAATAAAAAAAAATACCAGTGATCTAAGAGGCTTGTGCATAAATCAGGTGAATTCACACATGATGAGTCAGATATCTGTAGTGTATGGCGCATCTCAGAACCCCATGTTAAATATTATCCAGCATATGAAGAGAGTGAGCAGAGGCATACTTGTACCAAGACATCACTACTATTATCAAAGAGTAGTGATGAATGTATTTGGAGTCCTGGGATTGTATTCACATGGAGCTCCACACAAGTACTGTATGTGCCATGTACATATTGTGTTTTACTTCTGAAAGGTGTAGGGAGTACTTTGTATCTAAAGTGTCTAGATTAGATGGATTTGATAGATTATTATTATTTTTTTAAAATTTAAATTTAATTTTATATACTGAATTAATCCCCGCAGGGAAATTAGTGACACACTCTAGTTAGTACACATGCACATATATTAGTGTGTACAGGCCCTGAACACACAAACACACTAAGGGCCTGTACGCATGCAGGGGGAGCCCCTCTGTGGAACAGCTTGTAAGGGGGATGGCACCTTCCTCAAGGGTGCCTCGGCCGTGCTCCAGAGGTGAGATGACACCTCCCACTGTCAGCTCACACTCCAGGTGTTTTTGGACTGGAGCAGGAATCAAACCGCTGATCTTGAAACATTGGACGACCCGCTACACTGCCCGCTCTACCACTGAGCCACCGCCGCCTCAGTGTCTTTTAATGTCTTTTCTGTGCTGTGATGACCACCCAACTTCAATAATAATAACAACTTATGCAGGCCTCACTGCCCATGAAACATACTAGTTCAAGAAGAGGGTCTAAAGATCAGAATCAGAATTACAAAATAGTTTATTGCCAGGTACAGTAAAGTTTACCACACAAGGAACTTGACGCGGTGTCGGTGCATTACAAGGTGGAAGAGAAGCAAGAAGGAATAATAAGGAATAAGGAATTAAAAAAAAAAAAAAATTTACAATTTACAGTAAGGTGAGGTTCCCCATGGGACTAGCATAAGCAATGACCATCAATACAGGGGCAAGAACTTTAAAAAGTAGGACTACGCAGTGGAAACTCTACTTCCGAATGGCTCTACTTACAAAACTTCTCAGCAAGAAAATATTAACTCTAGTTGAAAAAGAAATTTCGACTTACGAAAGGTAAAAATACAGAATGGGCTGATACTGGCAGCTCCCACAGGTTCCTGAACGAAACATTCTCATAGCTGCTCTGCCATTGGCTATTACCTAGTATCTGCCTGGCATCCCATCGGCTAAGAGGGACCTCTGTGTGGAGCTAGATAGGCGTCTATGCAGCGTCCTCGTCATTCAGCCCTCGACCCATGATGTGTTCTGATAGTTTTACGTAAATATATTAACTTTTAGAGTATTCACTATGGACCCCAAGAAAGTGACGGAGAAAGAGGAAAAGAAAAGATGAGTTTTTTTGTCCATACAAAGGAAGAGATAATAGAAAAGCATGAAAAAGGGATGCGTTTGGTTGATCAAAGAATATGGCCGTAATGCATCTACAATCACCACGTTATTAAAATAAAAGGAAGTTTAAGGAGTTTAAGGCATGGCGTGAGTGGTTGGAGAAGTTCAAAAAGAGGACTGGAATTCACTCTGAGGACAGCAGTTAAAAGGTAAATGACCATTTCTATTCTTTACTTTATTCGTTTTTTTACATAATGCACAACTCTCATTTATTGTGTAATAATCTAATCATAGCATGTATTTTTTACATGTTTTGATGCATTTTTATGCTTTATAAAACACTTATGCCGGAATTTTTGGGGGCTTGGAACGCATTAGGGCATTTACATGGAAAACGCGTCTCCACTTAATGTAATTTTCTACTTATGAAATTAATTGGATCCGGAAGAAATTACGTAAGTAGAGGTACCACTGTATTTACCTTAAGATGTATTTAGTCACGGTCAGTGACTAAATACATCTTATGTTGCCTTCTTGCAGCAGACTATTAGTTAAGATAAGGAAACAAGACATAAAAATAGGAAAAACGGCTACTAAAAACACAATTTGGAATGAAGTATTAAGCCTTTTTGCTTAGAAAAGTGTTATATTTCTGTAAAAGTAAATGTTACGATATATATATTTTTGTCTATGCATATATGATTCTTTTGCATACAATGTCAATAAGTTTTCAATTCAAAATGGAAAAGATTGGTTTAGCAACTTATTCTAGCATTTGTATGTTAAGGGGTGGCAGTATTAGGACCCAAAAATGTGGACAAACAGGAGACAGCAGGGTAATGGAAACAATTCCACTACTGGCTCCTTTGTATGTTTTTATCTCACCCAAACTACTCAGGGCTGGTCTCAAGGTGATAGTCCATGAATAGATTTCTTCTGTGCTGTGCTTTTCCCACCATATGTACAGGTATCTGATAGCAGAATATTGTTTCTTCCATAGAGAGTGCTTTGTTCAGTGCACCTTGCCCATGTATAAAAATGCTCAGTCTCTGGGCTGCGATTCAGGCTTGTTGCTGTTGTATTTCTTACTCATTCTCTGCTGCCACAAAGTATAATATTCAAAGACAGGTCCTTTTGATTGCCTTCATCACAGAAATTTCCACAACAGCAATGAAATTCAAAAGGTAACAGTCAGTGGTTTGGCTGGGAGTAAGCCAAGTCTTCCTGGTGAAGGCAAGTAGAGCAGAGCGGAGATAGAAATTAGAGCAGACAACTAAAAACACAGGTAAAAACAGAATTGCCAAAAAGTCAAAAGTCTTTGTAATAATTATCTAGCTGGAGTTGCACAGAATACTGACTGAGCAGTGGGGATGACCTGACAGCGTGGGTGTGGCATTGCTGAGTTCAAGTAGGCAGACTGATTACCAGACGAGACGCAGCAGGTGGAGCTCTGCTCAGTAACCAGCACACCTGAAATCACTCAGCACGCACACACACACACACACACACACACACACACACACACACACACACACACACACACACACACACACACACACACACACACACACGATGTAACGGTGTATATAACAGTTAACTATCAGTACCTGAAATACAGCTTGAAATTATATTCTTTGGTGAATGATAAAACGATGATATAATTCATGAAAAATGTAAGGAGTTTTGCGTCATATAATATTGTCTAATATTTAAACAAATGTATTTTTGAAAATACATGAATTGTGTAAATAAAATCTGACACAATCGCTTTAACTTACATCAACATGGTCCAACATGGAAAACCTGAAAGATATTCAGTAGAGCACATATCTCTGCTAAGTGCAAACAAGCCCGTGTGCTGTATGCCTCCATCCATTCCTCACCAAATCACAAACTTGAGTGATCTCTGCAAAATGACGAGAGGAAGAAGAAAATCAGAGGAGTATGACACAAAATATGAAGGCATTGTTGGCTTTTTATCTGTAAAGCGCTTTAAAATGTCTTCATATGTGATTAAGCGCTATATAAATAAAAGTTGATTGATTGATTGATTGATAGATGTATCACACTTTAATACAGGAGATTGCATTGATCTTGAATTCTGTGAGGTCTGTGACAAACTAGCTGGAAAACACTATCGGACCTCTCCCTGAATACCGAGCACGCAGAGCTTGAGCCTTATAGATGCATATTATATATTTTATAAAGCTGTCAAATCAGTAGTATTCTTCTTTCTTCTCCAAAAAAAAAAAAGACTTTGACCAATGAATTTTGAAATAAAATGGCATTCATATCGATTTTTGTCAGGTTGAAGTGTACACTACTATTATCTTCTTTCTCACATGCAGACACTGTCATCAAGCATCTGAAACACATTTGGCAATTGTGGTCTTTTTTGTTCATGCAAAAACACCATAAATGCTGGTCACTTAACACAGAACGTAAAAAAAGAAATCATTGTGTTGCTGGAGTTTATCCCAGTTGATTTGGGGTTTAAGGTGTGTTACACCCTACACAAGTTGCCTGTTCATCACATCACACAGAGAGCCTAACCCTAACCCTAATCATTCACACACATTCATGCATACAGTTTATTTCTAAGTACCACTTCAGCTTCAAAACGTGTTATATTACATCCATAGTTGAATTTGTACCCAGGAACTTTGGAAGCTAAGGAGCTGCTCTACGCACTGCCCACCATTAAATTGTATTTTTGTTCACTGGCTGAGATGATAACCAAAGGATAAATTGTTCCTCCAGGTTATGCTGAGGATGATTTTGTATTTGGCATCTTAACCTTGATTCTTTGAAAACCAGAACTTTGTAAAAAAAAATTTAAAAAAAAGTGATTACTATTCTTTTAATCATGACACACTTTAATAATGGATAACAAAATGGTTTATTTTAAAGGTGCCAAGGAAAAAAATTGTTTTTCTCTTTCTCTTCTCCGTTTCTGTCTCTGTGTTTCTCTCGAAACACTTTTGTGTAGCATAATTTATCCACGATCATGTTTTGGGAGTTTGTGAGACGAATAGATGAGAGTGTGGCATCTTTGCGTGCGTATTCACTATTGTCTTTTTTTTGGTTTTGTTTTTTGTATGCGTGCATCTTCACTTTCAGTCAGAGACTGTTACATCGCAGTTGTGTTCAGTAGTTTGTGGGGCTTTTGCAGAGATTAGAAGGCAATATGGTAGCCCCGAGATGGCAAAAAAAAGCCGGAAAGAGGAAAAAGCCGCACTGGCAAAGCTCACTCGCCAGCATGGGATCAAGCTAACCCCGCCCCAGGTAGTTGTGAGTGGAGTGGTGATTAAGAATACCTTCACCCACACAAAATAGCCACAAAATAACACGGAGGCTGAGGGGGCCAGAGAGAAAACTTCCAGGATGATTAAACAGTCACCGGTCGCCAACCCGGAGCCACAGAATAACACACATGACACGGACAACAGCACAAAGGATGGACAGAGTGATTTGGTAAAGGCCAGAGAGACAGCCGCCAGGATGGTTGAGTCTCAGCTGGAGAAGGAGGAAGAGGATGATATTCTGATAGACGAAGAATTATTAAAGATAGCTCCTAAAAGAAAACACACTGACACAAGAATGAATAATGCGAAGAAAATTGCTAAAGAAGACACCAGAGACAATTACTGATAAATGTAGCTCTGAGAACGAAAATGATGACAGTGTGAAAGAAGCCATGACAGAAAAATATGATTTGCAAAAGATAAAAAAAATAGTGTCAGTTTTTATTTAAAAAGTCCAGAAGGAAGTGACCGACCATTCTTTACAGACGAAGAGGTTTTTAGATTGAAGAAACTAATGACAAAAGTAAAAAGGGTAGAGAACGGTTATTTGTTTTGGGTTTTTTTTTAATTTTGTCTGCTTTTTTCAAAACCTACATTTTGTTAGTTTGATAAATGTTAAAAGGTTAGATGTTCTTTGTTCAGGAAACAAAGTACTGTTGAAAATCCTACCATTGTTTTTGAGATGTGAATTCCTTTTTGCGTGAATCTCTTTTGAATGTTGTGTCAACGTGATTATCTTGTAATTAAAGTCACGTTTACGAATAAACGTGACTTTAAAAATCAAATCAATCTCTCTTTCTCTCTCTCTGAGAGTGGCTTACAATTTTGTTTGAATAAAGCAACAAAACAAAATATCTTTTATATCCAGACTTGTATGTTCAGATATTAATAAACAGTGCACTTGGTCTTTTCTCTCTGAAAAGCATATCATAATGAATTGATCATATCATAATGAGTTCTCGCTTCTTACAGTTCTTGCATGAAGTAGAGTCTGTCTTAAATATCAGATGATATTTGAAGATTTTACAAACCAGAAAAGGTAAAGCTACATTGATACCTCAAGCGCTTCATATTTAATCTACAGTACTCTTTCACTGTCCATCAACTTCTTTGCTGAGCACTTGGTAGTTATAATCAATCTCAGTACACCACGCAAATGTAGGCAAAATAAAAGAGCTGACTTCCTCCTTTTCTGATTTTCTTTTTGCTTTCTTTGGGACTCCTGTAAAGAGGCACTCAGCTGAAAGAGCAATAATGTAGCACAGATGTCACAGTGTGCATAAGTCTATGCTTGTAAATTGAGACAAATTTCAGTATGTCAACACAAATGCAAATTTTCTGGTTTCCCTTTTTCTGGCAAGATATCTTATATGTAAATTGTTTGGATGATATTCATACACTGCATTGTTATCTGAAAAATCTGCAATGTTGCTCCGTGACAGAAATAATGCAACCAGAAGTTGAAAAGTTAACCAGGGCCAAACAAATACATTAATGCTAATATGCTTGTCCCAATGTTGAACAAAAAATTTCTGCATGGTAACAACAGTACCGTTTACACCAGAGTCATGCTTGAAAATTAAATCTAACAGCTCTGCCGTTTGTCTTTGTAGATGTTACCTTTAAGCTCTATGCAAGATGAAAAGGTTAAGCATTTTTAGTCTTTGAGGTTGAACAGTATCACCAATGGTCTCTGAATAGTTGCACCATGTTCTACATAAATTGATCTGAGATTATGCTCGTGTCTTTTCACCTGGTTGAGAACATATTGTGCCTCAGACCGTGGTGATTAACACAGAATATGAGGCTCAAACACTATGGATTAACAGCATCTGATGTCACCATTTTTTTATGCATGCAGCTCTGGCCATGTTATTATTTTTCAGGTCATCTGCTCTCTCACCATCGCTCTGCTGTGATTGGTGCGGTCACTCAGACTACAAGCCTCCTTTTGTCAAACAGGTAGTCCTCAACATATGAACACAATTGGTTACGAGAAGGTGTCCGTAGGTTGAATTATTCATAAGTCTATATTTATCATATTTCAATCTATAATCACCATTTGAGGTCATTTAAATGCCATTACTACTCTAAATATGAAATTATTATTCCCTAAGATTATCAGAAACACTAACAGGACATAAAAGCAACAATAAAATAAAAAAAATGAAATAATTAATTTTATTATTTACGGTTATTTTAATGTTTATGAATCCTCCGATACTGATATTATACCACTTTATACCTTATATCCGACTCTTATAGATTGTTTGAAGTGCTTTTTAAGTGTTTCTTTAATACACAGAAGTGCACTGCGTTCCATGAGTCTCGGAACGCAGCACACTACCGGATGTGTGTGTGTGTGTGTGTGTGTGTGTGTGTGTGTGTGTGTGTGTGTGTGTGCGTGCGTGTGTGTGTGTGTATGCGCACCACACATGTCTGTGTAGAACAAGCCTGAATGAGGAATTTCACAACAATATTAAAACAAAAGTTTATTGACATCACACAAGGTTTCTTACTCTCTAAGTCTAACTTGTAAGTCTTTTTCATTCAATCTCATTAAAAATCACACCAAACTTCAAAAAAAGATCGTTATTAATAATGCTGTAAAAAAAAAAAAGGGTAGTCTTGCCTAATCTTTAGATGGATATTTATCATTCCAAGCCTTTAAAAAAGAAAAAACAACAATTTTTTTAAAACTGTATTTCATTTACAGACTTTGCTTTCACAAATTGTATTTATCTTTTTAAAATTTAAACATTACCTTTCATAAAGTTGAGCATTGCGTGTTTAGTCCGTGTATAAATATCCTGTAAATGGTTTAAATGTATTCTTGATTTTCTGATTACTCATGTGCTTGCTGTGATACAAATCAACCCTTGAGACCATTTTCCTAATCAGTATCAACCAAGGACTCACTGTTCAGACCGAACCTTCAGGTGTTGGCTAATGATGGCTTTTAAATTCCTCAAGAGGAGTCATTAGTTGATTTAGATATTTAGGGGTCTGAAGAGGAAAACGCATTTAGGCAGAGGAAGAGAGGATTGCTCAGATAAATGTGCCACTGGAAATAAGAATATGAAAATGTGCTGTGATCCAGGGGCTGAATTATTCAACTCAATCCTGATGCCTCTTGCCACTCACTGCCTAAGGCAGCCTAAGCTTCTCTCTCAAGGCTGTGGTCTTGAATCTAGCAGAATACAGAAAAAGACTGAAAGAGACAGCCATTCTCTACTTAACATTTGAGCAACTTCAGTGGAACTACAAGAAGTGAATCAATACAGTATCAATATTAATATTAATATCATTAATAGATAGATAGATAGATAGATAGATAGATAGATAGATAGATAGATAGATAGATAGATAGATAGATAGATAGATACATACATACATACATACATACATACATACATACATACATACATACATACATACATACATACTGTCTATCCCGGAGGAAATTGTACATATCCACTGCTCAGGCATTACATAGTGAATAAATACTGGATAAACACCAGGAGAAAAAGAAACACTGACGTCACAAGACATACCACAAGACATACATTACACTAACAGACACATGCAGCATGAACAGGACATATACTAAACTATAACTAAAATGTAAACAGTATAAAATTAAAATATAAACAGTATAAAATTAAATGAAATCCATTTAACCGCGTGCTGACCTCGCCATCCTCCCCCCGCTCCTCCCGAGAGAGTCATTGTACCCCCCTGATGGCACGGGGCACGAAGGAGGACCTCAGCCTTTCTGTGGAGGCGCTGTGTGACAGCAGTCTGCCGCTGAAGGTGCTTCTCTGCTGGGAGAAGGTGGTGTGCAGGGGGTGGCTGGTGTTGTTCATGATGGCCTTAACTTTAGACATTGACCTGTTCTCCAGAACTGTCTCCACAGACTCCATGCTCAGCCCAACCACCGAGCCCGCTCTACGGATTAGTCTGTTAAGGACTGATAGAACGGATACGGACTGATAGAACATGAGAAGGAGCTTAGGACAGATGTTGAAGGAGGCCAGCCTTCTCAGGAAGTACATCCTGCTCTGCCCCTTCTTGTACACACAGTCCGAGTTGAGTGACCAGTCCAGTCTGCTGTCTAGCTGCAGTCCCAGGTACTTATAGTTTCCTACCACCTCCACCTCACTGCCTTCGATGGTCACTGGTTGTGGAGAGGGAGGTGCCCGCCGGAAATCCAGCACCATCTCCTTCGTCTTGGAGACATTGAGCTGGAGCTGGTTCTGCTGGCACCACTTCACAAAGTCAGCCACCAATGCCCTGTACTCCCCCTCATCACCCTCCCGGATACATGCCACAATCGCAGTGTCATCGGAGTACTTCTGTATGTGGCATGTATCCGAGTTGTGCTTTAATGTGTAGAGGGTGAAGAGAATGGGACCCAGGCAGTAGAAGCTGGCTTTGGGGATGTGGAATTTCATCTCACTGGCAGAGAAGAAACTGGAGCTTGTGTTGGAGGTGGAGAGATACCAGTTGGATCTGGTAAGGCTTACCTCCATGCAATGCCTTGTTTCAAGGTCCAAACTCCTGGACAGAGGTTTGACCAAGTTATTTTCTGCGTCAGGCGTGAGGCACAGAGCAGGTGTAAGGATACTCACAATCCACTGGCTAAGCACTGCTGTGTTGGAGTTTACCCCCGTGGATGAGAGTTGCTCCTTATGCCTTAAGGCTGTGTGTGTGTGTGTGTGTTGAGCTGAGCTGCAGGCTGCGCCCCCTCTGCCTGGGTGTATCAGGTCTGGGTGTGTGTCTCTCTGGGTGTGTGTCTCTCACTCACTCACACAGAAAACAGTGAGGAGCGAGCTGTGGAAAGGAACAGTAGCATTATCTGGATGTGGGAAGAAGAGACTGCAGCATTAAAACTTGTTTCAAAGAAGGAACAAGATAGTGATGGGCAGATGAAGCCCCATGAAGCATTGAAGCTTTTCATCCCAATCGGTTCACTGCGGTTCAAAGCTTCATGAGGCTTCATTTGCTCTAATATGACATCTACTGGATGCTAAAATATCAGTTGGCATGAGTTTGAAGAGTGCGGCATTTTGTAGAAAGTCTGTGAATAAAAATGTCAGCAAAATAAGGAAGTATGCTAAACATGTATATTTTAGTGATGGCAGTACACACACACACACACACACACACAGTTTGCATGTTCTCCCCGTGTCTGCATGGGTTCTCTGTCTTCCTCCCATCTCCAAAAACAGTGTGAGCGTGTTCATGCGTGTTTGTCTGCACGGAGCATTGACGTCATGCTCCGTATGTCCCCTGCCTCACGCTCAAGCCAGCTGGAGCGGTTAGGAAGATGGATAAATTTCTATTAGGAAGTCAGACTTTATGCGGTTAATTGACAGTGGTACTGCTTCAGACTCAACCCTCTGGAAAACATTAAAGTTGTCTCAAGAGGTCATGTCATCTCCTCTCAAGCAGCAAGTAAAAAAGCTCGACACAAATCTCTGAAATCGAGACTGAACTTAATGTGCAGGAGGATTCCTACCAATGGTCTAAATCTGAAAATATCCTTAAAAACATGCTCAGGATAAAATACTGTCCCTTCCATCTAAGTTGAAATTAGAGTTGACATTGGGAATTGCAATCTTATAATAATCAAACAAATGGAACTATTGGCAAAAAAGATATATTCGATGAAATGCTGATAGTGAAAGTAAAATTTGACAAAAAAGGAAACACTTGTGGTGAAGAGAAGGGGATGATATGCGACAAAAGGCCGGCATTATACTGAGATCCAGGCCACCAAAGTAACAAGTGACCTACAGAGATACCTTTCTGTAATATAACACAGCTTATTTTCCACTATTTTACATGTCAAAGTTGTTTTTAAAGGAAGTAGAAGTTTTTTTAAACCACCATGTGATCTCAACCAGGGAGGAAATACATCATCACTCCAATATCTTAGAGCAAATTTCAGGCTGAGCAAATTCAGAGCCCTGCAATTCGCTGCACTCTCATCAACACATCACATAGACAGAGTGCCGTACCCTCTATCCAGCCCACCCCTCATCAGTGACTCATCACAGCCTTTCAACATGTGTCAGGTTAGCCAGCAGCTTCCATCTGTCTCCCCCCTAGAGCCAGCCAGCCATGTCCATTGCAGAGAGCCACAAAAGCAAAGAAAAAGTAATTCCCAAGACAAAGTGTGTTATGCCATGCAGCCGCTACCCTTGAAAATGAGAACTTCATTTGAGGAGTGAGGATGGTAGAATGCTTTCCTTCATGTCAGAGAGGCTAAGAAACATAAACTGGAGTTGTATGTTGTAGATAGTGAGATGTTTGTTGACTTAATGTTGGCCTTTTAGATGTAGCATTCTGGTGTTATTGTACTCCTGTCCTATTATATGCAGTCTCTCATCCTCTCGGCTAATAATAAATGAAAATTTTCAGGGTTTCATCTGATTTTGTCAGTTGAAGTACTGTATTCTAAATTGAGTCATATCACAATTGAATACCAGACCTCTTCTTCTCTGTGTTCCTATGGAGAAGAATCACAGTCAGGAATCCATGTCTATCCTTAAAGGTTGACAAAGTGCATTAGAAAAACTAAAGTTTGTTGAACTTGTCCTTGACTTATTTCACCTTCACCACTGATAATATTTTTCTGAACCCATGCATTAGAGAAACTAAACTTGCCTTGAACTTTTCCTTGATGTATTTCACCTTCACCGCTGATTATCTTTTGCTGAACCCGTTTGCCCAGGCTGACGTCTCCTGTGACCCTTCTCTTTTCCCATTGCCTGAGAGTTATGGAGTCACAGATCTCCTTGATGCTTGATGTCAGCTCTTCTTTGTTTTTGGGTCTGATGCCCCTCATTTTCATCTCAATAATACTGCATAGATTATCAATTGATGTTTAGATTTGGCAAGTTGGCTGGCCAGTCAAGCACTGTGATGGCATGGATATCAAACCAGGTTGTGGTGCTTCTGGCAGTATGGGCAGGGGCCAGGCCCTGCTGAAAGATAAAATTTGCATCACCATACAGGTCCTCAGCAGAAGGAATCATGAATTAATTTAAAACATTCTGGTAGACTGTTATGGTGACTGAATTTAAGAAAGTCAAGTCTACCAACACCTGCACCAGACATTGCAACCCAAATCACGACTGACTGACTAACCTGAATCGACGGTGCACATTTTAACCTGTCTGCTTTTAACCTACAGTATGTGTGCGCTGACTTCCCAAGTATGTTAAGATGTTATCGTGCGATTTTAGTGAGCGCTCTGCTTGATTGACTGTCGGACCATTTACCACCGACATAGTGATGTAATACGTACACTACGTACACTGACAGCGATAAACCAATAAGAGAACATTACACAAAATTATATACAGTACATATGGTTACCTCCACCACGCCTCCGGAAGGTAGGTGTACTGTACTACCGGTATGCTGCAAAATAATATTTGTTTGGCTAAGGAACCCTAAAATGGCATCAGTTAACTACAGGCAGTTGTACCCAGTTGTACAGAAGATGAAGACTTTGATTGATATGTGACAAAACATTAATTAACAAATAGCGTGAGTTAATTTTTAAATATGAAGTAGAGTGAAGTTCAACCAAAATCACTGTTTTGCTTCTGTTACCTTGTTTCAGCATGTGCTGAATAATACAGTGTGCCTTATGTATGTGTTAAGTACAGAAATAGACCCCGTTATTGAGACTGTACCTTACAATCCGGTGCACCTTATGGTGCGGAAATTATATGTGTCTAAAGTGTGTGTGTGTGTGTGTGTGTGTGTGTGTGTGTGTTGTCATCATGTGGATAGTTTGCATAGTGAATAAATTTGTTTATGTCACTGCCTGTATATTTTGTCTAAGTCTCACTATACGTGCACATACAAATCAATATAAATGCATATATTACAATGCCGTTGCATTTACTGATATGTTGTTATGCATGTGTTTGTGTTAATGTGGGCATGTGTGATGTAGATATGTGAACTGTACAGTTGTCTGATATGCCTTCCTTTAGAAATGGCTTGCTCCCCTTGAGGAAAAAAAGTATCCTAACAGGCCACAATCACTCAATGCCAAACTCTGTCAGCGCCAGGACTCCTGCAATCTCCTCACAGCTGAAACACCGCCCTCTGCTCGGCCGTATCAATGACTGGCAAATGACGAGATGTGACAGCCAAGGACCCTGCACTGTCTCACAGCCTTGGAATTGAGTCACCATGCAGTATCACAAACACACATACACACACGCCCATCTCACACAGCAATGCTAAGATGTCTACAGTCAGGCATTTGTACATGTACACTTACACATTAAAAGATATTCATGACAGTAAAATCATCCAATCGTCTTATCTATATTAAAATTATGCTTGGTCTTGAGAATGTGTTTGGAAGAACAAATCTTTGAACCTTGATTTTGCATAAACACCACGCTGTTTAATTTTCAGTTATACCGTCTCGTGATGGCAGGGAACAGGTGGAGGAGAAGCTAGAGAGGTGGAGGTTTGTCCTGGAAAGGAGAGGAATGAAGGTCAGCCGCAGTAAGACAGAGTACATGTGTGTGACCCAAGTGGAAGAGTGAGGTTACAGCGAGAAGAGATCAAGAAGGTGGAGGATTTTAAGTACTTAGGGTCAACAGTCCAGAGCAATGGAGAGCGTGGAAAAGAGGTGAAGTTGCATGTACAGGCAGGATGGAACGGGTGAGGTAAAGTGTCAGGTGTGATGTATGATGAAAGAGTTAAAGCTAGAATGAAAGGAAAGGTGCACAAAACTGTGGTGAGACCAGCGATGTTGTTTGGTCTAGAGACAGTGTCACTGAGGAAAAGACAGGAGACAGAGCTGGAGGTAGCAGAGATGAAGATGCTGAGGTTCTCTCTGGGAGTGACCAGGAAGGATAGGATCAGGAATAAGTACATCAGAGGGACAGCACATGTTAGAGGTTTTGGAGATAAAGTCAGAGAGGCCAGACTGAGATGGTTTGGACATGTCCAGAGGAGAGATAGTGAATATTTTGGTAAAAGGATGCTGAGTTTTGAACTGCCAGGCAGGAGGCCTAGAGGAAGACCAAAGAGGAGGTTTATGGATGTAGTGAAAGAGGACATGAAGGTAGTTGGTGTGAGAGAAGAGGATGCAGAAGACAGGGTTAGATGGAGGCAACTGATTCGCTGTGGCAACCCCTGAAGAGAAAAGCCAAAAGGAGAAGAAGAAGGAGATTCTCAATAAAAGCTCCTCTTCATAAATAGCTACAGTGGAATCTTGCAAAAACATTGATACAACTTGCCAAGAAAAAGGTCAGTCAGGGATGACTTCACAAAGTTTGGTAAACTCCAGCAGTGGTTTAGCTCCCTTAGGCCCAAAATGGATCGCAGCTCACACAAGCTGGATTATGTCAGGCCAGAGATGCTTGGCCTTGGTACACAGGAGCTGAAGCCTTGCGGGCTGAAACACCAAGTAACAATGATTTCTTCTATGAGTCTCTCTTCTCAAAGCTGATTACTGAGGACTGAGGGGCCTAGGAGAAGTGACTATATCATCACTGTCCTTCTGGAGGCAGCTTTCTCATAGCCAAACCTCCAGACGTAAACTGTCAGAGCTCTCAGGGATGCAACTAAAACCACACAGTAGAGTGAAGCAGTTTATGAAACTGCATCACTGCAGAGTCATTAACCTTGCAGGAGGGCTGTCCATTGCCTCAATCAATCAGTCTATATTTTGTCATTTAAAGCCAATCTCAATAAAAGTGCAGTCAGTTTTAGTTTTGAAGAAAATTTGTATGAAAGCTGGTTATATGTTATTTAAGCTCTGTCAAAAGAAATGACAAATATGCATCTGTGAGGATTGCTATTGAGGTAATAGCTAAGTTTTGTATTTTAGTGGGGGGAGCTAATTTTTCAGTGATATTTCCACGTTCCCTTAACTAAGTAATATATCATGCTTCTGAAATAGCATAACAATAAGAAAATGTCCCGAATACATGTCCATCTGTCTACAATGTTTGAGGCAAGATTGTATGGGTGGGTGTTAACATTATAAGAATTAACATAAGACATTCTAAGAGATATTAGAATTAGAATGCCTTCATTTGACAGCTGTGCAACATAACAGTGTATTGCCTCTCAGTGAGTCAAATAAAAACGCCAACAGCAGTCAGCAAATCCAACGTAAACTGTCAGCACTCATTAAGACAAGTTTACATTTACACGTCTAAACTAATAAGTAGTAAATATTCGCTGTATTGCAATAATTCACAATAATTCATGATTACAGTAGAATATAGTGTCATAGGAAGTTTTTCATATTTTCATTACTAATAAAAACTAAACACTAACAGTGTTTTTAAATAAGTTAAGCTTGTTGGTGTTACATGGGTGAAAACTGCTCAAACCTCTGAAAGTGCAGATATTAATTGGCTTATAATACCATGCAGAGGTTAACTGAGTTTAAAAATGGTCAACTGGGGTAGATGAGTCCTTGAATATGTTTGTGGTCTGACATAAACACTGTGTTCTGTATATGTATTTGCAATTACAAAGATAACGGTGATACGGATGTCTTGTACTGATTTAATGACTGCCTCGAGCTTTTTGTTGCAGCCCCAGTACAGCTAGCATGCAACCTATGTTTAAAGGACAGCGGCAAGCGCTGGGACAGACTTTTCAAATGTTGAGCTACTGCTCTACCTGCTTGACTAGAAATGTCATGTTACTCCATGTAAAGTCTTCGTACATTGATGCCAGGATTATCCTCAATTTCTTAAGAAGTAGGAACCTTTTCTGTTTAACTCAAGTAGATGATTAGCGCTGCTTTCAGAGTGACATAATCTCCGTCAGTGTCCTTTCCACCTTCAGAGTCCTGCTGGCTAGCTACAGCACCAGAGTTAGCAAGCTACCAGCCAACTAGTGTGCTCCGAAGTCCAACTGCTAAAGCTAAATGATACGGTATGTACATGTTCATAATGTACTTATTTTGTTGTCACCTTGCAACCCATCCAGCTTCATTTACTGTTAATCAACTTCCCTTTAATGTTCAAGGAGTTTTAGAGCAATGGGGAACAATGACTAAAAGAAGTACAGTATATGGCCCTCTAATGGGTCTATTTCATTCCTTTTAAAAAGGCTATAGTCAGCCCAGCTGTTTAAATAAGCATTGCTAATGTACCTCATGGGCATAACAATGGGCATCATCTACCAAACAGGGCTCCATCTGGCAGAGGTGCACAGGTTTATTTTTATTTCCTACCATTTTTACTCAGTTTGTTTTTATAGAGTGGGGTAATGATACTGCAGCTCTATTGTGTAATTTGACAATCACTGTGGTTCACTCTTTGAACAAAGCAATGCTCGAGATGAGTCTGATTTAAATGGCAATGAATGCTTATTACAACCCATGAGCAAGGTATTTAAATGAGGAAACCATTCCTGTTTTTGTTTGACTGTGGGGGTAGATGATGACATTGTGTGGTCTTCTGTATGATCAGTTTGACCAGTTTCTCTCTGACACCAATCATTTTCTCTGAAAGAGGAATTAATTTACATAAAACACCTCAGCAGGGGAGTCTTGTATTTTATTAAAATATTGTCAGAGATATACCACTGAATTGTCTCAGTCTGGTCTGAAATAAACTTTGGCATTCAGGCATTCCATTGATGAAAGAAAATATTTTACAATTTTGTTTCAAAAGTAAAATCATTTAGCATTTTTTATGAGTCTGTGCACTGTCCTTAGGTCAGTCAGACAGGACGTCTGACAGTGTCAGTGTTACTTAACCCACTGGAGAGCTGATTTTGACTCATTCTGTCAGCACAGTCACATGAACCCTTTTTCCTAAGTCTGCCAATCACAGAGAGGAGGCTGTGTCAGGGAGAGGCTCCAGCTTCGACTAACTTAATTGGACATGAAATGCTATTAGCCTCCTAGCTACTGAGGTTCAAGTTGATCGGGGCCTGTCATTACAGATTCTCATCTCCTCTTTTAGGTGAAGATCGATTATCGTCACAGCTTGAGATGATGCTGAGTTCCTATCCCTGACAGCTGAAATCTGTGCACCTTGATCCCTTCTTGTGTTCCATTATTATAATGTATGAGGAAGGCCAATGTTTTAGGAAATACCAGTGCACTTTATAGATGCAGTTCATTCCCAGATATACCTTCGAGAAGAAAGCAAGCAACGTACCAAGATGCAGCCACTGATTTCTCATACATATGGACATAGTGTAAAGACTAGGTCCAGTCAGCTGTAGAATACATGTAACACCACTGTCTCTTGGTCAAACCTTTGTTTAGTTACCCATAAAACTGCCATTCCCAATTTACTTAATGTGGACCACTTGATGTGGAGCTCACACAATGTCTTTAAACACCCTTCGAGATGTTATTTATATCTGGCATTCATCGTGTTTATATTTTCTCCTTGTACTTCCCCTCTGGCTGGTGTTCATCTGAGATCATGTGAGCAGTGATGCATGGTGGCTAGACAGAATAATTACCAAATTCAGCTGCAACATGCAGGAAAGCGTATTGTTTTGCCAACCTGACCATAACAATCTAAACCAGTAATATATGAGGTGAAGCAAGAAGTATGATGTGGTAATTATTGGCATTTTATTCATACAGGATCAGTGTTCTCGTTGGCGTGCGTCCTTGCATCTTTGACGCACATTTTTTGACAGGGACGCACAATCATCAGACAACATGCGTCCCTGGAACAAACTTTACTTACAATAAAAAAAAAAAAATCGATGCTACCTTTTTCCACAATATGATATTGGGGAAAAAATGTACTTCCATTCAACAAAAATATTCACAATTTATCCATTTCTCCACTTAAATTTTTTATCGCCATTGTGTTTTGATCTCGCACGAGTTTCTCATCATCTGCTCGATTCAGCTTTATTAAAATTGAACAGGGGTGGCACGGTGGCGCAGTGGGTAGCGATGTTGCCGCACAGCAAGGCTTTTCCGGGTTCGCTGTGTGAAGTTTGCATGTTTTCCCCGTGTCTGCGTGAGTTCTCTCTGGGTTCTCCGCCTTCCTCCCACCTCCAAAAACATACACTTCAGGTTAATTCCAGCTGGCATAGACAGATAAAGCAATTGTGACAAAGAATGAATGAATAAAACTAACTAAACGACAACACGACGTCTGCTCATTTTACACGCTTCAGTGAGAGAGCGACGAGTTAGTCTCACATTATCACCATGCCTCTGAAAAAGATGCAAAAGTTGGAGAAAACACAAGTGACAGAGTGCTTTCCTGAATAAAAAACAAAAGTTAATGAAAAGAAGGAGACAGATATTACTGTGGACAGTACAGAAGAAGATGCAGAAGAAACCAAGCTAAAAACCAGCAAAAATCCGAACATTTGTACCGCAATGGATGCGATTTTTTCCATGGGTGAGGCATGGAGAAATGTCAGCACCCAAAACAAAATTCAGCTTACAGACAATGTGTGTGGATCAGGCTTAGTCAGCTTGGTTTAGTGTCAACAGGAGAATATATGAATTAAAGGCAAAGAAAACTATTGAGGGGAAAATCAAAAGGGAAGAAAACTGTATTACATCTTTCCTTATTACTTAAACTGTATTTTTAAGAATGACCACCAGCCTGAACACTTTGATAAAAAATACTATGTAATTTTCCTGTTTTTTCCCTCATATTAAAACAGTTATGACGTCGTTATTAATAAAATCATTAAAATTAACAGTTTGTTTAGCTTTTATATTGTACTATTGGCAAAACTCCATCCTTGCATATACAGTTTCTGCCATACATTCTGTTATCACTTTTTGGATGCATTAACACTGTTTTGGGATGCACAAATTTTTGTTGAAGCGCATCCCGGGAATGCACTACTTTCTTGAGCTAAAATGAACTCTGCAGGCTGAATGTGTGGCTGAAAGTGAATGACTTTACATCACTCTGACTGACAGGGATAATAATTACTTGATGAATAGGGCAGCTCTGTGTTTGGGTGTTGATGATTATCACTAGAATTTGTTGTCATATTTCGGAGAAAATATCTGATTCCGTGTGCGCTGAATGAGGGCTCCACTTGGAGATCAGAGAGTGATGAGCCTTAACATTTTTTAGACATAAAATCAGTTGGACTGTTCATTTCTCCATTTGGATGAATAAAACTTATCCAAAAGGGACAAGTAAAGAATGTGGATACCTCCTAGAGGGAATACAGCCCCCTCCAAAAAACACAAAAAACAAAAAAAGGAAAACCAAACCCAGCCTGTACCTGCCTGTCTTTTTAGAATTTGTAATGTTCACACAAAAGAGAAGTTGATACAACGAGATTAGACCCAACAGATTAGTTTTGTCCAAATGTCCCTCCTTTCTGCATCGGTTCTACACCTGTTTTAGTAGTCTCCTATAGTCTGTCCCTTAAGACTCGCTAGATATCTTT
Source organism: Antennarius maculatus (assembly GCA_013358685.1). Lineage (NCBI taxonomy): Eukaryota > Metazoa > Chordata > Actinopteri > Lophiiformes > Antennariidae > Antennarius > Antennarius maculatus. The sequence continues at coordinate 3,134,230 of CM023606.1, forward strand.
GCTTGTCTTTCTTCAGTGGATGATAAAGCCTCTCCTCCTTCCACCATGCCATTTCATTATGCTGTTGTTGAATATACTGCAACCAATTGTGCCAAAGGAGTTGGTTTGCTATAATATGAAAATCTGACCTCATCTTGCTGAGGTCATGGGCAATAAGCACCTGACAAGAAGGTGGAACGATGGCGCTTCAAATTCTAATCTTCTCTTAGTACCCTGTTGGTTTGCAGTGTTACAAGGGTCAGGTTGCTTCCTCTTCCCAGTGGTCAGTTCGAATGAGAAAACTGTGGAGCATTTTATTTTCCGTGCCTCCACCTTCCTCCCCTCTCGAGCATCAGATTTATTGATATTGACCTTTTGCTGAAATTATGTATGTAGATCCCTGAACACCAAGAGCAAAGTTTAAACCAATTAAAAAGCGCTTCTCCAATCAGCAGTGCAAGGCCAAACCTGTCTCACAAGTTGACCAAGTGAAATTAAAATTATTTGCACTTTAAAATAGCTGATCACCAAGCAAACAATGTCTTAGTAACAGATTAGGTATACCACCCTAGAAAGAGCAAATGATCTTCTCCGTTGTGGACATATTACAGTGTGTGTGTTTGTTTGTGCTTGGGTGGTTGTCTCGCCCACAAGTCAGCTGTGATGGGCTACAGCAACCCTCGCCACAAGCAGAACAAGCGGTAGACGATGAATGAATGAATGAATGAATGACTGAATGTTTCATTGAGAACATATTTTAACTTATTTTAGCTCTTTGCAGAATATTTATCCAAATCATCTTTCTGGTCCTGGAAAAGCAAGTTTACATTGAGGCATTTCTTACTTTCAGACCTTCCTCAGTTTTATTTACTTTCCTTAAATAATTCACTCATTCATTAATCCTTCAGCCTAAAATAATTTAATTGATCTTTTGCAATCAAAAAAGCCCGAAGAAATGTAGCTCTCAGGATAGTTTTGAACCTTTCAGTCCCCTGTAGAAGAGAAGAACACTGTTACTTGACGTCAAAACAGGAAGAAGGTCAAAAGGAGAAAAAAACAAAAAAACAAAACGGAATTCTTTCTTTCAGCAGCGCAAATGAAATAAAGCAGATCAAAGTCAAACATTAGGAGCAGAATCTCTGAAGTCTATCAGTGAGTCTGCCTGTGTGTGTCTATCTGTCTATAATTGTGTGCAGTTCTTCTGTTATCTCACCAATACGTAATAGGAAACATCAAACAAACACAATGTTGCTTGAAAATGCTTGGTGTCTCACATGAAAGTAATCACGTCTGTTAGACTGTCATAAAGACAAAAACACTTAATCTTATACTGTTTTTTTTTTAATTTTCAATAAAGTTATCAAAACAACAGTGCTTGTCGGTGTTTGGTAAAATGATCAAAATTTACAGTTCAAATGACTTTCCTTTTATCCCAAACCTATGCAGTTCAGCATTTATCGCAATCCAATGCAAATATGCTGGACCAATCAGTTGGATATTTACAACATGCTCATATAAAATTGATTAACGTCGTATTGCTGCACAGGAGGCTTAGGCCTTGTTCAGACTAGTCGACTATATCTGATTTTTAGCCCATTCAGATTGATGTCGCATATTGATGTCCAAACACTCTGATCGGATATGGCAGACTGTGACGTCATATTTGCGATGCAAGAGCAAGGCGCCGGAAGGAAGAGCGTCCAGCATTCGAGCGGTAAAAAACGGAAGAAGAAATTGACGATGTCTGTTGTGCGCGTTTTTTCTCAACCTCTACCAGACAGTGATATCGCCAATACGCTAAGGTAACAAAACTTCATGTCCGTTGTCGTTGTTGTTGTTGTTGCCGCCATCATAATTACATGACCTCACACATTACGCACACTGAACGACGATTCCGCCCCGACGTTGTTACTACGGCAACCTGTCAGATCGGCTGATAATGTGGCCGAGTCTGAACGGAGTAGGATCACATTTGGACACTTGCTAAAACCAGTGTGAACAGTCATCCCTAAAAATCAGATATGGAAGGAAATCTGATACGCCTGCAGTCTGAACGGGGCCATAGTACATACTCTGTATGCTTTGTGGTTGAGAGCTCCCGACCTTCTATTGACAGTCCTTATACTGGATGTCACCTTGTGGATCAATTTCCCCACCACGGTGGAAAACTGAATGCCACCCCACCTCTTGGGAGATGGTGTACACAGCTTGTCAAAATTCCATATGGATGATGGGGGATGGGGCGTGATGGAAATCTAATCATCCCCAATGCTCTGAATAAATCTGCCTGCAAAGCATTATTCCAATCGAAAAAGATAATCTCCTAAATGTTTGTATTCATCAACCCTGGCACCTCCGCTAATCTGGGCCTCTGCTTACTTCTTATTGGCATCCTGGACCTAAATGCTGCTTTTTACATGAAGTCATGAATATTTAACATCATTGCTGACTCATAGAAGAACGATTTTCATGCCAACACCTAACAAAAGATTTTTCATTTTTTAACATGTAAATATGGCAGAGCCAATTACAAAGCAACAACAAGAGGCTTTTATTCCATCAGTGATTCACAAACCTTATCCCTCCTCTCAGGCGATTTGTCCTCCCACTGGTGGAGATTAAAAATGTGACATGTTTCAAGCTCATGGCCCAAACTGCCATGCCGTATTCATACAGCAGTTGTTATTCTGTCCAACCTCTATTTTCCCCTATTCCCACAAGAAAATTATTTTTCTTATAAAATGTTTTGACTGATACAGTAGAAGATGTTTTGAATTGATAGTATACTAAACCTTCCCTGCTTTTGTACTCTTGAATAATGTTTACTTTGAGGGCAAACATATGAAACTGCTCATTTTAGAGGAGATGAGAAAATGTGTGCTTGAAAATCAAGACTTCCAGAACTGGTAACAAGTAGGTAATTTAAACACGGGATGTGTCAGTATGAGTTGGAAGAGCAAAGGAGTGAATAAGGCCAGGTGAACCATCATTCTATGGTCTTTCTTCATTATCCCCTAAGTGAGAATCACCAACCAACCAATTGACCAGCCAACCAACCAACCAACCAACCAACCAACCAACCAACCAACCAACATGATGGGAAATGTTGACTGTGCTAAAATCAACAGGTGCACTCACTGGTTATCTGACGTGTGAAAATGGCGACGGAATACCATGGAGAATAAAGGAGAGCAAATGTTAATGATGCTTGTCTCTATTATTCACTCCTGTGCAGTGTCAAAATTAGAAAACTGTTGTTTTGGCAAAAGTGATGATTGTCAACTTTAAATAATTTAATTGATATGGTCACAATTGTTTCAAAAGTCATGAAGGATGCACAGGGAATGGTTGAATTTGGTTGAAGTATTTTCAAATGTTTCCAAATCAGCAACTTTCTGCAACAAACTGATAAGGGTAAGTTACAATTAATAAGTGATATTTTGCAAATTGCTTGGGTGAAACTCAAATTGTGATCAGGGGTACTATGATGAAATGTCTAGAAAATCAGTTCCCACAGGTGAAATGTAGACTTATACACTACTAAAAAAAAGTTTGTGATTTTTTGTTGTTAAGCTTCTTGTTAGAGAACAGAAAATTGTGCAAAAAGTACTGAAAGATTGAACATGTCCATTTAAAAGTTTAGAGAAAGTCACATTAAGCTCATCTGTAAAGATTATAGTGCATTTTAGGCTCATCCTGAAATTTCACCCGAAACGCGAATGTGCATTTGTGAGTAGTCTAAGTATAAATAATATAGTAATTTAGAAATCAGAGTGCAATTTTAAGTCTAGGATGTCAAATAAAATGGACAGTTTGAATTTAAGGTAAGCATATCCTGATTATGAAGATAGAATTGAGGACAGGAGAACAGCACATTTAAAACTATAAATCCATCCAAGCGTCTGTTATGAGGCTTTGGTTTATTTCCCCTACGCTTTAATTAAACAATTACCGTCTCAGTGTGATTACAGCAATGCCAAACTTCAAAAGGCAGGAGTATAGTGAATTTCAGGCTGTTGCATTTCATCTGTCTGTTAAACAAATCCTCCTAGTTGTTTTCCTAATGAAGCAATTGATTTTATTTGACACATATTGACTTCTGTTGTTTCTTTATTTTGCTCTAGTAACTTCCACTGATTGCAAGGCCTTAGGAAAAAAGAAAAATAACCTCAAGATGTGGTTCACCAGCTGAGAGAGATGCCGCATTCTCCTGCTTTGGCAAATACATTATGCAGCATATCATCCTGTAATGATTGAATAATATGAGTACCACACTGTGTCACTGCAGCAGTGATGTTACTGCTTCAGGCACTGGAAATCTACTCCTTTTAAAATTCTTCGTTTCACCAAAAGTGACCAACGTATACATTAAAAATAAACAAATCTGGATATAATTGATCATGCAGAGTTGGTTTTAGGACCTGCTCATTAAAAAAAAAAGAAGAAAAAAAACCCCCACAAAGTATTTACTCAAACATAATAGAATAAAATCAATAACTCAGTGTCACATCTTCATCACACATTGATCCCTATGTTTTTTTTTCATTATAGAATAGGTTTTTTTCTTAGAGCCATTACGACCACTTAGGTAAATTCACATTAATAACATGAACTCCAAGCAATTTTCATTCTCCCTGAAGCTAACACAAAACAAAATTACTCACTCAGAGTGTTTATGTTTATCAGTGGTAAAATATATTTGTCTTCAAGTAATAGAGTTGTGAACATTAGAATCATTTGTACCCTGGAGCGTCCACCATGCACCTGTGTCACGAAACAATTCAATAGTCTGGGATTGTACTTGGGGAGTCAAGATGTATTATAGACGTCTTGCGTTATTGATGATCTAAACAAGCCCATGACAGAGCAGAATGAACTGGTCGGCAATGAAACTTGAAAAAGAGTGAACGGCTTTGCATCAGTCCATCCGTAGTGAATATCAACTATGAAAGATATATCAATCCAAGGAGAAGATATAAGAATTTAGTTATGAATCACTGCTTGCTGCTGTAGGTGCATGTGATGTGAGTACAAATACAGTTACATTCCAAGTTATTATAAATAGTGCGGTGGGTGTGTTTGTGGCTACAAGTTACATTTCTATCAAGAAACTGTCACGCCTTATAAATTATTAATGTATGTTTCTAATCACAATACTTGATAAATGCTTGGTTCTTCTTCTTTTCATTTCGACTTTTCCCTTCAGGGGTCGCCACAGTGAATCGGTTGCCTCCATCTAACCCTGTCTTCTGCATCCTCTTCTCTCACACCAACTACCTTCATGTCCTCTTTCACTACATCCATAAACCTCCTCTTTGGTCTTCCTCTAGGCCTCCTGCCTGGCAGTTCAAAACTCAGCATCCTTCTACCAATATATTCACTATCTCTCCTCTGGACATGTCCAAACCATCTCAGTCTGGCCTCTCTGACTTTATCTCCAAAACCTCTAACATGTGCTGTCCCTCTGATGTACTCATTCCTGATCCTATCCTTCCTGGTCACTCCCAGAGAGAACCTCAGCATCTTCATCTCTGCTACCTCCAGCTCTGTCTCCTGTCTTTTCCTCAGTGACACTGTCTCTAGACCAAACAACATCGCTGGTCTCACCACAGTTTTGTACACCTTTCCTTTCATTTTAGCTGAAACTCTTCTATCACACATCACACCTGACACTTTTCTCCACCCGTTCCATCCTGCCTGTACATCTGCAAACATCATAGTCCATGATAAATGCTTGGTTACATCCCTCTAATTTAAAACATTTGCTGTTTCCTGAACTGGATACTTTTACAGGAAACAAATTGATTGGTCAAATTATATTTAACTGGCCTCTTTGTGAAGTTGTCATCTCTACTCCTTTCTCTCTTGGCAGTCTTTTTAGAAGTCCATCAACAACACATATTCAGTCTACAGATTCTTTTTTTTTTTTTTTTTATTGGCTTGTCTTTCTGATGCATTGGCAACGAAAGCTCAGTGTCTCCACTATCAAATGCAGGATGGATTCTCACTGTCTCTCCTTGTCTTTCTACCACTCGTGTCCATTAAACTAAACAAGGTGCAAGTGTGGATCAAATGCCTGTGCCTTAAATGCTCATTAACATGCAAAGCATTGGGTTTTCTGCAGCCAAATTGATTCACAGAACAGCTTTTTTTTTTTTTTTTTTTTGCCTTCCTTCCTCTTTCACCTGTCACAGCTCAGTCTTTCCCACTTACTTCCCTCCAACTCCCAGAATCAATGGCTGGCATGTTGGCAATCTGCTTTACCTGGTAGTAGATAGCGCCCCCCCCCCCCACCACCACCACCACCAAAGAAAAAAAGAGCAAATATGAAATAATTGTAGTGAACTCAAATGATATTTATAGAGAAATATCTTGGGCGCTGTACTTGATGTGACTGTACTTTGTTATTTTCAAAGACAATTAGTTCTTCATTGCAAAAATGTGTATGTTTATAATTTATTTGGAATGAAATTAAAGGGACTGCATTATAGATCATGTCCTGTTTCTGGATTAGAATTTTGGTATTTCTCTCCAACTTCAGTTTCGCATTATTTAAAGTTTATAAAATACATAACAGTTACTGGTGTCTAGACTATAGAAAGGACAGCAGAGATCCACAATAAACACTTTTTAAATACAAAATATAGAGTATGCTTCTTTTTATGAGTACTTTAATTAAGCTTTGTTTTGCACAGGTGAAACAGCAGTAATGTTTTTTTTCTTTTGCTGAGTAAAAAAGACGGAAAGTGGAATTTATCAGCTAGTTTCTTCAGCACAGCGGATAGCAATGTTTGTCAAATAGCCAACAGGTGCAAGAAAGGGAAAGGAAAATGGGGAGGAGGGGCAATGAGGGGCAGAAGAGATGACCCACACTGGTGACTCATCATGAATTTGTAATGATACTGCAGTGCTTGTTAGTGTGAGGCTAGGGAGCCAGAAGTGTTGGGAGATGCACAGCCGGGTATCCCCTTTGCAATTCTATTACACTTTCTTATAGCTGTTGGCAAACAGTACACCAAAGATACCTGAGCTTCTGAGAGTAAGGTCGGGCTAACCGGGAATGATTATTTAGCATTTCACAAGCATAAAGAAAGGACAATCGTGAAAAGTGGAAATTCAAGGAAGCGAGGTGTGTGTGTGTGTGTGTGTGTGTGTGTGTGTGAGAGAGAGAGAGAGGGGAGAGAGATTTGATTTGATTTTTAACATCACGTTTATTCATAAAAGTCAAATTCCAAAATAATCACGTTGGTACACAATCCACAGTACTATTGAAAATGTAAAGACATTTTCAATAGTACTGTGGATTTTCTGAACAAAGAAACCTTTTGACATCTATCAAAGTAAAAAAATAAATAAATAAACAGACAAAATTAAGAAAAAAACCTTCTTGGTCTGTAAAAACTGGTCCACCACTTCTTGTTCTACTTTTCATACACAGTGCTCCCTCGAGTATTCGCGCATCAACGATTGCGACTCCACCTCATCGTGGATTTTTAGTAGGCAGTCACGTGACACCGTACTCACATTCTATTGGCTGACGACATCCGGAAGTGTGCTCTGTTCCGTCAATTTCGGACTTTCGTGAGACACAAAAGTTCTCTAAACAGTCGATAGGAGTGTGGGAAAAGGTAATACAGATCAAGAAAAAGAGATATTACTGACGGAGAAGGCTCTGGCAGCTTGCTGCAGTGTCCACAGGAGAATACTGTATATGAATTAAAGGCAAAGAAAACTATTGAGTGAAAAGCAAAAGTAAAAAACAAAACAAAAACCAAAACAAAAAAACCCGATTACATCTTTATTTTTTACATATTTTTAAATGACTACCAGGCTATAACATGTTAATAAAACCAATATATAATTTTAGTTTTATTTTTCCTTTTAATTTAAACAGTTATGACATTGTTCTTAATAAAATCATTTAACTTAACAGTTTGTTTAGTTTTTATATTGTACTATTGCCAAAATTCAATCCTTGCGTACGCTTCTATTGTGTATTCTGTTATTACTTTTGGGGGGCATAAACGTCACGTTGGGATACACACATTTTTTTCGAAGCGCATCCCAAGGATGCACTACTTTCTTGAGATAAAATCCACTCTGGAGAGAGAGAGAGCAAATAGCATAATACCATATCTTACAAACAACAAACACAGTTTAAATGTATAAAGTACAATTTGGAGTAGTTTGTAGAACACATAACTTGATAATGAACATATTACTGTAAATATAACCTTCACTACTGAATGTCTCTATTATCCCCTCCACTTTTTCTTCCTTGAAACACTAGATTTTGATTCAACATAGTGAATTTTTTCATGAGGCCATGAGCAAAGGCAGAAAAATTAAGTGGGAAAATGAGCCCATAAACAATGTATGGAAATTCGGATATTACGAACATGAGAACATATGAGCCAATTAGCACTTCAAACCGGACCATCAGTTCCGGCAGTATTCAATTCAGTGTTTAACCTGTCAGACAATCCTGCAAGATCTGAGGCTTTTTGTAGCAATTATTCAGACAAACTGGATTATTAGTGGAATAAATTTATGTTTGTTTCTCTGAATGAATAACTGCTTTTGACCCATGTCACGATTTTGCATTACTTTTACAGAAATCAGCAGGAAATGTACAGCCTATACTTTTAAAGATGGAGATCATAAACATATTAATTTATGAATGAACGACATGGATTGCTGGTACAACAATAAATAAATTAGCTACATCAACCAGTAGCAGTTATTGATAGAAAAATGTTGTTGCATTTAGGTTTTTCACAGCATTGGGTTTTCTATCCTTTGGTTAGCAGAAATATGTTTAATTGAAGCCACAGAAAATCTTGGTATGCATGACTCATTTCTTTTTCCATTGCATCCTCATAGCAGGAATTCACCACAATGACCCATAATAAAGAGGGCCAAACTGAGATGACTCACATCCTCAGTCATGCTCATGTCACAATATGTTGACTGACTTGCCATGTGTTTTTAAATTTTTATTAATGGTAACCAAACACTTCTTGCTACTACTCCAAAACGAAACCTCTGGAATGGTGAACAACTTCAGGGAGAAAACAGTCATACAAAGTGTCCACTTGCAATAGCTATTAAAGCATATTATGGTAATTGCAACCTCATTTTACTGACCAAGCTCTAGTTTTGTGGTCATTGTGTAATGGGTGGATATGCTTTAGGGTTTCAGGAACACTTAACATTTAAATAGTTGACATTAATACTAAAGGTACCATTACTTTATTCTCAGGGACTTTTAAAGAGAAAGTAACAGATTTTTTTCTTGGTGAGTCCAAGTGTGTGTGTGTGGGGGGGACTGAGAAAAACTTGTGTGCCTCAAGAGGGAGCTGTGAGAAGTCTGGAAAATTGCCCTCAATGACGCACCACACTTGAGACACCAATGGTTGGGTGGGATTAAGTTAATTAAAATAAAATGTGTGGGTGTCAGGTTAGAAAGAAGAGACCTCGTCAGAACTCTTGTTTACTCCTCATCTTGCTTTGACATTCAAACTATCTTTAACTAATGTGTTGATGTAAATACAATATTATGAACAAAAAAAGTACCTATATAACAATAATAACAAATAATGATACAGTATATTATTATTGCTGCGAATAAAAAATGTCCATGTAGTAGATTAGTCCTACAATATTATGGTGAGTCAAGCTTAATCAGATATTGTCATCCTATGAAGAAGTAACAAGCAGAGGCCTTTATAACATGGTAATATTCTCCAGTGAGGTCACCATGGTCCAGGCCTTGGTATTTTTCCTGAGGTGTATAATAATACTGCACATTATAGCTTTGATCATAAAAATTGTGCATTTTACTACACAGCAAAATCTTCCTCTACAGTAAAAAACAGTGATTTTTGCATAGCTACCTTCACTCTACTGAACCTCCAAGTCCACATTAGCACCAGTACTTTATGTGTTTACATGCTTTTACTTAATGACATGAAAGTGGAATAAAATGGCACTTTTTTTTTTTTAATTTGGATTGATTGATTGCTATATACAGTATGTGAACAATAAGGCAATAAAAGTTCATCAGTCAATCTCTTTACATGCTGTATAAACACAAAGGCTACTCAGTCAAGTCCACTACAGCTGCATCATATCCTTTTTTTTTCCATCCTTGTTGAGGAAAGTAAATGAGAAGTCAATCAAACATTTAGGCTTCTTTTCATTGTGCAGGAGTAATTATCCTTTACACTGTTATGCTGTAAGACGCTGCATGCTGCTGGCAGACTGAAAAAGATACCCTTATATCAACAAACACACACAGAGGACGAATACAGAAATATCAAAAGGTCAGGAGAATGGCAAGAGGACAGGCTAGTGTCTTTGTAAAATAGGTGGCCTCCCTAAGCTCGCCATTTTCATTGTGTTTGTGGAATCAAGGACACAACTAGACATCAACATGGCATAATTGTTCCATTCGTCCTTGTGTATTGGGGATACCAGATGTGCCTTCAGATTCTTACAAAATGATAATTTGGTGTCAGTCATCATAAATCAACTACAGAATTATAAAGAGAGATTATATGGGACTGCATTAAGCTTCTTAGTGAGGGACTGTATTTTGTTAGTGAAAATCATTTGACAATACATCTTTTTAAATAAATGATGCCAGACATGAGCTGACTGCCAAAGATGTCTTAATCTAATCATTTAATCAATTTAAACATTTTAAAATGTGTCGGATCTACATTGAAAACAGCGATCAATCTCCGGTTAATATCATGTGATTTATTCACACAGTAATTGTCTCATCAGTCAAATATCAGCAACACACAACTTTCATTCTCTGTCCACCATTTCATTCAATCAGAGCTCAGGAAAGCAATATGTCACAACTACACTGCAGTGCCACGCAATGGCCAACAGAGGAAAAGCATAGTGGTTACAGATTAATTCTCATATCAAAGTTTAGTTAAAATTGAAAAAAAAAGTAATTATGTTCTCTCTTGTTTTATTGTTTGTATTTTACAAATAGATTTTCTTGAAATTCATCAAAAAAAAAAAATAAATCCTTAAACCAGAATCAAATTTGAAGATCAGCACAGAGAATTTATACACTTAAGATGAGTTAAAGGTGCTGTCATGGTTTAATGTGTCTGGATTATTTTCTGCATTGGTGTACTTATATATAAATTATTCACATGGCGAGGATGTGTGTCAGACATTTGCGAACGAGTTCCGTCTTCAAAGATGGGTCCAAGGGACTGACAAAGACTGCTGCTCAACTGATGAGCCGAGTTTTGTTTGTGTAAGAGCAAAATCCCCTGTAGGAGACAGGAGGTTCTGTGTGTTTGCAGATTTTTTGAGCACTCAAGGGAGTGGAGAGTATTGAGGACAGAATGAGAGCTAATTAGTGAGGAGGAAAGAGTGGTGTATTGCTGGAGGAGGGGTGGAATTTACTCTTGAAGCTAGAGGGAATATGGTTCTGCATTGATACTACATATGATTTTCAAGTGTATACCAGTAAATATCCATACCAGCATATTTCATATATTTAGCAAAACAGTTATATTAACACTTATGTTGATTTTATTTTAGTGTCAATATGGATATTTTTTTACACTTTTAACAGAGCTGTTTCCCAATTACTAGTCATTATTTTAAGCTGATCTAACTGGTTATAAACTGTAACCTGATACTGACCATACAGACGTGACCGTAAGAAAGTTTAGTCCTCAAACGTTAGCCTTTTCTTGAAACATTGACCTCCATTGAAATTGGCATGAAAAATGCAATCAGACTGCTGTATGTCATATGAAGTAGATTGACTAATTTTAACCAGTTCTATATGATCAATCGCTCCTGTCAAAGGAGTGAACAGCTTGGGATGCAATGAACAGAAATGTCTTCCTGCATCAATAAATGTAAAATACAACAGATGAAAGGTGATTTAAAAGGTGAACAAAAGTGTCATGGCATTACAGCAAACAGTGTCTGCCAAACTTAACTTTTAATTGAACTATTATCAAGGAGAAAATGAGTATTGTTGCTTTCATGTTAGGTCTATACTACTTTGTTGAGTAAGTGAATCTGGATTTCTGTGTCTGTCCCTCTATTTACCTCTTAACTGAGAGTTTACAGGCTTTTTGGCAGCATCTCCTGTGTACCAAGGCCATTGCCTTGATTATCTTGTCTGTAAGTGTTTTGCCGTTAACACTATTCATGCTCTAAAGCAAGCCTGTGGAGGAAAAGTGTGAGTTGTAATATTTAAAAATGTTAAACTGAAAGCAATGGCTGCCTTGATGGTGAGCAGGTTTATTTATGTATACATATGTCCGGTGCTTTCGATCTTTTTTTTACACTTTGAACCACATTTTTAATTACGGTGAATGTGTCTGATGTGAGACATAATATAGCCAATGTAAAAAAAAAAATTAATGATAATCATATCAAAATAAGACTATGATCCCTGATGTATCAAATAAGTGGGAATAAAATACTTTACTGGGACGTAAACAATGCAAGCACATAAAGCCTCTTCTATGCTGTAGTTTTATAGTACCAAATGGCTAATATCAGTTCCCGTGGATATGGATCTTTATCCTAGTGTTTATGTGTGTGCATTTGATTTATGTTTGTTACTTCTTGTCTGTGTGCCTGTGTTTAGTGTGTTTATTCTTCATCCTGCTTGTTGCCACCTAAAAAAAAAAAAAAAAGTTCTATAAAATGTCTCCATAAACAGCATGTCACAATAAATCCACGGTAGCAATATTAAGTGGAGCCAACGTTTTGCTGGACCCACTCCAGATTCCTGGTAAAATCCACATGTCACGATGGCCTTAGCAATAAAAAATATACATTAAAAAATACATTTACAAGACGAAATAAACCAATTCCCTTCCATTGAATGTATGGCTGGAGGGGAGCTATCTGTGCTGTGCACCTGGGCCTTTCCACAGAGGTCATCTGGTAGACATCCTTTCTTTGAGGAAATAAACTATGTAAATCTGTAATTTGCAATGTTAAAAAAAATTGTAATTCAGTAATTACATCTATGTAATTGCTGAAATATCTTGTTGTGTTCCACAATATGGGTGTAGAATACTGTATGTGCAGAAATTTCCAGTAAAGACAACACAAGGAAATGCGAAAGGACAATTTTTTGAGGCATCTTTATGAGAAGTTCCTTTTTCATACAATACTGCAGCAGAATTTTACAAATGCAAGGAAATACATGAAATTTTATTGCATTCCTTGAAGTTCACAGCACAAAGACACATCCTGTGCTTCAGAATATGATATGTTAGAATTAAAAGGAACTAAATAATGATATGACACAAGAAAGAAAGAAAAAGAAATAAGGAGAAAAGAAAGAAAGACCTTGATTTGTCATTATATAGGTGGTACAGTACAATGAAATTATGAGGTCAGTTGGAGAGTTAGTCCTGAGCCGCTGCACCCTAGGTGCGCTGCCAACATGACCTAATATTCCTTAGAAGCATGTTTTTACTGATGAAATGTAATGTAAATATATAAAATAGCATAAAGTACACAATCATTTATCGGAGAAATTATGCAAAGAGAAATTTGGTATATTGCAGAATATTTCCCCAGTTGGCCTTGTAGCACCAGTATAATGACTGTGATCCCAATAATAGAAACTACAGAGGACCCCAGAGCAAATTTGTTTGCATGAAAGATCCACATGACCTGAATCCACTCTGCCTTTCTCTTTATTAGAAGGAATACACTAAACCTCTTACTGTTCAGTACACTTCCAGCCAACACCCTTTGTGAACTGATGTGCCTTGCTCAAGTACTTGTCTTTACTGTTATATGATTGCCCTCTGAAAATCAACTCAATATGCTTGGCAGGGGTTGTGCAGCACTTTTAGGTTGAAGGAAATGTTTATGAAGGGAGTGGGTGAAGGAAAATGGCATGCTGGCACCCACTCCCTGTTTCTGTGTTTAGTAAGATTAAGTCATTGAACACCAACCTGTGCTTTACACTGATGATGTAACAATCAGGGATTTTTTTTTGGACAACTCATCACCAGCGACTAGTGGCTGTAGCTGAAGACTTCATCTTGATTTAAATAGATGATAAGACCCTTGATAGCGCTGTGACAAAGCAGCATAGGTAGCATGAGAGGAGATCGTGAGCAAGTGTGGACACCAGCAAAGAGGATCCACTGGCAGAGGAAGTGTGCACACTGTGCCTTTAAAGCACCAAGCCCCTCCCACCATAGAGCTGACCAGAACAGAGTGATGCTGGCAGGAGCCTGAACCCCTCGATAAACTCTGGCATCAGCTTCTCTTCATCCGGCAGTCAGTGAAGACACAGTGAGGGTGCAGAGGCAGAGAGACGGGGATGGAGAAGGGGAAACGGCACGAGTGACAGAGGGAGAGAGAAAAAGACAAGGAGATGGACAGTGGGAGAGTCTGTCAGCCCCCTTTTCACAGTAGCAACTCAGCCGCTCTGTCTGCTGCCTCCTGATGCTGGAAAATGTTGATGAGGATGACAGGTGGCGTGCTTTTGGCAATATAGTTAGTGATGGTAGCGACTACTGCAGCATCACAGACCGAAGAGGGAGCTCTCCCCACCACTCTGGCTTTTAGTCATCTCTCGGACTCTGCTCTTCCTTCTCAAAGTGCTCTCATCCATCCTTCCCATCTCATGCCTTCTGCCTCCTCTCCACTTCTGCTCCTCCTCTGATGAGCCACAGCTTCACAGTGAAATAACCCTGCTGACAGAAGCCTCTTTCTCTGTCAAGACAGTAAGTAGAGGAGGGAGGCAGAGAACTGCTTGTGTATGTGGAAAAGAGAGAGAGGACAGAAAGGGAGAGTGTGTGTCTGTAAAAAGGAGGGCAGGGAGAACAGCGAGGCTTTAAGAAGAGAAGATATTAATGTGTCCAACAGAGGGACCGCTAAAGAACCAGCAGATTGTGTCTAGCATGAATGATGCTGCTGTACATGGATAGTGAGCTCTGGGCATAGCAACAGCAAAGTGATGCACAGGAAAGGTGAGTAAGTGTGTGTTCTGGCATGTGAAACGGGGGTTAGTGGATGGGAAGGCGGGGTGATGCATGAGAGAATGAGTGATTGCTTTTCCTTGCATCTGTCCAGGTGCCATGTGTGATTGGCCAGCACACCCAGTGGCATTGGCATCTTCCTGGTTTTGGCGAGAGGTTCTCCTGCCTGGTTGTTCTTCGGGGCTCCTCTGGGAAACATTCATAGGATTTATCCGGTCCTGCTGCATGGCACAGAGATCTGAGTCGCTCTGAAAAGAATCCACGGAGAAAACAAACACTACATGGATAAGAAGTATAATAATTGTCCAATCACAGCACAAGGAGGAAGACTGGGTTTCCTTAGCAACAACTGAGGGAAAGAAGATAATCCTTTCTCTTTCTGCTTCCTTGTTCATTGGACACACCCCTGTGGACTGTTTTGGGTCAGTATTTTTGAGAGGACTTGGTGTTTTGCAATTGCGTGAGACAAGCTGCCATCCGAAGTCCAGCTGAAGGTGTTTTGCCCTCCACCCCCCACCCCATACACCCCCCACCCCCCACCTTCTGTGTAACTCTGTCTCATTGGCACCATGATTTTTTTTTTTTTTTTTATTCCTCCATGAATTTTCATTACAAGTCACGTTCCACTGGCTTGGAAATCAATTCATTCTGATCTCACGCCACCTGGAATAAGCCGTGCTTTGAGGTGACCCGCTCCTACCTTCTTCACTTTCATGGACAAGAAATGAAGGGCACCATGAGAAAGTACAATCAAAGAAAATGGATTTGAAGCTAAGTATATTTTGATATGATTTTTTCCCCGACTTTTATAGGAGAAGGAAACACCACAGTAAACAGGAATATCACACTTTTTCCAAACAGGATTTGTCCTTTCTCTTGGCAGACCTCACTGAGGGACCACATTTCAAAGGCAAATCATGTTGCCACTGGCTAATAATGTAGAACATCATCATTTACAAAAACCGAGCCAATGCTGGGAGTCTTTTTTTTTTCTGTATCAGATAGCGTTTTCATTAAGGGGTTAACATGAGCCCTTTTTCTTTTGTATGTTAGCCTTCCATTATGCCACAGTGTTTAATAAGCTAAAATAAGATTGTTCAGGACAAGTAAAAGAGGTCTCTTGTAAAGGCCATTTAAAAAAAGCTTCTCCTTAGGGACTTTCAAATTTACACATTGACCCATAAGATGAATTTGATTCAACAGTATTATTAAGGTGTTTTATGACAATTTTGGCACATTTATTCTATCTGTTCCTTTTTCAAGGATTTACAGCATTTGACAGCATTTCCAATGCCCAATTTCCTTTTGTTTTTGGAACTGTTTACCAGAGGGCATGGATGTCACAGTGTGACCCTGTGCCGAGTGAGTGGGCGAGGCAAAGTGTTTTGGCTGCCCAGGTGCTTTTAAGATGTTGAGGTCTCCCTGCGTGGCTGGGGTCCCTGTTCGGATCAGTAGCACTGAGGCTCTTTGTAGCCAAAGACATGGACTCCGACACGGCTCCCCCACACCCTCAGCCTGTTGGTCACTGGCCCCACATCGCCCTGTAAAGGATGTCCCTCAGCAGAGTGCCGTCCTGGGACACATCTGAGACCCCCAGCCCGAGAGAACGTATCCGCAGCCACATGAAGATGGTGATCAGCCAGCTGGAAGGTATCCTTTTAGAGTTAAAGGATGTGGCCAAGGAACTTCGGGAGGTGAGATTCAAAGTTACATTACACATATCAAACTTTGGATAGCTGAGTTATTAAAACAGGAAAAGGAGAAGAAAGAGAGGTTGAGTCCAGCTGGGTGGGCTACTTAACCACGCTGCCTCGGAAAAAAACAAAGCAAAATTCCTTTAGTCATTAAGATTTGAAAGGTTTTCTTCTTTCTGTTTGCTACTAGCAGGAGGGTGTTTTTGATTACAACTGCAGAAAGGCTGTCTTCCCTTTCCAATCAAACATTTGCTTATTGCTAATTACATGTGTTATCTCGTGTTCTGCGGCGTCTAGTGAAGAGTGCAGCAAAAGTGAAAAGCCGTTGAAAAGCAGGAAAGCCATACTAAAAAGAAGCAGAGAAGCAGGCCTGGATAAGATATAAGACTTAGTACTGCAATAGTTATATAACCATTTTGTTAAGGATCAACTGAATTCCTTCGGTATTTTTTTCAACTGTCATGGCAACGCTGGGAGATTTGCGTATATATGTGTACGTATGGTTTGAAGAAGGATCACCAAAACGACCAGCATGTGCGCACAAACATCCCTACATGCATTTAGAAATGAACAGATGTGTTCTGCGACAGCTAAAACTGTGTGGCAACTGTGTCAAGTGTGTTATAGCACATAATAGTTCCGATCATCTCTCTGAGATGATTCTGCTGCAATGTTCTCAAAGCCGAGCTTGATTTTCAAAGCTCCTCCGTAGAAAGAGATGTAGGCAGATAGAGAGGCAGAGACAAATGGAACCTGGGGGAACAGCTGTGTCCGACCCGCCCGACGTCCTCCAAGCACATCACATGATTAATCCCTCTCTTGCTCTTGATCACACGTGCAGAGGAACTGAATGTGTCACTTGTGGCTTTCTAGATGTGTTAAATTCAAATGGTGGATGTTAGCACATTTAATGACTTGGAAGGAGAGATTTTAGCAACCAAGATGAAGCTGCCATAACTCACTAAATCACACCCACTTCATACATGCGCGCACACACAAATACACACACACACACACACACACACACACACACACACACATACATACATACACACACCACGCTGTACTTTATGTACTTGCACAGTTGGAGGTGCAAGGGCACGGCTCACAGTGCACCTTTTCTCTAGTGAGTAGGAGAAGCTGGCCTGCATGCCAGAGTGATTGATGATTATGGGACAACTGCAAATGGAATAATGCTGGCTGGAGCTATTTATAAACAAAAACACAGCCCATGCCTCTGCCAGCATTGACAATCTCATGCCGGACCCCAGTGGAAACGTGTTCAAATATCATATTTGTATATCAAAACCACAAACTCATACATTCAGCCGAGGAATAATATTTGTTTCAGAGGCTGGTCCTAATGCTGGCATAAATATCTTGTGATTAATTGACCTGCATAATTGACTGAATCAGAAGCAGATGACAAAAGAGAATCAGAGAATTATCATCAGATATATGAAAGCCTAATGTTCCATAAGGTATCTCATTCTTGGATACATAAAAGGACCAACGTAATAGATAACAACTGTCACATAAATAAATGATGAATTGGTTTGTGAATGTAGTGAAATAAATACTGTAACTCAATAGCAATAATGACTGATTATCAGCCACAAGGTCTGTGGATACTGTAGTTCTTTGAGGAACTAATGCTTGTGCTCCAAAGTACACTGCTGGCCCATTATTAAACATTTACTGGGCTGTTACTAAACTTACTGCACAGAACTGATTTCATAGCTAAAGATCCCATACATACATTGAGAGTGGGCCAATCTGACAAAAGGCTGAATCCATTTCAACTTCTTTATCAGTCATACTGCAACAGAATACAGCATCTCTCTATGGCCTCAAGCATATCTGAATTATATATTGAATTGTTCATTTGAAACATTCATTCCATATCCCTACATGAATTCAAATGTGAAGCTTTGGGAAAATGTCCCGGTCAATTAGCTATCAACCATTAAAACATTAAATAGTCTACCGATAAGTAGGCTATTACAATGCAAGACAAAACAGTCCTATTTTTACTTTTTTACATTTTAAATTTGGTTATCAATTTTGAACAAAAGAAATATTACTGGTTCTATACACAAACATTTAAAAAGGTCTACGATTTGTGAGAATCTAGGAGAAAGCTTTTCAAAGTAAATGTTGCGAATTTGTGTTTATATACTCTACATATACGGTAATTATCAATCCCAAATGGAGGAAGGTTAAAATGGTCTAGAATTTGTCTTACCAACATAACCCCACCTATCTAGCACCAACAATTCTTTCTGTTTTCACATGTCACAAGACATAATAACATACTTTGCATTATATATATATAAATATTAATAGCAGTAACATGCTTAACTTTTATTAACCAAGAAAAGTCTCAATTAGATTTAAAATATCTTTTACAATATTAATATCCTGAACCAGACAGTAAGCAGTATGAATGGCTAGTTTTGCAAAAATGGACAAACAATTTACAATTTATATAGCTTTATGAAACTAAAAAAAAAATGACATTATTAATTGACATTTTTCCCTATGCATCATCAAGGATCAAATATGGCCTTTGTGAGGCTTACAAAACATTAGCAGCCAGATGTGCCAGTCGAGAGAATTAAGGGATCCACATAAATTAGCTACACTGATTACTCATTCATTTAGAGATGCTTGATCATACTAGAGTACTTTCTCATGCTATAAATCTATATGTTTCAAACACATGCAGTTTTTTGGGTTTTTTTGGAGTTAGCACCTCTCAGTAGCTTTTTTAAGTCAACTGCAGCCTCTTGTATTTTTGTAAATCCCATTACAGGCCTTATGACAAGTGAAATGAGTGTGTTTTAAAGGAAGGACATTGGAAGGTAACATACTGATATATTGGTCCATTTGAAAATGCTGCACTGGATGGAATGGTAACTCCGGAGAAAATAATTTAATCATGTAAACATCATGTAAACCCTTGATTGAGAAATCAGAAGAGTAACAATTTCAAAAACAATACCAAATGATACAAAGCTACACTTGATATTTCTGAAGTTGAGTTTCTCCTGTAGCTGTATTTTGATGAAATTGGGGTGACTGAAGAAATGTAAGCGTAGGAGTGCACTCAAGTTGGTTATTGGAAAGACTGAAGTAAATTAAATGAATTTAATGAAGCACTAAAAAAGCAACACAAAAGATTCCGAAGAAGAGGAAGTACTTGGACAGTTAGCTAACACAACATGAATGACAGACTGTTGTGTTACAGATGTAGTTGCTATGCTGAATTATACCATGATCAGGCAGAGCTGTACCTCTGTGCTGGGTTCAAGATAAATGAAAGCAGGAGGTCAATCCAGACCTGGAGAATTAAAGTGCTAATTGAGAGCATGTTGGACAGAGAGCCACTAAGGGTGCAGAACTCCAGCACAATTCGGATGCATGCCACATGCAGAAGTTCTCAGACAACACCGCAATCGTGGCGTGTATCAGGGAGGGTGATGAGAGGGAGTACAGGAGAGTGGTGACGGACTTTGTGGGGTGGTGTCAGCAGAATGAGCTTCAGCTAAACATCTCCAAAACCAAGGAGATGGTGCTGGATTTCCGGCGGGCACCCCCCTCCCCACAGCCAGTGGTCATCGGGGCTAAGGAGGTGGAGGTAGTGGGGACTTATAAGTACCTGGGACAGCAGCTGGACAGCAGACTGGACTGGTTGCACAACCTGGACTGTGTATACAATAAAGGTCAGAGTAGGATGTACTTACTGAGGAGGCTAGCCTCCTTCAAAATCAGCTCTGATCTGCTTAGACTGTTTTACCAGTCCATCGTGTCCAGTGTGCTGTCCTACGCCATTGTGTGTTGGGGTAGTGGTGCCAGGAAACGGGACACCGAGCGCGTAGACAGGCTCATCCGGAGGGCTGGTTCTGTGATCAGCCAGGACCTGGACTTTGTACAGACTGTCCTAGCGAGGAGGACTATGTCCAAGTTTAGATCGATCCTGGGTAACACCACCAAACCCCTGCACACCACCCTCGCCCAGCAGAGGAGCTCCTTCAGTGGTAGACTGCTGTCACCAAGCTCCTCCACTAAGAGACTCAGGACCTCCTTTGTTCCTCGTGCCATCAGGGGGTACAACCACTCTATCAGAAAGAGGGGGGTCGAAGCTGAAGCTGCAGGGTCATCGAGGTCGGCCGAGAGGGGATAGACTAGGGGGGCCTGGGATGCACTGGGGATGCATCCCACTTTGGGATACTTTGTGGGGGTCCTTTGTGTCAGCCTACAGTTCACTTCATCCACTATCTATCTATCTAGCTAGCTATCTAGCTATCTATCTACCTATCTAACTTCCTGGACACTTGCTGCAGATAGAGATTGGCTTTCAAGTTTTATTCAGTTGAAGACAGAGCGGAGGGCAAGTAGGTAAATGCTCATGTCCAGCCACTAAGGGTGCAATGACAGCCTACAATCATTTTCTAAGAGTGGGTTTGACATACATGTGATTTTGGAGCTGAATGTTGGATTTTGAAAGTGTCATGAATGCTTTCTATCTGACTGAAAATCAATAGAAATAATCAAACTTTGAGCCCGACAAGTGTGGCTCACCATTAAATGTGGACAAATGCATCTTATTTACAGTTTAAAGAATGCATTAACTTAATGGTGGTTCTAGTTGCCATCATTTGATTATCTTTACAAGTTATTGTCATTGCCCACAGTTACATGACTGTGGGCAATGTCTATGGCATTCATAGACTTTGAGAGAAGTATATAATGGAGAACGTTCTTGAAGAAACTGTCCAAATTCATATTATTATTCTCATTATACTGTATGATCTAAAGAAAGAGTATGGACACGTCTGTATTTGTAGTGAATCTTCCCTCTGTCTGCACTTTTTTTTTCTCTCTGTTCACGATGTACAGTATGTGGGTGTCAACATTTTTGGAGGATGATTGTTGAGTCACATTCTCATATGCAGACACTTTTAGTTTGTTGGTATTTGATGACTTAGGAATGACACTTGATGATCAACGATCCTTCTCCAGAATGGCTTACTGGTGTGTTCACGAACAGTAACCGATGCATCCTGTTATATCACGGCTTTTAAAGAAAACTGCTGTGTAAATGGTTCGATCAGAAGGGCTACCATTTAGTGCTGCCTGAGGAATTCTTACATACTGCATTGCTAAGGAGGCTATATGATAAAAAAAAAAAAAAAAAAAAAAAAAAGCTGGACCGCAGATCGGCTAGCCAGCAGCATTTCCTTTAGAAGGCATCCAAAAGCTCAAACCAGATATGACACATTAATGTCGAGGGAGGGATCCACTGTCCCTTTCTCTCCTCAAACTGCCATACTCAGCGTTGAACCAAATCTGTTCCAAACCCAGAGGCAGCTCATGGTAGGCCAAAGCAAGGAATCAAAGGGTCTTTTTTCCCCTCATACAGACCGTGTTCCTTCTGCACTCTGTTCAACATTTAACTCTGAAGGGGAGCAAAGTAATCTCCAGTAATCACTGGCATTTTCAAGCAGGGAAGAGAAGAGTTTAGAGGCATGATGTTGATAAACACACATTGCATGAAATAGTTTTTCCTATTACTTGGTATTTGTTTTGGGGTAAAAATTAAAAGCATAGGAAATATTTAAATAAATACTTTGATCAATTTGGGGAAAATGAGTTGCTAAAGAGATATTTTATTCTATAAAAGAAGAACATTTTAAATACTAAGTAAGAAATTGTATATTTATGCAAATGACAGTTTATTTCACGGTTTTATGAAACTAGGCATAGAAATACACATCAACTAAAATACATCTTTCTAGATAGACAGGAATTTATTCGACAGGGGAAGTATAGGAGTATCGGGGAAATATTTGAATAACTTTGAAATAAAAACCCCACATTAATCCAACCATAAAGGGTATCATTACTGTAGATTCAGAAATAGCCATCAAAGAGCTGTGTTCCAGTGGCTTATTTCCCAGAGAGCCACCATTTTAACTGGGATGGCACTATTTTGGGCCAGCTATCGTTAGCTTTTTCCATTTTCTGTACATTAAGACAGCGTTTTTCCTCTGTCCTTTGAACAGCAGATATTGTTGGACACATAGCCACTCACAGAGTAAAGCACCTTCAACTGCATATACCTGTGCCAAAGGGTTTGTTCTCATTGAAAGCCAATTGGAAGAAATGACAAGCACCCGCCTGTGTATCTATCAATTTATTCCTCCTTTGCTGACCTGTTTTGTGTGTGGAAATTAAAGTCCTAAATTAAACTTGGTGATGTGCCTCCAGTGGAGTTGTCTGCTCAGGAAAACAACAAGAACAAGGCTCATCATGCCTTATCTATTCTTCACTCAATGAAAAATACGCCGCCATCTCCACACCTGTGTTGCTGCTTTGAGCTGAGCTCCTCATAAATTCTTCAATTTCCAGAATGAATCAGAGGCTCAATTCCTCTCACAGTTGATGAAATGCCACTTTGGGATTTGAAATAAAATGTCAGATAAATCCTAGGTTGGACAGATTTAAAAATAGATTTTGACCTGGCCATAGCCATGCTTCGGCTCACTAGTTTAAACTGTTGTATTGTGCATTTATTCAATGTTTTTACCAAGATAAGTTTGACATGACAGGGATATTCTTTTTATCCTAGAAACCTATAGAAATTAAGAAGGAGGAAGAAATAAACAAGTTAACGATCACTAAATACTTTAGCAGCAACTAACCTGTGGACAGAATTAAACTGTACCATGGAATTCATTCCCCTGAGCTTCTTATGCTCAGCTCTGCTGGGGAGCTCAAACTTCTTTACGTGCGGGCCCAGCATATTGACTAGCCCATAATGCCTGTAAGACCCATTGGATTATCAGGCCCTTAGAGCTCTGCCTCCCTCTGTGAAACCTTGCACTCAGCATAGACAGTAATGAGGGCTTTAGGTTGGGCCTCTGCTGAGGTAAACAGTACAGAAGTTGATTTTTGTCAGCTAATGTGCCTACTGTGGTCTAGTTACAGATAGAGCTGTAAAATTTGTTTCCATGCATAATCGTACTTTCTGTTGTACCAATGGAACACCTTTACCTGTCTGTAGACAAGGACATAGCTGCATAGGACAAAAAAATGCAGCTGTTGGTGTACCAAGGAAAGACAGAATGAAAGTAAAAGAGAAATGAGAGAGAAATGAAAGGTAGATGAAAATAGTTGTTCCTGTCGCTGCACAGCATTGAAACAAAACTGGACAGAATGTTAAGATCGGTTGTTGCGATTTTGCTTATTTGTGGGTGTGTACGGGATTGTTTTGGCGCATCTATGAGCTGTGAATAAAATCAGTAGGCTGTAGTTAATGGTGTGAAAAATGGCAACCATGGAAGTACACAATCAGCCTCCAAGAATAGCTTCATCATTTCATTGTGTCAAAACATACTGTGCAGAGGGACAGTTTGCTCTTCATTAAGCTGTCGAACTGTCCCTTAGCAGGTGTGGATACTAATTTTACCAAGAGTAGAGATTTACATATTGCATAATAACAGTTACAAATTTATAGTGATCTGATTTCACAGAGACATCATAGCCTACACCATTTCAGCACCCTGTGAAAGTGCCCAGGGCAGCATTGGCCACCAGTGTAGCAGCTTAATCCAGCTACAATCTTTGTTATACTGGGGGATCATACGGAGGTTTTTTGTCCCTTCTTTTATTTTTAGCTGTACTCTGTGATGCATCATAAATCAACCCAGTTCCAAATGAGAATGTTCAGTATTATCCAGCAGAAGTGGCTGGACTGAGATGGCACACAGCCAAGCAGCTGTAGCCTGGTCGTGAAAATACTAAAAAGTTCCTGACTTTTCTTTTTCTATGTCCTATTGATACATACATATAACATGATGGCTCTTACATGTTGTGTTGCTCCCTAATTACGTAAAGGTGGTGTCTTAGTTCTATGATTAAATGAACCCATTAAAAATGATTGCCTCTGGTGGGTTGTTCTGTATGTTGAGAAACATTAGCTTATTAAAATAATGACGTTTGTTTTCTTATTTCCGACTTATTGTTGGAAGCGAAAAAAGCACCAAATTTAGAAATACTTTATTGAAAAGGTTATTTCCTAAAATTTCTAACTGTAAAATACTTTCTCTGTAATTTTAATAATAATAATAATAATAATAATAATAATATAATAATAATACATTTTATTTAAAGGCGCCTTTCTCGACACTCAAGGTCACCGTACAAGATTACACAAAGTCCATTTTACAATCAACAAATAAAAATAAATAAAATCAATACAAAGAGCAATTGAGTTCAGCTGGAATATGCAGTCTTAAATAGATGTTTTAGTTGTGATTTGAAATGGGGTAGTGAATCGATATTTCTAAGTTGGGATGGTAGTGAGTTCCAGACGGGGAGCAGAGCGGCTGAATGGTCTGCACCCCATTTTAAGCTTTTATATTTTGCTTAAAGAGGTGACTTATAATTTGTGTGATGTATGAAATGTCTTCATGATGGATGAGAAAATACAGTTGTTTTCAACTTTTTTTTAAAATTAATTTGATGACCAGAAAGCAAACTAACTGTGCCCTCAACTATGCAAAATACTTTTCATGATCTCAAGTTAACAGTCTTTGGTATTAAATAAAACCATCATTATCATTTCATAAAAAAAAAAAATTGCAACACAGTATGTAGGTTTTCATTTGCCACCTTTACTGCTGTTTGCACAAAAGGGACCAGCTGTGGCAGTTTTAAATATTATCAGCATAACTATTAAATCTGTCTTTAAAATGAGCGCATCTATTTAATTTATATTTTCATCAGTTAGATTTCTTAATATGCAATTTAATCAGTTTTTGTTTGTCTCTGTTTTGTTTTGATTGAAAAGAAAATTAAAGTAGTGCTACAAATGCGATTAATACTCTCTGACTGTTTTATACTTATTTGAAATTCCTGAGAAAAATAGTTAGTCATTTAAAGTTTTATTTGGCTGTTTTCCAGCACAAATGTTTTCAGTCTGTTGTTTTTTTTTTGTTTGTTTTTTGTGTTTGGACTGTTTATAACATGTCAGCAGTATAAAATAAATCAGGTTAAGAGCAGATTGTCTTTATGATAAATCATTCTGTAGTTGAATTTTAAAGTTGGAACCCCACATTTGTTCATAATCCTGTTTGAATGTGTTGCACTACTGAATGCAAGGGATTTGTAGAGTTTTGATAAAGCGATCTGATTGCAAGATCACACACTGATTTGTGCAAAAAGAATCAAGAAATGCCAATACATTATAATCCCTGACTTGGATTAGTTTCTAATCAACCCATTTAATGTCAACTAGTCTGTGTTCCATTTAACATTTAAATGTCATTATTTCTTATGTGAGGAGCCTAGCTTCCTCATGATGTCATAGTTAATCTACATTATAGGACTTAGCAGAACTGGCATCATTGAATAAGTTATTTTTGTTTTTAAGGAATCATACAACTGAAAAATGTTACAATGTATGAGAATAGTGCAGTCCACAATAATCCCCACCTATATATGTGAATGGGCTCACTTGAAAGTCTAACGCTGCCACCAACTCCACCCACTACCTGTCAGTCAAGGGCCAAACCAATCACGGCGTCCAACCAATCACGATCTTTAAGTAACTTCTTCTTTTCCTTTTTGGCTTTTCCCTTCAGTGGTCGCCACAGCGAATCAACCGCCTCCATCTAACCCTGTCTTCTGCATCCTCTTCTCTCACACCAACTACCTTCATGTCCTCTTTCACTACATCCATAAACCTCCTCTTTGGTCTTCCTCTAGGCCTCCTGCCTGGCAGTTCAAAACTCAGCATCCTTCTACCAATATATTCACTATCTCTCCTCTGGACATGTCCAAACCATCTCAGTCTGGCCTCTCTGACTTTATCTCCAAAACCTCTAACATGTGCTGTCCCTCTGATGTACTCATTCCTGATCCTATCCTTCCTGGTCACTCCCAGAGAGAACCTCAGCATCTTCATCTCTGCTACCTCCAGCTCTGCCTCCTGTCTTTTCCTCAGTGACACTGTCTCTAGACCAAACAACATCGCTGGTCTCACCACAGTTTTGTACACCTTTCCTTTCATTTTAGCTGAAACTCTTCGATCACACATCACACCTGACACTTTTCTCCACCCATTCCATCCTGCCTGGACACGCTTCTTCACCTCTTTTCCCCACTCTCCATTGCTCTGGACTGTTGACCCCAAGTACTTAAAATCCTCCACCTTCTTGATCTCTTCTCCCTGTAACCTCACTCTTCCACTTGGGTCCCTCTCATTCACACACATGTACTCTGTCTTACTGCGGCTAACCTTCATCCCTCTCCTTTCCAGGGCAAACCTCCACCTCTCTAGCTTCTCCTCCACCTCGTCCCTACTCTCACTGCAGATCACAATGTCATCTGCAAACATCATAGTCCATGGAGATTCCTGTCTAACCTCGTCTGCCAGCCTGTCCATCACCATAGCGAACAAGAAGGGGCTCAGAGCTGATCCCTGATGCAGTCCCACCTCCACCTTGAACTCCTCTGTCACACCTACAGCACACCTCACCACTGTCTTACAGTCCTCATACATGTCCTGCACCGCTCTAACATACTTCTCTGCCACTCCAGACTTCCTCATACAATACCACAGTTCCTCTCTGGGCACCCTGTCATAAGCTTTCTCCAGATCTACAAAAACACAATGCAGCTCCCTCTGGCCTTCTCTGTACTTCTCTATCAACATCCTCAAAGCAAATACTGCATCTGTAGTACTCTTTTTTGGCATGAAACCATACTGCTGCTCACAAATGCTCACTTCTGCCCTTAGTCTAGCTTCCACTACTCTTTCCCATAACTTCATTGTATGGCTCATCAGCTTTATTCCTCTGTAGTTGCCACAACTCTGCACATCTCCCTTGTTCTTAAAAATGGGCACCAGCACACTTCTCCTCCACTCCTCAGGCATCTTCTCACTATCTAAGATCCCGTTGAACAACCCAGTCAGAAACTCTACTGCCACCTCTCCTAGACACTTCCAAACCTCTACAGGTATATCATCAGGACCGACTGCCTTTCCACTCTTCATCCTCTTCAGTGTTCTCCTCACTTCATCCTGGCTAATCTTTGCTACATCCTGGTCCACAACAGTCACCTCTTCTAGTCTTTGTTCTCTCTCATTTTCCACGTTCATCAACTCTTCAAAGTACTCTTTCCATCTTCCCATCACACTGCTGGCACCTGTCAATAGACTTCCATCCCTATCCTTAATCACCCTAACCTGCTGCACGTCCTTCCCATCTCTATCTCTCTGTCTTGCCAGCCTGTATAGATCAGTCTCTCCCTCCTTACTGTCCAACCTAGCATACAAGTCATCATAAGCTTCTTGTTTGGCCTTTGCTACCTCTACCTTCACCTTACGCTGCATCTCCCTGTACTCCTGTCTACTCTCCTCAGTCCTCTCAGTGTCCCACTTCTTCTTAGCTAACCTCTTTCTTTGTATACACTCCTGTACCTCCTCATTCCACCACCAAGTCTCCTTATCTACTTTCCTTCCAGATGACACACCAAATACTCTCCTACCTGTCTCCCTGATCACATTAGCTGTAGTTGTCCAGTCATCTGGAAGCACCTCCTGACCACCCAGAGCCTGTCTTAACTCCTTCCTAAAGGTCATGCAACACTCTTCCTTTTTTAGCTTCCACCATTTCGTCTTCTGCTCTGTCTTTGTCCTCTTCATCTTCCTCACCACCAGAGTCATCCTACACACCACCATCCTATGCTGTTTGGCTACACTCTCGTCTACCACTACTTTGCAGTCACTGATCTCCTTCAGGTTACATCGTCTACACAAGATGTAGTCTACCTGTGTGCTCCTACCACCACTCTTATAGGTCACCCTATGTTCCTGCCTCTTCTGGAAGAAAGTATTCACTACAGCCATTTCCATCCTTTTTGCAAAGTCAACTACCATCTGTCCTTCTGCATTCCTCTCCTGGATACCAAACCTGCCCATCACTTCCTCATCACCTCTGTTACCTGCACCAACATGTCCATTGAAGTCTGCACCGATGACAACTCTCTCACTTCTAGGTATGCTCTGCATCACTTCATTAAAGTCCAACCAGAATTTCTCCTTCTCCTCCAGCTCACATCCTACCTGTGGAGCATACCCCCTAACAACATTGAACATCACACCTTCTATTTCTAGCTTCAGACTCATCACTCTATCCGACACTCTTTTTACCTCCAGGACATTCCTGACAAACTCCTCCTTCAAGATAACCCCTACTCCATTTCTCTTTCTATCTACACCATGATAGAACAACTTGAACCCTGCTCCTAAACTTCTAGCCTTGCTACCTTTCCACCTGGTCTCCTGGACACACAGTATGTCTACCTTCCTCCTCTGCATCATGTCGACCAACTCTCTACCTTTTCCTGTCATAGTTCCAACATTCAACGTCCCTACTCTTAGTCCTATACTCTTGGCGCTCCTCTTCTCTTTCTTCGTGCGAACGCACTTTCCTCCTCTCCTTCTTCGACCAACAGTAATCCAATTTCCACCGGCGCCCTGTAGGTCAACAGCGCCGATGGCGGTCGTTGTTAACCCGGGCCTCGACCGATCCGGTATGGAAGTCATATGTTTGATTCGCATCTTTGATTTGGCAAAAGTTTTACGCCGGATGCCCTTCCTGACGCAACCCTCTGTATTTATCCGGGCTTGGGACCGGCACAATAAGACACTGGCTTGTGCCCTCTTGCGGCTACATTACGATCTTTAAGTAACTACAGTACATACAATTCTGTTCATGTAGTCAGCTAACAGAACTATCACTTCTCCAAAATTTCTTTTCCACTTGCTTTTTTGACAGGTGCCCTTTCCTTTAACGTTAGCTCCTTTAATAGTCTCACCATTAGTTACCTTTCTTTCTCCAGTTAGGTTGCTAACATTCATCTACGGCTTTGCAATGCCCGACCAGCGCAATCCATGATTTTCCAGCACAAAGTCGTTACGTCACCGCGTTGATTTTTGACTACGTTGGATGCGCTTGGTTTATAATACCAATACATATGTTTGGTGTATGAAGTCTGATGTTATTGTTTCCTCGTGGAATTTCCACCGGTTCCCGCTAGTTACTGATTTAAAGCAGCAGGTGTGAGCTAACTTATCTGAAAAATTTGAAAGAGCACTGCTTCAACATCACTTCTCCTTACTCTACACTGGGCTCAATCCTAGCATACAAAGAGCGTGGCTGCAGCACGTGCACGTTAGTTATTTACACTCCTTTAAACACTCCTTCTGGCTCTGACTGGTTGTTTAGATTCACATGTAGTGGATTACTGCAGAGGGTCTGGCTCTGGACTGTAATTTTACAATGATTGTCTGTCTCATGAACAGTGAGGACATGATAGTTTTAGATAATTCTGCAAGAAGTTATTTTTCTACGGATCATTCATGAAAAGTTCTTGGTATGGATACCACAACCCAGCAATGACATGACCATTTCAGTACTGCTGAGCTATGGCAAGTGTTGGAGGCTAAATTGTTAGTTTTCAAGAAAACACTGACTCCTGTGAATTTTCACCACAGAGAGCTGTTCTAAACCCATGAGTCACATAATTTAAGCACACTCAAGTAAAAAGAGCCAAATAAAAACATGGCACAGAGAGAGCAATGCATGCAGGCATAACACCTGACGCAGGCTAGAAGTTGAAGAGAATATCTTAGAATACAATCTGCTCTTCCTGTCTTTGGAATAATTTTATTTTAAGGGCATTATTTCTTCATTTGTTTTGAGAAGATTGCAGGATGTTGGTTTTCACATTGGACTGGTGTTTTCATTGTGGATGACATCCAAGGTCTTTTTTTTTTCATAGCTTATGCCATGCAACATCCCTAATAAGATTAAAAAAAAAAGACTCCAGGAATTTTACTACTGTGTATTACATGGTGAATGAATGATAAAACCAACATATACTATAACATATGAAGGGAAAATATATTTTGATCCATTTTACTAGTGACAATACCCACTGGGTACCAATTCCCAAATTGGTGGTTTATCCTTCTTGTGTAATCACATTATTACAATACTACAAATGAATAAATGTATCCATATACATTGTAAGTATACAGCCCTGCTTGTGTTTCTGAGAAAAGAATATTTATAAGTGACCTTTGATTTTCATCACAGTCACCATGATTTTTTTGTAAAGGGCAGCACATTTACAATCTTTGACTCTCAGATTTGAATTTAAAAAAAGTAATTCTGTTGTGAGCTTCTAAAACAGCTCGGTATGTTTCTGAAATACTGTATCTGTCTCTTCGTCTTATTGCCTTGCACTGGTATTTCACACTCTGCCAGTAGCACAGCATGGAAGCCTGCCACCAATGCCACTGTCAATCGTATGACAACGCATAATCTAATGCAGGGCAGGGCAAGATGAAAGAGGCACAGCAGAGAGGACAGGCTAATTATTCACACACAGCTAAAAGCTTAGGGAAAGAGAACACGTCAACAAACTGTTTGGTTGATTAATGTTTTTTGTCATCTGCGCAGTCACCTGTGCAGTTGGCAGTCTAAGGCCAAGACAATGAAGCCTGAGATTCCTGACTTTTATGCAAAGTGGAAGATACAGCGAGTTCTACAAGGTGGAGAATATAATTAGTCTTTTTTTGTCTGTCGTTATTCTTAAGGACTTACCGGGGACAGGACTTGGTTCTGAGCTGCAGCGGAACGTGTGTAGCAAGTTTTGATTAGAAAATAAAATCCCGACTATGATTATGTGAATTTGCTGATGAAAATGCATGATGAAAATGGATTTCCAAGGTTAATATTGTTCTAATGCTGTGTCAACCATTTCTCTCTATTTTCAAGGAAATGTTTTGTCCATTTTGCACAGACTATACTCTCTTCTTCATTATTTGGATCCTTTATACCTTAAGTACAATGGATATTTATTCATAGACCATATATGACATTTGTATTTTGAGAACATGTCCTTTAGTACCAAATAACCATGTCATTTTATACATCAGTTGTTATGAAAATAACAATATTCAATGGCATGTAGTCAATGGTTTGTGATTATTCTACTTTGTCACATAGCTGTATAATAACAAAGTTGAGACCTTACCACAGGTCTCAAAATGCAAACATCTCAAAAATGAACCATCCTTGATATTTTTATAATTATTAGCTCATAGCTATGCATGTATGTAAAAAAAAAGGGTTATTTTCAACTAAATTAATTGCATTTGCTGTTGTAAAAATAGAGATATGTCATGTAGTGGTATATACTGTATGTATATAATGTGGGAACTAAATGTAAAATTTATACAGTAAAGCCAATTTTTTAATGAATAAATTAATAGAAGCAGCTTCCTTCTGTGGTTATACTGTATATTTTTATTATTTATTATGACCAGCAATGAACTGAACATTGCATAGTTTTTTTAACTTAACAGCACCAGTGCGAAGCTGATGTATGAAATTTTGCAGATTTTCTTTATCTTGAATTAAAGTAATAGAATACAATATAATTTCAATGATTAATTCAAGAACTTGATGCATTTGGACTGATTGGAAAAAAAAAAGTAATGTCATGTTCTTTAGCAGTAAGAATCTTTAATAGTAAATAACTGTTTTGAGACATTATAAACAATTTTGCACATTAATCAATATAAACAATATAATTACATCTTGCTGCTGTGACTGAAATTCATTTACCCAGCACATTTTTTTTTATTTTTGTCTACCCTTAATGGCTTGTTTAATATTAGTGAGGACTATTCTGTTGTTCATGTTCCAGCAGAACAGAGGGGAAACCTCTTGTTGTCACACATTAACCCAGGATGACGCCAGTATTAATCAATTACGTCAAACATTTTAAAAAGTCCACTGTAGTGGCTAAATGGTTATTAATTGATTTTATTGATTTGAGGAGTGGTAATATTGACCGTGACTATTAAATCGGCAATGCTGTATGCTTATGCATTTAAGATTCATTAAAATTTAAATTTAAGATGGTTAGATTGACTGACTTAATGGAAGTACAATAGTGCTTTATCTATAGCTGGCATACATTATATAATGTCCTGTACAGCCCACAGATTTACATACTTTATCAATAACCATGGTTCCATTTCTCAAGTGAGTCCATTATGAAATTCAAATTCATTTTCATCTAAACTGTACGTGTACAGCCACAAATGACATACATACAATTCATCGGAAACACAGCGAGGTCCTTGCAAACTCTCTTTGGTTAGGTAAATATAAAGTAGTTGGTCTTGAGTCTGACAAGTGAAGCTGATCCACTCAATTTGTGACTTCCAGTGTGTAAACATGGACCGTTTTCTTGAACGGTTGATAAAAACGCTTGTAGGATATGATAAGATTCGGGCAGATTTGTTTAGCTACTGAGAGAAAAATAAATGTTTTTGCTCTTTTCTGGCAGTCATGTGTGCCTTTGCACACATTAATACAAAACAGTTGATTTGTGCTTTTAATGCTGAGGGGGTCACTGTGATGATCAATGCAGTGTGTGGCACAGTGTTAAGTGTTGCAAGCTGTGTTTGACCAAGGACTTAAAGTTAATCATGACAGCAATGACCCTCCAAGAGCTACATTTTCAGGCAGCACCACATCAATCATAGTGTCCTGTCTACGACGTGAGGATTATTACCGATTCTGTGTGCACATGTCCCTTGCCAAAAATACACTACATGACTAATTGACCTTACGTTTCGAGACTGATCTTCTTTGACTTTAGAGCCATTGACTTGGATTAGAAGATGGAGGGGACTGCAACTGAAAATATGACCCACATAGTAGCAATCAAGGTCATGGCTAGAAATATAACTCATTGACTCAGCTGTTAATTTTGGCAAGGAGGGCTGTTTGATGGACTTGTCTTCCCAAAGTCAGGACTTTCAGTGTCAGGTCCGCTGTTGGGGAGAATTGTGTCAGCACAAAACCAATAGAACAAACCATGGAAATAACGACGAATGTCATGTCTTTTGCTGTATGAATTTGTTTCTGTCCCTATAAAAAAAAAAAAAAAGTAGACCAAGGATCAAGAGATGATGTTGAGAATGACAAGGAAGTGGAGGCAGGTAGAGAGTAAGATTGAAAGATAGCAGAAGACAAGTCAGCAAACAGATGGAAAGAGAGAAAGCTTACAGACACCAGTTATTTTTCTGAGCTGGAGCTGCTTGCAAAAGGTTGGTGGGTTGTCGTCTTCAGGGGGAATGCCATACTGGGCCAGAAGTTCATCCCATAACTCTATAGCTGCTTGTCAGTTGCAAATATATGACACTAAAACCTGGGTCTGGCCATTTAACACCTGTCAATCCAATAACTGCACTATAAGCTGAGTGAAGCATCTGTTAGCCAAAGCATATTTGCAGTATTTCATAAAAGAGCACACTGGATTTGTCTTTATCACTTTGTCTGCCTGGGCGGCACGGTGGCGCAGTGGGTAGCGCTGTGGCCTCACAACATGGCGGACCCGGGGTCGAGTCCCGCTGTTTGCATGCTCTCCCCGTGTCTACGTGGGTTCTCTCCGGGTTCTCCGGCTTCCTCCCACCTCCAAAAGCATGCGCTTTAGGTTGATTTGCCGGTCCCAAATTGACCGTAGGAGTGAATGTGTGTGTGAGTGGTTGTTTGTCTCTGTGTGGCTCCGCGGTACACTGGCGTCGTGCCTGGAGTGTCCCCCGCCTCACGCCCTGAGACTGCCGGGATAGGCACCGGCTCCTCTGCGGGTTAAGCAGGTTAAGAAAATGACTGACTCACTTTGTCTGCCTGTGTTTTTAAAATATATTTATAAAAATGCCTTCTTTTTTTTTTTTTTTACTGAGGTTGGAATTCAACTGGACTCAGACCAATTTTTCACTATTGCTTTGCTATTCTATGACCAAACTGGAGCAATCTTCAATTGCTAGTGACTCACAAACTTTTCTGATTTTACATCTTCTGGAAAGTAATCCGATTTCAATGTATCCTTATATCTTCACTGTAAAGAGGGGGGGGGGATAGCAAAAAGTAATTTAATCATATTTCAGCTGTAAGAGATTTCCTGTTTTAGGTCCATTCATATACAGTAGCATATTCAAGTGCATCTTCTTACACCTGGTTTTCTGTCTGAATGCAATGCAAGCACAAATGTGTGGTCCTGTTACTTCCACATGTGGAATGTGTATGGCAATAGGACTACCTCAGAAATCGAGAAAAAAAAACAAACATAATCATAACTATCTTCCAGTAGGGCGGACAACTCAAAGCTCCCTATCATCACATTAGAAGATAAGATTAAACATCACCTAACTGAGATGGTAAATCATTAGCTTGTCATGTGAATTACTTACAAAGGGGTACATACGTAGAATGAACACTGAACATAGTAATCATGTGTTAAACACCATGGTACCTTTGGTGGTAATTACACCTGCATGCCTTTTTAAACGCCAGTTTCAAAATGACCATTTTACTCAAAATGTTGCGTCATTTTAATGAGAATGCCATTTTCAGGGACTGAAACAGCAAACTTCGGAAAATGTGATGCAGAGTAGAAAATCAAAATACCACAATACTGGTGTAATAAAAATAATCAAAACAAAGCTCTCCGGCTGAAAACAAGACACAGCCCCACTTTGCTCTTGCCTATTACAGGTTCTGCCAGCCTTTTTCTAGTTCACAGACAACAAACAGCCCACCCAGCCAGAAAAACAACAACCAAAAAATGCAATATCAGACTGTTTTTGTTGCTGTAGACTTTGGGAGTTTGTTAACATTCTCCAAAGTAGATTTGCAGAACCACCAGGAAGATCTGATTCTGTAAAGTTGTTTTTGGATGATTTTACTGCATTTGTAAAGACACCACAGTCTTCACTTGTGTTTTCAGATGTGTATTAGAGGTATTACTGTTGTGGTGGGCGGCACAGTGGCGCAGTGGGTAGTGATGTCACCCCAAAACAATGCGGTACCTGGTTTGTGTCCCGCACTGTGCAGAGTTTACACGTTCTCCCCCCCGGTCTGTGTGGGTTCTCTCCAGGTTCTCTGGCTTCCTCCCACCTCCGAAAACAGGCGCTTCAGGTTAATTGGCCGCTATGAAATTGTCAAGCATGGATGGAATGGATGGATGGATGAATGGTATTGTTGTGGAAATTATGTCATGTAAATACAGATTTCAAAAAATGAGAAGAAAAAACATTTTTCAGCAAAAAAACAATGTCCTATAAACTAACCTTTAAATTACAGAGTGGAACAGTATTGTTCAACCCTTGTTTTGATCAGTATGAATAAACAAATGTGTTTAACAGAAGAGATTTCGTTGCAGTGTTTTGCACGACTTCGTTTTATGATTATTGATTTCCTCTGTGCATCCTAAATGTTTTAGGCTAACCAACAATGCAAAACACTGATTTATTTTGCCTCTTATTGTTTTGCAATTCTACTATTCAGTGTTGCTGGTTTAGTTAAGATTAGGTTGGGGTTATAGTCTTGATTTCCATAACTTTGAATAGGTTTGTTGTTTTATTTGTATTTGTGCATTATACTGCTGAATTTCTTAAACCCTTCAAGTTTTTTCTATCTGTAAGAAAAAAATACAGCAATTATCTTCTGTACTCATTTCTAGTTTGTGATAATTCTGCCCGTGGCCTTTAATCATAAATAGATTATTCAAGTGCCGGTTTAATTTTGCACTTTTGTGGTTTCAAGACCTTGTTACTTTTAATTGTTTACTTTTTTATTTAATAAAGCAGTAGTACACACCTTGAATGTGTACTACTATTAATTTATGTAAAGCATAGCACACAGATAACTTTATAATATGAAACACTGAATATTTAAATCCAAAATAAAACCTAATTTACCAGTGTAACCTCACTTTCTAATTGGGAACACAGGATCACACAGTGCTTGTGTGACCCTTGTAAGCCAACTGTCATTTTTTAAACAAATCTCATAATTTCCATATAGCACATACTATTCCTGACGATTAATGTAGATGAAAAAAGTGTTGGATTGAATCTTGTTGCATGGCGCCAACCCAGATTTAACATTCTGTCAAGTCACTGCAATCACGTCTCCAAAGACAAATAAAACAAGAGATTAAAGTTTCAAAACTTTGTCTGTGTTTTGTACTCAAGTGTGAGACGCCGTGACCTTTGCACATGGCTGTGAATGTAAATCTCACACAGTGCTTTCCAATTCCACTAATTAATGCCTGCAGCAAAAAGGAATTAAAAGAAAAAACAAAACAAAAACTTTGACATGTTCATGTGAAGGCTTAGTGGCACTTTGGGAGTAGTGCTATTGGAATTTGCAGAGCTCTCTCCTCTGCTTGACCGGATGCAACCCACTTTGACACCTAGAGGAGGGCTAATTGCGCTGACACAACATTGTTCCAAAGCCAAATTTTGCACGGGAGGTAACAAGGACTTAATGCTTTGAAATTCATTCTCACACTCCCTGTGTGATTGATATATTTGACTGTGGCCTCCTACTACCACAGGTTGACAAGCTATTTGCTTGCCTCCATGATGCACTGGGGACGTTGGCCTGGAAAGTCTAAAATCCATAGGAAACGTAGAAAATGTAGTGCTGGATTTGAATTTGTCCTAAACTGTCGGTGGTCAGGAAATTTGATCCACAGTGCAAAACGCTGTCTCATGCCATTGTCAACTGCTTCCTGCCTTCCTCACTACTATACATACAGTATGTATGAGAGCTGGCTTGGAAAGTGAGGATGCATGGAAAACCACTCCTGAGCCAGACCTGCTTCCTCTTTTTAATACAGGTTGTCACAAGAGGTCTTAATGCAGAGTAATTGTTTCTCACATTTGAGGAACTTCGACTCTTGTTAAACTAGAAGATGTTACTATAATAGCTGTTGTAAGAGTTATTGGTATAATGTATGTGTTAGTGATTTATTCTCAAAGGGGTTGACTTTATGAACTCACTCTTTTATGTCACTTGTGGGAGAAAGTTCCCATCTGAGTGCCAATTTTTTTTTTTTTTTTTTTTTTTTGTATTTATTTTAAAATACGTTTCTAACAGCTGGTTTGCTTAAAATTGAAAGCACAAATTTTAAATGTAAGGTAAAGCGTGGACATGATATACCTGTCAAACAAACACACCAACACACCTGCAGGGCTGTGGCTAAATGACTGACAACAGAGTTGTTATTATTCATGATAATTTGAGTTAATGTTATATGCTGAATAAAGGCACTAAACAAATCACAAATATAGTCATACGTAAAAATAAATCTGACTGACCAGGAAATTACTGGAGCTGTTACACAGTAGTAAACATGATTGCAGGAAAAAACATACAAGGCATTCTCTTACTGACCCAATAAGCCTTTAAAATTTAAAACACATAGGAAGGCAGATGTTAAGGATGCATTTTAATAATACAGATAACTTAAAAAGAATGCAGAACTTGCTACATAAAATATCTTTAACAGTCTACTCAAAACCAGGTACATTGAAATGTTATGTTTCAGCATTAAATATGAATACATAATTCAAAATTCTCCTCTGCTATTTTGATGTTTTTCACATCTATTTTTTTTTTAAATTAATGACCAATTGTTGTCATTGATATGATCTGCTGGCTTCTGTGTCAGAGTGCTAGTATTATTAAATATTAAGATATTTGTATGTCTATAATAATAATTATAATATACTAAATAATACTAATAGCATACTAAATAATAATAATAATATTTAGTTTATTGACTGATTGAGTGAGTGAGTGATTGGTTGCTTGGTTGGTAGGTTGCTTGGTTGGTAGATCGATTGATCGACCCTCACAAACTGTCACGTGAGGCGGGGTATGGACCCAAATGCAGGACACCAAAGGCTAAACTGTCATCCATGATTTAATCAGAAACTCAAAATTTAACCAGACAGACAAGAATTAGCAAAAACAAGACAGATTACCAGGAACCAAACATGAGCAATGAACCAGCTCTGAGCTCTCATTGAGCCAGGTTTAAAAAGCCTTAGAGTCATTAGCTCAAAACAAGTTCAGGTGAGATGATCGCCACGGTATGTGGATGAGCTTCAGGTGTGGAGCTGTGGATCCACCCACCAGCTTGGCCTCTCCCTGCCACACACCAGCACTGACACGCCGAACCGTGACACGAACTATGGTGGTTCAAGTGCCAGACACAAAAAACAAAACACACAAACATTGACCTTTGACAAGATTAAGAAGCAGTTCAGGTCTCTGCGACTTTGTTTTCCCTGCGTAAGAGTGCTGTGGCTATTTACTAAATAATAATAACATGATTCAATACACATAAATGATGGTATAGCTAGTGCTTAATAATATTTTTATGTTTCAGTAAAAACAAAATATTGTATGCCTGATATGATGGTATTCTGTAAATTAAGGTTCAACATAACGACGTTATGTGTGTGATATAAATATAAATGCACAGCTATCAATCAAATCTTACTACCGTTAAAATTTCATTGAATCACTGGAGTACGGAGAAAATTAGTTGACAGAGATAAAACTCATCACTATTGTGTGTTTTCACTAATGGGGCCTGAATAACTAAGGCTGATTCACCTTGATCTATCATGTTGTTTTTCACCATGGCTGAAATTAAATGTGCCTTTATAAAACA
Source organism: Antennarius maculatus (assembly GCA_013358685.1). Lineage (NCBI taxonomy): Eukaryota > Metazoa > Chordata > Actinopteri > Lophiiformes > Antennariidae > Antennarius > Antennarius maculatus. The sequence goes on from CM023606.1 coordinate 3,173,540, forward strand.
TGAAGAAAAAGTTGAAAACAATGTTTGTCAAGAAAACATGCACACTTCTATTGTGACATTAATGAATGAAGATGAGCAATGGTGATAATTTGCTAGAATTAATAGTACCATAATAACCAGTAGTTCAATACGTAAATGCTTCACATTAAACTTCAACATTTAATAAGTTGTGTTAATGTATCTGCAAGTGGGCACAAACCAGTGTCTTATTGTGCCGGTCCCAAGCCCGGATAAATACAGAAGGTTGTGTCAGGAAGGGCATCTGGCGTAAAAATTTTCTTGACTGAGGAAAAGACAGGAGGCAGAGCTGGAGGTAGCAGAGATGAAGATGCTGAGGTTCTCTTTGGGAGTGACCAGGAAGGATAGGATCAGGAATGAGTACATCAGAGGGACAGCACATGTTAGAGGTTTTGGAGATAAAGTCAGAGAGGCCAGACTGAGATGGTTTGGACATGTCCAGAGGAGAGATAGTGGATATATTGGTAGAAGGATGCTGAGTTTTGAACTGCCAGGCAGGAGGCCTAGAGGAACACCAAAGAGGAGGTTTATGGATGTAATGAAAGAGGACATGAAGGTAGTTGGTGTGAGAGAAGAGGATGCAGAAGACAGGGTTAGATGGAGGCAACTGATTCTCTGTGGTGACCCCTGAAGGGAAAAGCTGAAATGAGAAGAAAAAGATCTTAAATCAACACATTGTGGGTCACTGAGTGATGTCAAGTGAAAAGAAGCATCAAGAAAAATGGAGTTTTGGCCCCACTTGCAGCATAATTCATCCCACAACCCACCACACCACTGTTTGACCTCTTTCCACCATACAACATATCTGTCAAAAAGGGCTTTTTGCCTCAGAACCTCTGGAGAAAATGTTGCACGTCATGTGAGGGACTCTGCAATCACAATGTTGAGTACAATGAAGAAAGAAACAATCTGACATAACAGTTCAATTTTGCAGCATAATTTGTCCTATAAATATGCATCACAGCAATCCTTGGCAGCTCTTAGCAGCAAGACTCCATTAAGAAGCAGGGGAGAATTTGTCTAGGCACAAACCAACTGCAAAGTTTTGTGACAGCCTGTGGCTGTATTTTCCATCTATTTTATACTTTATTGGATTTCCTTCCAGTATCTGCTATTGCTGTATTTAGTGCTGATGATTTCCAATGTGGGAGCAAATATAGGCAATCAGATTTTCTTAATTCACTGTACACACTCTGCTCCTCTCACTTAATTGATAGATGCACACTCTCTATTTTTTCGCCGTCTCCCACTCCAAACAATCCATTTATCCCTTTATTGCTGCATTCATTACTCAGGGCAGCACAGTGACTTTTTGAGATCAGGTTGTCTTGTCGCTAATGAATTGGGTGGACTGCCGTGATTGCAGGAGAATTTGCCTTTGCAACCTGATTGGGCGGCAGTGGCTCAGCGGTGGAGCGGGTGGTAGAGCGATTCGTCCAATGTCCCTAAGCTCCGCGGTTCGATTCCTGTGAGCTGACAATGGGAGGTGTCAGCTCACCTCTGGAGCACTGCTGAGGTCCTCTTGAGCAAGGCGCTGTCTCCCTTTACACGTTGCTCATTTGGGGGCGCTCCACAAAGGGGCTGCCCACCACTCTACCTCCCCCTGCATGGCTACCCCTTGTGTGTGTGTGTGTGTGTGTGTGTGTGTGTGTGTGTGTGTGTGTGTGTGTGTGTGTGTGTGTGTGTGTGTGTGTGTGACAGGGGCCTGTACAAACTAACATGTATGCATGGGTTTGAAGTATTACTAACTAGAGTGTACTCTGAATTTCCCTTCGGGGATCAGATCAGTATATAAAATTGAATTAAGAAAAATTAAAATTAAAAATTATCTGAGGACACTAAATGACATGTTCAGAGTGCCAACACAGAGAGCGGAATTTTCTTTATTCCTTATTACAAAACAGATATAGGAATCTTTCTTCTCTCTACTTTTTTCATATTAATGTTTCTTTTAATGACTAAATTATACTAGTTGGATTCATGGCAACTCTTGTCTGGAAATACATGTTTGCCTCCATTTTTATCCATTGAGCTGAATGTGCCTCCTTAATGCTCTGCAATCTGAGTATTATTACAAGTAGCTCTGATGTAACATTTCTATGCAGGATCCCAGGAGTCCAGAATCAGAGCTTTACTTGTGAAGTGTGACCCTGCAAGCAGCTTTGATACGTGTAAATAATTGACAACCAAAACTCACAATGAGGTATCTTGTCATCACAATTTTGTATCAGCCATCCTAAAGACCTAAAGGAAGCCGAGTGCTCAAGATGTATATGTAAATCTGTATTATTATTATTATTATTATTATTATTATTAATGATGATAATAATAATAATAACATTTAGCATATGATATGTATTTCATTGTCTTGCGTAAAGTACTTTGTGATACTTTTTCATCTTATGAAAGTTGCTATATGAATAAGGGTATTGATTGATTGATTAAATGACGGATGGATGGATGGATGGATGGATGGATGGATGGATGGATGGATGGATGGATGAACGGACAGACGGACTGACTGACTGCCTGACTGACAAACCCACACATGCTCCGGTGATTCAAGTATCAGACAAAAAAAAAAAAGAAAGCAAAAAGATAAAAAATAAAACACAAAAATGTTATGAGTATAAGAAGCAGTCCAGGACTTGTCTACCCAGTACTCTCTGAGTAGGAGGGCTGAGGCCATTAACTTATTTTCTATTGGTTGGATGTAGACCAGCGTCATATGCTGCAAATAGAACACTAATCAGTCTAGTCCTAAGGCACAAGAGAGACACTCTCGTATTCTTCCTCCTCCGTTTCTACTGCATTAAAGCTTTCATGTACTCAGGACACTGTACTATGGGAGTAACCCTAGCCATAAGTTTAACTGTAGCCTCGAGATATATTGACTATTTCTCACACATTTATGAGCAGCATTTGAAACACCCAAGGCATTTTAGTGGCACATTAAAGTCACTTAATGGGATGCCGATTTTTTCAACTACTTGACTATCCAAATAAAGTGTCACTCATTAAATGAATATTCCATATGCATTTTGATGGGATCCTTCCGCAAACATTACCTATTATTTATTGTCTTGCATCCTAAACTCAATTTTTTTACACTAGGAAGAATATGTTTTTGTGCCCAATAATTCATTTGTTTGACTTTTTATATTATTGAATACGTACAGTATATTCGCATTTATAATTGAACACTTTGAGTTATAGAGAGAAAATATACAATCCACACATCTCTCAATCAGTCTTATTTCAGAGGACTGCCTGTTTTATCCGAATATTTGCAAATGTAAATGGTGCTGACTTTTGCAAAAACAGATGTCACTTGTGATTTTTATGCTCCGGTACATTTAAGCAAGCATAACATGTTCCACTAAGTGATTTTTAATAACATACAGCATCATATGGATCATTCATGCTCCGTTGAGTGCTTGAGTATGAGGCTCTCTTAGCTGGTTGTGGAGGAACAGCACCAACAGTTCTAACACAGTTCTAACACTACTCTACTCCAAAGATCACTGAAAGATTACACCGAAAGCCAGAGTAACATTTGTTCCTGAAAAAACACACCAACCCCCTTTTATTTCTCTGGAAAATAGAGCAGATGCCAAATAAAACCACCAAGGAGAGCCGTTCTGAAATGAGAAATAGCTGTAATGGGGACACACTAAGTGAATATTTTGAGCAATATACATATTTTAGCGTGCTATTTAATGTCAATCCAGGTTAAAGTGGATGTCATCTGTTCCTGTCCTGATTTACCTCTCCGTTTGAAAACATGTGCTTGTCGAAGGAGTGGTGCCAAGTAAGCGCTGATTATAAGATGTGTTGTTCTCCTGAGAGATGGGGCACGGGGTTATTAAAGGCCGTGGTCTCTGCCTTTTTTTTTTTTTCTTTCTTTTTATCATGCTCCCTTAGTCCTTCATCTTGCCTGACTCAATAGAGTCACACAACTCCGGGGTTGAAAATCAAGGAGCCAGGGACATGGTAGCTGTGTGTCAGCATTAAATTGGCTCCAGCCTTGGAGAAAGAAAGAAAGGTTTGGAAGGATAGAATAAATGCAGAAAGGAGTATGTAAAGACAGAGCGAGGGAGATTCAGGGTTCTTCGTCATCTCCAGTTACAACAGCACACAGAAGGAGGGAAAGTACACGTCCACTTACGATCTACAAACTTAGCCAGCAGACTGCCAGCTAGCGGTCACCTCGCACATGTCTGGCCAAGCTCGTCTATTAACCCAGAAGAGGTGGCCACTTCCCAGCCAAATCAACTGTGTTCTTAAATGTGCTTATAGGATACGAAAGGTGGTCTGCCATGATTACATTTACATTTTGATTATTACCAGAGTCTCAAAGAGACTTGCCCAACAGAATCAGAGCTCAAGAGACAACCAAACCACCCCAACACGCACATGCACACATACACACACACACACACACACACACACACACACACACATTTCAATATAGCTGACTCCTGTCGATGTTGCAGAACACATCCGAATCTACATAATACAACAAAACTAATTTCCCTGTCTCCTGCAGTTCTTGAGTCCCGAGAAGATGAAAATATTCATTGCTGTTGTCCTGAAGACAGCATAATCATTCAGGATATATGCTTCTTGCTTGTATCAAATTAATTGTGCATGGACTGGGGAGGGTCGGGAAATGTATAATAGCAAGGGATTTCATCATATCGTCACACAATTACATAAAGTAAAAAAAACAACAAAAACTGGTATCTTCTTTTTTTCATCACAGCAAAGTCCACAGAAAATAGAATGAATAACACGGTGTCACATGACAAATTGGTGGGCTTGTCATCTTGGTGTGGATATAGGATTGGTATGCACAGTATTTAGGCTGAAGATGTTATGCGATGTGATGAGATTGCTGATTTAAAAGTATGTTCAAAGCTGTGAAGTTTGGTACAGGGATGTCTTCTGCATAAGCACATAAAAACCAAAATTCAAAAGGTAAAATCTTACTTGGACATGATATTTGTGAAGATACTCAGATGTTTCAAAAAAAAAAAAAAAAAAAAAAAAAAGAAAAGAAAAGGGAGCCTCGTGAATATTTAATCTCGAATTCCACCAAATATTGACAAATTGGATTGAGTAATTAGGGGTTTTCTTACCATTATAACATATCATCATAATATATTCCCTTTTTTATTATTATGTAACATAAAAACAAAAGAGCATCATATAGCACTTCCAAACTGAATTCAATCTTCAGCTAAAGTGCTGACATTTTTATTATCACTGTCTTTGTATGAACTGATGTGTTTTTAGATACCATCATTAATTGTCACTCAGAGAGAACTAACACCATGTCTTGATTTAAATACTTTGGGTCAATGTGATGTGATCACTTCAATTCACCACTATTGTTTGACATTACGATAAACATTTTTCATCACACAGCTCATAAGTTTTAATAGATGAGGACAAAAACTCTTTGCACTGGCAAAATAACAGCAGTAAACCTTAATAAAATGAAACAGAATTCTGCTGTTCAGAGCTGTTCTGTGTAATTTTACATTGTTTTAGACCTACCTTTGACTAGCTGAGGGTACACTGGGTTTCCCAAAGGTATTTAATAACAAAGGGTATGCGATCCAGGAGAAATTCTGTTAACTTCAATTTTATGATGTGGTGACACCATGATTAAGATTAGGTTTCTCCCTTAGAAGAATTTCGTTAAGGTTAGAAAAGTTTACAGAGAATACTTTCCTAATATTCTGAAAATTTAATTTTTTCCCCAATTAATACATGGACACAAGACAACAGAACAATGGTAAAACAAATCTTGTAGACGTGCCTTGGAAAAGTTAAGTTAAAGTCAAAGGATTAGTTGACCCTGGTGTTCATCTAATTTGACCTTATCTCGCTGTCAATTGACTAGCCACCTTAACAACTCCATCTGGTGTCCTTTTTACTCCAAGCAAACACGAGTCAAAAGACTCTTATGTTGGTTTAGGTTGGCAAAGCAGAACAATATCAAGTTTCTGCTATAATATACTGGAAAAGTGAAGTAATTAGGTTGATGTGCTGTGAACTCATCCCTACATTGTATTATGTAGGGTTACTTTTGAACATGGATCAATACATCTTATAATGTTACATGTGAAGGTCAAAATAATATCCAAACCAATTCCACTACATATCTCCATAAACAGAAGAATGGCTGAGTCAGTAGAAACAGAAGAAAATGCCACAAATGGATGACCAAGAACGGAGGGGTTGAATCTATTTGGTTTTTCAGACATAGAAGGAGAACAGAACTGACAATAGCTTGAGGGGCCAGTGCTCCATGGAGTGAATAACAGAGCAGAGGAGAGGAAAAATAAATAAAGAATGTGTCACCTAGTGGGAGGAGGCACCAAGGCAAGATCTGTCAGAACTCTACTGCTGTCTGCAGATTAGATCTTGGGCTATTTAAAGAGGGAGAACATGCCAAAGCACCCAATGCCAGTGTCCACACTGCACCCCTCACCATTATTGGCAGCCATCACCATGTGACTAATACAAAAAAAAAAAAAAAAAAAGATAGAAAACAGAAACAGCTAAAAATGATGGTCACAAAAGTGGGTAAGGTGGAAATTTTCATCTGTCGTGACTGACCTTATCATGCTAGACATTCTCTGCAACAGTGTAAATTCGCTGTGTAAAAGCCAAGGTCACACAAGAGAGAATTTACCTGATGCTGTCAGAGATACACTTAGAACCATGGTACACACTTCTATGGGTTATCGTTGTCCCATAAATACAACTTTATCACCTTAGGTTAGACGTGTGAGCCACCATCAGAATAATCACTGTTTTCCATCAGGGTCAGAGTGTCTGGAGGCATCTTGGCAGTCCGTCTGATGTGATGTGCTGAGTATGTATGTGTTACTTGCGTGTGGCAGTGTGTTGCTATATGAGCACGTAAAAAGAGTTTATGATTGATGCACGTGTTCACATGGGTGTATGATTATCTGTTCGACGATATGACATCGACTGTGTGTACGGGAGTGTGGGTGTACACTGTACACCGCATTGTGGCTGTGTGTTCTCGTATCGGTACTCATTTGTGTGCATTCTCTATCTACCTACAGATGATTGATTCAATAGAATGTAGATGGCGAGGCTTTGCTCTGTGTTTGGTCGTGTTTCTTTAATTGTCTGTGAGGCTTCTCTTCTCAAACAAAGCAACACGAGTTGTTGCCTCCAAACATGAGCCAAGAATGATGAAGCTATGTTCTCTACCACACCACAGGGCTTCGCTCACCCCGTGAAACCTTCTCCCTTCCCTGTTCCCTCTCGTTCTTGCACTCCTGCCTTGTTCTCTTCCTCCGGGCCGCAGCAAACTGACTCTGCTACAAAATGAGTCATTCTAAGACAGTTATCTCTCCACATAGCCCTCAGATTTCACCATGCTTTTTGTTGCTATCATTCAAAGCCCTGCTGTCAGGTAAAGAAAGGGAAACCCTGAAAGCTGTCGATGTATTGGCCAGCAAGTACTTGTAAATTGGAACTGCACTGATGCACGGGCACAGCATGCACAGATTATTGTACAACTTTTCATTGTTTTCAGGATCCTTACGGAATGCTGCGTAAACACTGAAACAGAGGTTTTTGCCTTGGCAAAAGCCACTTTTTCACAGTCTTTTTAACCAATTCCAACTTCACAAAAAATGAATATGTATGACACTGAAAAATACATCTCCATTCTTCACTTTTTCTATTTTGTGTCGACATTATAGTAAAATGAGCCCACTGTTTATGGAGCAGCAATTTAAAGAGTGAAATCAAGAGATGGACTGAGAGCAAAGAAAAACAGAAAATTGTCTCTCCTGTCCTTCACCGTACATAACTTATTTGTCAGTGGTAATTGGCCCTTTTAATGTTCCTGGGGAATTTAGTACGGAACCCCACAGTATGACATTTTTCTTTTGCCTTGCTTTTATTTGTTAAACAACACAGCAGACCAGATTGTAGCAGATACATAAAACTGTTGAATGACACATTACAATAGACTATATTCATGGTTGTACAGTTTAGAACACATTTACATTTATATTAGTCTAATAATCAACATTCATCGATTCTGCAGTTGCACTTACTGTCTATTCTCCACACTGAGTAAAAATCTGACAACAGACTTAAATACAAAGGAACCAAATTAATCTTTTTTTTCTTTTTTTTTTTTCACAAAAGGCCATGCTGAGAAAGGAGAATGTTATCCCACAGGATTACAAAAAGTAGTACCTCAGAAAAATACTAAGTTACGTCAAATTATTTTCCTCACAATGGTGAGATTTGTTTGCAAGTTTCTTTTGCCAGGAGATTTGTGTGCGTGAGGTAACACTTCTTCACACACCGCCTTCCTCCCTGCCGACTCTGCAACCTATAATTATCAAGAAATACACACACACACACACACACACACACACAAGAATGCAAATCAAGAGAATTATTGAGAGGAAAACGTGTAATTGCTCGGAGGGAAACTTATAGGTATTCTTATTTTTTCAGGCATGTAATCAATACATTTTTGAGCATATGAGTAATATTTCAATATGTAATTAAAGGAGCTGATCTATACGTATTGACTTATCATTCTTACAATGATATGGCTGATTAAATCCAACCAAATAAGAAAGACAGTGGGATTATTGCAGTGAATAGGAAGCCGTAACAGCACATCTGGATTTTATGACTAACTTCATTATTCCACTTTTTTGTGACATAATAATTTAATGTTAAAGCTAAATCTCATTGTCATAGGAATAGTCTTGAATTGAGCACGATAAAAGGGATTGATGCTAATGTAATACAATTTTGTTTATATCGAGAATAGCCATTAATGAGACAGTATTTTGCAGCCCTTGTTTGTTTCTCTTTAATTATAAGTGAAATTAAAGCATTGCAATCACGGTAATAAATTGCTGTAAAATTTTGTATTGTGTTAAAAAAAATACAGTGGACCTAATCAAAATGCAGCAAAAGCCTTACTAGCTTGCAAAATTCTTTGTCAGGGTTTTCAATATTATTCCCTAATGCTTGTTCAATAACATATTACCAACGACCAGAATTCTGTCTACTCCCCTCAGAGATGAGACACTAATTGCTTTATTGATAACTCTGATAGCCCACCGGTGGTGCATGGCTGAGATCTCACTTCATAACAGATTCTGCTTGTATCAACCTAGACTACACAAGGATTATCACCCTTCAATACCCTCACCATCTGTCCCCACAAGTTGCCAGAGTAACCTTTTGCCTCATATTTAGGTCCTTCATTCTGTTTCACTGCAGCTAGGGACACAACTTACTTCAAGAACATCCAAGCTATGAATAGGCAAAGATTTCAGATAATGACAAAGGATGTCATTTCCAGCCCTGCAATCTCCTCAAGGCAAGAAGCCGGTAGACTGCTCTCGTCTATTGTTACAATGAGCACCATCTTAGTGATGTAACGTACACATTACAGGGAGATGTGTTGACATTTGTCACCATGGCAACAATGGCAATTTATTGCCTGAATAACATTCATATATCTTTTCTGGTGCTGTTTGACAATTTGCGTGTAGTTGGGGTGGGCAGGAGTGCCTATAAATAGAGAAACAGGTGATGGTAAGGGAATGAAAATGGCAGGTATGTGTGGTAGCCAGATGGTTCCTTGTGGGAAATGTCTCCCAGTGATTTTGTTTGCAAATAAGTCCCCTGTAAAGTCGTCGGCCTCCGTTCTCCAGCGTGCCTGCTGTTACAGACAGAACTTTAGTAACTGCCATATCTGATAAAGGTGCCGTAAACTCACAGATGCCCCGCCGCTTGCTGGAGAGAGAGTGAAAGTGACGCAGTGTGACAAGTTTTGACACTCTCCGAGGCAACAGCCCTACAGATTGTCACAGATAGAAATGGCAGAATCTTGGAAGAAAGGACAACTTGTTTAGAGGAAAAAGGAGTAAAAACCAAGACATGACAATTTTTGTGGCCTACTTCAGCAAGGAGGAGCCTATTCCATTGGTCAAGTTGTTGTCTGGTCCCATGAAAGTGCAGATGTCACAACCATTTGAGAACTTCACAATGTTTAGCAGTGTTTATTAATAATGTATTGAAGGTGATCAATTGAGATTGCTTGATTTCATATGAAGGATAACCTAAAATTTCCTGTTACCAAATTAACCATTCCAAAAAAAAAAAAAAAAAAAAGATAAATAAATAGATAATAGTAGAAGATAAATAGTACAATTCATGTCTGTTGGCTGCTCTAATGCTCTCCGCTGCGATATGATGACTGACATTGAAATCAGCTAAACTTGTTTTGAACCACAGGCTTTCACAGCCTCCTAATACTGCCGTCCACTGAGTGTTCAGCTGAGACAACTGTCGGCAGCCCAGCAGGAGAGATGCTCCGCTGCAGAGGAATTTTGTAACAGGGCAATTGATAGGAAGGGCACTGCAATGGTCTCAGCATGGAAATGCTATGCTTTCACATTGCAAATGGATAAAAAGGCATCAATCAAAATGTTGATCCACCCCTATACTTCTCTCGGCCTGTAAATACCTTTAATGTGGGCTGGATGTTGTGCAATATCATATCTGCTAAACACAAAGTGATGCTAAAGATTATGATTCTGCGACAGCAGAACAGTTGTATTGTAATGTGCAGTATCTAGTAGAAGCAAATAATAAATTTACATTACCAAAAGAGTACCCCACTGATATATTTTAAGTGTGCAAGTGAGACAAAATGAATAGGTAAGAAGTCAGGGTAATTTCATGGAGATCTCATAATACCAGTTGCTTTGCATGCAAACCAAGACAAAACAAACCATTTAAGAGTTATTCCTTAATTATGGAAGGTGCATAGAAGAAAGAAAGACATCAACTTAATTATTTGTCCACTCTAGTAGATAATGAGAGATAGAGCGGTGGGCACTTCCTTTGTGGTGTGCCCAGTGAGCAACTTATAAGGGCACGGGGCCTTGCTCCGTGACCCCTCGGCAGTGCTCAGGAGGTGAACTGACACCCTTCACTGCCAGTTCACATGCTGAACTTCTCGGTCCACATGAGCCTTGAACCGGCCACCCTCTGGTTTCCGGCCTAAAATCCAGAGGACTGAGCTACTGCCACATAGTCACTTAAATCAGCATTACTTAAGTTTCCATGTTTTTCCATATGTAGCATAAGTAAAACATGGTAATATGTTTATTGATTTCTCATCTTTGAGTACAATCATTGCATTATGTTTCTGTTGTCCTTAGGATGTAGCAACACTTTGTTCTTCTACTTTTGGATTTTTCTTAAAGTTGCACACATCTTAAAATGTGAAGAATTCCATAAGATAAAGCAACACTATACGACGCTATAATTGGGGCGGCAGTGGCTCAGCGGTAGAGCGGACGTCTTATGACCAGACATCGCCCGGGTCGATTCCCGCTCCCACCAGACATCCTCAGAGCGTGAGCCGACCCTGGGAGGTGTCAGCTCACCTCCCAGCCACTGCCAAGGCACCCCAGAGCAAGGCACCAACCCCCTTACAAGTTGCTCAATTGGGCGCCAACCAAAGTCGCTGCCCTTCACTCTGCCTCCCCATGTACTGTTTGTTGAATTTTCTAATTGCATGGCCCCTTCTGTGTTGTGTTTCAGGGGCCTGCTCACAACTCTGTATCTAACAAAGATATGTATATGAATAGAGTGTTCTATACATTTTACCTTGTAATAGCAGTTATACTGTAAAATGAAATAGAAAGGTTATTTTTAACAGCGCACTCCTCCAGACAGTGACTCACCATCACAGGCTTGAAGGCAATAATGCTTTGTTGACGAGAGAAGAAGACTTGCTCAAGTTAACTGTGAACCCAAAGAAAAGTTGGTTTGTTTTTTTGGATTTCCTTGTAGGACGAATAAACTTCTTAAGGCATCTAAAAATAAATATTTTCTGTCAAACATTGAAAACATCAGTTCTTTCATATCAGGTTACACTTCTTTCACAAACCTTTATCATTCTTCCTCTGTGGGTTTGTGGGCCTGTGAATGACATAATCTCAAGATTTTTGCCAACTGAAAATAAAACACCAGCACCACCCACAATTACAGAGATACAGGTGAGGTGCAGCAATATCTTTGTAAAAATTGTAGTTATCGCCTCGTGTGATGAACCATTGCTGAGTTTGGAAGTGTTTCCACCGGATGTTACACCATTTGATTAAGTGTGTATCATTTTTAAGATTCTGTAGCTTGTAACTACAGAAACATTTCTGAGAATGTATCACCACTATAGGCAGCAAAGAGAAGGTTAAAATAAATCAATTTTTTTTTTTTTTTATTTGAGCCACAGTGTTTACAGGTTAGCATGGAATGACAGGCAATATTTGGTAGGTAATGATATATGGGTCCACACAATAAAATAAAACGGGAGCACATTCCCATTAAGATAAGCGCTGCAGGCCAATGAAACCCAGAAATGCCACTGGCATATTGATTGGGTGCCCCACATTAATAGTAGGGTTAGCTCTCTCTCTCTCAGCTCAGGCATTTCAACCAAATTCATGGCTGACAACAATGAGCTGCAGTGAAAAGCTCAAGTTTTCACCACATTAAAAATGGCTCTCGAGTGCTGAAAATCCAAGGTCGCTTAATTGCATGACTTGGCAAAGGCAACAGAAGTGGGAGAAAAGTTAGATCATGGTAAAGAGCTAATGTTCTAACTCGCTTATCCAGCATCTGTTATATTATTATTATTAGGTGCTATACTGTGAACTCACATCAGAAATAAAGAGGAAGACTGTTATTACTATTACTTGATATTAATGGAGTCATTGTAAGGCAGGACATGTGGACACTGCTTTATATTTGTAAGAAAGTAAAGCGGTGTTCTATGAGATAATTAGGATTTGATATTGATTATTTGTCAATAATCACATGTTTAGTACCTGAAACCAACTCATTACCACCATCAATTATATAAAGTACATGCAAATACAGAGCATATTGGTTACTTTCCTCTCTTATGCAGTTTATTTCACAAGGGCAGTCAAATTACACTTTAGTAAAAAACACCCTTTCTCTGTTGCTAGATTGTTGATGGATACAACTTACGCAATTAATGAACAATGTGCTAATGGCCCCAGGCAGTGCAAATTCATGGATGATATTTGAATAACAGCCTTATAAATAATTGCATATGAAGCAGCTGTGGTATGTACACTTTAGGAAACATCATGACATAGAAATATTATTGTCTGCTGTACCTGTCCAATTATTTCTGTCTTTTTATCATTCATTCTCTGACATAATTTTAGTATGATAAACATTATTTACCAGAAAAAATATACAACCAGCCGAATAGACTGTATAGTCTTCAAAGTGTTTGAACTGCCACTGGGGACTGTTTGAACAATAATCTCCTGTAATTTGACTTATTTGATGAGAATCTTGCTGCTTACTTTTCATATTCCTAAATCTTTTGAGCTGTATAGTTCATTCATTCATTCATTTTCTATACTCAGTACATACGCTGTTGCGATGTAGCGAGTGTGCTGGAGCCTATACCAGCCAACTCGGGGCATGAAGCAGGGGACGCCAGTGCACCGCGGAGTCACATATAGACAAAAAAGAACACGCTCACACCTACGGCCAATTTTGAAGCTGGACAATTTGCCAGAAGCGCATGTTTTTTTTAATCTTAATTGTCATTTTCATTTATAGGAGTAATCAAAAAATGTCCATTGTACTTGGAAGACGGGTAGTTTTAGACAATTCTTGGGTACTTAAACACATTTATTTTTTCAACTTGGATTTACTTATGAGAAGATTAAGTTTTATGGCTGCAAACACCTTGCAGGTGTAGAAACTTTTGCATTACACAGCAATTATGGCTTCTCCTTACTTAAGTCAATGACAGTCCAGACAGCTGAAATTGTGAAGCTGACACTGAATTTGACACAAACTATATCAAAACTAGACAGCACTCAGAAAAAGCAAGACTCTGCCAAGGAAGCTCATTTTCCCCATTATGTCACCATACCTAAAACCAATAGTCCAATGGTACTTGGAACCACATAAATATGTCTCACTAACAATGAAAATTGACCAAAACAATTTAATTTCTTTAATTTTATATAATTATTATGATCCCCGGAAGGAAATTAAGACAGCATACTCTAGTATCTCCGTTAATCAAACGCATGCATATATGTGTTAGTATGTACAGGCCCCTGTAATACACACAAACACACATAAGGGGGCCTGTAAACATGCAACGGGAGGTAGAGTGATGGGCATACCCCTTTGTGGAACGCCCCAAATGAGCAACTTGTGAGGACGACGCCTTGCTCAAGGGCGCCTCGGCAGAGCTCTGGAAGTGAGCTGACACCTCCTGCTGTCAGCTCACGCTCCAAGTGTATTTGGGCAGGAGCGGGAATCAAACCGCCGATCTTAGAACAGTGGAAGACCCGCTCAACCGCCCGCTCTACCAGTGAGCCACTGCTGCCCCAATAGAGTTACATTGTCATCTATTAGTTTGATGGTTATTTAGGAAAATCAAAATATCCCTTATGGTGGTTTACTTCAGGCTCTGGTTCGTGAAAAGTTCAAAACTAACTATATCAACACTTTTTAGCATTTGGTAGATTTTTGATCAGATTAGAACCACTAAAAAGTCACAGATGATACGTAAGTTATGATCAACTTGTGGCCACATATCTGATCCCCCAACAGCCTGCATATTAACTTTTTCTTTTTCCTTCACCACCAAGATTAGAGAGCTTCATGTCAGTGTGTTTCTTCAGGTTTTACGGGGTGTGCAAATCCATTTACACCCCTGGAATTGTCAAGTAACAAAGTGCAGCTTTATCCTAGCTGCTATTGGAGGAGAGAAAGAAAGGAGGGCGGGTGATTGCTTTTAAATGGTGACTCTAGACATGGATTATTTCTCACACAGCCATAAATACAACCTCATCATTGTCGGCTGCAGGGAGTGGAAGCTGCAAAATATTCTGCTGATGGAGGGATTTGTTGTAACATTCTCAAAAGCATTGATGACTGTGTGCAACTGTATTCAAGTGATAGTGTGAATAAAGTGCACATCAAACCTGTTGTAGAGATGTTTTATTGTATGCTAAGGTTTCAAAGATATAAATATGGTCCTCACAGCCATTAAAGTGCAACAAAGCTGAGAAAGAGAGCCTAAAAAGCTGCGTAAGTTCAACGTGAAAATGAGCTTGGATGAAGAATATTATTTTCTCCTCAATAAATCACTCACCTCCCCCTTTCCAGCCAACAGCTCTTCATCTTTCTTGCATTACTTTTTTGAACAACTTTTGAAGGAAGTGGCTCTTGAGGTTTGACCGCATCTATGTTTATTTTTGTTTCTTTTACACATTAGGATATAAATATTGTCATAATAGTATTTTCTCAGTATTTTGGAAAATACTGTAAGACTAAGACATGGACTGTTAGTGTCGATGTTTGAAAAAAAAATATGTAAAGTGCTTCCGTTTGATACGACAATTAAGGGTGCACTTAATTTTCTTTCTAGCTTCAATGGTGAAAAAAAATTCTTGTCAAGTGTAAATGGATGGCTTGAGCCACCATTGCTGTTATGCTGTAATTCCAGACAACCCAGCCTTGTATAGTATATTAATTTTATTTTCAGTCAAGTTCATCTTTTTGCTCTACCACACTTGGATATGTTTTCTGAGATGGCAAAGTCTATTCACACAGGGCTGTAATGCCGGGTTATTGTATGTAGCATTTCACAACAGCCTTTTATACCTATTGAAATGCTCTAGTAAGAATTATATGAGACATTGTTCTTCTTTTCCTTTTGGCTTTTCCCTTCAGGGGTCGCCACAGTGAATCAGTTGCCTCCGTCTAACCCTGTCTTCTACATCCTCTTCTCTCACACCAACTACCTTCATGTCCTCTTTCACTACATCCATAAACCTCCTCTTTGGTCTTCCTCTAGGCCTCCTGCCTGGCAGTTCAAAACTCAAAAGTCTGATGTACTCATTCCTGATCCTATCCTTCCTGGTCACTCCCAGAGAGAACCTCAGCATCTTCATCTCTGCTACCTCCAGCTCTGCCTCCTGTCTTTTCCTCAGTGACACTGTCTCTAGACCAAACAACATCGCTGGTCTCACCACAGTTTTGTACACCTTTCCTTTCATTTTAGCTGAAACTCTTCTATCACACATCACACATGAAACCATACTGCTGCTCAAAAATTCTCACTTCTGCCCTTAGTCTAGCTTCAGCTACTCTTTCCCATAACTTCATTGTATGGCTCATCAGCTTTATTCCTCTGTAGTTGCCACAACTCTGCACATCTCCCTTTTCTTAAAAATGGGCACCAGCACACTTCTCCTCCACTCCTCAGGCATCTTCTCACTATCTAAGATCCTGTTGAACAACCCAGTCAGAAACTCTACTGCCATCTCTCCTAGACACTTCCAAACCTCTACAGGTATATCATCCGGACCGAATGCCTTTCCACTCTTCATCCTCTTCAATGCCCTCCTCACTTTATCCGGATTAATCTTTGCTACATCCTGGTCCACAACAGCCACCCCTTCTAGTTTTTGCTCTCACTCATTTTCCTCGTTCATCTACTCTTGAAATTACTCTTTCCAACAGTACTCCAATTTCCACAGGCACCTGTAGGTGAACAACACAGATGGGGGTCGTTGGTAACCCGGGCTTTGACCGATCCGGTACGGAAGTCATAGATTTGATTCGCATATTTGATTGGCAAAAGTTTTTTCGTCGGATGCCCTTCCTGACACAACCTTCTATATATATCCAGGTTTTGGACCAGCACAGTAAGACACTGGGTTGTGGCCTCTTGCGGCTACATTATGTGAGACATTGTTACTGTATAGAAAATCAATCACTATATGGGTTTCTATGTATAAAATTATTGTTTTTTACTTTCATTTCAGGTCATCTCCTTACTAATTTTGCCTGCAGACAGACTGGTATAGTGGAAACTCAGGATGAGGGATTTACTGATGGATTGGGAGAGACTGGTTTAGTGTACCTGTGTGAACTCACATGCACACCTTTTTTCCTTCACATGTGACCAGCATGGCCTGATAGTACTCAACCTAAATCGTACCACTATCTCAGGTAGGCAGGCAGACTGAGGATCCCTGTTGCGTAACACTACCATATTTTTCTGGTCGTTACTGGTGCAAGACTTCTCAACATAGATAGAAACAATGAAGGAGAACCTAAATGATAAATGATCAGTGTGTGCTCTGCCAGCATCCACGCATGCTGCATCTGCTGCTTCCCATAACCTCTCCAGCATAATAATATAAATCTTCCAAATTTGCCAGACATCAAGTGGATGAGCTTGCCCGGTGTAATGACCTAATTTTGGCTAAGGAAGTGGTTAATTTCCCAGACCTCAATGACTACAGAAGCCCACCTCTCTCAGCCCTGAGGGGATAAATGAGGCCCTTTACACGATGGAGTTTATAATGAAGCTTGCGATTAGTGACTTGTCAAGATGTATTTGCCCTGTGCTTATCATATTGTTATTTAGCACTTTCAGGGCCCATAAAGATGAGTGCTTCATTGAGAAAAGATGAAAAATCAGGGGTTATGTAGTTAATGATGTCTCAGGCTTACAGCCCCTCTCATGACGGGATAATTACACCAAATGCTTACAGCAAACCCATCAAAGGGCATCCCGTCATTGTGCCAACACCATGCAACGCATTTTACCAATCAGGATGGCCTCACCTAAATCAGGGCCCCTTGGTCCTTTCTGTGATTACTCATACCCACAGATCCATTGGATTTGAGCAATTACCTAAAAGACAAGGCCCACTGGCAAGAAACAAAAGTTTTAAACATTTGTCAGAAGTTACAATGTTTGAGTCCTGTGGTCTCACAGTGGTTCACTATCTAAAATTCTCAAAGAATGCTTTACCAACACGTGATTTGTGCGGCTGTCTTTATCACAAATTAAGGACAGCCACCCAAAAGAAAGAAATAACAGAAAGCTATTAACAGATGGCTTAACGGCCTACCATGCAATCTAATATATTAGGAAAAAAATGTCGAACAAGGCTGCCAAACCGACAATGAAAAGGGCAGAGATGCACTTACATCCACTAAACTCCTCCCTGACGTGCACTAAGATGCACATGCTGTCCTGGATAACCAAATAAGTAAAACAAAGACACTCCAATTGCGAGCCTGATAAGGACAGTTTGGTGTCATTCTTTGGTCAGGACACAATATGGCTTCATATAAAAAGACATTTTTGTGGCTATGTTCATGTTCCAAATAGCATATATTGAACCGAGAAATCTTGTTTAATGGATTACATAAAATTCAGAAACACAAACATTTCAAAACGTCCCTCTACACATAAACGGCTCAAGGGCAGTCAGAGCAAACGTTGCTGAATGGATAAAACAATTGTTTTCACCTTCTTCTAGATGAGAATGGCCGAATAATTTTTTTTATTTACTACCAATTTTGTAAAGCTCATATATTAAAGGTAAAATGAAACATCATAATGTAATCTGTTACAAATAAAATGTCTTTTCTCCACAAACCACTAGCATTCTTCTAATGAATTCTAGTGGTCAGGTAAGGATTATGATGATTAGAACCCGACACCCCTTCTCAAATTATCCTGTTGTCTAATAATGTTTTTAAAGTAAAAATAATAATCTAAAGAAGGACCAGGAATAACTATTTATGGCAGCCAAAAGTAGGTATAAGTAATGTAAAAGCACAGATATTCCACAGTCTATAAAGTAATAAGTGTGATGTCACAACTACTTAAATAAAGGTAATTATTTTATTGTATCTTTTTTTAAGACAAAATCTGCAAGATGTTATATATTCATAAACATTTTAGTGCTTCACCTTCACAGAGCCCCATTAATTTTGCACTACCTCACGAGCACCTCCGATATACCTGGACGTTGTTATAGAGGCATATTTCTATACTTTCAGAATATTTCTGGTCACACCTTACTTAGAATAGAAAGCCTTTATTGTCTTAGGCAGAACAGAAGAATGATAAGCACAAGTCATTTGAATTAGAAAAAAAGTACAAACGGTATTTTGAAGATTAGATGTGAAAATGTGTTGCAATAATAAACTCATGGTTCACACAAAACTCTTAGATGTATTTGGAGCAAATAATGAAATAATGAGCCATACATTCGGTTTTTAGTTTGCTCAATGGTCATGTAGAAGTTATGGTGTTTTCAGCAGCAGAATGAAAGCATCAAATTATTTTCTGTAGAATTTTTAACTCACATGTTTCAAATCTCTCACTTTTACCAAATTATATCTAAGTACTTCTGGCTTAATCATCTGGCTTGTGCACAACCTCATTGACATTACAAGGAGGAATGTACATTAATTTGTGCATATCAGGCAGAGCAGCAGCTTCCCACTTCACAAATCTGCCCTAAGCTTTCATGTTATGTGGTCCAAGCTTTCTGTCTCACAGCAATTTGTAGGTATTGCTACATTCTGCGCTTTGATTACGTACAGTTGCGTAATAAGTATATATAAAACATAAACTGCACCATAGTGTGTAGGATGTCCAGACAAGACCAAATTTCACTGTTTTCTAGTTAATCCAGTAAATATATCCAATGAATATATTCTTTCGGAGTAGGTTGGGGATCATAAATCATATTCTTGGGGATTAAATGAGCTGAATCACCACAATGGGAATAGCCTGAATGTTCCCCTGTTCGTATCTTTATGGAGAATTTAATTGGGAGTAAATCAGCATGGCCTAGAGAATAAAAAGGAATGTCAAAAGTGCAAGAGTTAACCACATTAAAACATTATTTTTGAACATTTTACATACAAAGTCATGACAGACTATTGTGATAATTGCTGAAACTTCCTAACTGGCATGAACTGCTTCCAGCACTGGAAGTGCTGCACAGGGGCAGGCTGGAAATCTATGCTGACATGCTGAGAAAGAAATAACACTTAAATGTGTTTGAATGGCTCCGCTGAACACATTTTAGTTTTTCCCATGGAAAAACAAACCCATGCTAGACACTAGATGCTGCATAATTAACAAACAAGCACTGCAGCATCTCTCAGTCTCCTCTGAAAATGACTCCTGGAAGAACGGGTGAGTTAGGAACAGATGGAGAGGCCACTTGAGCACAGCATAATGAAGCAATCCACAAAAAAATTCACTCATACAGCATGCATTTTAAATGAACCCGGTGAGGGTGTAATGTCTCATTTATTTTGATAACTCACACCTGATGTATTTTTTACGTATGTACAGACTGGATTGCTACAGATGCCACATTTCAGACCTGCTTTTAGTCACTGATAAACACTAAAATATGCAAGACAATATTCAGATCATTTGAAATATGTCAAGGTGAACTTTTACATTATTCATGATATAAGGCTTTCAAAAGATGGTAATCGCAATATTCATTAGACTACTATCAAAAATGTTCTCACACAGAAAGTCATCAATGCATATGAGAAATATTCTCATCAAATAGCCTTTTAAAGATCAACAGGGTGATATAAATTTTGCTCTCTCCATATTAGCAAATGTCCATCCAAATTTGCACATTTTCTGGTTTTAACAACACATTATTCCGCTACTAATGTTACAGTACATTTTGAATTAGCATCAACTGACATCCACTCACTTGGGGGCAAAGAAACGGGTTCCCACTTCCGACCTTCAATAAATAAATCATACCAGGTGGAGTGTAAGATTAGTGAGAATGTGTCTTGCAATTATCGTGGACCGTGTTGAATGGATTTTCCAAATCACCTCTCCACAAGAGAAGAGGCTCCTTGGAGGTTTTTACATTACTGACCATCACTCTTGTGTTAGATTATCCTTGGCTGTCTTTTCCATCACTGTACCTTTCTGTCACAGACAAGGCTCCAAGTGCCCTCTTTCACTCTGACCCTCAATTACCTGACACAATCATCTCAGACAGGTGTTGAGGTACAGTAATAAACCCTTGCCTGGTGCAACTGAGGCAGGCTCTCTTTTAAAGCACCTCTGAGAGCTAAAATAACTGAACTCTCAGCTGCTGTGACCACAGTTGACTCATGACTGCTGGTTGATCGTTTGCGGTCCAAAAAAAAAAAAAAAGAAAAGGAAAAAATACAGTACCAATTATTGCTCACTGTGGATGTATTTAGATAAGACGTGCTTAGGCTACATCCACAATTACAGACTGAAGTAACTTTTGTTTTGCCTTGACGTGACACAAATCCAATTTTTTTAAGGCTGTGTAAACAAATGTTCCCATTTTTTCTGATCAGATTTGAGTCACTTTGATATCTGATCACAGATTACATACATACGCGATTGTTTTATGTGGCGATGAATACAAATGGTCAGATCAGAATTCATTTTTCCACATATAAATGAGCTGATTTCTGTCATCAGCCAGCAGTGGCGGTATGGTTCAATGAAACAGTTTGATAGGAGATGACAACAACAGAGCAGATTTTTGACTACTTATAAAGTGCTCATGAATAGCTGAACATGTGTTTACTGAACTCAAGAGCAAAGTATCAGGCATGTACAGTATTTAAAAGAAATCACTATATAATATGTGCATGCTGGCTGTTATGGAGGACAGATGCATTCGCATTAGATCAGGGCACAAGTCACTTCATGGATATGAATCATCTAGATTGTGCCTGAATATTGATTTAAAAATTATGGAAACAAATGTCACCGGGCATTGTTAAAATAAAATATTCCCATAGTTTATAGCTTTCACAGTTTGATTTTCGGGAAAAGAATGAATGTTGTCAGCAGAGAAAAGTAAAGAATAAAGATGAGCTTATGTTATCAGCTCTTATATCCCAGAACATGATGCCCATACATTACTGTTTAACTGCATTGCAAATTGAGTCTTTTTAGTGTCAAGGATATGCCATCACTGCACCGTAAAATGGAAGTACTATAAAGTCTTTGAAGGATGCAGAGCCTGACTGGTGTTTTATCGCAGGTCTGATCCACTATTTTGAGGAAACAAATAAAAGGTTAAAAATGCTTAGCTCTATCTACACTTTGCCAGAACTCAGTCATTAGGTTTACACATCAGGCTCTGTTGGAAGCTATAATCAAAACTGCATACTTCAATCTGATTAAAAAGGCAACTCTGGAATATGTACAGATAGGTTGCTGTTCCTCTGTAATTTAATCCATTCTATTATATAATTACTTTCGCTTCCTACTTTAAATTCTTATAGGCTTTCATAAAGTGCTTTATTTTTAACTCATGCATTGCTGAAGACCAGTTCCTGATGTTTTCAATCATCCTTTGTGCAAAAGCAATCTGCTCCTCCTTTTCTCTTCATAACTCCGTGACATTCTCTGACTGGAAGAAATAGCGTTCATTTTTGCTGCATAGAGCATATTGTGACCTAGAAAGATTCAGCAGAACCCTTCGAGCTGAGACACTTATCAAGTTAAATTAGCCAACATCCGCAGGCAGAGGTCAGGCTAACCAGCGGTGGAGGCTGGTACAGTTTACCGTTAACATTCAGCAGTGCCTTTTAAAATGGAAAATGAGCTGGCTTATGATCCATAGCACAGAAGCAGCGTCAGTTAAGGGAATGTTTACCCACCTTTGACTCTTATAGTTGTTTTAATTCTTTTTTTTTAGCTTTCCTTTATGAAAGAATATTGGTTGTGTTGTTGTTGCTGTAAACCAATCCATCCATTCTATTTTTCTTAACCATTTATTCTTGAAAGGTCAAAGTGACTGGTCACTTTCTTAATACTGGGAAAAAAGGGAAAGAGTGCATCCTAGACAAGACAGAAGATTTCAGGACTGACAACTGTTCAATCTCTTGTTCATTTACTTGTAATTTAGAGTCGCCGGTTCACTCATATTGCTCATTTTTGGACTGTGAAGACACATGGGGAATACAAAAGCGACACACAGAACAGCCTCAGGTCTGGTGCAGTGGTTTGCTCTGTGAGGTGACAGCACTAGCTACTGCATTACTGTACCAACCTACTTTTCTTAAATACCACAAGCCATGTATTTAAAACCTTTTCTTGCTCACTGCAGCAATGGCTTACCAACAAATAGTCTGCATTGGGGTCATGGCAAGCTATTATGCATTTGATTGATAATTTCATAACTCATTGATTAATTTGAAGCACATTACTGGAGCTGCATGATCAAGTTAATAAAGCTGCCAAATGTCCTTTAGGGCACAGAAATGTATCACATTAATACAATGACTAAAATGTTGTAAAATCACATTGAGTAATTCAAGAATTAGAGGATTCATACAACCCGATTCCCAAATGGGCAATCTGCCAATAGAGAAGCCTATTGCATGTATTCATGAAGTTGGCAATATCGTAACTGGCAGATCTGCAGAGAAGCTCATTGACAGATGAGCCACTGTCATGCATGCAGATATGCACATCCAGATTTTAACATAGGTGGTGTAAACTCACAGCATACAACATCTGTGAGGATTCGCTTCAACTAAATAAAGTGCCCTATAAGGACAACACTAACATCTTTGCATCTGTCACACTCTGGTATTGTGAGACGGCACTACTTATTTTTAAACTAAAGATTTAATAAGCAAATGTATGTTGGGTTCATTCATCATCTTCCGATATTTGCACAAGCTCCCTGATATTAGTCACCATGTTTGCAGTGCGAGATCACCTGAGCTATGGCTGAGCACAAAAGGCAGAACATCGCACTGTCTAGACATTGTTGGAACACCATAACTTATAACTTAACGCTTAAATGCTAGACATAGAATGAGAAATGAAAACTGTGCAGGAATTTGTTCTTTTTTTTTTGTTTTTTTGCCCAGATAAGGCATTTTGTTGTTGATTCACACCACAATAAACAAGCAAAACTCAGCAAATAATTATACAACCCTACAAAATGTTGATCATAATCTCCAAATTTAGTACATTTTTAATTATCATTATATCGCAAAAATTATCTTTTCTGAACAACACTTTTGCGAGATAGTTCGGGAAATATATCAGTTACAAGCTGCAAGTGTTGAGAGTTTTCATTTTGTGACAAATTGTTGATGAGACCAGAACACGCTGATTGAAGGAACTAAAATCTCAAGTATAGAGGGGTTGGATTTTAGGTATTATCAACAACCCAGTGTGATTTCAGTGTAAGTGCCTTCTATTCAGCAAGAACTCATTATGGCTGCTGGTAATAGAAGAATGGAGGTTAATTTGAGGCAACAATAAATAAAATGCTCTGCGCGTGACATATATCCATGGCAAGAGTTGAGCATTTTAGTTGATTGCGTTTGAGATGGGCATGAGTAAAGATTGAAATATGCATCCGTGTAAAAGCATGAAGGGCATTGGTTTATTTATTTATTTATTTATTTATTTATCAACTCATTCATCAAGGCAGCTGCAATAAAATTTCATGATAAAATGAATCAGACACTGGACTGAGGTTCATATGGGCCTTCTTTAGTATTTCTGGCTTTCTTTTTATTCCAGAGCTGAAGAATCCTCTTTGATGAATCATGACACATCCCCAATGCTACAAACTCATTTCAGTAGAATTCAGTTTTTTTCTTAATGTACTATAAAGTTAATTTATGACACCTGTCTAGTGGAAGACTTGTCAGAAATTTAAAAAAAAACAACTTTTAAAACCATGAATAATAATTAAAGAATAACGAGATAAAAGTATTGTAATGGCAAGCCGTAAAATGCAAACACAAATCTATTATCTGTGTTCACCGTGTGTGTGTGCGTGTGTGTGTGTGTATGTGTCTGTTTTGGATAAAAGTGAGCTACACAGCTACATATGTCATGAGAACGAGATCAATTATTATCGACTAAGTATATTTATAGATGCAGAAAAATATGTATTTTGCAACTCGGTAAACAATATATGTACCTTGTTCTAATAAAATCATGTTACTGAGGGAAAATTGCATTTTCCCCTCAATAAATCATTTGGCAAGATTTTTTTAATCTGCATTGTTTATTTCCACGTTGGCTTGCAGTCTTCATCACTGCTTTTAGTGTGTTATCACCAGCTGTTCCTTGGTTTAATAACGTGAATCCATTCAATTAATTGTGCATCACATCATCTCTTTTGTCCTTTTCCCGTGTAAGAAATGAGCAAAATATAGGTCTACGAGTCCTCAGAAAACCTTTACTTGGTGCATGCTTTCATAATGCTTACACAAAACCAAACCTTTATTTGAACCTTCACTGAAATCACTTCTCCAACTACCTCATCAGTTTTATCTCATGCTTTCTTTTATCTATCGCAGGTGGTGGGTCAGATCGATAAACTAACGTCCGACTTTGATTTTGACCTGGAGCCAGATGACTGGACAGTGGCCACAGCCAGCAGCACATCCAGCAGTGAGCGTGGTTTGGGAGAGGCCTTCAGGCTGGACTTCCTCAATGCAGATGTGCTTTCAGATAGCTGGGAGTTCTGCAGCTACCTGGAGGCAGCCGGAGCCACTGCCCGCAGACCTGGTGATCAACCAGGCGATCCGCGAACAGAGATGGGCCGTGGGACCATCCCTACCCAGACCACTAACCCACCTACCACTGCTTCGGTGTACTCTCAGATGAACGGCGGGCTACCTATCCCTAATGGACCCCGCATTATTACTCCAGATTCATCGAGCGAGGAAGCCAGCAGCTCCACGCACAGCAACAAGACTTCCCGTACTTCTGGCACAAGAGAAAGAGTCCGCTTTAGTGACAAAATTCTGTACCATGCATTATGCTGTGATGATGATGAAGAAGAAGAGGAGCAAGAGGAATTACAAGAGGACAAGAGTGGTTGTGCGACGCCAGATAGCGATAGTGAACACAGTCTGCTGACAAGTTCAGTTACCCCGAAACGTTCTTCCTCAGAGCACTCACTCCTCCATAATTGTCTGGACCCTTCCTATGTCTCCTTGCCAGTGAAGGGAACATTGGGAGCTCACACACTACCCAGGAAAGGTCTCTTAAACCCTGGCTGCCGCAAAAAACGTTTGCGAAATAGCAGCACACAAACTGTCTCTGATAAGAGCACCCAAACTGTACTGCCCTATATTCCAACCAAACAGAAAACCAAGGACATCTGAATATTTTAACATAAATCTCATGACAAGGACTGTGAATTATTTAATATTAAATACATAGCTCATAGATTAATATACAAATTAATTACTAAATAAATAAATGATATATGGGAAATCTCTTGACTACCTTAAGTTATTCTGAGGCTCAGGGAAAACACAACAAAGCAAAGCAAAAGAAACCATCATCAAAAGAGTTAGCAGTGGACCAAAATCGTTGTGCCTGTACTAATGATAAAAGACACATCACATTGATTTCCTTTGTTTAATCAAATGCAACATGACAAGAAAAAGGTAAATGCAATTCTTTGAGTAGAATATTTGAAGTATTCAAAATTGGGTGTAAGGTGTGACGAAGTCCACTCTCCTCCTTTTTCATTAGGATACATTCAGAGGGAAGTGCGTGTTCACATAATATGGATACAAAAGGCTGAACATTCTGTTCTCTGCATTCGTACAAATATTGTCTTTCTCCATGTTCCAGTTATTTGAAATGTCAAGGGGATTGTTGCTTTCAACAGGGTAATGTATCTACATGCACATGTCAAGTCTCATCCTCTCTTTGATGTCAACAAACAACTTTGAGTAAGTAGCACAACAAAAACACCATTTTTCTGCCCTTAATTTTAGAAATAATGTGATATTTTTTTCTTTGCCGCAAAAGTTGAAACACAGGTGCAGAGGGCTGGAAAATAAAAAAAATACACATACTGTTTACGACAGACGCACACACACACACACACACACACACATACACGAACACAAGTGACATTTCCAGCTTTTCTGTTACGTCATTAGACCCAGGTTTGTAGCTGAATAGCAGTCTGCAAAAATAAAGGGATTTGTCTCTCTATTCAGTCACCCAGTGGGGAATTGAACTCAGCTGAGAAGCATTTTATTCACCAGGCCAATGGCCAATAGCCTTTCCTGATCAATATGTTAGAGGGAGGTTGCAGCAAGAAGTCTCTCTGCTGAGCCTGCATGCCAATCTCCTGGGATCTATGAACAAAAACTCACAGTCAGACCTATTAACTTACACTGAGTGGTACAAAAATTAGAATGGTGGCCCTAAAGAACTGACATTTCAAAAATGTGCATCCAAGAGTGAGAGCTGATTGTGGAAAGAGAGTGTTATGCTCCTCTTTCTTTAGTGCAATTGGAAACATTTTATTAATACCCTGGCTCCCTCACCCTTACTTTTTTTTTTTTTTTTTTTAAATTTCCAGTGTGAAAATAAAGAAAAGGCAAAAGATCACAGTCTTAAAGAAGAAAATCCTAATCCTAGCTGACTCCTGTGAAGTTAATCTCTGTGCCTATGATGACCTGGTCGTAGGATGCCTTCTAATCATAAGTTACTTTATTAATGTATGCAATGCTTCCTTGGTAATTAGTACAACTTGTGACAGTTTTTCTTTTCCTTTTAGTGGAACGCATCAATGTATTATTGAAATATGCTGCTAAATGAATTTAGACAGTTTTATACTGCACAATATAATGTAATCAATAACAATAATAATACAAGACTATATATATACAGGTACTGTTACTGTATATACTGCGTATATATATATATATATATATATATATATATATATATATATATATATATATATATATATATATATATATATACACACACACACACATACTGCATATACCAGTATATAAAATTTAAGTACAACTGAAAATATTTCATTTAAACTGCACAATTTAAATCAACTTACTTTGCTTTACTTTCAGTTTTGTAGATTTTTTTTTTGCTTTGAGTAGGTTTAACATCAACATCAAATTTCAAAGGACCGAGTTCAGAGATGGAAAATAAGCCGTTTAACACCAGACACAATAATATAAACCACATAAGCATCAACCAAAATGAAGATGATGTATTTCACATACAGGTTAATATTATTATTATTATTATTATTAGTAGTAGTAGTAGTAGTAGTAGTAGTATTGAGCGTGTGTGTGCGTTTTTGTCTGTCTACATGCAGCTCCGTGGTGCACTGACGTTGTGCCCGGAGTAAACCCTGCCTCACACCCTCAATTGATAGACTCCAGCAATCCCGCGACCTGCGACAGCAGAAGAAGCGGGTATTGAAAATGATTGAATTATTATTATTATTGTTATATGTTTTTGTTGTTATGGGACTTATGGGACTGTTGATTCACTTTTGTCTCGCTCTGGCTTGGTTAATTCCAATTACCTGTAGAGGAAAAGGCGGTGAGAAGAGATCAATGGCTCATTTTCCAAAGTGCTGGTTGCCAACAGCTAGATTAGGGACCAAGGGGTCATCCCAAACATTAGCATAAACAACAGAAGTACAAACAGGCAAATAATCGCAGGAAAATAAGCTAAATCCTTATTGTGATGCAAATAGACCTGCTAGACATTATAATATGTTTTTTTTTGTTTTGTTTTGTTTTTTTCTTTTTTCACTTAAAGTGAATATCTACAATGAAATCACCTCTTCAAATATAGAGCTGTCTGGCACTGGTGTAGAATACATTATCATTGGGGACAGATTTGAGATATTTGGACAAAACATTAGCAATGTCTCTCTTGCCAACAGGCTCATTATTCATCTCTAATAGTGCAGAGCTTTGTCCTTGGCTCTCTGTAGGACAAGGATGGGAGGCTTCCAAAGGTTATGAAGACCTGTGCGCACTGATGCCAAATCATCTGCCTACGAGGAAGATCATTTCGTGATACCACCACATATAAAACAGATAATATCTATGAAATATGTGCATACTCACTACCTTTGTGCCTCCATATACTGTATGTGATGAGATCAGTGATATTTTCAGAATAATACATCACATGGTGTATAATTTGATATTTCAGTGTCGCAGCAATTAATGGAGATCAATACAAAGAGACACCACGCATCCCTCTGGATGTCATTTCATTAGACTTGTCCATATGACAAGATTAAAACAAGTGTATTTTACAATGCTGCAAAGTTGCTAATGTCAGCTATGTTTTGACATCTGTGTTGGACATGTATTAGCTCACAATCTGGATCAATCAACTAATCAGAGCCAGTTGGAATCTTTGTGACTAACTGTGTGTGTGTGCGTGTGTGTGTGTGTGTGTGTGTGTGTGTGTGTGCGCGCGCGTGTATAAACATCTCAGTGAACAAGTGAAACAAATATGAAAATGAAGCAAATACACACACACACACACACATACACAAACTTTGAAGTGGTGACTATGACAGAAAAAAAAAAAAAAAAGCATTATGACAAGAACACAAAGAAAGATATGTCCCAAGCTCCTTCCACTCCTAACCTTCACATATAATTACTATATTTTTCTATCATGACCCCTTTGCCCCATCAGTGAGCAAAGGATAATGGATGACAACTCACTGTTTTCTCTACTGATTGGTAAGGGTCCATGAAGCGGGGCGCTCAATGCAGCCTCACTGATTACTATGGATTAGCTAACAGCCAGGGCTACGTAAGGTTGATTTGTTTCATCTTTCCACCGTTCATATCCTTCTGCTACTGGAAGAAACTATTATTTCTTCTTTTTGGACATCCTACGCTACACATTTTTGCATTCATTACATTGTTTGTCAGTTACTACATATCTAGTAATGAGCTCAAGAAGAGACAGGAGGATAATTCAAACCCAAAACTTCATGATGACAATCCTAGCTTGAACTCTTACAGATGGGAGCCAAGCTATGAGCAGTAGAACAATGTTTTGAACTCCATATGGTTACATGGTGAAGCCTATATATGTACCTTGACTTGTATGCACAATGACTTGTCACAGTTGTCCACAGGATCACAAGACCAAGACAGAGACTTAAGGATAGCCAGACAAGGCCACCTCAGACATCAATCAACATTTGATTATAGGGGAGTGATTAATGAAGAGGCATTCAACAGCTGCAGATAAGATCAGACCTTTTCTGGTGATGAAGGACAGGGCCTATGGCTGTAAGTTGGCGGACTGTCAGTCCCTGCGACAAAACATTGCCTTCAGATGACTTGGCACACAGTAATTAAAGTTAATGAGAACCCTGTCACTTTCACATACACCGTGAAGTGATTTTGATTGAACAATTTGTCAAGCAAAACTATAAGGTCATAGGAGGGGATGATTGTTCTATCATAGGCCAAAATATAAAGGTAACCATACAGCCTTGATGAAATCATGCAACAATTTTTCTGTGTTTCTATTGGACCTTGGTTAAAAACAAACAAAAAAAAAAATAAGGGTTAATGTCAGAAATTCTGCTTCAGCCACTGATAAAGAGTGAGTGTGAAATTGTATTGGTCAATTTTAACTGACCCAGGGACATTTCTAAGCAGTTGAGCTGAGCAGAACCCAGAGGCTTTTCAATTGCCATTAAAGAGTCAAAAGAACAGCGTTAAATATGGTAACAGCTACATTCAGTGGAAAGGACATAAAGCCAAAAGTGATTACAATTTTATGATGCACTCCATTTAAAAAAAAAAAAAATCAGCATTGAGGGCTAAGAGCAAGTTATCATTTTCCAAACATTACCCTCCTGATAGTTAGAATATCTCCTAATGTGAATGTAGAACATGGCATGACCAACACTTTATGAAACTGGAAGAGACTGAAAGAAATGTGAAGCTAAAATTGAACGAAATTATTTGACCTGCCACAAAAATGTTACTTTATTACATGTTGCACAAAAATGACATCTGTAATGACAAGCTAAGCTGAGCTAGGAACACAGAAATAGATTGATGAACAGGCAATTACACAAACTGTGACTGAAACAATTATTGGTACTTAATGATTATAACCACATAATAACAAGCTATATTTAGATATGAAATGCAAGAATCAACTCAACGTGGCTATTAAAGAAATCTGTATTTGATAGGTGGACAGCAGAATATTAATGTAACTGGTGCAGCTCTGCCTCCATACATCTGATTCTGATAATACAGGTAGTCGTCAAGATACGAACAAATGCGTCCGACTGCTGTAGTTCCCCTTTCTGATGCAACCCGCGCTGTTGGACTTCCTGTGGCTCTCCTGTCAATGCGTCCTCTGCAGCGTATTGTCATTCTTTGATCCACATCTCCACAAACTTCTGACAAGGGAATGGATGCTCAGTGTGTTTATGTGCATGGGGACATTCGGGGCTACCAAGACTGATAACAATTCAGGTCAGATTGAAAGTTTGAGCCACTAATGTAGACAGTTTTGTTTTTTTCTTAATTTTACATACTGATTTGATTCCCGAAGGGAAATTAAGAGGGCACACTGTAGTTATTGGTTCAAACGTATGCATACATATTAGTGAGTACAGGAGCTAAATGATGTTGGCCATGTCAGGTTTCTGTCTAGAAGCATTAACTGACGCTAAAGCTGAACGCTAAACTCTGAATGTTTTTCTATTTGATGCTGATTATTGGTTTAGTTAACTGATAAACTTAATGGAAATAAAACAGAATAATCAAGCACGAAGTGTCATGTTGGACTTTTGATTATGAGGAAGCTCATCAACAGTAATTGCGGTGGAAAACCTCAGTGGTGTAAAGCTTGGCTTAGCCTCTACACCCCCGAGAATTCATTCAATAGAGGTAGAGATGTAAAAGTTATATTACGTTAATACGATTTTTATTAAATTTATGTGTTGTTTTCATGTCCTGTAAATTAGGGAATAGTACTTTTGTATTTTTTTTTTTTTTAATTTAGAGTAGTAATAACATTTAAATTACCTCAAATCACAATTATAGATTTAAATTTAATAAATAACTTACAAACAACTCAACTTATGGACAGCCTCTCAGAACCAATTGCATTCATAGGTAGAAGACTACATAGTAGAAGTTAGCTCTGCTTCACATAGCTCCGTTTTGAAAGCTTGTCAGCATTTCCATGATATTTTACAGATAACGTACAAGAAAGCAGGGAATTACTGTCAGTTTAGTGAAGCTAACAAATAAGAGTTAAAAGATGGTGTACAAGGTGAGTCTCCAAGTGCCCCTTATTTAACTTAAAAGGGGATTTCCCCATTACTCATATTTACTACTTTCTCTACACTCTACATGTCTGTTTCTCATGCGCCTGCTCTTCTATTCACTCTATTCTATGGACCTGTCTTTGTAATCTGTAATGATCTCTCCTCTCTAACCCAGGATGCTGTGACTAAAGTCTTCATCAAGTGTACTGCAATTCATAAGGTGCGAAGGACAGGTAAGAGTCATTCTTCTATATGACGGAGGGGAATAAGCTGGAGTTCAGTGATGCTGTTGCACTGGATGATTAATCGTACCACGGACTGACTTCTATCTTCAGTCTGGACCTCAAGAGAAAACTGATTGTGATCACGATTATTAACACTATAGATATTTTGCTCCAGTCGGATGTTTTTATGGTTCAAGAGTTATATCATTATTTCTAACTGTAAAAAGGGTGAGTACAAAGACAATGGTTGTTGACTGTTAATGCTGCTGTGCATTTCCAATACATTACAAATGTGATCATTCCCAACTGAGTGCAATTAGTCAAATGTCAGGATTGGTTTGTACTTTCACGGTGGCTTGCTAACAAATTAGCTCAGGGGTATGTCAAAAGATTAATAGCTGTGAGATTTCGATAGGTCAAGTGCTTGAAATAAACAGCAAACTATATAGCAAACATAGCAAACCACATAGCAAACTACAGTATACTGTCATAACTCAAAACAGCTCTGAACTGTTCCTGTCACGTCTGTTGTAATTCTAAACATTGTTGTATTGCCCGAACAAACATAGTTGTCTGCATATTGTGAAGACAATTAACCTCTGCATAATCTGAATACTGCAAGTTAATCTTAAAAAATCTTTTTTAAATTTACAAACAATACCTGAAGATATTCAATCTGTTAAAGTCCGAAGGTAATCCCTTACGCATTCGCGTGCGACTTCACCTCATTGCATATTTTTAGTAGGTAGACACGTGATACCGTATGCGCGTTCTATTGGCTGATCCAGTAGTGCACTACGTTCCGGGAGTCTCAAGTAACGAGGGCGCACTGTAATACACTGTTGCTTCAACTAAAATAGATAGTATAAAACCAAAATATTGCAATTTTATTTGAGCTACAGCTTTCTTGCAAATGCCTAACTTCCTTGCATCACTGGATTATAAAAAAAACACTGACATACTAAAACAAAGCAGTCAGAGACTGTAACATCCCGTGACTTACCATGACCTACTTTCATGGTAGGCATTTTTCAGAAGCTGTAAGCCATGGGTACTTTTCATATGTGCTTGTCTGAAAATAGTGGACAAACCCCTTTCCCAGCTAGCACAGGCTGGCTAGCATATGGAGTCAACCGGCCTCTTCTCACCCGCTTTTCATTAAAGGTCTGTCTTGAACTTGGCATGGCAAATATGTACAGTACGTCGGCAACCAAATATATCTCTTTTCCTCCTTCAGCCATCATGGGTTAAAAAAAATACAATGATAGCTGTTGGTAGCTAACAGATCTCCAGGTTTAGTTCAGATATTTTGCAAAGTGCTACCTTTCTTATTCAATCTCAGGACGCGTAAACGTCAAGTTCAACTTGAGGCCTTCTAGCTGACCTTGGCATCGCAGACTCAAAAACTGATTGACAATAGCAACTAACTGTCCGTTCACTTGCAGTGCACAGGAGCCTACTGTATTGTTCCTGAAGGGCTGAGGCAGATTTCATAGAATTTTAACACATTATGATTGAATAATACCTCTATCATGATGTACAACATTGAAGGTAGTGCAACCAAGTGAATTATATATATACAGTATATATATATACATATATATATGTATATATATATATATATATATGTCACGGTTTGGTGTGGCAGTTCTGGTGTGTGCCAGGGAGAGGCCAGGCTGGTGGGTGGAGCCACGGCTCCACACCTGAGACTCATCCACACCCCTGTTCTGATCGTTCACACCTGAACTTCATTGTGGGTAATCATGATGAGACTTTTTAAGCCTAGCTCAATGAGAGCTAGGTGCTGGTGCATTTCTCATGTTTGGTTCCTGGAAGTCTGTTCGGTTTTGGAGATTCTTGTCTGTCTGGACAGTTTTTGAGTTGGTTTATAAATCATGGATGGAAGATTTGCTTTTGGTGTCCTGCTTTTGGGTCCATATCCTGCCTCACGTGACATATATATTATGTATATATATATATATATAACATATATAATGACATGAAGAGAATAAGGTATATAAAATAATTTTATTTTCATTTTTACAAAAAAGTCTTAAAATCTTAAAATACTTTTTTTTATGTTTAAACCAGCAGAGAAAGTGGACCTGGTGGGCTGCTACGGCTGTTGCATGACAAACCAGTGCAGGTCCACTACATGGTTGGCTGTTTTATCTGCTCCTTGTCTTAACTATGGTGAACCCTAGGATTTGATCCGCCCCTTGAGTCTATGGGATTCTGTAGAGGACAAAAATTATAAGTTATCCTTTATTGTTTTTTTGGTTTCTTTAAAACGTCAGGGCAGATAATTCGACGTGAATACAAACCACTTAGGCTGCAATTTTAATTTATGGCGTCTTGGCCTTGTCCTAGTGGTCAATCAATGTGTCCTCAGTACATCAACATGGGCTATAAAGCCTGGAAAGCACACTCAGTTAATAGCTGTATGAGCTCTTTGCTAGACTAGTGTCTGGTAAACTGGGAGTTGTTTTTGGCACCTTTGGTGCCAGAAAAACAACTTTAAGTGCATTTAAAATATAAATCTATCAGATAGCAGACTTACCCCTGCTGTCCCTAGACCAGATTTACTCATCTGCACAGACATGCAAGAATACAGTTGTAGCAAAATGCTATTATCAGGGATTAAATAGTAAGCATCATGGTAATCCTTTTATTACCACTAACAAAAATGACAGGAATCCCTGAATTCTATGTAGAAGGAGTATCTGTATGTTTAGTGCAGTTTTTATGATTTTATGTTTTTCGAAAGAAAAAAAAAAACATTGGCAGTAACTCACTGCAGGGTATCTAAAATACATCCTAAAATAAGTCTAGCATTGGAAAATTAAAAACTTCATTCTTTCATTTTCAGTCATGGGTGTACGCTGAGCTTGGAAGTTGAGTACATCCTGGACAGGTTAAGAGCTAGTCCGGGGCCACATTTAAAGACCAACATCCACTCATGCTAACAGTTGTACCGACAACCAAATTAGAAAGACCACTTCACCTCTTTTGTATGTTTTTGGAGGTGGGAAGAACCCACTGAAACACAGCGAGAACATGCAGACTGCACAGAACGCTGAAATTCAACCAAGGCCCTTCTTGCAAATTTTATTGAAAAAAGTAATTGCAATCTCCTGAAATGTGTCTTTTCCTGTTTTTAGAAGAGCACCAGTGTGGTTTTTTTGCAACTTTGTCTAGATATGTGTGTGAGATTAAATATGATAATCCTAATGTAATCAGCAATAAAAACTGGAACATTAAAAAAGAACAAATTTTTTAAAAAAGAAACGTAAAATCACGATAAGCACCACCTGGTAACATTCATTGACTATACTACATACACACAAATTACAATTTCTATCTTTCAGCGGTAATCCTCCTCCTCATGGTCTATGTTGCAACCTCCAGATGTCGTCCTGCAGGAGGGGGGTGCTGTCACACTTGTTTTCCTAACCGACCCTGTAGACTTTTACAGAGTTTAAAAGAGTTTAGGAAAAACACAACCCCCAGCCATGGCAACCTTGGTTTTATTTTTTTTAAATTCTTTTGGATCATTTTAGCAATGGAGTGGTAATTATTTGGGGTTAGGTTTATAAAGGTATTAGGGCTATTTCTGTAATAAATGTGTTTCACACTCAACTGAAAAAAAAAAAAAAAGAAATCAACAAAAAGCAAAAAAGCATCTCTAAAATGTAATTAGATATACAATATCAGATAAACTGCCCTATATAGAGATGAGTCACTGATTCGAAGAAAGGCTTTTGAAAACATGTTGTGTAATTTATTAATTTCAAGAAACAGCATCACCTCATTGGTTTGGATATTTAAATATGCAGTCTGTAGATTTCCATAGTTGACACTACTAAAAGAGTGATGAATAATTCAGCTTTTTGTTTGTGAACTTGATTTACCTTGTGCTGTAGACAAAATGTCACTGAGTGATGGATTCATGTGTTTTTGGTGCAGGTAAGTGACTCTGACAAACTATATCACTATTTCTCTGCATCAGAATAAGCCTCTTTTAAAACCACAGTGACTATTGTGTTCATTGTGACATTATTTTGCTTATGAAACAGAGGGATTTGGGTATTAATAACATCTTCAATAAAAGACATTATGGATTCTACCTTTAAAGGTCATACTTTTGAAGCAACAGTTGTGCAGCCATAAATCCCTTGATGTCGAAACTTCATTCATTCTTCCACCCAGTCAAAAAGTCAAATAAGATGGAAATAGGAGACCCCTTTCTCCAACCATTACCAACTGTTTCCTCAAGGTACAAACATCAGACAGCGTTTTTTAGAGACTACAAGACAGCGACTTGGCAGAGTAGAAGAATACATTTCTGCTTAAATATTCTTATTCCTAACTTTTATGTATCAAAAGGTAATAAAGGTAATTGTCTCTATGACAACTATCCCTGACACTGGACGGATAATTAGTCAGTCTAATCATTTCAAAGGCACTATTTGGGAATGTCCAGGGTAGGGTCTGCTCCCTATATGGAGGCTGCCAAAGTCACATCTCATTCATACATAGAATTATTCCATTTATTCCATTTCTTCTCAGACGATTTCTCTTTAAACATACTCCGCTCTGTTGTCAGACATCTATGTTGGTGGTCTCTACCATCAACTCCTAAAAGACAAATGTGCCTGGCAAGCAGCATGGTGAGATGTAGTTACCATTTTTTTTTCTCAAATGAGAATAAAGAAATCCCTTTGGTAGGCCTGGAACCATCATCTATGGCACACTGCCGAGTGTCTTGTGACAGCTGTTATGAGCAGCAATCCCAACACTGAAGGCCGTCTTTGTGCCCCAAGTCACAACACCCATCTGATAATTTCAATTACCAGATGGGTGTACTTTTTTTTTTTTTTTTGAAAATGTCTTGACTAGACCTAAAATTGAGACAGAAATGGAGAGCAGTGTTTGGGTATTTGGCTTGAACATTGTAACAGAAGTGCAAGTAATGTAGTCTTACCAGCGAGATGACAATTACGGGAGAACACTGAGTCCTCGCTGTGGATACAAACAGCCTAGACATGAAAACTGCTTCCCAATCTCAGTTTAGTGAATCAGGCTTATGAATAACATCTTCAGAGTTGACAAAAAGCAATAACTGAAAAGCCGCTGGAACAGCTGTGAATATTGTTCCTGAAGAGCAAAACCATATATTCAATTAATTTTTTGTCGCACAAACATAATTTATGGTTCATCAACATTGTTGAGGGTTTATGAAACCCTTGTGGATTTAGATTATTCACCTCTAGCAAAACATGTTGTTACATTTGCAAATTTTTCATTGGCCTTCTTTACTCTCTGTAACCAGTTTTTTTTTTTTTTGTTGTTGTTTGTTTGTTGTTATTTGTCTGTTTTGTTTTGTTTTTTGTAGTGGAGTACATTTGCACCTGTAGGAATAGTAAAAGGCATAAGAAACAAATTAAATTTGGTGGCTAAACCATGATAGTGACCATCAAAACATATAATCAAAAAATCATATTAACATAAAAATATATCATGGACACATTGTGGTCAAGTTATTTCAGATTATTATGCATTATCAAAAAATTTGTAAATCAATGAGAGATAACAGAATTGCATTACAGAAATGTGGCATAAATGAATGAATGAATACATAAATACATAAATATAGCATGGAATTATATTTCTTA
Organism: Antennarius maculatus; assembly: GCA_013358685.1. NCBI lineage: Eukaryota > Metazoa > Chordata > Actinopteri > Lophiiformes > Antennariidae > Antennarius > Antennarius maculatus. The sequence continues at coordinate 3,211,520 of CM023606.1, forward strand.
AAAATGGATAATTTAGAACCTCTAGGTGAAAAAATGTGCTCATTTCTAATTGCATTATTGAAACTCCAGTTAGACGCTGTGATCTTTGCGTTGATTAGTAGTAATCAGTTTATAAATGCATGTAGTAATGTAATAGTTACGTATAATATTGACGTAGATGAAAATAGTGTAATAGATGACAGGGACTCTCTTTTATCTTCAAAAACTATCATAAAGATGTATTTGTGCCACATGTCAAAAGCAGACATGTCAAAACGACACCTTCAAACGATCTGAAGGTCAGGTTGAACTTGCAACATCTCTGCAAAGGAGCTTAATCTGCAATCACATACAGCAAAATACAACTACACATTGATTCCTGCTATTCAACTGCAAACAGGCCTTTCAAGTGAAAACCACAATAGAAACTCTTATTATTCCTTCGCATATCATTTCATTGATCACAGCAGGAACCAAATTCATTTATTATTGATGGCTTTGGAACATGTCAGAGTCCCTGTCTGTTTATTGCTTTACAAGCCTCCTGTGTTCATTATTATTAATCTTCTTGCCTTTAATTAACATAACAAAATTATTAATGTCTTCTTTTAATCTTTATTATCATGTGCTAAATCCCTTTAGCAGCTGAGAAGCATACCGAATTGCGAGGAAATGGGCTGTGATGTGTTATTCCAGCATGTTTTCTAACTTGCTACTGTGGTTAAACAGACACTCATATTTATCCAGTGTCTCAGAGTAGGAAATTAGTTCTCCGTTGTCCAAATTCTCACCGTGACACATATTTGTTCTTCCTTTAAATCCCGTGAATGGATTGAATTATTTTCTAATCAATACATGTTCATCAATTCAACAGCTACGGCATAGCTCTCAATATTTGCAACAGTTTGTCATTTGTCCATAATGACTGCAGATTTGCGGTGACCACGGGTCAGGAATTAGTTATTTATTTGATTTTTTTTTTTTTTTTTCATTCACACTATTTGATCTATTGATTACTGTTTGAATGTTAATAGACTTTCTATAAACATTACAAGAAAAGAAAAATGTTCGCAAGCTGGACAGATACTGGGGCTTATGACTAATTTTGTGAAGAATTACTTAATCTATTTGATTGCTGCAAAAATTACTAATAAATGATTTGATGTGCAACTTCATCATTTATTGAGCAGGTTAACTCATTGATTAGTGAATAAAATTATGTACTTTTTTAACATGAACATCTATTTAACACTGAAAAGCAAATTTTATTTCCAGTCTTGGGTGTCACGGTAGCGCAGTGAGTAGCGCTGTTGCCGTACAGCAAGGCGGTTCTGGGTTTGCATCACAAAACTCTATATCAATAACCATGTGGTAGACTACAATGCTTTAAACAGGGATATTGATGCAAACAAGTTACACATTTTAAAACATAGATGCTTCACACAAGACTTCAACCTTTTATCACATAATACCTCTGCAACCTCCAAATTTAAAGATAAGCATCAAAGATTTCTGTCACTTAGTCAGTGTCTGACTAAATATGCCTTCAATGTACCCCTTTGAACCTAGCCCTGGTGAATAATGTGTTTTTATGTCACTTTCTTTCAAAGTATGTTAGAATATATCTGTGAAATATAACTGTTGACTACTTGTATGTGTCAGCTTTGTATATTAATATGGATTATTTTAGAGGGGGAATAATCTACTGTACATAACTCAAAGTAGCTTTTGTTCCCTTAAAATGTTGTTAGTGTCAGAAACCATTAATTTGTATAAAGTTAGTAAGTTCGATAAATATCATGTTTGTAGCATTATTGTCCTGTTTTTCTCGGGGCATAAGTCTGCATGGCTGAAATGACAAAGTTGTCTCAACTTGACCCGTAAATAACCAGTCACTTCTAGCAGTTATCATTCTGGCTGTATGACAAACATGTATGATTGCATGATTTTTGATAAAGAACCTTTTGATAAAGAGTCACAGCTACCTTTTAAACTTGTCTATCTATTGACTGTGATATCATGAGGTTTCCAGAAAACACATTTAGATAACAAGGCTCTTTGAGTAAACAGTGTTTATACAGTTTTGTAACCTCCATAAATCATAGGGTTACAACCTAGCTACAACATCATTCTAAGTCTATTCATCAGATACTGTAGTGCCATAGTGTGATTTTCAGTGTCAGCACAAAGTGTATAAAGCACTAAATCAGAAAGCCTTTTTGTGTGCGTGTGTGTGTGTGTGTGTAGACAACATTCATACTATGCATAGATGATAGCCACAGCTGACATTAAGTTGAAAGAGATAAAGGAAGCAAACATTGCAATTATCAATTTAATTATAATTGCTTTTGTGATAAAATGTGATTTGTGTACAAAAAATAAATTATAAAAGAGCAATAAGCCGTGTTTATCTTAAATGAATATTAATAGAAGAAGGTTTTCATCATTATTGACGTTTATAGCTTTGACAAGAATGATTTTGCTAGAAATGTACAGTTTTAAGAAACTCTAAATGAGTTCCAAGAACAACAGAGTGGGAATAAGAAGATTGAGATTTTGACAATCTCAGACAATCAGACAGGAGATAACATCAAACACAGGAAGCGTAAATTAAAATAAATAAATAAATCTTTAAAAATAAGACTGCCATTAAATGTATGAAACATAAACCCTCTGCTTTTTCTTGACACCACAGGAAAATTTTGGAATCAGAAGTTTGTTTCTACTTTCCTGATGATATATGTATTGGTTATCATAGAATTTGGGCAATGCAGGTAAAGAAGTTGATCCCTTCCATCTTATAAAACTGCTGGAACTCAGACTCTGGCGAAGTTATTAAGCACACAGGGCGAATTATGTTTCAGAGCATGCAACAAATATCACTCGTGCGATCGTCATGATCATATGAAGTGCAACTTTATGCATTTAGACATTTTAATACTGTGCTGAAAACTGACTACCAGCAGCACTGTTTGCTCTGACATCTGATTAGGACTGAAACCTTGTATCACTGATTTTTGCAGCGGGCATAATCTCATAACGTTGCGTATTAATAAATGCTAATGTTTATCAATGAGGCACCTGTGTGTGTGTAGTGATATGATAAAAGGGGATTAAAATTGATATTTATTTTTCATATCATTAAGTTACATTACTGTAACTGAAATATTCGCCATTTATTGTCTTAGTTGAACATCCAGCAGATCTTTGCTGGAACAATGATTTAACAGTACGACCAATTATAATGCTCAGCGATCCAATAGTCAGTTCTGCACACACACATTAAAACACGTGTGTTAACATATGCAGACACACAGTCATGGTGGCAATATTCTCATATTGTAAGGCTCAGTAGCTTCATTTAACACTTACTCATGCGCAATTGAGTGAAATTAGCCTACTTTCGGCCATAGCTACACAGTCAATTTACTGTGAGAGCTGCTTCCCAAGAAGTCAATAGAATGTATTGTATTACATGCCTGCATTATCCAAAGGGATAATGCAGGCTGAAATGCTGCATACCTTAGAGATTGCTGTTTGATTCTACAGTATAATATGGGTAAGCAGAAAAATAACAGTCTCATGCTTTAGTTTGGAACAGAAGGTTTCAGAGATAAACTACATAAGCTACTTCTAACCATTCATGTTAACCCATGATGAAGCTCAAATCTAGCAAATTCTTGCTTGGTGCATCATCCCTGCCCTATTTGTTCTCTGGTAGTGGTGAATGCAAGGCTAGACCATCTTAGAGGGTTTTGATCCAAACTGAAGCTTAATTAAATTCTTAGTCATTCAATTGACCCAACAGCTGGTGATCATTGGAAATGAAGCACGAAGAGTGTGTTTTGTTAAAATTGTAATGTTAAATGATATGAGCAATGTCAATTCAAATGTGACTTTGTACCTGTCTTTGTGATACTCATTAAAATAGAAGTTCAGCACACATCTTATTAAAAGTCACAGTTGGTGTCCATATGTCTTGTTGGCAATGTGAGTAAAAGCTGGCACTGATGTCACTGAATAAACAGATGTACTAAAGGTGGGTGATGAAATTACAGGCACGGATATTTCTTTATGAGTTCCAGAATAAGCAAAGAAAAAATATTATGCCATCTTTTCATGGAAACTCTTCACTAAAGGTTTCTGCCACCTGAGCTATATCTCCACCTAGAGCAGAGATATAAGAAAGAAACATTTAATCTTTTTTTTCTCCATCATTCAGAGTACTTCCATATAGTGCTCCAGTGACAATGCTCCATTTCTTTTAGTCATCACACGTGTTGTAGTAGTCATAGAGGGAAAAAAAACACTTATTACAATATAAGTTGAAAGTCTATTCTGATTTTTTTTTTTAAATCATTTCCCAGCAGAGCTATTCTTCCACTGGACAATGAAAACATCTCTTGATTCTCCTAGGACTTAAACTCTTAGACTCTAAATGCAGCTATAACACATACCCCACTCCCAGCTTAGTTTATTTTATGATTCTTCCTCAGTTCAGTGGATTTACAACCCCTCTCACTTTTGTACTGAGCTTTGAGGGATTTTGATATTCATCCACCCGCTCTCTTTGGTAAACAAAGTTAAAATCTCGCTGTTCCAGGTTTTCTCAATACATGTTTACAAGTGTAAAATGGATTCTGAGAGGGTTTGATTTCTGCAGTGATATCAATCTTCCTTGGTAACATGAAGGTTTGAGTGATGATAAAGGCCAGATGATACCTTTGAATTCCAACCAGCACAGCATGAGAAGGTATCCACTGGAATCATGCTGCTCATTTCCTGTTTTGGGCATTACTCTGGCACAGGTCCAGTTACTGACACATTTTAAATCACGTTTATCATCTACCTTAAAGGTCCCATATTATGCTTTTTTTTTTTTTTATTCATGTCATTCAGATGCCTGATGTCCAACTACACTGTATTTGAAATATCTTACCCGAAAGTGATCCGTGGTCATCAATATCTTTGGGTGAATATTGATAAATCCTCTTCTGCTCACAAATGGTCTGTTTCAATGGGGCGTAGCTCTCAGCCTTCCCTATCTCCCTCTCCCCTCTGAGCTGACCAATCAACACTGCCGTACCCCGCCTGTTCACGTGTGTTTGCTTACTTGCGCCACTCAAACGCGCCTGTATCACGGATTGATCAATTGGCATAGTCTGGAACTTTTTTAACTTTCAGTGACTTCGCTGCTACGTATAATTCTTCTCGTATTTCCCACTCTTGTTTTTCATGACATAACGGTTGATTTTTTGGCGCTAAGCTTGGACACGCTTCCTCAGTCTTTGCTGAACAATGACTCTTGGCTCATTGTTTAAACATGATGAGACAGGCCGGTCTCGTCATGAGATAATTACATCTCGCTTCAAAGCGGTGATCTACTGTGAATGTTAAAGCTGTGTTTTTTCGAAAATCGTCATGGACAGTGACAGATCGTAGATAACATGGGATCTAAGCTAACGCAAACTAATGAAACATGGAATTTTACCGGTAAGACCAATTTTTCTTACTCTCGCACGCGTGTGTGTAGCTCTCCGATCACTTAAGAGCGCCAAAGCTGCTTTCATTCACCAAAAAACTGACAATTGTTCTGAATTAGTAATTAATGGGCAACTGGTTATGTGTTCGCTGTGATGCTGGGGATAGCCTCAGGTGGACACACACACACACCTGACTGCTAACTAGTTAGCCAAATGCTAGCTGATTTCAACAGCTTGTGACGAACTTTCAGTGTGTAGCTCTGAGCCATGTCATTACCACACACTGCTACGTAGCCTGGTCAGGAACCAAACACACACACACACACATGACTGAAGTGGACCTAACTAGTTAGCCATATGCTGACTGAGTTCAACAGTTTGTGAGGAACTTTCAGTGTGTAGCTCTGAGGTAGGACATTACCGCACGATGCTACCGTAGCCTGAATGAACTCCCCCCTAGGTGATTGCTACGCCCTTGGGCATATCAACCAATCAATTTCGTTAATCACTCTGTCCAATCACAGAGCGGATTTGTGACGCCACAAATACCACTCTAGCAAAATCCAATCGTTTTGATTCGGTGCGGGCCAGGAATTCCTAAAACTCCAAATATTTATTGATGCAGGAAGTGTTTGTTTACCAGATTGTAAGAGTTGGTCGGGTTAGGGAGGACCATTTTGTATATGTAGAGACCTGAAACAGTGTGATTTTCATAATAGGACCCCTTTAATTACTTTGCCACCAGAGAATGTGAAAAGAGATGAACAGGTTTCAGGTCTTTTGCACCTACTGTCAGCTGGACAACTGGCAGCTGGCATATTGTTTCAAAGGACTGGTACTCAAACTTGTTTCTGACTTGTAATGCTCTTGTTTTTGAAGCATTGCGTATGATTATTCATAATCATTATTCACGAGAATTATAAATAATTATAATCATAAATATTTGGTATAGTGGGTGCACTCCAGTATTAAAATGAGGCAATGATATTAAGAATGCAACATAATCTGCAACATTGCCTCTGGAAATGTATATCATTAAATGCATATTGAAATTCATAAGCTTTCTTCAAACCCTTATTTTCATGAACCCGCAGGATATTTAAAGTTACCGCTTCTGTAAAAAGCTCTGTCAGTAATCTCCTTTCATTGTCAAATGTCCAGCATTTTAGCTATTGATATATGGCAGAGACATCCAGCATTTCATAAAGGTCACCAGCCCGTGTGCTTCTTCAACCTTAGGTGTCCAATACTTCTACAGCCCCTCACTGAGTGAGAACAGATGGAGCCAAATCTAAACAACGGGAAGCCAGAGAAATACATTTGAGTCGTACAGGCTGACAGGACAGGCCTGAGCCACACATGCTGTGTCTGACATATGTGGAGCTCTTTCAGTGGGTTCCAGAGGGGTGCATTTTGTCGTAACCCACATGGCCCAATATTGTGCAGACATACTGGGATCTCTGTGAGATGGTGCTACTTGACAGGAGACTAGAGAGAGGCCAAGTGTCACCAATTGTATGTCCTCACATTCTAAAAATAACAAAGGTTGAAATACATGTCTACTATACAGAACTGCCTCATATTAGTTTGTGAAAATATTGATTTAATCATGCCAAGTACCGAGTCCTAGCACTTTCATTTTCAGTAGGATGAATAAGTCACCAGATCCATTGAACCCCCTCCATAGATCTTCAGTGTTATAACAGCTACAATAGGTCTTTGTTTTTTCTATAAGTATTTCTTATTAATTTCAAGGCTGGTAGTTCCTGATAGTGAAGTTGCAAGCTGTGCCAAGGCTTCAGAACTTGGCACAGCTTGCAGAAAATGACAAAGTTGAACAATCTCAAGCAAATTGTGCATCATCTGGCCGACAACATGAAGCGGTATTGGAGGGCACACACTGATGGCTGCACTACCATTTGGGTATATTGTTTTTTTTCTGAGTCAAATATTGGAAGACTGCAGGTCACACAGAATTTACAGCTCAAGCTCTGTCAGGTTGCTTGGGGATCATACATGAACAATCAGCTCTTCCTGATGTTGGCGTCAGCTGGAATCACCACATGAATCACCACTGCTCTCTTCTGCTCTTTGTCCACCACCACTATGTCCGGTTTGTTAGCTAGCAGCTGTTTGTCAGTCTGGAAGCTGAAGTCCCACAGGATCTTATCAGGATCGTTCTCAACCACCTTTGGTGGTATGTCCCATTGGGATTTGGGTATTTCTAGTCCATACTGGGTACAGATGTTCCTGTACACTATCATAGCTACTTGGTTGTGCCTTTCCATGTATGCTGAGCTGGCGAGCATCTTACACCCTGCTACCACATGCTGGACTGTCTCTGGGGCTTCTTTACTTAGCCTGCACCTTGGGTCAGATCTACTGTGGTATATATTGGCCTCTATTGCTCTTGTACTTAGGGCCTGTTCTTGTGCTGCCATGATCAGTGCCTCTGTGCTGTCTGTCAGTCCAGCTTTATTCATCCATTGGTAGGTCTTCTTGATATCAGCCACTTCCTCTATTCCTCTATCCCTCCATGTTGTCTCCTCCTCCTCCTCCTCAGGTTTCTGCTGTCTAAGGCATTCACTGAGCAGTTCATCTGTTGGGGCCATCTTCATGATGTACTCTTGGATTTTTGATGTTTCATTCTGGATAGTGGCCCTGATGCTCACTAGTCCTCGGCCTCCCTCTTTCTGCTTAGTGTACAGCCTAAGGGTGCTGGACTCCATGCATGGTGAGGAGCTTTCTAGTCTTAATATCTGTGTCTGCTATCTCCTCCTTTCGCCAGCTTATGATCCCATCAGGGTATCTGATGACTGGCAGTGCATACATGTTGATGGCTCGGACCTTGTTCTTGCCATTCAGCTGACTTCTCAGGACTTAACTTACTCTCTGGAGGTATTTGGCTGTGGATGACTTTCTTGCGGGCTCCTCGTGATTGCCATTAGCCTGTGGGATACCAAGGTATTTGCAGCTGTCCTGTATGTCTCCTATCCTGCCCCCTAGTAGGTAAACCCCTTCAGTTCTGATCATCTTGCCTCTTCTTGATACCATCCGGCCACATTTGTCTAATCCGAATGACATCTGTATGTCGTCGCTGTAGATCCTGGTGGTGTGGATCAGTGAGTCAATTTCTCACTCATTCCTGGCATACGGCTTGATGTCATCCATGTAGAGGAGATGGCTGATTGTTGTCCCTCTTCGGAATCAGTTTCCGTAGCCACTCTTTGTGATGATGTGACTGATGGTGTTCAGGCCTATGCAGAACAGCAGTGGTGATAGTGCATCCCCTTGGTATATGCTGCACTTGATGTTAACTTGGGCAATTGGCTTGGAGTTAGTCTCCAGGGTTGTCTTCCACATTCCCATTGAGTTCTTGATGAAGGCTCTTAGTGTCCTGTTGATCTTACAGTTCCAGACATTCCAGTATCCACGTGTGTGGCATTGAATCCGCTCATACATTGATCCATGTTACTCATCTTAGCCGCCATGATGCCTGACAGGAGCTTCTATGTTGTACAGAGACAGCTTATTGGCCGGTAGTTGGATGAGGTAGATCCCTTCTGTGGGTCTTTCATGATCAGGACTGTCCTGCATTCAGTCAACCATTCTGGGTGCGTCCCATCCCTTAGCAGCTGGTTCATCTGTGCTGCGAGACGCTCATGGAGTGCTGTCAGCTTCTTTAGCCAGTATGTATGGATCATATCGGGGCCCGGTGCTGACCAACTCTTCATCTTTGACACTCTTTCTTGGATGTCTGCCATTGAGATGGTTACTGGTTCTTGTTCTGGGAGGCAGCTGTGATCAGTCCTCAGGACCACTAGCCACTGGGTATCGGTGTCGTGTGATGCTTCTCTTTCCCATATGCCCTTCCAGTATTTCTCCACCTCAGGTCTTGGTGGGTCTGACCGGCTGCTATTTCCCTGCCACTGAGAGTACACCTTTGCTGGTTGAGTGGAGAAGGTCTTGTTTATTATCCTGGCCTCTATCTCCTTGGTGTATCTCTTCAGTCGGGTAGCCAGAGCCGTTGTCTCTGTTTGGCAGATATATATACGTGTGTGTATATATATATACACATATATATATATATATATGTATATATATATAACCTTTATGCTATGTATAAACAAAACATAATGTTTTGCATTGAACTGCTAGGCTTAGGCACTAAGCCCAGCAGTTCAATGCTACATTAGGTTTTACAACCATGACACACATCTCCAACTGAACAGAGGATTGCCACACGGTGTTTTATAATGCAGGCTTCAGGATTTAACAATAAGAAAAACGGAGTGGCAAAGAAAAAAATATATATATCTGTTTCTGTTCATCCTTTTATTGTGATTATGACAATTTACTGGGAGTCAAATGCTAATTTTTACATGAAGGGAATATCATAGATGAAAATTTGAGCACATTCCTCAGCTGAAGCTTACCATTTGTGCTCCAGAACTCTTGATCAGAAGGGGTTGCTCTACAGACTGGGTTATGACCCGTACAGCTAGAGGCCAAATCCGTCTAATTGAAAGTTTGGTGTGGATAAGTGGACTGGGATAAAGTTTTTGTTTTAGGTAAGAAAAAGTAAGAGTACAATAGTCTCCCTTTTTCTTTAACAGAAGATTTTTACAGGAGTCTGAAATTTTGCTAAGGGCAACATCTGACTGTCTATAATGAGGATGGTGCTCACACACGTCACTTTAGATTTAGGTTTCAAACCACCTAACATCATTTATGCGAAATTATGACAATGCTCATGATTGATAATTAAAAGTCCAAAGACGTTTATGGTAGCCAGTTTAATATTGTGAAGCTGAAAATTAAATATAGCTGGCATTCAATGATGATGTCTTTTAATTTCAGGGTCCAATAAAAGAGATATGGGAGTTCTGTGTTATTGGAAAATGACTAAAAGCACAAGGACAGGATTACACAGGGTTATTCTGCATCTCTCCATCGCACACATGCATCTTTAGGTATGGCTTTTAACTGCTTCAAGGAAAATGGACCGATATCTAAGTGTGTTAGACCTTCACCAATTATAACTGACTTTCCATAAAAATTCCCAACTGAGAGTAACATCTCGCTGAAGAATGAATCTTCTGCTTGAACATCATATTAAATATGATAATATATTCTACACATTAAACACAAAGTGCTCATTAAAAGAATTCTCTTATGTTACCATACATTAAATGTAATCAATAGTTCTCTGAGGAAGAATAAGACTCACTCAGGTCTTAAAATGTCAGGTCTTTCTACAATGATTGCCTGTTTAAACAAAAATTATGATCTAACTATGCCTTTCACTTTCATCTGGATGCATATTTTGATAAGATAAGATAGTACTTTATTGATCCCCATGGGGAAATTACTTCCACACAGCCTGCTAGTAAGGTGTACTGGGTCACTTTAGTTCTATGGCGCACCATCACTTTAAAGGGGAAGTTGAGGGGGGGGGGGGTAAGAGAGAGGGGAGGGGATGATGGGTCAACCGGGAAGGAGGGGAAGTATAGCGAAGACTGGCAAAAAAAATCACACCTTATTGCTACAAATATTTGCACAAACATAACAACAATAACATGATGGGTGAATCACAGAGCTATGATATGATATACAGGTATGATATGATATGAATGCAAGCTATGTCAAAATTCAAAGTTTATGTATGTGTTTTCACTGCCAAAGAGTCAATAACAGGTGTCAGAGAAGGGATAAAGCTTCAGTTCAGCCTTGTCTCATCCTGAGGAACTTGGTGTTATCAGCTGCAGACCAATAACATGGGAGGTGCCAGAATATGGCAAAAGGATGACTTTGGATTAGAGGGACATAAACCAAATTAGTCCTATAATCCTGCCGGGCTACCAACTTCCCAACTACTCCGTGCAGAGTTTTGGTTGGGTGTGGTTATTAGCTCCAGGAGGTTTATAGTTCTATTCTGAAAAGGGATAACATAATGTGCGTATACAATAGTATTAATCAGATGACATAATTATTCCTCCCTGAAAAATTAACAGATCATATCCCACAAGCCATCTGCTCCATGTAATAAGTGACCATAAAACCCAATGTTCACCTGAGCATGTAATATAATAGCATTGTAAAGATTACCCATGTTGGCCATCTCATGCAATAGTAAGCTTCACATTCATTGACATTTACTGCTCTCCAAACGACAGCTAGGCAAATATTACATATTCTTCCTCAAGCCATTACCTTTGATCAACAAAAGATGGAGAACCATGTTTCATCTTAAGGGGAAATCAAAAGGTTTTTACAAGAAGGCCACAGGCTCTAATGGGACCCAGGTCCGGTGCATATCTTATAACAGTGTTAAACCTTACACCTTTTAGTGCTCTGGTTTGAATACTTTTTTCTAATCTATTTGGCCCAAATAAATTATCGACAAAGCTGTAAAAGATGCAAGATTATCAAAATTTTTAAAAAGCAGTGCTGTGCTTCACAAGTCTATGTTTGACTGAACAACTGCAATTACTGTAAATCATAGCGCTATTCTGCAATCAATATGCAGCTGTTCTGCAGAACATACAAGGTCAATCAGCTTCTCTAGTGATGAGAATTTTGAAGTCAGCACTAAGACAGGTACTATTTTAAATCCTGCTGGACTGTGTACTCTGTGTATCTGAAGATAGTGCAGCAATTTTGAATTCATTAATTCATTCATCTGCTATACCCGCTTTTCATCCACTGTCGCGGATCACGGGGTATTTGATCCTATCTCAGCCGACTGGGGGCATGAGGCAGGGGACACTTTGGGCGCAACACCAGTGCACCATGGAGCCATATGAAGAAAGACAAACGAACATTCATGGACACACTCACATCTATAGGCAATTTCATACTAGCTAATTAACCTGAAGCACATGGTTTTGGATGTGGGAAAGAGCCAGAGAACTCGGACAGAACCAATACAGACACAGGGAGAACATGCAAGCAAACTCCACACAGACCGGGACCCGAACTGGGAACCGCCTTGCTGCGCAGCGAGAGCGTTACCCACTGCGCCACTGCACAACCCGCAATTTTCGATGTGATACCCAAAAGAACTGTACAGACTACACACCCATATGAGTTTCAAACTCAAGGTGTTCTTCTAAGAAAACATTCACACTGATAAAATGAGCGATGAGTCTCACCAGCAACTCTCACCCATGAAGGACCAGTATGTGCAGATTCCTTAGGTATCTTTGGTATCCAGAGTCAATCCTTTTGTAAACATTGAGTTGTTTTAATAAAGTTCTTGAGAACCATGTCTGGCATTGCAAAATGACAATAGCCATCTGCCTGAAGGGTTTTATGAGCTCCCTGAGAAATGGATTTGATACTTTATTATGTTTGTTTATGCTATGCCCTTTGGCAGATAACTTGCAGTGTAAGAATTCAGCACTTGCATGCAACAGTCATCCAATTTAACATACACACATTAGGAATGCAGAATAATCCAACGAGTGAATTAAAACTATTCTCATTAAATGCCCTCTGGTAACAGGCACAGGTACTTAAATATGTACATTTACACTGATGAAAACTCAAAATATTTCCATATGAGTAGCTGCCCATTATTTTATTAAATGTATACCACAAAACTTATATTAACCCCAGCAGGTCCTTCATATTTAATTCATATTACACTTTTAAATATCTGTTGTTTCACATAAATCTGTCAAGTATCATTTATTGTCAAATTTTTTATTTATCATTTTTAATGTCATATTTTTGAATGCTAAATGGAAATGGGAGAAGCCTAATGTTTGAAAACTTCCATTGCTTTATCCAAAATTACTTCAATATTAAAAAAACAAAACAATCTTATGATATTGAAGGCAGGCAAACTGATCTAGAATCTGCCTATGAAACCAGGTCTAGCCCAATATTAATCTTACAGCTTCTCAAATCAAGGCTCCAAATTTAATAACATGTGTTGGTAGCTTCTTGAAAAATCTTACAGACAAACAGACAAAAAAATGTGGGTGATTGTTGGTGAATGAAGCAATAGTTGCTTGTCCATGAGGTAGAGAGACATTTTCAATTTATAACAGTATGTGAATTCAGCGTGACTTTTGTCAACCTGATGTGGCGATATGTCACCAGCTCTGTATACTGGATGTTCGATAATCCATCATGAAGGACAGCAGTAGATTGTCAGGACTACAACAAGACTGGTGGAGAACCCAAAAAACATGACAGACTAGAAGGCGGGTCAAGTCTGAAAAGGTTTTATCGGGCAGGCAGGGTTCAGGTATCAGGTAATCAGTCCAAGAGGCAGACGAATCAGATAATCAATAGGCAAACAGGTAAAATCTAGAAACCAGGCAGGGTCAGACATGAAGCAGTCTAAACCGAGTCAAAAAACAGGTAAGATATACAGGCTGGAGAATCAGGGCAAACACTTAACAATCTGGCAGAGGAGAAAGGACTGAGCAGGATATATGAAGGTCAGTAAGGGAGTGGCTGCAGGTGAGTGAAGGGGAGGCTGTCGCAGGGAATGAACTGATTGCTGATGGGACAGCATCTGTAATGACATGATATATAAGTGATATGAGAACAAACAGGAACTATGAAACAAGAGGTGTGACATAGATGATGAGTAAATTTGTGACAGTCTTGGTAGATTATAGTATATTGCACTGTGTGCAGTATATAGGTGTAACTAAATTAGATGTGTAAAAAGGTTTTATCCCAATAATCATGAAGCATCAGAATTGAAAGTGATAAGAGTTTAGAGTTTCAGGTTTCTCTGCTAATCTATTATCTAGGCTGAACCTAAAAGTATTGGGAGAAAATTTACATTGGAGACAGAGGAGTTATGGGGCAGTTATCTCTGCTGGCTCTTCTAAATTGTCTCACAGTCATTTATTCTCTCAATCACAGAGGTGCCACAGACATTACAGGCAGGTCATGACCATGGTAGGAGCTCAAACAGTGATAGTCATCAGTATTGGCATTGGTCTAAAAGGATTGGCTAGTCATTTCCCTATCTTCCAGGCCACAAACTCCCACATTCAAAAAAAAAAAACATCCTGCTAATGCACTTTAGCATTAGTCAACTGTCTAATTCCCCATAAAATTCTGACATCACCTTTCTATAGGAGAGGACACAGTCAATTTGATGGGCTAATTGTGTGTGGCTTAATTAATCAATGTCCCCACAACCATAAATTCACACATGTACATTCACAATGTCATTTGAATTCTGGTGAAAGCACAGAAGGTGGTTGCATGCACTTTTTGAATAATATTTGGTTCACAATTATACATTCAACTAAAACAGTATTACTTAAGTACATATACTCTTTATCCATTCAAAGATAGAGAGGAGAAAGAGAGAAGAGAGAGAGAGAGAGAGAAAGAGATCAAAAATGGGTGGATCATCATTTTATTTACATGTTACATGGATAATGATTACTGTAGCGAGAAACTAAATAAGATGACCACGATAACTACAGCACATATTTATGTGAAAACATCTTTTTATTTTACATCCAATACTTGTGATAAATATGCAGCCAATATGTTTGTGCGGATAGATTCACTTATTATGTTTTAACGAGCAACACCAGAGATGAGCACGAATGGGTTCTGAAGTGGATTGAAGCATCCCAAACACATCTATGTGTGCACTCGGTCATGGTAATTGTCAGGCTTTGGCTGATATCTAGGGAGAGCAGCAGAACAACATTTCAATACATTTCAAAAAAAACAAAGGAATGCACATTTTGGTAATTGGCAACATTTCTTTGAAGTTGAACATACTTTTTTTTTTCAAAGTCACCAAATACAGTGTTTTTATCATCTGGGTTTAATAAATACTGTATTCTACATTTTGTTTTTTGAAAATCCGTTGACTTTTTTTTGTTTTAAAGCTTTGTGTTGTACATAACTGTTGCCACACCGTTACAGTGTATGTTATATGGGCTTATTTAAAATAATCATGAGCAGTGAATTGACCATAAAAAAAACACTTCCAATTTGCAGATTGAAAATCTGTTCTATAAAATACTGCAAGCATCACAATAATAAAGTCGTTAATATAATATAATATATATACATAATATTATATAATATTATATATAATATTATATATATAATATATATAATATTAGTTTAATATAGAATTATTAAATGAATATACAATGTAAAAGCATGAAAAAAATAATTCCATAAAATGTTTTCTGTAATTGTATCCAATCATAAAGCAGAATAATGCAAAATAATACTAATAATAATAATAAAGGATATACTTTATAACAGTGAGCCCTGCTCAGTGTTTTAAAGAGGAGACCTTTCTGGAAATTCAGGGTATAGCCTACAGACCTACATGAAAGTACACAGCACATGGAGGAATCTGCATCTTCTGACGTGAAAGGTTACATGAGGCTGAGGGGGAAAAAGGAAAAAGAAAAACTTCCTCCTACATTTGAATGTCTTCCTATTTTATTTATTTGATCTAATTCCAATGTCTTGAGTCAGAGAAAGTACAACATCTGTATTGGTACTTAATGTTAATATCTCTGCTCTGAAACACTATGACGCAATGTGTTTCTGTTATCATTGATTTGTTTTTCTGTGACTTCCATCATTACTTCTGATCATAACCCTTTAAGCTTTATGTTGTGGCAGTAACTATTCAAAGTTGTTCACTTCCTAAATGATTTGAGTCAAAATCCTGAATGCTACCGGTAGATGTTAGCATGACAGCTAGTAATCTAGCAGGTTGAAAAAAAATTAATTGTGCTTGACTTAACATGCACAGCCGCTTATACGCAAAATGTAAGACCAGTAGACATTTTAAATGAAGTTTCAGTACCAGTGCCTATAACTCGATTCATTTTGTTCAGACTGAACTTAGACTCATCCTTGAAAGACTTGAGACTTCACTCAGATTTGGGAGATTTGGAAGTCTTGAACAATCTTCCTGCAATGAAACCTTCCCTTTATGTCCCACAAGGCTTACACAAAACTAAATGCAACATCTGCAGTAACACTTTACCTGAAGCAGTTAGATGGATCATTTTGATGAGTCATTCTATGGTAAGTCTGCAAACATAGTGAGCATCATGTAAGAAACATAAGCTTACTACTAGCTGTTTAGTAAAGGGAAGTAAACAGTTTGGTTTTATATTTTGAAGAATGAAACAAGTCCCAGCTGTGTTTTGCTTCTTTTTCTTCTTGTTACTCTTTTATTCTCCTTTGTCTGCAGGATCTCCAGTTTTGTTTATGAATAATTTTGAGCTAAGCGTTTTGTCTTACTGATTGATCAGGTGATTTGCTTATGCGCTCTTTGTCTGGTTATGGAGAGCTGCCTTTTCCTGTACTCTCCTTGCAGGATTCTGCAAGTAGGACGCTTTCATCTCAATTTTCTCAACAGTAGGCTTTATTTGTTCCCAGGCTTCATACTTACATGGTGGATGTTAAACATTCAACTGCATGCACAACTGGGGCACCAATGGGGTTCTGCAATGCTCCATTAGGATTACAGAGTGCCATTGGCATAAATTCAAATTGTTGTACAAATACCTCGAATGTGATCATATGCCAAAAAAAAGCCAGCTTTTTTTCCCCCATATGAAGGAATTCTAATAATAATCTTGTTAATGTTGATCATGCTTTGAATTCCTTTAACTAAGTGGTGTAGTCAGATGGAGCAGATGAAAGAAGACATGTAACAAAAACAAGATACTAGAGACTTGGACTTGCAAAAATGTACTACTTTTGAACATAACTGCACCTCATAGACAACTGGCATGCCCCTGACTTACATTATAAATATATGTAATGTCAGCAATTTATTTTGCAGCTTCAACCATGCTGTTTAAAGTTACACACTTAATTACAGTGGTCAAATCCAGTACTATGCTTATTTTATGTAAAATGTAGTGTTGCCAGTGATAAACAAAAACCACGTATTAACACGGCTTGTCTGCAGTTTGATCAAAATATTACTGGACACTGGATAAGTTGCTAATTCTTCCCAGGGCCAACACATACACAAAGAATAATTGACAGATAAAGGCAATATACGTTGACTCATTAATACTGAGTGTATTTGAAACTGGGAACATGAACACCTGAAGCACTTGAACCATACAAACACCTGGAGTAGTCAAACTCCAAACACCACATAGTAACTCCACATTCAGGGGAATTTGAACCGAGGACCCCTTGATACAAAGCAACAATCCTACCCACTAAGTCAACGCACTTCCCCATCATGACATTTTGCAATTCAATATGCAAATGTAAAAAATATAACTGTGATTTTGTTAATTGGGTCCTGTAATTCTTGCTGCAACAGACACGTCATTTGAAATACAAATAACTGAACATAAAAAAATATTAATGTGAGAAAGAAAAAAAACACAGTAAAGGGCCACAGAGTACATAAACAGCCTAAATACCACCACATTTACTGTAAGTGGCTCATATCTGAAAAATGGATTGAATTTTGATGCATTGTCAAATATATAAAAAAAATCCAAACAGTGCCTCTATTAGTCTATTGTTATTCATTCAGCAACAGTTACAGGCTGTGCTTTGCTTTTACGGTTGTTATTAAGCTAACTATGTGCATTTGGCTGGCAGTCTGACCAACAAAAGAAAAATGAAGAGACACTGTTTGAAGTTATGTCAAAGAATATGAAACACAGAACTTTATGCACTAAAGTGTCTGTCTTTGTCAGAACATATTGTTCATCACAAAGATGAAAGGCAGCAGATTTGCTGCTTTACTATCCAAAGAAACTTTACAGCCCCCCCCCCCCCCCCCCCCCCCACACACACACACACACACACACACTCACACTCATAAACACAAATTTCTACACTCATGCTCACCCTCCATTCTCAATGTTTTTATTAAAACAAATGATAACGTTCACAAAGTTAACATGAATGACTGAATGACTTTTTTTTTCAATAGAGGATTATTGAGAAAGGCCAGTTTTAGTTAATGTTAGACAGCAAAATAGCTCCCGGATTTATAAATAATCAATAAATAATTGAATCTAATTGTTTTATTTCAGAGACAGTTATCAATGACTTGATAAAAGACAAAGTAATGACACACATTGCTCAGTAGTTCTAACAGAATAGGACAATGTGATGATGGACACAGAATAGCCAGATGTGATTGCATTATTATGCACAGCCATAGAACATTTACGAGCCATTACAGGGCCATGTCAGAGGATTTTCATTGTGTTTATTACTCCTGTCAGGCATGGGTGGGGGATGGCTACCTATAAAGTATATTTTTTTAGTGCTTCTTTCTAGGTATGTTTGTAGGCCTAACCCTTCATATGAATGAACCATTAAAATGAGTAGTATACTAACAGATTTTAGAGATTCAGTGTCCAGCATTCTCTCATCTGCAAGAACATAACACAAGTGAATATAGCAGCCTTTTACACCACAACATAACATATGAGAGGCCAGCATGGCCATGGAACCTTAAGCCTTTTTCTAAAGCGATTTCTCAGTAAGAAGGTTAATGTAGCCGCAAGAGGGCACAAGCCAGTGTAAGGTGATTTTGTTCTCTGGTGGCTGTAATATTAGTTTGAGTATTTCTGCAGCTAAGGCGAGATCTCATTTCAGCATCGTTCCATGAGAGACCAAGCTTAGGCGGAGATGACAGGCTGCTGTCAGACCCTCCGTGCAAGGAAAATTAGGGTTACACAATTTCACAGAGTTCCACAAGCGTCACCACAAAGCCTTCTTCATAATTGGATCCATTTTAGCCATTTTAAAGCCCACTTCTTTGAGTTATAGAGTCAGGACAACCCTAGGAACAGGATTTATCCTCCTCTCTCAGTCTACATCTCTTCTGTACTTAGACTAGCCAGAGGAAAAGCAATGTCTGTGTGTGTGTATACACACACACACATACACACACATATACAGTATATATACACAGAGCACCCTTGTGCATTTGTGCATCAAAGCTCATGACTTCAGCTCATCGTGGAGTTTTGGTAGGCAGTCACGTGATACCGTATGCGCATTCTGTTGGCTGACGGCATCAGGACGTGCGCTCGGTACCGTGAGTCTCGGACTTACTGTATGTGAGACACAAAAGTCCTTTAAACATTCAATAAGAGTGTGGGAAAAGGTAATACAGATAGAAGGTGGTTTAATATCAGTATGGGGAGCATCATAAATGTTTAAATTACAGGAAATAATAAGATAGTTTGTTGCTCTATCATGAAATTCATTAATCGTGTGTGGTTCCTGGAACGCATTAACCGCAAAGAATGAGGGTGTACTGTATATATAATACATTATAGGATGGTTTTGGGTCCTAGTTAAAAGTCCTAAAGAATTGTTGCTGTTCCAGCGTCTTTCTTTTTTGTATTTTGTTTGCACAATATTATATTGGCAACAGGGATATTCTGGATAGACCTGAAATCCCGCAGCTGGGTTCCGGATCAAGAGATTGTATTCAGGACTCCAACAGGACAAAGTATTTCTTGGAGGACACTTGTGAGTGAGATGGCAACAATAGGATCTTTACCACCACTTGATGCAAATGAGCAACCGTAGGAGGAATATTGTGAAATCTTCTTCTTTTCCTTTTTGGCTTTTCCCTTCAGGGGTCGCCACAGCGAATCAACCGCCTCCATCTAACCCTGTCCTTTGCATCCTCTTCTCTCACACCAACTACCTTCATGTCCTCTTTCACTACATCCATAAACCTCCTCTTTGGTCTTCCTCTAGGCCTCCTGCCTGGCAGTTCAAAACTCAGCATCCTTCTACCAATATATTCACTATCTCTCCTCTGGACATGTCCAAACCATCTCAGTCTGGCCTCTCTGACTTTATCTCCAAAACCTCTAACATGTGCTGTCCCTCTGATGTACTCATTCCTGATCCTATCCTTCCTGGTCACTCCCAGAGAGAACCTCAGCATCTTCATCTCTGCTACCTCCAGCTCTGCCTCCTGTCTTTTCTTCAGTGACACTGTCTCTAGACCAAACAACATCGCTGGTCTCACCACAGTTTTGTACACCTTTCCTTTCATTTTAGCTGAAACTCTTCGATCACACATCACACCTGACACTTTTCTCCACCCATTCCATCCTGCCTGGACACGCTTCTTCACCTCTTTTCCTCACTCTCCATTGCTCTGGACTGTTGACCCCAAGTACTTAAAATCCTCCACCTTCTTGATCTCTTCTCCCTGTAACCTCACTCTTCCACTTGGGTCCCTCTCATTCACACACATGTACTCTGTCTTACTGCGGCTAACCTTCATCCCTCTCCTTTCCAAGGCAAACCTCCACCTCTCTAGCTTCTCCTCCACCTCGTCCCTACTCTCACTGCAGATCACAATGTCATCTGCAAACATCATAGTCCATGGAGATTCCTGTCTAACCTCGTCTGTCAGCCTGTCCATCACCATAGCGAACAAGAAGGGGCTCAGAGCTGATCCCTGATGCAGTCCCACCTCCACCTTGAACTCCTCTGTCACACCTACAGCACACCTCACCACTGTCTTACAGTCTTCATACATGTCCTGCACCGCTCTAACATACTTCTCTGCCACTCCAGACTTCCTCATACAATACCACAGTTCCTCTCTGGGCACCCTGTCATAAGCTTTCTCCAGATCTACAAAAACACAATGCAGCTCCCTCTGGCCTTCTCTGTACTTCTCTATCAACATCCTCAAAGCAAATACTGCATCTGTAGTACTCTTTTTTGGCATGAAACCATACTGCTGCTCACAAATGCTCACTTCTGCCCTTAGTCTAGCTTCCACTACTCTTTCCCATAACTTCATTGTATGGCTCATCAGCTTTATTCCTCTGTAGTTGCCACAACTCTGCACATCTCCCTTGTTCTTAAAAATGGGCACCAGCACACTTCTCCTCCACTCCTCAGGCATCTTCTCACTATCTAAGATCCCGTTGAACAACCCAGTCAGAAACTCTACTGCCACCTCTCCTAGACACTTCCAAACCTCTACAGGTATATCATCAGGACCGACTGCCTTTCCACTCTTCATCCTCTTCAGTGCTCTCCTCACTTCATCCTGGCTAATCTTTGCTACATCCTGGTCCACAACAGTCACCTCTTCTAGTCTTTGTTCTCTCTCATTTTCCACGTTCATCAACTCTTCAAAGTACTCTTTCCATCTTCCCATCACACTGCTGGCACCTGTCAATAGACTTCCATCCCTATCCTTAATCACCCTAACCTGCTGCACGTCCTTCCCATCTCTATCTCTCTGTCTTGCCAGCCTGTATAGATCAGTCTCTCCCTCCTTACTGTCCAACCTAGCATACAAGTCATCATAAGCTTCTTGTTTGGCCTTTGCTACCTCTACCTTCACCTTACGCTGCATCTCCCTGTACTCCTGTCTACTCTCCTCAGTCCTCTCAGTGTCCCACTTCTTCTTAGCTAACCTCTTTCTTTGTATACACTCCTGTACCTCCTCATTCCACCACCAAGTCTCCTTGTCTACTTTCCTTCCAGATGACACACCAAATACTCTCCTACCTGTCTCCCTGATCACATTAGCTGTAGTTGTCCAGTCATCTGGAAGCACCTCCTGACCACCCAGAGCCTGTCTTAACTCCTTCCTAAAGGTCATGCAACACTCTTCCTTTTTTAGCTTCCACCATTTCGTCTTCTGCTCTGTCTTTGTCCTCTTCATCTTCCTCACCACCAGAGTCATCCTACACACCACCATCCTATGCTGTTTGGCTACACTCTCGCCTACCACTACTTTGCAGTCACTGATCTCCTTCAGGTTACATCGTCTACACAAGATGTAGTCTACCTGTGTGCTCCTACCACCACTCTTATAGGTCACCCTATGTTCCTGCCTCTTCTGGAAGAAAGTATTCACTACAGCCATTTCCATCCTTTTTGCAAAGTCAACTACCATCTGTCCTTCTGCATTCCTCTCCTGGATACCAAACCTGCCCATCACTTCCTCATCACCTCTGTTACCTGCACCAACATGTCCATTGAAGTCTGCACCGATGACAACTCTCTCACTTCTAGGTATGCTCTGCATCACTTCATCAAAGTCCAACCAGAATTTCTCCTTCTCCTCCAGCTCACATCCTACCTGTGGAGCATACCCACTAACAACATTGAACATCACACCTTCTATTTCTAGCTTCAGACTCATCACTCTATCCGACACTCTTTTTACCTCCAGGACATTCCTAACAAACTCCTCCTTCAAGATAACTCCTACTCCATTTCTCTTTCTATCTACACCATGATAGAACAACTTGAACCCTGCTCCTAAACTTCTAGCCTTGCTACCTTTCCACCTGGTCTCCTGGACACACAGTATGTCTACCTTCCTCCTCTGCATCATGTCGACCAACTCTCTACCTTTTCCTGTCATAGTTCCAACATTCAACGTCCCTACTCTTAGTCCTATACTCTTGGCGCTCCTCTTCTCTTTCTTCGTGCGAACGCACTTTCCTCCTCTCCTTCTTCGACCAACAGTAATCCAATTTCCACCGGCGCCCTGTAGGTCAACAGCGCCGATGGCGGTCGTTGTTAACCCGGGCCTCGACCGATCCGGTATGGAAGTCATATGTTTGATTCGCATCTTTGATTTGGCAAAAGTTTTACGCCGGATGCCCTTCCTGACGCAACCCTCTGTATTTATCCGGGCTTGGGACCGGCACAATAAGACACTGGCTTGTGCCCTCTTGCGGCTACATTAGGAATATTGTGAAATAATGGAACATTTTGTCACTGCAAACTATACTGATGAGGAAGATCATGTGGCTTGAAGGGAGAATGTAGTCATAAAGTAGGCTAGCTAAATTATTTGGTTCGCACGACAACTCCACCTAGGGGAATTTCACTTCAAGCAAAATATTTAAGGACACAGGTTTGTTAGCATTCAGACAACTGACGTAGATTTAGATATGAAAATATATGGGGGCAGCAGTGGCTCAGTGGTAAAGCGGGCGGTAGAGCGATTCGTCGAATGTTCCTAAGATCGGCGTTTCGATTCCTGCTCCCGCCCAAAAAAACCACCCAGAGGTGAGCTGACAGTGGGAGGTGTCAGCTCACCTCTGGAGCACTGCCGAGGGACCCTTGAGCAACGCGCCGTCCACCTTTACAAGTTGTTCATTTGGGGGCGCACCATGAAGGAGCTGCCCGCCACTCTACCTCCCCTGCATGCCTACAGTGCCCCTTGTGTGTGTGTGTGTGCGTGTGCTACAGGGGCCTGTACAAAAACTAACATGTATGCATGCGATTGAAGTGTTTCACTAACTAGAGTGTACTCTTAATTTCCCTTCAGGGATCAGAATAGTATATAAAATGTAAAAAAAAAAAATCTTTTATTGATTCTAAATTATTTAAAAGACAATATTAATCCATGTCACACACAATGGGTCACCATCTCCATACTGTAACACTTGACCCACAAATATGTGGCAATAGATTTTATGTCATATGAGCGGTGGACCCAGAAATACAGAACAAGCTGTCAAAATAAAATATTCAAGAAGTAAAGAAATCCAAAGGATTAAAGAAATAAAACAATCAAATGATCAATACATTTAAAAACAAGAAAATACAGCATGCGATGATAAATTATTAAGTATAAAAGCAAACCATGTAGCAATTTGATCAAAACAAGAAAACATGCAAACCCCATCAAAATAATACACCGAACATTAAACAGACATACAGCTACACATGGCTGGCACCGATGATGGATCCGTAGACCATACAGTAAGAGTGACGCTCACCAAAGAGTAGAGCATTCCTAAATGTGGTCATTGAGGCCATACGGTAGAACAGATCTGCTGTAATTTCTTCGTCAGGACTAAATGTGAAGCAACTTGATGTCACTTGTGCAGAGGAGACAAGACAAGACAGCAGCAGAATGCCAGTGCACCAGAGCATAAAGCTACAGAATGGAGCACTGCAAAGCATTGCCAACCCAAACGTGCCAGCAAAGTGCGCACACTAATTATAAGCCACCTACCACAGTGCATCAGCACAGCCTTTTAACAGAGAGGAGAGGGGGGGCAGCAGCCACAGTTAAACATTGCTAAGAGACCAGGAAAGGTAAAAGTGGCAGCAGAGATGAACTACCACTGTTAATTAAGTCAGCCAACACACCTGAGAAGAGCGGCCCTAACCCTAATCCTAACCCTAACCCGTATAGAACAACTCAAGCCCCACACAGCCACAACCAGTCACACATAAAAGTCACAATAAAGAGCGGTGTCATGCCCAGAGACTGCATGGTACCCCAATATCATCAGGAAAAATAGACAATGTTTCAAAAGTGGAGAAAGTCTAGTCCACCAATTTTCTACGGTAATCATAGAGCTGCTTTCTCAGTAAGCCGAACGTGAGTCTGTGGTAACGTTGTGGCCTCCGTGGGTAAGGATACACTGGCACACACACACACACAGGTAAGGCCTGACTTGGACGGACAGACAGACAGATTTTTTTATTAATCCCAGAGGAAATTGTGTAAAGCAGTTGGTAGGATACCACTTTGTATATGCAGCCACGTGAAAAAATGTGTTTTTCATTATAGGAGTAAATGCATTTTGCTGGCTGATGCAATTACATATCTTGAATATAAAGTGGATGCTACAGGAGTTCACATTGTTGAAGCCAAAGTTAAAGCTGTTGTAGATCCAACCCTGATTACAGTAACTGAGTTAAAGGCTTATTTGGGTCTGTTACGATAAATTACTTCCCAATCTGTCCACCTTGATGGACCGTTTGCCTTGTCTATTGAAAAACTTGAAAAGCTGCGACAAAGTTTCAGTGTCCATGGATTGCCACAGATGTTGGTGAGTGATAATGCTACTTGCTTCACAAGTGAATTTGCTGATTTCATGTCTAAAAATACATCATGTGACCTCAGCCACCATCCATGCTTTCTCAAATGGACTGGCTGACAGGTCATACAAAAGAATGAAGAGAATGCCAGGAGAAAAGGAAAGTGTAAAAACTCAAGGGTCCAGATTCCTGTTCAGTCACAGAAACACTCTACACTATGTCACAGTCTTATCTCCAGCAGAGACACTGCTGTCTAGGAGACCAAGATTTGTTTTTGACCCTTTGCTCCCAGGCTTGCAGAGTAAAGTAGAAAAGAAACAATGGATTAAAAAAAATAACCATTATGCACACACCAAGTTTTTCATCTGGAAATCTGAATTTTAGAAATAACAATGGATATGGGCCCAAATGGATTTCAGGAACTATTGAAAGTCAAAGAGGTCCCCTGTAATATACAGTGCTCAATGGGAATGGACAGTTTTTTGAGGAGACATGTCGACCAAAGCAGCAGGCAGTAGATGATTGCAAATTCTGCATGCAATACATCTCAGGTTGGAAGCAAAAGAGGACAGGGACTTGCAAGAGCCAGCTTAGTCCCCTGAGGTCAGGGTCTCTGATTCTCCACCCTGTGTGAAATGCTCTAAGTGGCACACCACAACTGGTGAGTGTGTCCCCGGCAGTTTTGCAGGAACGGTGAACAACACTCTTGAGGCACTCAACCAGGGAGAGGCGCCCTCCTGATTGTTATAGAAGCTAAGTAAAGAAAATCTG
The DNA here is from genome assembly GCA_013358685.1 of Antennarius maculatus. NCBI lineage: Eukaryota > Metazoa > Chordata > Actinopteri > Lophiiformes > Antennariidae > Antennarius > Antennarius maculatus. The sequence continues at coordinate 3,237,556 of CM023606.1, forward strand.
TAGATGTAAAGAGGGAGTAATGTGGGATCCTGAGACATGAACTTAATAGTTACCTAGATGGAGCTCTAGGCACCAGGGTGTGGTTGTCTACAGGAAGTATATATATAAGCAAGATTCTTTTGTTTGTGGCTACCTGTAGGATGGCTTTGAGGCCTAGTAGAAAGTCCTTAAGAATTGTTGCTTTTCCTGTGTCTTCCTTTCTTGTATTTTTGTGTGTACAATTGCCGTCGTGCCGGGAGTGTACCATGCCTTACGCCTGTGTCAGCTGGGATAGACTCCAGCACCCCACAACCCATAATAGCAGATGAAGCTGGTTTAGTAGATGGATGGATGGATGGTTTGCAGTGAGTAAACAGGAATCCTCAAAGTGCAGGTTTGATGGAACAGTTTTGAGAAACCAGACAAGATGGTCAGGAACTGGAAACAGGAGAGAACAGGATTATTTAAGGTCTATATACTTGGTAATGTGAGGCTGTTATCCAAAAAAACGAAGATCTTGCAGTGTGGATGTGGCAGGGCTGAGTTCAAATTGATTACCAGATCGCTAGAAGAGGAACAGATGGAGGAGGCTCCGCTTTGTCACCGGCACACCTAAAATTATTCAGCACACCACACCCACGCACACTCAAGCAGACAATGCAACACTGGCATCCTAATTGGATCCATTTTTTAAACAATTTTAATGCCATTTGAAGAAAATACATTTGAGATAAAGTAGGTTTGTTATTTCAAAAAATGCCAACTGTCACGTCATATCCCACTGGGTGTTTATTACATCCCCATGCACATCAAAGTCTCCAGGGAAGGCTATAAGGGTGATTGCTGTGTTTATGACAACAGCTTTTCAGTCAGGCAAACACAATCGAGGGACTTTCCTCTTGAGCAAAACTCAGCCCTTTCACATGCAATGTAAGTGGTAATGGCAGCTCTCTTGAAAAGGATGTTTTCATGCTCCCACTCATGCTGTATCTTCTAACATTATACCCACTCCCTCCCCTTAACATTTTTATCTTAACTGTGCATGACTCCAGGATGTAGTTGCAGAGAATATAAGATCAAGTTACTGGAGCAACATGTTTTCTCATCAGGCAAGGTTGAATTAATCTTGAGCAAAAGCCCAACTGTATTTTTGTGCTTCCGAAGGTTAAATAATTTGGGCGTTTTAAAAGACAATGTGTTTGGTATATTGGTGCTTTTTCAATGTTCAAGTTCAAAGCTAAGAATTAATGGTGAGGGAGAGAGAGAGAGAGAGAGAGAGAGAGAATCAAATGTAGCACAGGTAGGCTAATCGATGTAGCGTGATCACCTGCAGCCAGTGATGGCTAAGGGGGGCATGCCATCAGGAATTGACATTTTGTGTCAAACGTACACAGTGACTCATGTATGTTCGGCAAAAACACCTGACACATTGTGTTGGGTGTTTTGTCTTGACCTGCATCTCCGCCGAACCCCTGAGACCAACTCACCAAACCCCTAGGGTTCGACCTAACCCAGGTTAAGAACCACTGTTCCAGACTAACAAGCAGCTCCTGGCTAACCAACTGAACATAATGGTGGTGAACAAAGAGCAGAAGCGAGCAGTGTTGATAGATGTGGTGATTCCACCCGATGCCAACATCAAGAAGAAGGAGCACAAAAAGATTGAGAAGTATCAAGGGTTGAAAGAACAGCTGGAACAGATGTGGAAGGTCAAGGCTAATGTGGTCCCCGTGGCAGTAGGTGAACTTGGGTCAGTGACCCCCATACTGGAAGGGTGGCTCCAGCAGATTCCTGGAACAATATCTGAAGCCTCAGTCCAGAAGAGCGCAGTCCTAGGAACAGCTAAGATACTGCGCAGAACCCTAAGACGCCCAGGCCTCTGGTAGAGGACCCGAGCTTGAGGATGACACACAGATACCACCCTACAAGGGAGAGAGGGACATTATATATATTTATATATATATATATATATATGTGTGTGTGTGTGTGTGTGTATGTGTGTACTGGCCCGTAACACACATACACACAATGGGCCTTTAGGCATGCAGGTGATGGGGAGGTGGAGCGGCAGGCAGCTCATTTCTGGTGCGCCCTAATGAACAACTTATGAAGGGGATGATGCCTTGCTCAGGGGCACTGTGCTCGGAGGTGAACTGACACCCCCCACTGCCAGTTTACTCTCCAGACTTTTTGCCCAACGCAGGTCTTGATCCGGCAACCGTCCGGTCCCCAGCCCAAGACTTAGTGGACAGACCTACTGTCGCCACTGAAGTCCATGAGTAAAAGACAAGACGTCCATGTTTCCTCTTACCACTCCCGGTACCATCCCTGTCGTTATGAACAGCCTGGAATCCCTCAACAGACACATAGTTCTCTGGGATAGTAACCATCATTGAAGCTTACAGTATAAGACTGCGTTCTGTTAGCCTCGATTTTGTTCGCCAGCAAATTCTCACTGTCTGTGATTTCTTCCCCATTTGCAAGCACTGTGTGTTTTCCTCCACAAATCCTCTGTGATGTTTACCAGTCATTTTCTGTTCAACAAGTTGATCTCTTTTTTACACAATACGCCACGGACATATGTTCAGCTGACTGAGAAAGTAGCTGCATGATTACCGTAGAAAAATTAACAGTTATATAATAACTGTTACACGCCCACGTCAACGAGGGCGTGTAGCCGGCGTTGACTGAGGGAGCTCATTAACATTTCATGACCAGCTCAGACAAACAGATAATTTTGACAAGGAGTTCATTTCAGCAATTTTCAATAGATGACATTAAGGACCATGGATCAGTTTGGGGCAATACTTTTCAAATACAGCGTAATAGGCATGTAACTGTGAAACTAATTAAAAAGAGTATAATACGGGACCTTTAAAACACTATAGTAAATACAACAGCAATTAATATGTGGAATACCAAATGCTCCCCAGAGCAAGAGAATAGCTTGTTTCACTTACACCCAAACAGATCTAAGACAAGTAGTATGGCCAAAAATTTATGAAGACAATGCATCTGCAGTTTTCTTTTTTTAATTTTACCTTGGATATACAATATCTGCCAAATCAAAGATGCGAATCAAACCTATGACTTCCATACCGGATCGGTCGAGGCCCGGGTTAACAACGACCGCCATCGGCGCTGTTGACCTACAGGGCGACGGTGGAAATTGGATTACTGTTGGTCGAAGAAGGAGAGGAGGAAAGTGCGTTCGCACAAAGAAAGAGAAGAGGAGCGCCAAGAGTATAGGACTAAGAGTAGGGACGTTGAATGTTGGAACTATAACAGGAAAAGGTAGAGAGTTGGTTGACATGATGCAGAGGAGGAAGGTAGACATACTGTGTGTCCAGGAGACCAGGTGGAAAGGTAACAAGGCTAGAAGTTTAGGAGCAGGGTTCAAGTTGTTCTATCATGGTGTAGATGGGAAGAGAAATGGAGTAGGAATTATCTTGAAGGAGGAGTTTGTTAGGAATGTCCTGGAGGTAAAAAGAGTGTCAGATAGAGTGATGAGTCTGAAGATAGAAATCGAAGGTGTGATGTTCAATGTTGTTAGTGGGTATGCTCCACAGGTATGATGTGAGCTGGAGGAGAAGGAGAAATTCTGGTTGGACTTTGATGAAGTGATGCAGAGCATGCCTAGAAGTGAGAGAGTTGTCATTGGTGCAGATTTCAATGGACATGTTGGTGTAGGTAACAGAGGTGGTGAGGAAGTGATGGGCAGGTTTGGTATCCAGGAGAGGAACGCAGAAGGACAGATGGTAGTTGACTTTGCAAAAAGGATGGAAATGGCTATAGTGAATACTTTCTTCCAGAAGAGGCAGGAACATAGGGTGACCTATAAGAGTGGTGGTAGGAGCACACAGGTAGACTACATCTTGTGTAGACGGTGTAACCTGAAGGTGATCAGTGACTGCAAAGTAGTGGTAGGCAAGAGTGTAGCCAAACAGCATAGGATGGTGGTGTGTAGGATGACTCTGGTGGTGAGGAAGATGAAGAGGGTAAAGCCAGAGCAGAAGATGAAATGGTGGAAGCTAAAAAAGGAAGAGTGTTGCATGACTTTCAGGAAGGAGTAAAGACAGGCTCTGGGAGGTCAGGAGGTGCTTCCAGATGACTGGACAACTACAGCTAATGTGATCAGGGAGACAGTATTTGGTGTGTCATCTGGAAGGAAAGTAGATAAGGAAACTTAGTGGTGGAATGAGGAGGTACAGGAGTGTATGCAGAGGAAGAGGTTAGCTAAGAAGAAGTGGGACACTGAGAGGACTGAGGAGAGTAGACAAGAGTACAGGGAGATGCAGCGTAAGGTGAAGGTAGAGGTAGGAAAGGCCAAACAAGAAGCTTATGATGACTTGTATGCTAGGTTGGACAGTAAGGAGGTAGAGACTGATCTATACCGGTTGGCAAGACAGAGAGACAGAGATGGGAAGGACGTGCAGCAGGTTAAAGTGATTAAGGATAGGGATGGAAGTCTATTGATAGTTGCCAGTAGTGTGATGGGAAGATGGAAAGAGTACTTTGAAGAGTTGATGAACGTGGAAAATGAGAGAGAACAAAGACAAGAAGAGGTGACTGCTGTGGACCAGGATGTAGCAAAGATTAGTCAGGATGAAGTGAGGAGGGCACTGGAGAGGATGAGGAGTGGAAAGGCAGTCGGTCCTGATGATATACCTGTAGAGGTTTGGAAGTGTCTAGGAGAGATGGCAGTAGAGTTTCTGACTGGGTTGTTCAACAGGATCTTAGATAGTGAGAAGATCCCTGAGGAGTGGAGGAGAAGTGTGCTGGTGCCCATTTTTAAGAACAAGGGAGATGTACAGAGTTGTGACAATTACAGAGGAATAAAGCTGATGAGCCATACAATGAAGTTATGGGAAAGAGTAGTGGAAGCTAGACTAAGGGCAGAAGTGAACATTTGTGAGCAGCAGTATGGCTTCATGCCAAAAAAGAGTACTACAGATGCAGTATTTGCTTTGAGGATGTTGATAGAGAAGTACAGAGAAGGCCAGAGGGAGCTGCATTGTGTTTTTGTAGATCTGGAGAAAGCTTATGACAGGCTGCCCAGAGAGGAACTGTGGTATTGTATGAAGAAGTCTGGAGTGTCAGAGAAGTATGTTAGAGCGGTGCAGGACATGTATGAGGACTGTAAGACAGTGGTGAGGTGTGCTGTAGGTGTGACAGAGGAGTTCAAGGTGGAGGTGGGACTACATCAGGGATCAGCTCTGAGCCCCTTCTTGTTCGCTATGGTGATGGACAGGCTGACAGACGAGGTTAGACAGGAATCTCCATGGACTATGATGTTTGCAGATGACATTGTGATCTGCAGTGAGAGTAGGGAAGAGGTGGAGGAGAAGCTAGAGAGGTGGAGGTTTGTCCTGGAAAGGAGAGGAGTGAAGGTTAGCCGCAGTAAGACAGAGTACATGTGTGTAAATGAGAGGGACCCAAGTGGAAGAGTGAGGTTACAGGGAGAAGAAATCAAGAAGGTGGAGGATTTTAAGTACTTAGGGTCAACAGTCCAGAGCAATGGAGAGTGTGGAAAAGAGGTGAAGAAGCGTGTACAGGCAGGATGGAATGGGTGGAGGAAAGTGTCAGGTGTGATGTGTGATAGAAGAATTTCAGCTAAAATGAAAGGAAAGGTGTACAAAACTGTGGTGAGACCAGCGATGTTGTTTGGTCTAGAGACAGTGTCACTGAGGAAAAGACAGGAGACAGAGCTGGAGGTAGCAGAGATGAAGATGCTGCGGTTCTCTTTGGGGGTGACCAGGAAGGATAGGATCAGGAATGAGTACATCAGAGGGACAGCACATGTTAGAGGTTTTGGAGATAAAGTCAGAGAGGCCAGACTAAGATGGTTTGGACATGTCTAGAGGAGAGATAGTGAATATATTGGTAGAAGGATGCTGAGTTTTGAGCTGCCAGGCAGGAGGCCTAGAGGAAGACCAAAGATGAGTTTTATGGATGTAGTGAAAGAGGACATGAAGGTAGTTGGGGTGAGAGAAGAGGATGCAAAGGACAGGGCTAGATGGAGTCAATTGATTCGCTGTGGCGACCCCTGAAGGGAAAAGCCGAAAGGAAATGAAGACCTTGGATATACAATATATTATTAAATGACCTGAAACTTTCAGAATTAACAATGAATATATGTATATCTATCAGGGTTTATTATTCCAGTAAACCAACAAATATGACTAAAAAGAACTCTCGAAAGCTAAATCCAATTAAACCACAGATCACATTCTATCACATCCTTATTCAGCAGCTTTCTGTATTTCAAGGACATTTCTGAAGTTATTAATATGTCACTATGCTTATCCCTCTATATAAATTATAAATATCTATTCTTCTCTGTCTTCTTTTTCTCTTCTGGTTTGTTGTTTTATCACAAGAATATAATACAACAACTTGAGAGGCAAAGGCAGCTTACTTAATTATAATACATTTGTGGCACTTATCTGTCCTTAGTCAACCTTGGCAATTTTATTGGACTTTTTCACAGCTCACTCCTCCAAGGCACAAAAACCCCATCATGGAATCAAATATCTGCTCAAAACACAAGGCAAAGACTTATCTACAGGCGGCTTTGAGCGTGTTAGGAGAGCAAATGATTCAGTTCCTTAGTACAGCACAACTTGTCTGGTGATGCTTTGAATTTCTCAATATTCAGGACATGTAAGAATCTCATTTTGAAAATATTCAAATCATTCTAAAATAATCCACATAAAGTTTGGAAATATTAAGACTGCCTGTTCAAGGCAAATTACAGTAAACCACATTGTTCCATATCAGCAAGATTGTTTTTCCATGATATAAGACAAGACACCCGATTGTCGCAGCATTTCTCACTAGTAAGCAACAATACAGCAAAAACAGAGTTGGTGCCTTGCAAATGTTGCTGAAGATGCAAGCAAACAACCATCTCTCTGCAGCCAAAATATGTAAAGCAACCAAACATCACATTACAAGAACAGAATAAGATACTGAGAATTCACATGTAACCCTGACACAATCTGCTTCTGGTGCAGTCACAGATAAACAACTACAATTGTATATTTGATGGATGCAAAATGACACTTGTACTGCATGATTAGGTAGTGGAAACCTACTTGAGAAACATGAGGCTATGAATCTTTTTGGGAATTTTGATCTGAAACACCCTTGAAATGTTTGACAAGCAGCACCTTAAAGCATAAAAAATGATATTTTTTTTTCAACATAAGAACAAATTAAACAAGGCTGTTAGAGACTGCAACATCCTGTGACTTACCCAGACCTAGTTCCAAGTTAGGTCGGGGTAACCTGAAAGTAGTACTTGACTAGTGCATAACTTTGACCTTTCAGGGTAGGTCAAAGACATGCACTAGATTTAACCATAAATCAAGGCTAGTGCATATGGTTTTACACTGGCGTTCTCCCTCTTATCCGGTTCCTGAGTGTACAAAAGTTTAAATTTGACCTTGACCTACTTTTCTCCGGGTCAAGGTCATCATCTCATTTTCATCTCCTTTGCCACCAGAGTAATGTGCTTTTTATTTCATCTCTCTATCTGCAGAGGTTGCGAAGATATTTGGTGAACTAACGAATGGACGAACCAACTGACGAAATGAAGAACGGACAAACACACGAACACTGACAATTAGAAAAACCCTGATATTCTGTCGTCTGAAAAAGTATTTAAAACACATGAAGGAGCAATGATGTAATGAACACCAACCTCAATCTGTTTATTGTCACGATCATGCAGTATTGATAAAAATGCAAAAAATATTAAAATACTACTTCAACAAGTCCAATAGATCAGTGGCCGTAGATACTCTTCATTATGATGTGACTGCAGGGATTCAAGAATTTCTATAACAGCAGTGGAAACAGCACATCTGTCGGTATATGCCATAATTGATGTTAACTTGGGATGTTCTTTCAAATTTGCAGTTAGTCCCCAATGAAGCCTGAAAGTGCCCTGTTGATCCTGTGCAGTTCCTGTCATTCCAGTCTCCATTTATGGGGTATTGAATTGTAGGCTTTTATGTGGTCAATCCAAAAGACGTAGAGGTTGGTCTGTCTTTGTAGACTGCTCTGTCTAACAGTACCAGTGATTTGCTCCTCTGGTGTCAATTCTTCTCTGTGTCCCACTTATATGTTGAACAATATGCCTGATGAGCTTCAATGTTGTATAGAAACAGGTAATTGGCCCGATGGGATGATTTATTTCTGTAGGTTATCTATGGTTAGGACTGTCCTTCCCTTTGTTAGCCACTCAAGGCAGGTCATCTGTTTCAGCACCTAATCCATCTGTCCTGCTAGGAGTTCACATGCAGGTTAGATCTTTCAGCCAGTATGTGTGCATCATATTGGGGCCATTCAGCCTGTTACCTTTGCCATGCTTCCTGAGATGTCCACCATGGAGATGGTTACTGGTTTTTGTTCTGGGAGTTTGCTGTGGTAAATTCTATAGTTCCATCCCAGCTCTTGGTTGGTCTAGTTGTCTGCTGTTTATCCCCTCACTTCTACCTTTTTAGTGTGTCTTCTTGGCCATATGGCCAGAGCTGTAAGTTTCAGTTCAGTATTTTGAGTACTGCTAAATGTTGCATTTCCTCAGTACATCTTTATTTATATGTTCCCTTTCTGCAGTTCTGAAGCTAGTTTCTGTCTCCCGTTATTTTGGCACTATGATTATCTTTTCACTGGAGGGTACTATTTCCTATACTCTGCATTGATCTGGTGCACGAGGATGTCAAGGATTACTTTTGCCGTATTGCAGTGTATCCGCTTAATGATCGCTGTTGAGACTATCCTCTTCCCCATTCACATCCTGTAGCAAATTGTCTGGAGGTACCTCGCTACCAAGCTTTGAAATTTATTAAACGAATGGATGGACGGACAAATGGATTGCAAGCAGATGGACAGACAGACACAATGGAAGAACAGATGGACATGCTGCCAACTACACACCTCCATCAATAATGCGAAGGGCAAAATATTCAGTTTAGGTCCACACTTTGGATTCTTCAAACAAATACGGCTGCATTTATGCACCACACTCGAAGGAGTGCTTGAAATGACGCACTCTTGCATTATATAAAGGTTATATCACTGCCTTCACAGATGCAAAATTAACATAAGATTCAGAGAGATGTCTTTCAGGCGCAGTCAGTACACACCTGCATCACGTACATGAGTGCAAAGGGTATATAATGCTTTTAAGGGTTTTTTCCCCTTCAGTAAGTAGGACAGGTTAGCAAATGTGAAAACTAAGAAAACGAGTTATAATACTGCCAAATCAGTTATAAAACAATTTACACAGTATGTATACTATTCATACTCTGTCAACTGCTACGGAATTAATGTATAAAGTCCTATGTATAAAAATTTCTGGTTCATGTATGTCAAGTAAGGAAGCATTTTTCACACCTTACATTTAGGCACATCAGTACAGGGACAAAAATATAATAATTATAATAATAATGATGGCTTAGCCCCAACTAGAGGTGCCAGTAAAGGTTGCTGCATGCAGTGTCTTGGCAAATGGAACACCTATATGGAATGCAGCCATTATAACTGTATTAGTTACACTTGTTTTTGGCAAGACCAAAAGTCTGCTGAGAAAAGTGTTGATTATAAATGACTCTGAAATGCAAATGCTGGTCTGTGCGATGCCTAAGTTCACCATCATATTAGACTTATGCATGTCATTACATCCAGGGTGCTCTGGGTATGCCTCACAAATACTGGTTCATGTATGTCATGGAAAGAAGACAGACAGACCCCATCTTTATGCCTCAGCCTACTTTTTTAGATAAGGCACAAAACTCTAAAAGAGAATTATTTTTATGGCCACGCTGTGTCAGTAAGTCATGTGATTTTGCATGTGAATCAGTACCAGCACATCTATGCAAGCTGGCTGCCTACGAAGCTGGTTAATGCACACATGAGATGTGTCAGCCTCTTTGGAATGCAACGACTCTGACAGCACCGATGATTACAAATGGTCATGCATAATGCATAATGCAAAAGATATAAACTCTTGTCTTTGGTTCCACATGTTCTGAAGCTGATCAAAGGGTCATTCACAAAGTCAAAGTAAACATATTTGACAATGATTCAAATTTCACTCAGCTTACATAGTCACTGACATAATGCTGGGTTGCAATTGTGAAACAGCAAAGAATGGGGACTGATACTGTCGGCAAATGCTGGCAGCAGCTTATGGTGCATTGATATGTAGCTACTATAACTTCCTTTTTCAAATGACCTTTTCTTGGTGTGTCATTGTCACAGTGAGAGAGTGTAAGTTTATCACATATCAGTCTATTGTGAACACACACATAATCAATAAAAAAAAACTGCAAGCCTGTATCTGACCCTGACACTGATTGCAGCAAGGAGCAGGGCGATGAAGATTACTCCCACAAGACATGTATCATTTCATTTAACCCCATCTATATTCATGCAGACTGCTCCCTACTTCTTTTCGAAGGGATTCTAGTGTCACAATTTGAGCTTCTGTTTCTATTTGAAAGCCAATCGCTCTGTCGCTGCAAGACTTCAGTGGCACTCGGCATAAGAATGTAGAGCACTTGCTCAAATCATAGCCTATGATTTCATTCATTGTTGTGAAATTGAAAACACTACTTACTCCACTGGTTCAAACAGTGAAATCAGAAACGTGTTCTGTTTAGTCTAACATTCATTCTTGCTCTAATAAAGTTTCTCGATTCCACAGGGAAGGCAATTAAGCAGTGGTGTGCACATTTGCAGTGCCCCAAAATCATCATTTGCATATCAAACAGCTTTTGCCTTTATCCCAGCCAATTTACATATAATACCGCAAAAGTCCATCAATGTCAAATAGAAGTCCTCATTCTAATGCAGCATCTATGTTTCCTCTGCTGGGATGTTGATATATGAGCACCTGAGTTTCGCAAAATGCAGGGTACAATGAAAGAACTGGGGTTCATGTAGGGAAGAAAATACTCTGATACAGAAATTATGAAAGGATTTTTATCGTGAACACAATTACTACAGTAAAATTAACATGAACTTTGATAATCATGGGTTCTGCTCAAAGATCTGTGCATGGGAAAGTCCACCAAAGTGTGTGAGTTGGATAACTCATTATGTCATCTTTACCTGAACTGAAATAGCTATAGCCACTAAAATTAGTATTGTCCTTTGGCTTTTGCTAGCTCTACATATTTACAACTTCTACATCAGTATTGATATTCATGAGTAATAGAAGACGTACACTAGCTGTAAGAGTTTTTTCCATCTTATTACAATAACCTACACACAAATATGTATTTTTATGTACATCACAATTGATAGTTACTCCATTAGTCTAGTCAAAGCAGAGCAATCAAAACCTCTTCCTACTTTTAGGTTTTCAACTTGTCATATCATTACATCCTGCTTCAAAGCGGTTATGTATTGTAATTGTCAGCGTTTGTGTGTTCTTCCGTTAGTTCGTTAGTCCGTTCGTCCTTCAGCCGCATATCTTCACAATCGTTGCAGATAGAAAGATGAAACAAAAAGCACAGTACTTAGGCGGCAAAAGGGATGAAAATGAGATGATGACCTTGACCTTGAGAAAACTATGTCAAGGTCAAATTTAAACTTTTGTACACTCAGAAACTGGATAAGATAGAAAGACGAGGGAGAAGGCCAGTGTGAGTAAGACCACAGATCAAAGCTACTGCTTTTATCTATCAAAGTAGGTCAGAGCACTAGCTTTGATCTTTGACCTACGCAAGTTGGTCAGGTTAAAATTTTGAATTCAGGGGTGTCACAGGATGTTGCAGTTTCCGACTGCATTAGCTCTTGTTAACATTGCTTTAATTACAAAATACCTAATAGTAGAATACTTGTCACGACGGGCAGGGTTGGGAACCAAATGCAGGACACCAGTGGAGAGATAATCATCCATATTTTAATCAAACCAAGTCAAAATCAAAGCAACACGAGACAAGCAGAACAAAAAAAATTAGAACCAATGCAGTCAGAGACGGCAACATTCCGTGACACCCCTGAATTCTACGGACGGACGGAAGGAAGGACGAACGAACGGACTAATGGGCTAACGGACAAACACACAAACGCTGACAATTACGATACATCACTGCTTTGAAGCTGGATGTAATAACCAGGCAAAAAAACAAAAGATACGCGGGTGTATAAATCCTCAGACTTATCAGTCCAATCAGGTACAGGTGTGGAGACGAGCAAAAGGTGTGGAGACGAGGCTCCGCCCACAAGTTCGGCCTCTCCTCCTGCCACACCCCAGCACAGCAGAGCAGCAACACCGAACTGTGACAATACCTCAGTTGGTCCATTTGTGTTTAATCCTTCTTTCTTTCTTGGAGATGTCGTCTAATGGATTCTGTTCACATACAAGAAGCAGCTCACAAACAGACATCTGGTTTGTGACTCATCTTTGCTTCTTCTTCTTTCTTTTTTCGGCTTTTCCCTTCAGGGGTCGCCACAGCGAATCAATTGCCTCCATTCAACCCTGTCGTCTGCATCGTCTTCTCTCACACCAACTACCTTCATGTCCTCTTTCACTACATCCATAAACCTCTTCTAGGCCTCCTTCCTGGCAGTTCAAAACTCAGCATCCTTCTACCAATATATTCACAATCTCTCCTTCGGATATGTCCAAACCATCTCAGTCTGGCCTCTCTGACTTTGTCTTCAAAACCTCTAACACATGCTGTCCCTCTGATGTACTCATTCCTGATCCGAGCCACTGTTCATAACATGGTTAATGCATTCATCTATTTTTACACTGATGTATTCAGCACAAGACTGAAGGAAAAGGATTTGACATTGTGACCTCTGACTGTGGTTACCCTTTAACTACCCTTTAATACGCAGGTTTTGATGTATGAATTATTCATGTGTTTTCTCTCCTCAGAAGGAAACATTAAATATTTGTTAACTTATAAAAGCATCATGCAACACACAGCACCTTAGGGCTATTAATTTTCCACACGAGCTTCATTGTAAAGCTGTATCTGCTACACCATTAGTCTTTTGAGGCAAAGAAAGGGGGTTTGAATATTGCAGAAGAAAAGTTAAACCTCACAGATGAAGATAAACACAAGGGAAGTTTGTGAAATCCAACAAATAAATATGTAAGGCCGCATTGTGTAGTTTTAAGCAAGGTTTCTACATCTGAGCTTCAAGTGGTATACATATTGGCAAAAAGGAACAGTATTTTAAATCACAACACATATGCCCTCCAAATCACAAGCAGTTACCTTTACGCTTCAATAGCTCATTCTCCTCTCCATCGAATTTCAACCTGTCACTTTCTTCTTTAGCCAATCATTTGTAAGCTGTCAAGCTGTACACTCTCTCTGCTGTCATTCTGCTGTCATTTCAATAAAGATTTGCAACCCCCTTCCACCCTTCACCTCCTCAACACTGCCAGTTTTCCTTTGACGCAATCATCTTCGTCAACATTGAGTCCCTTTCCCGATCATCACCACTACCACCAGCGTATAGGCTTCGCCATCATCCTGGAAGCATCAAGTTATTGGTGAGGTTCAAGCACGAAAATTATAAACCCTTCTTTCACACTAAATTTAATCTTCCTTTAGTTCTTGCATTTTTATTTTTCCATTAACTCATCTCTTTTTTCCTGTTACAATTCTGTTAAACAACCTGGCCAAAAACTCTACCGCTACCTCTCCTAGATACTTCCATACCTCCACAGGAATGTCATTCAGACCTACTGCCTTCCTGTTCTTCTTGCTCTTTCGAGACATTGCAATTTCACCCTTGCTAATTACCACTACACCACATTTGCATCTTCTACTCTCCCTCCTCTCTCATTCTCCTCATTTATCAGCTCCTCAAAGTATTTCTTCCATCTGCCCAGTACATTGCTGTCACCAGTTAACATATTTCCATCTCTATCTTTAATCACCCTAACCTGCTGCATATCTTTCCCGTCTCAATCCCCTCTGTCTGACCAACCTCTAGAGACTTTTCTCTTCTTCTGAAGTGTCACACCTGGCATACATGTCATCATATGCCTCTTGTTTGGTCTTTCCCACCATCAATTTGGCTCTACATCGCATCTCAATGTATTCTAAACTCCTCTCCTTGGTCCTTTCAGTGTCCCAAGGAGAGGGACACTGATGAATGAAAAACACACCTCAAAACACACCTCAAAAACACACCACAAACCTCATTAGATAACTTCTGTATTTAGTGAGACAAAATAATTTTTTTCTCCCCCAAGAGCTGCCACCTTATTGCGGTGGGGGAGTTTGAGTGCCTGAATGATCCCAGAAGCTATGCTGTCAGGGGCTTTAAGCTCCTGCTAGGGTCTCCCTTGGCAAGCAGGGCCTGGTGACGGGCCAGACCAAGAGCAGTACAAAAACCCCTATAGAAAGTAAAACATCAAGGACCGTGACATGGCCGGTATGGCACAACCGGGGCCCCACCTTGGAGCCAGGCCCAGAGTTGGGGCTTGTATGCGAGTGCCTGGTTGCCGGGCCTCTAACCACGGGGCCCAGCCGGGCTCAGCCCAAAAGGATGACGTGGGCCTAACCTCCGGTGGACTCACCACCCGCCGGGGAAACCATAGGGAAAGGGTCCAGTTTGGATTGGGTGACAATCATCAGCATGGGGCTCAACGACCCAATCCCCAGAGGAAGAGCCTAGCTCTAGGGACATGGAATGTCACTTCGCTGGGGGGAAAGGAGCCAGAGCTTGTGAGGGAGGTTGAGAGGTACCGACTAGATATAGTCGGGCTCACCTCCACCCTCAGCTTGGGTTCTGGAACCCAAACCTTTGAGAGGGGCTGGACTGTCCACTTTTCTGGTGTTTCCCAAGGTGAGAGCGGCAGGCTGGTGTGGGCTTGCATACAGCCCCACAGCTCAGCCGTCATATGTTGGAGATCACCCGGGTGAACGAGAGAGTCGCGCCTTCAGGTTGGGGACAAGTGTCTCACTGTTGTTTTGGCCTACGGGCCAAACAGCAGTGTGGAATACCCGGAGGGGTACTGAATAGTGTTCCGACTGGGGACTCCATTGTTTTCCTCGGGGACTTCAACGCTCACGTGGGCAATGACAGTGAGACCTGGAAAACGATGATTGGGATGAAGGGCCTTCCCGATCTGAACACAATTGGTGTTCTGTTATTGCACTTCTGTGCTAGTCACAGTTTGTCCATAACGAACACCATGTTCGCAGGTATGTCCATAAGTGCTCATGGCACCAGGACACCCTAGTCCGGAGGTCGATGATCAACTTTGTTATCATATCATATCGACCTCCGGCCGCGTGTTGGACACTCGGGTGAAGACAGGGCCAGAGCTGTCAACCGATCACCACCTGGTGGTGAGCTGGATCCGCTGGCAGAGCAAACAAACTCGACAGGCCCAAACATGTTTTGAGGGTCTGTTGGGAACATCTAGCAGAACCCTCTACAGGGTGGTCTTCAACTCCCACCTCCCGGAGAGCTTCTCTCAGATCCCACAGGAGGCTGGGGACATTGAGTCAGAGTGGACCATGTTCTGCGCCATTGTCAAAGCTGCTGCTCGGAGCTGTGGTCGCAAGGTCTCTGGTGCCTGTCGCTGCAGTAACCCCCGAACCCATTGGTGGACACCAGAAGTAAGGGATTGGAACACCTCGTGATCCTCCTGGAGGAGCTGGAGGAGGTGCCTGGGGAGAAGGAAGTATGGGCATCCCTCCTGAGACTGTTGCCTTCGCGACAGTCTCAGGATAAGTGGTTGAAGATGGATGGGTGGAATCTTGACCTTGATCTACTTATTGTGGAGAGTTTGATTTGTTCCTTATTAAATTGTATTAACAGCCAAGGGTCACGAAAGTTAAGCCCTAGGCAGAAACAAACAGGGCTGCGGTGGTTGCTTTTGCGGTGAAATGTATTGCTTTCTTCTCTACAACATTTTACAACACAAATGTAATATAGGCATATGACGTGTACTGTAGTGTTTTCTCAGTTGTGTGATGCCTGGCCTTAGTATTTCGAGTGAGCCATGTGCCAATATTTAAACTATGGAAACAAATACATTCCCTATTTTTAATTTCCAGTGTTTATACAGGAAGCATCAACAGCAAAAACAGCCACAGTAAGTCCTGCTTGTTTGATTAAATCAAAGCTGAAATTGTCAGCCTTGAACTTCCAAGTAATTCACTCCCAAGTGCTTGTTTTTCTCGGCTCAACACAAATTCTGCTTTTAGATCACATTTTGAAAACTTTTCTTAATTATTTAGCGGATGCGAATGCAACATGCATGTTTTCTGAAGGGCTCACAGTCACAAAGCCAGAAACACTCTCCTCCACCTTGCCACACTGTTCAGAAAAAGGTCTTCATAATTTAACAGTGAGCCAGCATATTACGACAACTTTCCACAGAGTGAAAGCAAGTAAATTGGTTACTATGTGGTGATTTACTACAGGTAATTGTTCAGAGGGGATTGTAGTATCTGCTCTTTCTTTTTAACAAAGGGCTTTACACCCACTAAATATTCTGTTAAGGCTCAACAAGAAATGTTTTATATCTCACATTGATAAGCATCTCCCTAGAGTATAGCATCTCTCTTGCCTCTGCAGTTGCACTTGAGGATACAATCAAGGCCACTGTTGTCTAAATTATTTTCGTGCACTCGTGAGTGAATTTCAAACCTTTAAAATGCCTCTTGTTTTTAGTGGATGAGTCACTGCATTGTGAAGCAATTTAACACTCCAGCTCCTTTCCTCTTGGCATAATTAATATATCTAGAGTGGCTCTAATTAAGCAATCTGGATATGCCCATTAGTAACAAATAAAAATTAAAAGCACTCTAAGAATATCATTGCCCATTTTTTTTTCTTTTATTAAATTTGATGGGTTATCAATTTCCATCTCCTTGTTAATTAAAATATGCATCACAGATAAAATATAGCACATTCTATGCCCACAAGACATGATTATCCTTGTGATTCAGCATATCAGAAACACAGATCAAGACAGAGAAGCTAGCTTCAAAATGTCCCGTGATGATCTTGCATATTGGAAAGACAGAAATGGGTTACAAAAGATTTCAACAAGCTTTCATTGCAGTTTCTGGTCCATCATCATGCAATGAAAAGTCCATGCCAGACGAAGAATAAATGCCACTAAACAAACAAGCAGACTTTAAAAGGCTGGCTAAGGCAGCCTAGAGGCTCAGTGAAGCAGCCTGCCTCTTTTCTTAAAAGCAACTCTGTTGGCAGAGTCACCCATAGAAATGCCATACTGACAGAATATTTCATTAGAAGCCTTGAATATTTCATTTGAATACACATCTTCAGATGCATTTTCTCTTTCCTCTCATACATTAGGAATCTGGAGCTGCAACAATTAAACATACTCATCTGCATATGAAGAGCATCCAGTAATATTTCAGTGAATATAACCCTGATCGGCATTCGGAACAGGTCTGCCAGGAATTTTAAGGGACAGAAGTAGCATAAATTCTGATTCCTTGGTGAAGCACAGAGACCCATCAGATGGCACATCAACATGATGCTCATTACAACCAACGCTACTTAACACCATGCTGGATGACCGGTGGTCACTGCATCACCATGGCAACCACTCTCTTTCTAACAAGCCCTCATAGATATTTTTCTCCACAGCTACACCCCCTGAAGGCTGTTTCTTAAACATGACAGCTAGCTGTCCAACTGTTGTTCCTCGGTGGTGACGTTGTGACTCAGTGGCATGTCTTGATTTTTTTCCCCTTCAAAAACGTGAGATGACAGATGAAAATTGTTCAGGACAGCTGTGCTGTAATAATTTTATAACTGAGCTCATTAGTAAATTACCATAATACACTGAGGCTGTTCTGGGATGTGGTACCTACTATTGTGTATTGGCTATTTATTTTTCTCGATATGCTGCTAATTTATGAAATGCCTAAATGCTCAACCTTGGCATCCCAGATTGTCATTAAAATACAGTTAATTTATTGTTTTGAAACAATGTTTTAACATCATGTTAATATCAAACAAAATTTGCATAAATTAAGATTCCCTTGAATTTTCTCCATGCTTCTAATACTATTAATATAGTAAAATATTTCACTATTTTATTATCTTACCTTCTCTATTGAGGTAAACAATCCTACATAATAAATAAATATAACTGTTATGGAAATTAACAAGCAAGATGTTATAAGACACATTAGTACATCAACATGCTAAAGTATCCAGCTGCCTTCTGGGTAAGCCCTGCGGTGGTAGACTCTAGCTGGTTTATTGTGTTTGTTTAACTTTTCTGCACCATTGGAAGATAATGAATTTCAGATTTGTGATCCTCAATTTCACATATGTTGTTCCCTTTTCTAGTAGAACTAAATTTTCTTCAGTCGATGCCCATCACCATATTTCTTGCCATAATGTGGTTTGGGGTAACGTTAAGTAACATTCATTTAGTTTAGGGATGAAAGACACATATTCCAACCAGTTAAAGTTTCTCATTATTCACAAGTTCAAATTGGATCAACAATAAGATGGTTCCAGAGTTTTAAATGCAGTACAGTACTCATGGAGAAATTTTATTTTTTGTGAAAAAAAAAAAAAAATTGGTGTAAAGAATTCAAAAACTGTACTTCAGGTGTTTCATACCAAACACTTGAATCTCAATAGGACTAAAATCCTTTGAATTTGCTTGTAGCATGTACCTGTCTCCCTGATCACATTAGCTGTAGTTGTCCAGTCATCTGGAAGCACCTCCTGACCACCCAGAGCCTGTCTTAACTCCTTCCTAAAAGTCATGCAACACTCTTCCTTTTTTAGCTTCCACCATTTCGTCCTCTGCTCTGGCTTTGCCCTCTTCATCTTCCTCACCACCAGAGTCATCCTACACACCACCATCCTATGCTGTTTGGCTACACTCTCGCCTACCACTACTTTACAGTCACTGATCTCCTTCAGGTTACACCATCTACACAAGATGTAGTCTACCTGTGTGCTCCTACCTCCACTCTTATAGGTCACCCTATGTTCCTGCCTCTTCTGGAAGAAAGTATTCACTATAGCCGCTTTCATACTTTTTGCAAAGTCAACCACCATCTGTCTTTCTGCGTTCCTCTCCTGGATACCAAACCTGCCCATCACTTCCTCATCACCTCTGTTTCCTGCCAATGACAACTCTCTCACTTCTGGGTATGCTCTGCATCACTTCATCAAAGTCCAACCAGAATTTCTCCTTCTCCTTCAGCTCACATCCTACCTGTGGAGCATACCCACTAACAACATTGAACATCACACCTTCGATTTCTAGCCTCAGACTCATCACTCTATCTGACACTCTTTTTACCTCCAGGACATTCCTAACAAACTCCTCCTTCAAGATAACTCCTACTCCATTTCTCTTCCCATCTACACCATGATAGAACAACTTGAACCCTGGTCGTAAACTTCTAATCTTGCTACCTTTCCACCTGGTCTCCTGGACACACAGTATGTCTACCTTCCTCCTCTGCATCATGTCAACCAACTCTTTACCTTTTCCTGTCAGAGGTTCCAACACTCAACGTACTCTCAGTCCTATACTGTTGGCGTTTCTCTTCTCTCTCTTCCTACGAACACAATTTCCTCCTCTCCTTCGACCAACAGTAGTCCAATTTCCACCAGCACCCTGAAGGATGAACAGCCCCGATGGCGGTCATCGTTAACCCGGGCCTCGACCGATCCAGTATGGAAGTCATAGATTTGATTAGCATGTTTGATTTGGCAAAAGTTTTATGTCGGATGCCCTGACACAACCCTTTGTATTTATCCGGGCTTGGGGCCGTTACAATAAGACACTGGCTTATGCCCTCTTGAGACTACGTTAAATAGTTTGCTCTAAAAGAAGAAAAAAAGAAAAGTAGCCCTTGAAATAACATTTACAGTAGAGAGAAGTGTCCTGAGTTTACTTTGGATGAACACCAAGCGCACTGGTGTGGGAAGCTAAACAATAATAGTACTGTTGAGGACAGGAAGAGCAGCAAAACACAATTTAGCCACCATGAGAACCCACCTCCAATAATCCATATCACTTTAAGCACACAATATATTGCTACCTTCAAAGCCAACACAGTCCAATTTGCTAAATGTTTTGTTATCGCCCCCACGTTAAAAGCAATTTCTGTTGTTTTTATGGTATCGTAACATCCTGCCGTGTATCATCTAACATTTTCATTCTGCTGTTTTAAAACTATATTACTCAATGCTTTAACAACCATGTATAGTATGAGTAAGAAAGTGGCAGAAACTAATTGACTAGTGTGTAAACTAAATCTTTTTAATTATATTCTGATTGAAATAACATAGATAACCCATTTGGTAGTGATAATATTAAGTGCACATTAATCCAGTGATGAAATAAAGCAGCATCATAACTACTTCAGTTTAGGGTTACTTCAGTAAAAATACTGAAGAAACAAATACTGATCTTCCCATTTGGGGTTGCTGTGACATAATGTGGCAACATTTGTCTCTGTGAGCCCATATTTTGAGTGAACAACACTATTATTAAAGTCATAATTCAGATGTTAATTAGACAGTTGAGTAATGCCTATTTCATCTTCTCTGATGAAGAGGACAAAACTAGGTTATCAGGCAAATTCTCCAAGCTGAATCATGTTTGTCAGTTTGCATGTTTTCACTCACTTCACTTTTGTTATACTGTATTTAATTTTTGGGAATTCTGTGGAAACTTGCTTCTCCTGACTTTTGATCTCAATGGGACGGTCCTCATTTAACGAAGGCTTAATGAATAAGACTATAATAATACTGAGACGTGTGAACACATTTCGAGGTGCATAGTTTTCCTGATCTCCAGCATTCAATATTCTCACAACATACTTGTGTGCACAATTTAAGCCACGCGAAAAATATATTAGATATGGCATATGGAAGGCACTGCATTAAATCCATATCTCTGGGTTATACATTTGAGTCTGCCTGTTTATTTGTTTGTTTGTTTGTTTGGATTTGGGATTTTTTTCAAGTGGCTTTCCAGTTGCTTCAGGTATTCATGTATAAACATTTCCAGGCGTAATTTACCTGTACCCTGGTAATATTGGACGTAATGCAAATCAGTACATTGAAGAACATAAATCGTACTTCCTACCGGCTGTTTGTCTTACTGTCCAGTTAGTTTATTGAAGTTTATTTATGCTCAGGTTAAAAATGCTTTGCCTTTCTTTTCCAGTGATTCTCCTTTACCACGGAAAAGAAAATGAAATTATGCCTGACAGATAAAATAATTGAATTGTTATGAATAATAATTAGGTAAGCAGTAGTTTTTAGCACTTCATTTAAATTATCCATCACTGATTCTGGCCTCTAAGTTCAATCAATTGAAAAATAACATTGAAGTGAAAAAGGATAGCTACAGTTTGAACTGTTCCTCAAAAATTAACAGTTGGCTTAAGAGTGAAAGAAATGTATTTTGTAAATGAAATGATAAAGAGCAGCACATTTTGTACTGATAGCATTTTTGTTATACCCATCATCATGAAAGCAGTCTTATCCCTTGTTTATCAAGAAATGTTGCTTTCCAACCTCATGAAATTTTGAAATTAATTCGATATAATTTAGTAGGAGAGCACTTATTCAAACAGTTGTGTTTTTTTATAATGATGAACATTGCATGCGTCAGATGTGTTTTACTACATATGATGCTGTGAGTGTTTTTTGGGTTAGAGACAGATCATGATGTCTCTGAGCAAAGAGGAGGGGGCGCTCAGAGAAATAACACAACGGAACAAAGACTTATCTTGTTGAAGTATTAAATATTTATTTGATACAATGGACACTGATGGTCACTGTACCTCAGGTGTGACAGAATAAAAAAACCGCTGTCATCCATGAATGTTTCAAATGTAGGCAGAAGTTACAGACGAACAGGCCCATTTTGTCTTCTTTTTCGTCAACAATGGCATGCGGGTAATTAATCATTTTATTCTCTTTAAAAGAAATATTAGCCACCAAAAAATAGCCCAATTATCCAAGCGGAATATTTGTGTCCTGAAGCACAGTATAAAAAACTTAAATTGCCTCATCAAGAACAACAATGAGTCAGCCTACAGGGAGGAGGTGGATCGCCTGGCCGTGTGGTGCAACGACATCAACCTGCTGCTCAATGCATCCAAAGCTGTCCCTCATCCAGCCATCCACATCAGTGGGGTGACAGTGGAGCGTGTGACCAGCTTCCAGTTCCACCATCTTCTCTTCTTCTTGAGGAGTATGAAGAACAAACATCTCTTTTCAGACATCGCGATGAACTTCTACTGCTGCACCATCGAGAGCATCCTAACAAACAGTATTGCAATCTGGGACAGGAACTGCTCTGTCTTGGACTGGAAGGCGATGCAGAGGGTGGTCAAAACCACCCAGTGTATTGCAGGAACCCCACTTCCTGCCATTGATGATATCTACAGAAAGTGTTGTCTCAGGAGAGCATCAAGCATTACAAAGGAGTCCTGCCACCCAGCGAACAGACCTTTTGCCCTCCTGGCTTGCAGGAGGGCATTACAGGAGCCTCTGGACAAAACCGCCAGGTTCAGGAACAGCTTTTTTCCCCACAGCTGTCTCCCTGCTGAACTCTGCTCCCCGTCAGCTCTACGCCCCTTTATCCCTTTTAATTTACAGTCAATTTTTTTTATCTGACATCCCCTATTTAACTGGCAGCCTAACATAAGATGGTGAGCCATTCTAAAGTGGCTGAAACCCTGTGACAGCAGGTTGTCCAGATGAAGGTCAAAGGGATGACCCTATCAGCCCTAGCAAGACAAGTTGTCATTCCAAATCTGTGATTTCAAAAATATTGCATCTTTACAACATCACAAACTCATTCAAGTCCCTCGGGAAGGTGGTTCATCCAAAAGAGAGGACATGATAATGTGGAGGATCTCATTGGGCAGTCCTTTCAAAACTGCACCTGGAAATATTTGTCAGTTCAGCACTGAACAGGGTAAGGATCTGTCTCATCATACAATGTCTCTATGTTTAAGAGCCTTTGGACTGAAAGCCCATTATACAGTGACCAAACCTCTCATTAGCAGATGATAAAGGGGGCCTCTACAAAGTAACATGTGTATACATGCATATGAAGTATTTACTAACTAGAGTGTGCTCTTAATTTCCCTCCAGGGATAAGACCAGTATATAAAATGAAAAGTTAAAAAAAATAACTTTTGCTGAGGAACATGATGTGCAGACAGAGAACTGAAGTTCACTTCAGTGATGAAAGCAAATTTAATTTATTTGGGTCCGATGGGAGACATTATGTTGACAGAAAACTAGGGAAAGACTGAACTCAACGTGTGCAAAGAAGTCAATGAAAGGTGGAGGACAAAGTGTCATTTTGGGAATGTTTTCTGCAGCAAGGGTTGGGTGTCTTATATAGGTGCATGGCAGAGTGAATACAAATGCTTACCAGAACCATCCGTCCATCCATCCATCCATCCATCCATCCATCTTCAACCGCTTATGGGTCGCAGGGGCAACAGTCTCAGCAGGGATGCCCATATTTCCCTCTCCCCAGATACCTCCTCCAGTTCCTCCGGGGGGAGCCCGAGGCGTTCTCAGGCCAGCCAAGAGACATAGTCCCCCCAGCGTGTCCTAGGTCTTCCACAAGGTAGTACATGCCCGGAACACCTCCCCAGGGAGGCGTCCAAGAGGCATCCGAAACAGCAAACGAGCAACCTCAGCTGGTTCCGGTCGAGGCGGGGTTCTACTCCGAGCTCCTCCCTGGCAGTCGTCAGCATGTGGAGGTTACCAGAACCTTCTTCAATAATGTGGTTCCTTCCCTATGTTCATCATCAGCTGGCAGTGCTCATTAAGGACAATGCTCACAGTCATGATCGTACACCCTATAGAGAACCTCAAGAAAATCCTTGGCAACAGAGTTATGGCCAAGACACCCACTACAATCACTAGACTGTGGAAGAGACTGGAAGAAGACTGGACCAAAACCAGTGATGAATCAGTGATGTACTGTGGCCACAGATGTGCTGAAGTCATTCAAAACAAAGGCCTGTTTACTTCCCATTGTTTCTTTACTGTTATAACCTTCCAAAAATTTAGTGGTAATCTTTTTCCCTGCTAAAGTCACTGTTGCTCTCTAATTTTGATTTTTTTTTTTTTTTTCAGAAAAATCAATTGTTTATAAATTGTTCTCATATTTTGATCTCCAGTGTAGAGGGATCATCGTGACCAGCAAACTCCTGAACTTCACGAAAAATTATACAGAATATGGTCATATCATAATTCCCCTTTGATATTTCAATAACACTTCTGAGAGATGTCTTGTTTTTGATGTCTTATCACATAATCCAATAGACCTGAGTGCAAGTTTTGTCTTTTGAACAATAAGGCACAATTCTCTGCATAAGAATGGCTGTATGAAACACTTTTTTGGTTTGTTAAATTATGTTTCTATGTTTCTAAGACCTTTGCCTGCTGTAGCAACAAACCAGAATGATAAGTATTTGCTAACAGTTGTGAATAGCTACTGTCTTTGTAAATAGTAAAAGAAATTAAAGTGAGGTTCGCAACCTTGAAGTGTGGATGTTTTTTTTTAATCTTACCATATTTTGCCCTATTATTATCAGTATGAACATAGCGCTTCATAGTGATCTCAAAGGAAGAGGCTTAAAGAAACCAATCATCTTAGAAAGTAATCTATCACCCTGCTTCTTTCTCTTCCTCTCGGGAGTGTGTGGCATCTTTGTGCATCTATTCACTCTATTTTTTGCTTTTTTGTGTACCATAATTTAACCAGTGGCAGGCCGTGCATTTCAACAGTAAGCCTTTAGTAACATCATATTTATTCCTACCTAAAATTCGCCTCATAATATCAGTATAACATCAGTACGACATCAGGGTTTAAGAATCCACACATATACATTACATCACCCGTAATATTGGCTAATCAAAGCAACACTTAATTTCCGGAGCATTTAAAATCAATCCTTTTTAGTATTTTTGACATTTAACTTTGTTACCAATGACTTAACTAATAAACATGACAAAAACCTTTAAAAAATGCAAATAAAATTTTTACACTAACCAACATGGATCCACACAGTGCCTCTTTATTTAAAAAAATAATCCGATGAAATCACCAGGCATTCCCAGCAATATAATTTGCAGCATTTCACGGAAGCTGTTAGCCAGTTTGAAAATGTCGGACAAAACCTTTTCCCTTCTGGGAAAGACTAGCTGGCACGGGGGTCGGCCAACCTCTGCTCACAATATCCAGTTTTCTTGAAAAGTCAGTCTTGAAAATGTGTGAAATTGTGTCAAACTTGTGTGAATGTATTTCTAGCTTGAACACCATCAGTCTCTTTATTCGTATAATGTGATCACCAAATAAATCCCAACCTTCACTCGGATCTCATATTTGGTATTCTTTAAAGATGTAGTTATTGATTCATTTTTTGCTTTTGAACATCATCACACGTTTCATGAGCCTAGTAAGGAATACTGCAAATCAGTTTTATGCAAGTTTTTGGAATTTGTATCACTTCATTTGGTAAAAGCAGAAATAAGAAGCATGAAATATTCAGCTGCTATGGGCATATTTTGATACGAAAGAAAACATCATTGCATTGAAATGATAACCACTGAGGAATACACAGATATTGTCCAATTACCTGGGCCCACCAACAGAAAGTAACCTCTTTGAAGTTTTCAGCAATAACATTGAGTATTTTCATGAAAAAAGACAAAAAGTAGTCAACATATAACAGAAGCATGAAATGATCATGCATGTTCTTGGAGGTGAGAGGACATTGAAGAAACTAAACAGAACCCACACAGACATTGGGAAAATTTTGAAACTGCACATAAAGGAATTGAACCCTGACCCTTCTTGCTTTGGGGCAACAGCACTATCCTCTGCACCACCATGGTGACCATGGCAAAAGTACAATTTTAAGTAAAAATAAATATGTCAAAGGTTTGAAATTCCAAAAGTATCACAGGGCACCTCTCCAGAAAATGTGTGCGTAAAGTTCACATACAAATGTAAAAAAAAAAAAGGAAAATAGAAGATACTAATTTGGAATTAGCAAGCCACCACTTCATTTTATTGTACATTGATAGTCTTTGATTAGAATTTAAAATGTGCTCTGCAAATGAAACAAGGAATTGTTTGGAGCTAAAACTCAGGTTGTAACCAGTGAAATGGAAATTTTAAAAAATCATTGAATAAAAAGCAATTACAAATTCTTATAAAGCAAAGGTCCACTTAATTTTATGGTTGACATTAATAAATAAACTGAATCTTAAGGATATGTAGGGGGTAACATCTGAAATATATCTGCAAAGGCTAATTAGATGGATAAACTGCATATCTCCTCAATCATGACTCTCACAGAGAGATTCAGATTTTTACTATAAATCCTGAAATTACTTTCACTCAAATTATTTATGCTTCGCCCCCTTAACTACCTAAAAGTTTTTTTTTTTCATGAAGCAATGTTCTGGAGAACATTTCCCCCCAAAAATCAAATACAGCATATATAGTGTGTCATTAAAATGGAATATTTGTGGAGGCCTGTCAGCCTAAAATGAATCAAACATATGTATTAAAAAAGAAAATCTTTCAGTTTAGCATATTTGAGCTGCTACTCACTTAAATTTCTGGTGCTGCAGATAATACTCATGCCTTGGGACTTTGTTATCTCCCACACAACCTCAGTTTTCTCTTGGGTATATAGTAGTCATTACTGAAACCTCTGGTAAAGCAGTAGAAATGCTAACTGTTACAATATTCATATCATTTTGACAGTCATCATTCAGATTTTTTTTTTTATTGTAGAATAGCATACAATGAAATACTTTTATGGTGGATATATAAGGTAAGACTGCCATCAGTCACTGGCAGGTGTGTGCTGCCTCAGCTTACCCTGACATGAGTGATGTGCAGGGGCAACACAGTTAGTGCTCTTACCTTACAGTGGGGGTTCAATGCAGACTTGTGGCCTTTCTGTGTTTGGGTTACAGATTATAGACATGTCTGCTTTGTATTACAGTCCAAAACCATTCCATAGAAGTTGGATGGACGGACGGACGGACGGATGGATGAAGAGATGACAAATTTACCTGGACAAAATTATGCATTAGAGTAGCCCATGAATTGCTTACCAGAATAAGTTTCATAATTTCTCACCAATCAAAACTGTGTGAGGCTGTCAAAGCTCGCCATTGCATCCATCACTCGACAATGAGAATGTAGGTCAACATCCTCTGACAGGCTCTGTATGCTTCAGGGGTGTAGCAGCACATTGCATGGGAAATTTGTGCAGAGACAAATACACACACACACACACACACACACACACACACACCTCAATCAAACTAAACACAGCCAGGACCAGGACAGAAAGAGGCCATGAGTCTCTCTAAAGGAGCTGATTTGTCTGGTAAAAAATGAGGCTACTGCTTCATCAAATAACTCATTTCATTTTATGAGATGCTATAAGGAGTTAGTGTCCAGAAAGCTCCTATAAACCCTCTGCTCATATAAATTCCACTTTCAACCCAAAATTCTTTTATTATATACTGTAGGTACATCTATGTTCACTGTGGCTTCTATTTATATCATGAATGTAAGAAGAATTATTTAGCAAGAGAAAGAGTCGCAATTCACTGGCCATAAGGCAGGAGTCCCTAATTACTGCCTTGTGGGGCCTTGCTTATCATCAGCAGCAATTTTTGTGTGGCAAATATTCCCACAACAGCCTTTGATGTAATTACTTTCCAAACAGCTCCCTTCTAGCCAATATCCTGTTCTAAATGCATGGCTTGGCTTGTTTGCTACATCACCGTAGCACACATGCCTTTCATTTGTTGCCCTTTAGAGAACACATTTGTCGCAGCTTCAATGACACCATAAAGCTAGCCATAGTCACCAGTATGACAGTGTATAAGAGGTATGGTATGGGAGAAAAATAGCAATTTACTACCAGAAACATGTTGCTGTGACCAGAAATGTAAGGACAGAGGACAGACCCACAGCTCACCTCTCCTTCATTGTTTTCTTTCCTTGTTTTATATATGTAGGAGGACAAATAAAAACATTAATAATAGTAGTAGTAATAATATAATAAACAATAATAATATAAAATAATTTGCACTTGTTTTGACAACTTTGACAGCTTGCAAATGATTGGCTATCAGGAAAATATGAGGGTGATTATAATTGGATAAATGGAAAACAAAGCACACAAACCTAACGTGCTTGGGCTTAAAAAAATGCACAGAGGTTTAGTCTTCCTGTCTGAACTTTCATCAAAATATGTTAATAAAGACTTATTTGGGTATTAAGTAAATATAAACAAATAATCCTTGATTTATGCATATGTGTTAGTCAATTTCAAAATAAAATGTATTTACATTTTAATAATAAAAAAATGAAGCTAAATCATGATATTGGTATGTCAATGACACTTTGTTATAAACAACATGTTTGCCCAATCGTCATCATTCCATAGAGTTTTATTGAAAAACACATTACACGTTTTCTAAATACAGAAATGTGTTTTTATACAGTGTTTTTTAAAATAAATTCCTTATTTCTGCAATTTGTATAATAGTTTTAAACCTCAGACTGGTTTGTATTGGACTGCATTGTCGTTTCCTGTCCTATATGTCACGCACCATGAAATCACAAACTAGACCTGAGATTTTCAAATGCCTGTGACCTTCAAGCTGGATATTTGTCTTTGCTTTCACCACTGCATAATCATTTTCATAATGTCTTGATGAATTCTGCTTCAAGGGACCCTTACAAATTTTGTTGTGGTGAAACGGGAAAGGCTGTTTTGCTGATAACTTGACAAATTGTTCTACAAGGTTTCTATTTTTATCTCTCTGATCTCACACGAAGTGTAGAATTTTCACAATTCCCCTGCCTTTTGCCAGGGGCTTAGTGTGACATATTGCTAATCTGGTTGTTATGCAATTTATCAGCCATCGCTCTTCTATGGTCGTACATGGATATTATGCAAGTTTCTTATGAGCCTAACTGCAATAACACTGCAAGGAGCTAATGAACAGCCACTACTACTGTGGTAACACATCTGAAGTCACTTCAGGGTATTTTTGTTGCACCAACTTGTTAGTCCAAGTCACTCCATTAAACTAACCAAATTATTTCTTGCTAATGATATACAGAGACTCTCATGCTGGAACCACTGGATTGTATCCAAAACAAGCTAGGAAAGAACCATCAGAGTCTGCTGTTTGATAGTAAATAGTTCTGCGGAGAGAAGCTACATACGTTACTGCACACCAAAAGCCTCACATAACAGGTGACATGACTTGATGTTAGGGATTCAACTCAACAAGAATTCATTATTGCCTCTAGCCTCTATCAACATATGAAGTATTGCCACAGCTACAAGAGGCTGTTTTTGCATTGTGAGCACAGCCTGATATGGATGAAAGATTGAGTATGGCCTGAAGCAAACATCAACCTGATCCTTAAATGGTCATTTTTTTTAACAATGGCCGCATTTTTGTGCCATCAGCTAATTAGGAGTGGCCTGTCATTAAAGAGGCATAAATCAGACCTTAATGTGACTCAAGAGTCTCCACTGAGACACTTGGTGGGAAGAATGTGGTGCTCTGATTTTATGGGCCTGAGCTAAGGTGGATATATGTCTTGATAATGATGACCAAGTGCAGTGTATTGATCACCACCCCCAATGGTGTCTGTGTGTTAAAGCTACCAGACAGAAATTGAACTGGAATTCTAATCTGTGAAGAACAAGTCATCACTGAGACAAGCAAGTCAAAAAAAAAAAAAGACATGTGTTTTTACAGCATAAATCCACTCTGGTTCACTGTGTTACTTCTGCTATATGCTTACTAATTTTTGTCCATCTGGCCACAACTACAAGTGAAGTGCATTTCATGTGGGTTTTGGTGATGGGTTATTTTTGTTTCATGAAGTATTTTACTTTCCAGGGTAAAAAAATAACTTTTCCACCACTCTTTGATGAGATTGCTAAATGCTGGCACAGGTTGCACTGGGAAATTACTCCACTAGAGACAGTTAGAGCTTCCTCTAATTACAAAACAACGACAGCAAAATCTTGACAGTTCATGTTTTAGCACTTTGCATTCCCATTTCTAGTGAAAAACAGAATAATTGAATATTCATCATATCTGAGTGGGGGGAGGGGGCAATGTATCATTTTACCCAAAGTCATTAGGATTTTGGTTAATTATCATGGCCCATTGAGTACAGCACCTCCTGCAGTATGTAGGAGGTGCTGTACTCAATGAAAACCAGAAGGCAGCACTATTCATCCATTATCTACTATGTAATTATCAACACACTGTTTGGCCACAATCACAAATGTATGCTTCTAGAAATATGTTCTAAATGCCCCTTGATGGAAAAATTCCTGTTTGTTTGTTTGTTTCTAAAAACTAAAGGCAATTATCAAGTCATATGTGAGTGCTTTCTACAATTAACTGTACCTGCACCTCCTAACTCAGTATTTCAAAAAAACGCTTTTTGGGCTTTTCAACTGCTAAACAGTTGGACCCCAAAAAGCAGAAACAGAAGTGATGTAAAAAAAAAAAAAAAAAAAAACAACAATTATAGTACTCAATGCTAAAACACAAATAAAAATGAAAACCAGAAGGCAGCAGAGCAAAATGAGAAAACGAAAGTCCACAGGTGAGGTGAAAAAGAGCAGACAGCTGAGAGACAACCAGGTAAATGAATATGATGGAATTCTCTGGCAGCGAAGTGGAGGGATGACCAGTCTGAAATACGGAGGAGGATGACAGAAGCAACTCAAGTGTGTCTCATGAGCTGCCTGCCTGAGATGTGCCCAAAACCCCAAAACACCTGCAAGTAAAGAAGCAGGAAGCAGGGATGAACAGAAACACCGAGAAACCACAACAGGATCGTAACACTGCTCTATTAGTTTTACGCAGCATCTAAAATACAGACACTGTCAGTGGAGATACTTTTGCTTGTTCTTCAAAATACTGTATGTTTTATTGTCAGGACATCAATCACTCATTCATGAGATCCACAGAAAGATATAAAATGAAAAACGATCTGGAATGACAGGCATAAATCTTGGGTTAGGTCCAATAGACTGTAATCCCAAAACCAACAACCTTTTCCTGGGCACAGTATAAAGGCCAGAAAATAATAGGAAGCATTTTCAAGAGCAGTGATAGTAAATAGTGCTCTGGAATGCATAAAACTTTGCATCCATTAGATTTTATATATGTGTATTAAATATTTATTTGAAACATCAAAAATATATCGTAATTCAATGATATCAATGTGTATGAATGTTTGTTTATATGTTTTATGCTACAATCCATCTGCTGAAGTATACAAACTGATTGGTCACACAAAACATCATTTAAATTAATGATGTTTTGTTGAAAGTGTAGGTACTTCTTTCTATTGTTAATAACAACACAGGCTTTTGATTTGAGATATAGCTAACTAGATTATTCCATCATGCATAAAATTAACAAAGAACAATTTTGCGCTGTGTCACACATATTATTATAGCACAGAAAAAATGTTTTGTACTTAATGATACAAAAGATGAGATACAACTGTACAGAGTTCACTGAACTCAAAGCCATTTTTCCATAATCTAAAAGCATGCAGTACAGAATCAGGCCAAGGCACAGCTCAGTCTAGGCCCTAAAACTGTAAATATTCTGAAAATATAAATAAGGTCATGTCCATGAATGCATCACAGCTCTGCATTGTCCAAATCAGTTTGGCAATGCAAACCATCTAGTCCGCTTGTGAAGATTTCCTCGTTTAGTGAAGCATATATGGTAAATTTGAGTAAGGAGTCTGTGTGAACAACCCAATCAGTATTCAAGTGTTTTAGAAGAATGTTTTTTTTTAATCTGAAACACAGGAATTTAGAGCAGCCTATCTGAACATATGAAATACTTGAAAACCAATTTTACTGTGTTTTTTTTTTTTTTTTAAAGGTACCACGAATCACGAGTAGCAATTCTGATCGACATATGGAACGAGTAGAAAATGTAATCAAAGACAAAAGTTTCTTTCAATATCGGAAAGCATATATTAACAAAAAAATCTTTGACTTAATCCTTACATTTGCCTGCAAGCTAAACATTTATGTGGCTATACCAAATAATACATTAATCTGGCTCAATCAGTATAAAAATTAAGATTTGTGATTCTTGTTTCTATAACATAGTGCTTGAGGCTGTCATATGACTGACTGCAGTCTGTAAGAATAAGAACTGAACGCAGCAGCGCTTCCCTTTACTCCAGCAAAGATGAAACTGTGTGTGTGAGTTTCACCTACAATTTTACCAAGATGTACATGAACTGCCAGACGTTAATTACTTGTTTTGCTAATGATTCCCTGCTAAGCTTTTTACGTCCTGTGACTGTGAGAGTGAATTAGGTCTAAACAGATTTGAACAACCCTTCCTTCATTTCTCACAATTCCCCAATAAAGAAGCAGCAGGTCACACGACCTGGCCTGATCACAAACATATTTAACCATCTGCCAGTGGTTTGCTGCCATCAATTTGTAGGAGTAAAACAACTCTGCCGTCAAGAAATCTCATTTCCTGCATATGGTTCAGAGCATTAAGCATCACACGTGTTGTTTTAACAATGCTGAAGATATGATTTTCTTTACCGGATGCATCTGAATTGCAAATATAATGCAGTACACATGCATATCAATACAAAGTAAATACAATGCATTTTACAATTGGGGGATGAACCACAAAAAACCTTGTGGTAATCTTGTTGACTGCAGGGTCTGTAATGTCACGATGATACTGTAGATAAAATGCTGTTATAGCACAAAATTGCAGACCTATAGCACCCATATCTAGATAATTGTAGGAATGATAAATTTAGATTACTATAGTATTTAGATGAGTACATTAAGGAGGCAGTTAGTTCTTAAAGAAAGAAAATTCCCCTCCACTACTAACCCATATTCATACACAATTTAAGCAATTTCCTCCTGGATTATTAAAGTACGTATCCGTCCATCCGTCTGTCTGTCTGTCTGTCTACATTATGTTTTATACATTTAACCAGTAAAGAAGGATTTGTCTCTTTACAAAAAGAAATCAAATTCTGGATTTTCTGTTGAAGAAGAGTACTCACAGAGATGTCTCTGCTTAAGAAACCATGTATAATCAAAATCTGTTCATGCTGCTATGGCAACATATGTCCTCAACATTACCTTTTGTACGATTAACTTTGATCCAGCACCTGGTTCCACACTGGTCCCAACACTCCCAACACTTCAGTTATCAGGATCAGTAAGTATTAACTCCTCTATCTCTATATGTTTATTTTTAAATGTACTATGTAAGTCAGACATAGTATAGATTTATTTTAACTAAGGTGCTATCTACTCAGGTACATACATGTATATAGGTATACTGTATAACAATACAGAAAAATTTTGTAATATGATTTTCTTTTTATTTATTAAGCCTGTTATTTGAATTAGACTCAAAAACTTAACGAATTTCGGTTCATAATATCAGTTGGTTTGTAAAAAGAACAAAGTAAAGTTTGTGGCTGAGCCAACAAGACGTATTTCCATCCTCAAGTTCCAGTTGTGGACTTGGCATTTTCCTTCCAATGTGCTACTTAATGTCAAGTTGATATATACATAACTGCAGTGCATCTTTCAAAGTAAATGACTTATTTATGGTTTAGGAGAAATTACAGAATAATAACCTGCTGAATTAAAGTGTGAGTAAATAGTGTTTGCACTACTGGAAGACAGGGTTAGCAAGATTCAGTCGTTAGAAAACAATGATTTGTGGTAATTGAGGCATGAAAATTTCATGCCATAGATGATCCTTCGGTATCAGTAGGGTTTCTTTGATTTGTTTGAATTTGATATCACTTTGTCTAGGTAAGAGAAACAAAAGTTTGGGGAGGAAGCTGAATGAAGCTTGATTAACTTCATGCACTATGTGTTTATCAAAACAGACTTGAACCAAATATGGCTCCAATTTATATCACATTGGATTCAACAAATGGTCAAACGGCCAAAATTGGGAGAAATAACATCACTCAAATACTGCATTACAAGAAAAATAACCTCAGTAATATTGTGATTGAGCTGGAGAAAGTTTGTAGCCATCGAGGATATCATATCATGTTTTGATGATGACGATAGTGTATGTTGAAATTGTCTGTGTAGCACCAGCATAAGCATGAAAATGTACTGTATGTTGTACTGGACAGTTTGCTGCTGTGAATAGAAAAGTTAATTGCACAAAATATGGAACCTTGGGGAACCAGTCTCTTGGGTCTGGCCTTGGTGTGGCGAGGGGGCTTGCGCGTTTCAGTGACCCTGGAGGGCGATACCGTCAGGACCTCGCTCCTGGTAGGGTCACCCATGGCGGACCGTTCTCCAGGGTAGGTTCCAGACAAACAAAGACCCCAGCGTGTCGGCATGCTGTGAGGTGGCAGCCTCACCAGCCAACGATCCTGCGAAGGGCTAACAACCCACCCAGGATAAACCCCTTTGTTACGAAACTAACGAGAAAAAGAAGCCAGACTGCTGAACAAGATAACAGACCCCAGCCTGCCCTGCCCCCGACCAACGAGTATGGATCAACCTTCGTCGTACGACCCATGTCGCCACATGAAATGTCCAGACACTCCATCGCCCCGGAGCTGTCACTCTGCTGTCCCGAGAGCTCAGCCGCTATAACATCACCCTGGCTTGGCTCTGTGAAGTATGATGGCAAAGCAATGGCAAAACAACAGCAAATGACAACTGCTACATCTGGAGCTGCCCTGAGAGACAGACAGGCCTCTATGCCGCGGCACTTCCCTTTCCCAAAGGCCCTCCGTAAATGCCTCGTCAGCTGGACTCCTCTGAGCGACAGACTGTTGTTGGCCCGCTTTCTCCGCCAACACGGCAAGATGACAGTCATTGTTCTCTATGCTGTCACCAATGTCGCCAATGAGGATGCATAGGATGCCTTCTTTGACCAACTCTATCAGGCTGTTGGCCAGGTCTCACCCCATGACATCTCCATTATTCTCACTGACGCCAATGCCACTCTTTCCAGCAGTGATCAGTCCACAGGCTCACCTGTCAGCACAACCTATGCTGACAGGCAACGGTCACCGCCTTCTCCTTCTCTGCCACCACAACAACCCCTGCATCGCTGACATCTGGTTTCCCCAGAACATGATCCATCACTAGATATGGTACAGCCAAGATGGCAGAACCAGGAAAGCATTGGACCAGCCGTTACTGCACATCTCCCGATGCTGGAAGTCATTTGTCACCTACTGCCGTGTGTACAGAGGAGCAGAGCTTGGCAATACTGACCACCACCAAGTTAAAGCTGCAAGTCAACCAAGACTCAACCTCGCCTGGACTCCTATCTACTCAGTGATCCAAACATTGCCACTGACTTCAGTTGCTCCATCTGCTGCACCTTCGATACCCTGGCTACCGACAAAGTGACAGACTGGCAGACCCTCAAGGATAGCGTCATCCAGTCAGCATCATGTTGTCCTTGGATGCCTCGATCCTTCCCTAAAAACCCTTGGCTATCGGAGAGGACACACCACGTCATCAACCGACGGCACCAGGCCAGGCTCCAAGGCTCGTGCTCACCCGTGCTCTCCAAGCCGTCGGGAGTCAATGCCTTCCCCAGCAGGCTGGCTTCATGCCTAACCGCTCCACTACAGACCGCATCTCCGCCGTTCACTTACTCATAGAGAAGACACATGAATTCTGCTAAGATCACCATCTATACATCGGGTTCATCGATTTGAAGGGTGCCTTTGACACCTTCTGCCATGCCTTGTTCTGGACTATCCTACAGACCCTTGGAGCACCACCTAAGATCGTTGCCCTGCTCAAGCTGCTCTACAGCAACGCACAGAGCTGTGTTTGTATCGACGGCAGTGACTCCGAGTGGTTTCCCATCTCCAGTGGTGTTCGCCAGGGCTGCGTGGCCGCTCCTGACCTTTTTAACCGCATCATTGAACATCTGATGTCCAGGGTCTGTGAGTGAGTCCTCGGGGTGTCCCTCGGCAACTACCACCTGACCTAGAGTATGCTGACGACACCATCCTGCTCAGCACATCCTACAGCCAGCTAAGAGATGCCCTGGGCATATACAGTGAAGAGGCAGAGAAGCTTGGCCTTCAAGTGAGATGGACTAAAACCAAATTCATGCATGTCGGTGACGGACCTGATCCACCTCCCCTGCAGCTCGGTGATGACATTGGGGCCTGTCAAGAGCTTTGTGTATCTGTAGTCCACAGTGACAGACAATGGGGACCTTAAACCAGAGATTCTCCGCAGCAGAGCTCTGGCAGCATCAACTCTGCAGTCTCTCTGGAAACCACTCTGGTGGCATCAGACCATCTCATGCAAGACGAAGCTCCGAATTTCCAACTCTGCCGTACTCTCCATCCTGCTCTACGGCTCGGAAACTTGACCCTTAAACAAGACCATGGCTGCCAGTATAGATGGCTTTGATAGCAAGGCTTTCAGAACCATCGAAAACATCAGGTAGCCCCAGTGGATTTCCAACAAAGTGCTTAGAGCCCGCACATGCCAGCCCATAGTATCTTGCAGGCTGTGCAACGCTGCACCTGCTGGTTTGGTCATGTCCTCTGCCTTCCTCCTGATCACCCAAAAACATTCTCGAGTTTGATCCTAAGGCCGCAGGCTGGAAACGACCTTGAGGTAAGCCCCGCACCTGATGGCTTGATGTTGTTGCAGGTGACCTCCGACAACAGGGAGTTGCTGTGGAGGATGCAGAGCACCTAGTACAAGACCGCCAGGGCTGGAAAAAACTGTCTCATCACAGGGAAGGGACACTCCCCACTCCCAAGAGCCCAACTGACTGACTAACTGACTGCGGAACACCTCATGAAATAAGGACTGTGGAGAATGAATAGTTAAAATATAAACAGTATAGGATCAGCAAAATAAAAATGAACAAAACCCTTTTAAAGCAGAACATTAGACCCCCTCTCAGTCAGAAACCACTGGTGAGGACTGCATGGTCAACTATGTTGAAGGTTACAATAAGATCAATCAGTATGAGCCAGCAGCTGAAAGGAGTTCTTTGTTAATTTCAGAAATGAAGATTTTGAGTTGTAGAGAGCTGTGCAACTGTTCTGGAGTTTTGTAAAAATAGCCACACAAGCAAGAGGTATCTATAATTGATGTATTTAGTATGAAAGTGGCTCATGTGGCTGAAATTGTGACTTATTCAATTATAAGACAACATGGCTTCTTGGTCATGTCAGTCTTTTTCTTTGTTTTGTTATTTTTTTTCGTTTCTTTTTTTTGGCAAAATTTACTTAATTTGCAGCAGGTCAACATATTTTAAGACATCTAAAGATCCCAAGTCCCCATGGAGAAATTGTATTTTACCATACACAGCTGTCAGCATCCATTAAATTTACTGATTTTGCTTTTATTATAATCCAGCTTAATGGAAAGGGTCATAGAAATGAATGTCAACGACTTACTATGCTTTTTCACTATTCCTATCCTGTGGGGTAATGTGACGTGGATTACCAAGAGTAGAGTCACACTAAGGGAAGCAGTAGTCCCACACCACCACCCTCAAGCCTCACCCACACACATACCTAATCTTATTGAACAGCCCGAATAACACAAATTAGTTTGTGCATCTTTATAACATTCAAAGGGACCAATCATTATATTTTAATTACTCGTACCAAGTAGTGGGCCCATTAAAGCAAAGCAATCAATCTAAGACATTTGCAAAGAGGGGGACTGTTGTACAAACAGTACAATCGTTGAAACTGGGTGTGAGCTGTAATATTTACAAATGCAGATCCACTGAAGAACAAATACAAGCTTCGAGTAAGAACTAAAGCGAAGAAGAAAAAATATAATGCACTTTTAACACATACACAACATAATGCCTTGGCAGACACCATTTATTTTTGGCATTGTCTTTTATTTTCTGGCTACATAGCCAAGCAAAACACTTCTGGCACGATGGCCGAAGATGGAAGACCCAAATAAATCAATTAACAAAGTGCGCATTTATTATGATCATACATAATGGCTCTTGTGTGACACCTTTGTCTGCATACAGCATAATTGCTGTTTATGTCCTTTTTTATTGTGGGTGCATGATGCATTGGTGATTGATTAACATGTCAAATTAAATCAGTCAATGTAACATTTGCACTGCTGATATTTCAAACAGTCCAATTACAGATTTTAATTGAGTGAACTCACTGAGCTCTCAAGGAGAGTACTTGTGGCCACAAATGTCTGACTTCACTGTTTATAATTTCTGCCAGCTTTGGTAGGGTTAATAGAAAATAGATTTTTATAGACCCTTCATTTTTCCTCAATATCTTTTACTTTAATTGTTGTAGTTATACAATTTACAGATTCCAGGACCGAGTCAGAAGAAGAAGAAGAAGACGAAGACGAAGAAGAAGAAGAAGAAGAAGAAGAAGAAGAAGAAGAAGAAGAAGAAGAAGAAGAATGGTCAACAGCAACAATTACTTTCCTGATCGTTATCACTGAGCTCTCTCTTCCTGTCAGAGAAGACGCCAGTGACAGTTCAGGTGAACTGAGTGATCATTAGAGGAGTTCAAGTCTGCCTTCCTGGTTGCCTACTATGGCCGCTGTAATGTCTTGCTGAACAAGCACTCATCTTATCAGCTTTCCTCAATCATCTTCATTTTCACCCATGACTGTCTGAAAAAACAATACCATATGGTCCTGAAACGGTGTGGTAGCTTCCCTTGCGGTCTGTTGGTCAGGCTTTCTTTGAATCCTAGATTCAGTCACCTTGTCTGCAGGCTTCAATAATACGTCTCCAGGAACTCTGTTTCTCCACTGTTTAAATTGTTCTGTCATTACTGATGTAAAGCACTTGAATAAGGACTTATCCTTGGTCATTTGGCATTGACATTGGATACATAGATACCCTGGGATACATTCAAATGTCTTGCAAAGTGTTTTTGGGTTATTCATCAACCTGTCACAATAATGCCAAGGATTTTGTCACTGTTCTCCTTGCCAATGGCAATGACTGGCCTTCCATTGCAGCAATATTTAAGGCTTTATCAGTCACATTTGACTACTCAAGAAGGGGCACCATTTACTTGTTGTGGCCAACATGTTCTTCTGGATCTTTTTAGGCTACAAGACCCCGATGATATAACAAATGACTGCATAAAAGTCAGTCAATGCATGTTTCACAGAGATAAAGTGCACGCACAAGGAACAAAAGCTGTAGGAACCAGAAATACCTGCCCTATTACTAAATAACAGAAAGACAGAATTAAATTGAAATAACAACAACCACATGATCGCTAGAGATGTAAAGGTACTCAACTTATCTCCAGACTTGGCTGTCAACTGCGGTGGATGGAAGAGAGCCGTACAAAGTATGACTGAAAACTCAATGCAACGTCATGGACAATTGACATAAACAGATAGTGAATGAGTTTGTATGTTCTCTCACAAAGACTATGCAATAGAACTGATTTGGAAACTCTAAGGCCATGTCCACATGTATAATAATAATAATAATAATAATAATAATAATAAAGTTAAATAGTAAAAAATATTCCTTCATTTTCCATGGGAAAAATGAACCATGAGGTCTACTAATTGCACTGTTTTACAAAGGTTTTCCATTCTGTGTTGGGAAAAGCCAAAAACAACCACGTACAGCTTCATAGAGATTAGACAGCCTAGAGATCAGAAAGCACTGTGGTAATTTGTCATGGTCATTCTCTACATCGTCATTACACTTCATACAGGAAATGATTCATTTGAATCCAATAGAGAATTTGAGCAACATTTCTAAATTATCTGTGAGTTGTCTTCTCAATAACTTCTAATCAGACAGCTGCCATTTCCTCCACTATAGACACAAGTAATTACAGTAGATGTGATGGATGGAAAG
This sequence comes from Antennarius maculatus, assembly GCA_013358685.1. Taxonomy (NCBI): domain Eukaryota; kingdom Metazoa; phylum Chordata; class Actinopteri; order Lophiiformes; family Antennariidae; genus Antennarius; species Antennarius maculatus. Next base: position 3,277,489 of record CM023606.1, read on the forward strand.
AATAAGACAGCTTCTGCATACTCAGGACCAGTTTGGGACCCTGTAGAGCAAAACACTTTAATTAGGGATGGCCTAGCCCAGCACACCTGAATGAGTCTGACAAAGCACATTTCAGTTGCTAAAATAAGCCTCGGCAGGTGAAGGACCTTTTGTTTTCCCAAGTTTGGGCCAGAGATAGACTTCAGCTCCTCTGATGAAAATATTTAAAGAAGGCAATACAATTTAGTTTGAGAATATTCCATCTTCATTAAATATGCTGAGATTCTAAATAAAGGAATACAATTCTAAATAAGGACAAAAGTCAAATGTGAAACTGCAGAGTCAAATAACTGATGGAGCTTACAGTGGCAAACCAGGAACATTACTAGCTGTTTGCTCTTCAGTGCATTGCATGATTGATTTGTATTTCTGAATTATTTAAACTCAGAGGACATTAACTGCATTTGGGAGACAAATTAAAACCAAATACCTTATATATACATTATACATATCATTTAATATCTATAATAAGACCGAATGCACAGAAAAAAAAAACATTTATGGCAGAAGTAATATTGTGTAAGATTAACATACTGTAAATGCCACAAAGAATAACTGTGCAAACAACCATTGTAGAACAAGGGAACAAAAACGTGTGATTTAGGTGAATTGATGACTAAAAATTGCCCACAGGTGTGAGTGTGACTGTGATTAGCTGTTCAGTCTTTGGTCGTACAGCAGGTACACTGCCTCCTGCCCAATTCCAGCCCCCTATGTGACCCATAACCATTCCCAATGCCCACCTCAGATTCACTCAACATAATATACATTGATAAATTAACTTGACATACTGCAGAAGCAGGCTGATACAACTTTAATGCCTTGACATGAAAATGCTTTTACTTGATTTGAATCCAAAAATGCAAAGACGGATATTGGATTGAAGCTGCGTTGATGCTAATCTTAAATATAAATGAGAGGTACAGTATCAGTCAGAAAAAATTAGAATCCTGTGTATCACGTATAGGGTGTTCATTTGTCTCATGTAAGATCAAAATCATTTTCAGGGTATTTAATTTATCTTTGCACAAAACATGAAAGTTTGATGTCCCAGTCATGAAATAAAATTTCAAAAGAACAGCATAAAAGAACTAATAAAAGGCAAACGTACTGTTCTTATGTATGTACATATATGTACATATTATTTTTAAATTTGATGTTGAATAGATACACAAGTGTGTATTTATAACCTATTAGCGTCTTTGTGATTCTGACACCACACCACAAAAGGGTCTTTCTCCTGTTTGTTTAACTTTATGAACATTTAATGAGGTGTTTTCTTTCATCCTAACGACAGCAAAAAAATATATTATTATTATTATTGTTATTACTATATTATTATCATTATTATTTTTTTATTATCATCATCATTATATTATTATTATTAATTATTAATTATTAATATCATCATCATCATAAAGTCATCATGAAATCGTCATCATAAAACAAATAAATGAAGGACTTTCATGTTTTCATATTGTCTTCTTTATAGACTAACACAGGGTAATTAACAGACTAGAGATTAACAGAATAGATTAACAGAATAGAGATCAGAATTTATAAAACTGAAACACTGAAACTGCAAGACATTTTTTTTTTTTAGAAATCACGTTCATGTTGGCTTAGAGGCCATGTTGTTGAGAGTCATTAGTTTGGTAAATCATATTTTTTGGATAAACCATCTTGCTCGATGCGGTACAGAGAATGTACAGTATCATTATGTTTATGTTCATGTTTGTTCCTGCAGAAGTCAAAATACACATTGTTGCCAATTTCAGTCACCACGGTTACATCTTTATATATAAAAAAAACCAAACAGAATACACGCACATGAAATTTAGGTCTGATACTGTTCACAGTTGAAACTTTAAAAACAATACATACAGAACTTTTTTATTAACCACAGCAATTTAAAATTAGACTTAATACTTAGCTTGTACTCAACCCTTGATTTTGTCTGGTGTGGCAAACTAATTTCTTCAACCAATATGAATGCTGGACATGTTCACACAGTATGTAATGCACTCCAACACAATACTGTAACTGGCAATGCAGAATAATGGAAACCTTGAGTTTTTCCACCACTTACTTGGATTTGTTGCCTCAAATGTCCTTCTTTTCACACACTTTCTCAGATTTCCCCAGCTGATGTGTTCTTGATCCTCCCAGGGGGTCTTCTTCCAACTGTACATGCTCTGAACATCATCAGAGGACGTTTCCAGGACGCATCCTGATTAGATGCCTACACCACCACGAGCTTTGATCAAAGTATCAAAAGTGCTACTACTTTAAGACAATTGGACGTCGTATGTTTCTCCAGTTCAGAACATCAGAGTTCACGCTGAGCTTTTGAAAGTGAGCTGCTGTTAAAACATGAGCTTTTCCTATATCTTCTACACAACAGTGTGGTTAACACCCTATTATTTCAGCCCAGCCAATTCCCGATTTCCTCTTCTATCTCCTTCCTGTTATTGTCAGTGGGTGTATCAAACCAACTGACGTGACAGAGCAGTATAAGAACTGGGAAAAATTCATTTTAAGTCTTTGCACCAGAGAGCCAGTGCCAGTCCATTGTGAGCCAAGTGAAATTTTTGATTCTTTGATCATTTGTCTGCCATTCTTTGCCATTTGTCATGGTCATAATTATTTTCCTCTGTGAGAGTGAATTTCTGTTGATACTGTGTTATTAATGATTATTGAATTGAACTTTCCTTTCTGAGTCATGCATTTGAGTTCAAGTCTTAGTTCAGCTTTGACATGAGGAGCTAAAAACAAGAACAACGAGCAGCAGCCTACAGTCAGTTTTTATGTTTTTCATCCATCCCTTTTTTGGGGGGTCAATGAGACATATGGCATCTCACAACTTTAATGATTAACAAAATGTGTAGGTGTATTTCAGTTTATTTGCCACTTATAATGACTTATGCTCACAAAAAATGTTGCTTCAGTACACTTCGCCACCTCAAACCAAATCTTCCCATAGGGTGTTCCTTTCCTGATTTAACATTCTAAATCAGGAAAGGAACAGGGGGAAGTGTCCTTCAAACCAGAAACACCTAATTTGTCGGACTTTAATTGTCTCATTATATTATCGTAGTCCCTCCTGATTGAATAACACATTCAGCAGAAACTACAAAATCTTCAAAATTGTCCCAGCATCATTCAAATTCACCTTGCAGATACAGTCTGTGACAAGTGTTATTGACAAACAGGCCTGTTTCAAAATGCTTATAATACATTAGGAATTTTAATGTAGGAAATTCTAATTAATTTATCTAAATTAATACAAGTAATAGTATTCATGTTTTGTGAATAGTACCTGATCTTTAACATAAACAACAGTTATCCTAAAGATTCCCTAGATACTATTAAGTGTGTTGTTGAAAAGAAGGCTACTGTCCTGCATCTCAATGGAGATGGACAGGGTGCCGTTTTCAAGCACCATAAAGGTCAGTTATTAGAAGACGTGCTCCAAATATATCTGTCTCACTATTGGTTATTAATACCTCATATTAGCATCTCACCATCGCAGCTTTGTCTTTGTTTGTTGGCTTCACTTATTCCTCTGCACACTAAACATATTATTGAACTTCTTCAGGAGGAACAAAACACAAGGTAATATGTTGTGAAATGTTTTCTCCTTAAGCAGCAAACAAACCCAGCAGATCATAAAAATGATGCATAGACAATCAGTGTGCAAGATTGTCAGTGTTTATGAACTATATCTAGAATTACATCCAGAATAACCGACTGCATACCATTTCCCAAGCTAATTTCATGCACCTTGATAGAGCATGCCATAATTCCATGAATAAACCAATTACACAGTGGTCTTCAATTCTCCTCCTGGAGCTGTTTCTTAATTGCATTCACTGGTGACATGTGAATCAGCCCTTGATCATACTGAGAGTACTTACACCTAGAATCACTGACCTCAGGTGTCTCATTCCAAACATTATGCAGCGACTACCAAGTATGAAAAAGAAATGTCCCCAGCTTCATCCTCTGTATTTGACTAAGGTTACTTTTAATAGCAGGAGCAGACATTACTCATGTAGCAGTGAAAGGGCGAAAGACACAAATATTTGTACTGAAATATGTGCTAAAAGGGGATGAAGGAATTTGATTTGACTCCTACAGTGCTTGCTCAGTCTGTATCTTTTATCCATAAACAGACAACAGATGTGTGGCCATGGAGTACGTACAGGAAATAAGTTGTGTGCCTATATAGTATGTACCTACCAGGGGTATTTGGCACATCTGAATGTTTGCTACCTAGGATATCAGTTAGCCTTTGTTTGCATTTCTTGATTGATTGTATAATGTCATGTCATCTCTAAATTGCAGTGAACCTCCAACCAACAATAGTAGCATAACACAATGCAACTGAAGGGAGGGATTACATGAAGAGATTTGATGTTCCATTTATATTTTCTTTAACGTCAGTGATGGAGCAAATGGAAATCACACAGCAACAGTGACTTCAGTGATTACAGAATACTTTGATTGGGGCCGGTAATGATTGTTCATATTTCAAAGACAGAATTGGGATCAATAGTTATTCCATTATGCTGCTGTAACCTCTTCTACTGTACTGTATACCAGTTGATGATTCAATATAGACTACATTTGCAGAGGTAAGCTTAAAAAGACACATTAATGACAGGGAACAGCATGGAAACATAATTTTAAATCTGAAATTATGCTTTAGGCTGTAAATATATTTGTTAAATAAATTAACTCGCAGTCTTCAAATGAGGGCTTGGCATTCATTATTTTGTCTCACAGTGATTACCTTTTCAATATGAAGGTTTTAATTTCAGAAGGCTTAAAAAAATCAATACTCAACTGCATACTTCTTAGTTAAGTTTTCTTTTCCATGAATATTTTCTGTAAGTTTTGTTTCTAAGTCCACATTTCATAACTTTCAAACCAATTTCCAAGACTTTGTAGACATTTTATCCATGGGGGGAAAATATCTTCAGTACTGGAAACCCCATGATATTTTTTCTAATTCTTGAAAAAATGAAGGGAGCCAACCAAGTAAACCTAGCCCCAGTTTGGGCCTAGAAGCCTGTAATTTAATTTCAAGAGTGTTTCTAGGCAACGAGGACACAGGAACGACTGATGGCTACTGTAAAGAGAGACCTGCACATTTGGGCCGGGTCTGGGGTATAACTAGCAGTCTTATCCAGCTTATGAAGATGACACTGTGTCTGTGTCTGTGTGTGTGTGTGTGTGTGTGTGTGTGTGTGTGTGTGTGTGTGTGTGTGTGTGTGTGTGTGTGTGTGTGTGTGTGTGTGTGCGTTTGTGGGGTGTCTTTCTGACTGACTTATACAAATCAGACTTGGTGCAAGGTAGTTATTTTACACACGACAGCAACAATCACACTGAAAATCCATTATTCAAAACAAGTAAAGTGTTTGGGATGACTGCACATTTGCAAACAGAGAAGGATTAGTCCTAAAATAGGACCACATTTAACCCGGAACAATTCAACATGTCAGCATTGATCTGCATGTAAATTAAATGTTTGTATTACTTGGACTGTAATTCATGTTTGACTCATTATGTAGTCTAGTCTGCAGATAAATCACCAAATGGAAAAATGGAAGGATTAATATGAGCAACATGGTTAGGGTGACAAAATGTATGTAATCAACGTGACCTTGTTCCGCTTGAACAAGCATTAAATGTGGGGATGGGACCAATAATTACCAATGACCAGGCAGCTTTACCATCTCTTTAATAAAAACAGGCACTGCGTTATCTGGCATTCACACAAGGACATACGGAATGGGGACGTGCTCAAGATGAAAAAAAATGCAGTGAAACGGCCTGTGCCACCACTATCACTGGAATAGATACATCCCACATAAGCTGTAAAAGCTAGTCAAGATAGTCTTTGTTCATTCAAAACATTTTAGTACATATAAAGATATCAGATCAGTGATAAAATCAGGGTGCAATCTGATGGACCATTTGTAGTTGGGTGGAGATTAGCTGGTATTCCATTTCAATTCCCTCAAGTTACTATAGGGGAGCAGCACCCAGTGACAGGTATAAGTTACTCCCACGACAGACTAATTAGCAAGTTGAGGAATAATGGAATAACCAAGCTCAATCTCTGGCAACGAGACAGTAATCACTGCTGAGGCAGGGTCATCTCTTGAAGTGTCTCACTTCATATGAGATGGGAGATCTCTGGCACATATACCATCACAACCCAGAGTGATACCTGCGACACAGACAGGATCCTGTCACATCCTGTACTTTTCAAACAGCGCTGTTCTTTTGCACACTGCATACAACAACCTATTCAATGGCCTTCACTCACTGCCCCTATTCCCAGACTGGTGGGGAGGGCAATGGCAGGTAATTGTATATGATGTGTTTATGTGTTTTCATGAAAACTCAAAGGAAAGTCTTGGAAAGAAGATGATGGACTCATCCTCTGCTCAGCAAGGTTTTGACATTCTGTGGGGGCTGCTGGAAATAATCTCCAGGTTGATGGATAGGTGGAGAAGGATTACCCGCTTGACTCATCTCCTGCATGCCGTCTGGTCGCAAATCCTGGAAACAGACATAAAATATAATGCATACAGTGTCAGAGTGTTGACCATAGGATAGTGTGTTAGCTTTAAAAAATAAAGAAACACAAGCTGGCAGTTTTGTTAATAACTGCTAAAAATAGAAAGAATTCATTCATTCATCTTCAGTACCCACTTCTTGGGGCGTGAGGTAGGGTACACTCCGGGCGTGACACCAGAGCACCGCAGAGGCACATGAAAGACACACAAACACGCACGCACACACTCACACCTACGAACAATTAATTTAAGCTGCATGTTTTTGGAGATGGGAGGAAACTGGAGGACCAACAGAGAACCCTTGCAGGCAAGGGGAGAACATACAAAACTCAACATAGGACTTGAACCCGGAACTGTCTTGGTGTGAGGTGACAGTGCTACAGTGCTACCCACTGCACCACCGTGCCGCGCCATAGTGACAAAAAACAGTCATCTTTTACATCATATAACACTTGTACCATTACTAAGGTTTGTTTCCAAAGATTTCAATACCTTCAGATCAGTCTTCATGTACAAATCCTCCTTTCTACACCACGTACTGAACTTCCAATGCTTCTCCTTTATTGTAGCCCCTGTGGACCACCCCGCTGCTACCGCAGCAAATGGAATTGTTCTCCCTGCATCATTAAACAGTTTGAATTAACTTGATGGAATTAAATTATGTCACACATGAAGCTATCAAACCCTCAACTTTTAAAAGCAATAAAGTTGCCTATATGCTTGCAGCTTCAGTTTTGAGATACATTATTCAAGTCAGTCAGCTGTATCAGCATGCAACTGGACTTGTAAATGAAAATAGTGGACTCGCACATCAGGATAGATAATTTAATTTGCTTTTCCTGGTGAGATATCCAACATTAATACCCCCGGAGGAACTAATAATCTGTCATGGTAGCAGAAACTCTGCTCATGCTCTGTGTTCCATTAAGACCTTGGCTGTACTGGTCTAAACTACCATGAATCTACTTTTGAATTAGACGTACTGCAACTTCAATGGGTTTGACTCTGTGCACATATATTCTAATGTTTAAAGTAATCATCATGTCCATCATGATATTTTGCCCAAGACAATAAAAATGTATCTGTTAGTGAGCTTCTTCTATCCTTATCTGTTAGCAGGATAGCTTCCCTGGGGACAAATTCAAATTCTTCTTTTCCTTTTGGCTTTTTTTTTCAGGGGTCGCCACAGCAAATCACTTGCCTCCATTTAATCCTGTCTTCTGCATCCTCTTCTCCCACACCAACTACCTTCATGTCCTCTTTCACTACATCCATAAACCTCCTCTTTGGTCTTCCTCTAGGCCTCCTGCCTGGCAGTTCAAAACTCAGCATCCTTCTGCCAATATATTCACTATCTCTCCTCTGGACATGTCCAAACCATCTCAGTCTGGCCTCTCTGACTTTATCTCCAAAACCTCTAACATGTGCTGTCCCTCTGATGTACTCATTCCTGATCCTATCCTTCCTGGTCACTCCCAGAGAGAACCTCAGCATCTTCATCTCTGCTACCTCCAGCTCTGTCTCCTGTCTTTTCCTCAGTGACACTGTCTCTAGACCAAACAACATCGCTGGTCTCACCACAGTTTTGTTCACCTTTCCTTTCATTTTAGCTGAAACTCTTCTATCACACATCACACCTGACACTTTTCTCCACCCGTTCCATCCTGCCTGTACACGCTTCTTCACCTCTTTTCCACACTCTCCATTGCTCTGGACTGTTGACCCTAAGTACTTAAAATCCTCCATCTTCTTGATCTTTTCTCCCTGTAACCTCACTCTTCCACTTGGGTCCCTCTCATTCACACACATGTACTCTGTCTTACTGCGGCTAACCTTCATCCCTCTCCTTTCCAGGACAAACCTCCACTTCTCTAGCTTCTCCTCCACCTCTTCCCTGCTCTCACTACAGATCACAATGTCATCTGCAAACATCATAGTCCATGGAGATTCCTGTCTAACCTCGTCTGTCAGCCTGTCCATCGCCATAGCGAACAAGAAGGGGCTCAGAGCTGATCCCTGATGTAGTCCCACCTCCACCTTGAACTCCTCTGTCACACCTACAGCACACCTCACCACTGTCTTACAGTCCTCATACATGTCCTGCACCGCTCTAACATACTTCTCTGCCACTCCAGACTTCCTCATACAATACCACAGTTCCTCTCTGGGCAGCCTGTCATAAGCTTTCTCCAGATCTACAAAAACACAATGCACCTCTGTTTGGCCTTCTCTGTACTTCTCTATCAACATCCTCAAAGCAAATACTGCATCTGTAGTGCTCTTTTTTGGCATGAAACCATACTGCTGCTCACAAATGCTCACTTCTGCCCTTAGTCTAGCTTCAACTACACTTTCCCAAAACTTCATTGTATGGCTCATCAGCTTTATTCCTCTGTAGTTGTCTCAACTCTGCACATCTCCCTTGTAAAATGGGCACCAGCACACTTCTCCTCCACTCCTCAGGCATCTTCTCACGATCTAAGATCCTGTTGAACAACCCAGTCAGAAACTCTACTGCCACCTCTCCTAGACACTTCCAAACCTCTACAGGTATATCATCAGGACCGACTGCCTTTCCACTCTTCATCCTCTTCAATGCACTCCTCACTTCATACTGACTAATCTTTGCTACTTCCTGGTCCACAACAGCCACCTCTTCTAGTCATTGTTCTCTCTAATTTTCCTCATTTATCAACTCTTCAAAGTACTCTTTCCATCTTCCAATCACACTACTGGCACCTGTCTATACACTTCCATCCCTATCCTAATCACCCTAACCTGCTCTGTCTTGCCAACCTGTATAGATCAGTCTCTCCCTCCTTACTGTCCAACCTAGCATGCAAGTCTTCATAATCCCTTTGTTTGGCCTTTGCTACCTCTACCTTCACCTTACGCTGCATCTCTCTGTACTCCTGTCTTCTCTCCTCTGTCCTCTCAGTGTCCCACTTCTTCCTATATAACCTCTTTCTCTGTATACACTCCTGTACATCCTCATTCCACCACCATGTCTCCAATTTAAAGCACATTAAGACGGATTGTTGTAAAAGTGCAAACATACAATGTAAACATAAACAATAAACATAAATAATAATTATAACATTATTATAATGTTATTATCAAATAATAATAACATAAAGTCTTTATGTTTAATAATAATTCAAACTCTCGTTAGTTCAAAACCTAGCGGGTTAGTTAATTAGTGATATGGTATTATGACGCAAATAAATTGTAAATGAAACTACTAATGCCATTAGTAACAGCTTCAAAATGTCAGTCAATTTATCCATTACCCAAAGAAACACAGTGTAATTTTCAAAAAATAATTTTCTTATTTATTATATATTTTCCCAATTGAGACCGAAGAACAGAAGACTTGATAGGTACTGAGTGCAGAAGTCAGAATTTAAACGAAAGACATTAGGTGAACAGTTGCAATCATTTAGAATTTAGAAAACCTTCAAAACATCTGGCAAATCAAAAAGTCAACTCCAAATTAAGTATTTAACAAACTCAGTCTCTCTGTTTGAGAATCCAAACCAGTTCTGGCAGTGCAGAACCATTCCCCTGCCTCAACACCTGAGACACAAGCTGATGGACAGATTCATTTATAGTAGGTACATGAGATTGCACACTAATTTACAGCCTATAAGAGATTGTTCATGAAAGTGATATAGTACAAGAGTGGATCCAACCTAATGAACTGTTGTAAATCCACAATGTGCCTATTTCTTTACTCATTTACACTGAAATGCAAGTGACATCTACTCTCTCTGTGCAGATGGCCCCCTTTTTTTCTGCAGTGGGTATGTTGTTTTTTTGTTTGACTCCAACAGAAACTACAACAGTCAGATTCGCTATCAAAGACAAACACCAGGCATCTGGGTATAAAAAGTAAATGTTTGTCAGTGACCTTGCAGAAGTATTCAGGATAATGAGGATGCAGCTAAACCTTGGTGTTATTTAAAGATCATTACCAGATCAAACACAAAATGACAACTTCTTTGTGCAAGGAAGGATAATTATGAGGTACAGTATAATGTACAGTACGCATTGTTAACACGTATGCATTGTAAACATGCATGCAGATTTTATTAAATGCACTATCTGCCGCGAAACAAACACACAGTAGAATGGTGGTGATATGTGTATATGTGTATGTGCAATGGGGGAGAGGGGGTATTAAAAATATGACATTATACTATTAGTGGGCTTAACTACATTTAAATAGCTTTCATTTAAACCATGTGATGTGTGATCTTGTCACAAATGTGCAGTCTGCCTGAGTAATATTTCATAGGTCACATTGTTTATGTGTGAAAGTGATGACCATGGATGAGGCAGTAGTATAGCATCTCTGGCTACAAGCCCCACCACATTGTGCCAATACAATAAGAAGGAATGAGATGTCTGACAGTTCATTTTGCAACAGTCCCACTATTATTACAAAGCAGCAACATAGTGAACATTGCACCTTTATCAGTTCTCTGTCTGCGGTTGAGATACCTTACCCTCAACCTGTATCCAAAAGCAGCCTGCAGCCCCCCTGGTGTTAATTAAAGGGATTTCTCCTCTGGAGGCTGGGTAGGATGAGGGAGTACATTAATCTTGATTATTTAGTTCAGTTTGAAGGGACACATTACCAAGAGAATGATATAAAGGGGAGAGACGAAGAAACTAATTTCTCCTCTAGTCAAGCACAGATGCCAACCACCTGTGAAGGCGAGTATGTCATTTACTGCCCCAACACTTACGTTCTCAGTATGTTAACCTGGATGCAATCTCGGAACCCATAGGCTGTCTTCCGTCACCAATTTACCCTGTAGGGGCAATGGTCAATGTCCCAGAGCTACCGGTGTAGCCACTGGGTGTCTGCAGAGTTGGCATTTTTTGCATCCCAAATGGACTGTTTACCTCTTAGCAACCAACAGCCGCTAAAACATGATTGGTCAATACTACTCGTGATACTACATGACTAGAATGGTGCTTCCAAACAACAACTTGTAAAATTAAGGAATATCATTATATAAAAGTAGTCACAAATAATGACATGTCAGTAACCATCCTCCAATTGCATTAATCCCTGATGCATTGTGAAGTTTTCTGTCACCTTCAGACTGAGCTGGTTTTAAAAGCTGAGCAAGGCTTGAAGGACTGTGACATGATTACTTAAATGAGTTTACATTCCATCCTATTGCCTATTTTTGTCTGTCATGTACAAGTACGGAGGCTAAAGTTGCACTTGGAAGTGCAACCACAATCCTAATATTTTTCATTCATTTTCCCAACACATAGGTATATGTTGTTTGTACATAGGGTTATTGTTACAAAATTGTTAGCTACTCATTATTATAGTTACCTGTTACTATAGCAACAAGCTAAATCTCTGATTCTGTGCTGTGCCCAATATATTTTCATTGATAATGTCAAACTGGTTCATAGAGAGACAGAAGAAATTGGATTTAGAGTTTTCCTAGACTTCTTGGTGAAGCTAAAAGATAAGCTTATTTTCAGGATAGTGGAGAATGCAGGGCTTCGTGTTGTCTATAATGCCTCTGGTGCAAGAGGTTCACTTCGATAGCTATCCTTTGTAAACTAGAGGCTGGGATCTCTTCTCTGGTGTTTTTGGTTTTAGTGAACAAAATTTTCTGAATGTGCTGTTAGTATGGTTATGACAAAGCCCATATCCTTCTCACCACACACAAGGCAAACCAAATTGTTGCCATGGAGCTCTCAACAGCCATCTACAACGGCACAAAAACATTGGTGTGCTGCATTAACTCTGCTGTGAGGTCACAGGTTTTGTTTGCTCTGCTTGTGTCCACATGTATGAACATTTAACAGTATCATATGCTATCCTACGGATAAGTGTTCACTGCACCATCTCATGTCTATCTACACTATATTTTTATGCAGAGTTTAATTTTTTAAATTGATGGACAAACAATAATAATTCATTCATTCATCGTCTACTGCTATTCCTGCTTCAGGCATGTCAGGGGGGTTGCTGGAGCCTAACCCAGTTGGCATGCAGGCAAAAGGAAGGGGACACTCCGAGCACAATGCCAGTGCACTGCAGAGAATAATCACAACAACAACAACAATAATAATAATAAGGTTTTAATGGATATATTTTTATGATACACACATTTATTGGACATAATATATGGATGTGGACATAATGTCCACATCCAGATTTTTATCATTGCCACACAGCTGATATTGCACACAGTCTCTTTTCTGCATTATGAGTAATCAATAGTAGTTAATTGAGCCAAGAAGTAGTTGGATTTAGTGGAGTCTCCTGTGCTTTTCTGACAAAAAACAGAAGAAAAAGAGCTCTCTGGAGAAGACAGCTTTCTGTCGAGCAGCAAACAGAGCAGAACTCCTGCTGTTCATTAGCTGTCATTGATCAGTGATTCAGTTGCTGTGCAACTTCTACCACAGCACACACATGCCCAGATACATGTCAGAACAAGGCAGTCAGAGACTGCAGCATCCCGCGACACCTCTGAATTCAAAATTTTACCGTGACCTACAACTTTTTGTGCCTCTGGCTTCCTGAAAATGTTGCTTATTGTTTTGCGATTATATCTCATCAGGTTTCAGAGATGTGTACCTTAAAAGGTATAAAAGTGAAAATTTGACCTTTACCTAGTTTTTCAAGGTCAAGGTTGCGATCTAATTTTCATCCCCTTGCCTCCCTGAATACAACGGCTTTTGTTTTGATTTTCTATCTTATCCAGTTCCTATATGTGCAAAAATATCTCAGGATAGAAAATCTCTCAGACCATAGATCAAAGCTCGTCTTATCTTATCCAGTTCCTGAGTATACAAAAATTGAAATTTGACGTTGACTTAGTTTTCTCGAGGTCAAGGTCATTATCTCATTTTCATTCCCTTTGCCTCCCGAGTAATGTGCTTTTTGTTTCATCTTTCTATCTGCAACGGTTGTGAAGATTTTTGGTGGACGAAGGGACCGACGGACGGACTAACACACAAACCTTGACAATTACATCACCTCTTCGCAGGATGTAAAAATTCACATAAAGCTAAGTATGTGTAGCCAACATAGCATTTTCATCATTACATTTTATTATTCAATTCACTATTTTGATGTGAATGGATGTTTGCCAAGGTTTCAGCAGTGTGTAGAGACTTCTATGCAGCACACTTTCACTCCAGTTTTTTTTTTTTTTCTTCTTGATATCCACTGCCATCTTTGCTTGTTATCTTCCCTCTGAGGCTATTATTGTTGCACCTTATTCAATCAAAGAATGCGTAGGGTAGAATGTTGCTTCAATATGTAAAATTGCTGATAAATACCTGAAACATTAGTATAAATAGTGCAGAGATCTGAGATAGTGGAAAAGTGAGTCAAACTCCATTGTAAGACACCTCCTTGGAGAGAGTCCAACATAGATGTCCTGTCTGACATGATCAGCATCTACAGTATGTGGTCTCAGCGGCCTCATAAGGCAGAGAAGAACTGGAGGCCCTCAGTTTCTACTAGTGTTTCTTCTTCTTGTATTTCTTACCAACTGAAAGAAAACAGACCTTCAGACAACTCACATCCTATCTCATAACCCTGGCTGTATCAAGCTATAAATTGTCTTTAAAATACCTTTAAGCTTAGTTTTAGTCCTTTCAAGTTTCAATCTATTTTACCACCTTTTACACATTTTTTAGTAATTGTCCCAGAAAATACCCACCATATATATACTATAAAATGAATATTTCACAACTATGCTAGGGGGAGCAGTAAAAGGGCCATTACATGGTACTAATTGCACAAGTAGCTCCAATTTGTAATGAAAATGTAATCTGCAATCCCATTGGAATTTATTGAAAATCATAAGGTAGATGGTCCAGGAGTCCACATGCAGCTACGAATTTCAATTGCCTTTATTTCCTTTATGTTTTTCACAATTTATTTGCTTCTAATTTAGAGCCCTCTCTGGTTACATCCTTTGGTCCTACTTAATATCATTATTTTTCTCCTTTACACATAGAAAGAATGACTTAGAAAACCAATCATTGTAGATTATGAGATAAGGTCAAGCTTTCCAATTGGAAACTCTGCCTGAAAAGTTAGTTTTCCACAATAACATAATTTTTAAGATAAGAAGTGATTATGGAACAAAAATTGTTTTCAAAGTGTTTGTCTTTAAATTGGGAAATACAAAGAGCATATTCAGCACCGATGTATTAGTGGTGCACATCCACGCACGCACGCACACGCACACACACAGCATATACTTTACATTCTGCTGTTACTATTTCCAATAGCATAGAAATAATGATTATCTTCAGTTCTTTTGTGGTTTAGAAACTTCAGAAAAATGTAATTGAAAAAATATTCAAAAAACAAATCATTACTGGACAGTTCTGAAGCATCACATTAGATATGTCAGACAAATGGAGTATGCATAACAGATGATGATCGATTTTAACCCACATTTCTAAGAACTGCAGGGTCATTTGAGGACTGGACATAGGTGCAACCAACTATATTTCAAGATACACAGAATTTACAGAAGATATCCTGCCTTCTAAAGTATGCAGAGTGAATGCTGTTGTAGAATTAGAGGGGATATAAATCTCTTATTGAGTGAGGCCATTCCTTTGACTTAACTGCCAATTCCAAGCATTATTAACTGCACAATGCTATTTTTTACTATTGTTTATGCTTCCACATACACTTGGTAGCTGTAATGATCACTATGTAGTATTTATGATAACGCACAGTCATTCCAAGGCACTAAAGATGGCAACAGAGCAATGAGGGCAATCTACAAGATATTGAGTGTGCTGCAGATAGCTCAATAATATGTGATGTGTGCTGGGCTGCTGGTAATGAAACCATAAAACTGAGACTAACATTAGTCACGAATGAACAAATGTATCAATAAGGCAAATGTTTATTAAAAGAAAGTGTCACCTGACTTTAAATACGACTTTATTAAATACAGGGCCTTCTTTCATTAGCCCAGATATGCCAGATTTAATAAATGCATTAATCAATACTAAAACCTTCATACAAATATTAGAATAATTGATCCAAGTTGATTCAGCAGTGCCGCATTGGGAGCTTGAAGGATATTACTCAGCATTAATAGTCTTGGTGAAGGTCAGTGAATACTACGGTAATGACAAATGTCCGCTGTTTGACTCCTGCTAGCCAGATTTTAGTTTGGCTGGTTACAGGAAATGACTTTCTGCACTTTCCATCATCTTCTACTCACTATGTTTTATGCCAATGATCATTCAGCATATAATAAAGACAAGCTAAATGTCTGTCAAATGCTTCTCACTCTTGTGAGGGTTTAAACTGCAATTTCCCGCACTTGAAAGAACACTTGTTTCAGAAGATTGGACTCGAATTCACTCACTGACCAGGAATTCACTTTTTCTTTCTTTTATTTGAAAGTCGTTAGGCCACACAGGTAAAAAACCTTTAAACACAAATAGAAATGTAGAAAAAATGTAACCAATAAAACCACAATCAAACACCCACATTTAAAGCACCCAAACAAATTAAATACATTATAAAGCATCCTTCATCTATTTTAACCTTACAAATTTTGTCAGCTTTTAACTTCCATAAATACAAATATCACAATTATCAAATTACTTTGAACTCAAATCTCCTTTAAAATGCACGTTTTTAATTTAACTTTCATCCACATTAAATAAATGACATTTCACCCTGCACTTTAAGCACATGACTTCTTCAATACATTAGGGTTAACCCTGACCACGTGATTAACCCACAACAAACTGCAAAACTGCAAAGACGCACAATATTTCTAAACGAAACAAGGTAGAATTCTGCAGTCTCTTCTTCCCACATCCAGACAATGCAACTGTTCCTTCCCACAGCTCCCTCCTCACTGTCTTCTGTGTGAGTGTCTCCAGCTCCACTGATTGTCCGATAACCTCCCCCTTTTGCACTCAATCTCCAGCCTTCCAGCTGGGAGACACACCCAGACCTGATACACCCAGGCAGAGGGGGCGCGACCTGCAGCTCAGCGTAACAATGTCTAACCTTGCACTAAAAGGTATCCATACAACTGACACTAAAATAAGAGACGATGACACAGGGAAGAACAGACACAAGGCCTGTATATGTTGTTTGGTGATGTGAGACTGGAGTAACTGTGACTTAGAGGCAATAGTGCAACAGGGTATTCTGTTTATATCCCCCTGTTTCTCTGTAATACATACATGTTCATACTGTGCAGAGACATGGACACAATATAAACACAGCACACCAAATCCATCCTGTTGTACAGCCTACAGCTGTGGCTTTCCCTTATTCGCATAATACCTTTCAACTTATCCTGAGCAGCAGGAAACATTCAATAATTAACATTTAATTGTGTCTTGATTTCTGACAAAAGACCAGCCACATTATCATGTCATAATTCCAGCAAGACAATGATGCAAAAAAGCTCAATATCTGTCAAATCGAAAACGATGAGTGCCTCTGGAAATATCGTCTTCAAATATCAACAAATCTATGTCTTAACAAGGATTTTAAAAAAGATTTTCTCCTCTGAGGTAACAGCTTTGAACAAAAGTATTTTCTCTGCCTTCACAACTCTGGTTGCAGTGCTGTGACTTTCCCCAAAATAGCTCCAAGGTCTGAGGGTTTCTTGGCCGATTGTGGTCTGAATGTTTTATCCAGAGTCATATAATGCCTGACATAGGCTAGTAATGGTTGAGTGAATATGGGGTCAGTGCTGGGACTGTCCTATTCCTCTTCCCAAGGGTCATAGTGTCCAACACTGCCAGCACTGTGGCTCCAATCAGTATCAGCCTACCATTGTATTTCCGCTACTGCTTCAGGACACCATTTATGAAAGTGGAGTCATTACAAACGAGGGAATACAGCGATTACACAACCTTAAATAGAATCTAAAGCCTTACTCTCTGAGAAACTAACAATCTGATTCAATATTCAAATAAGTCAAGAGCAGTTGTCCCAGTATGAAATATAAATACCCCGATGATTTGGAGTGAGTGGAGGTGGAGTGATGAGTCTCCACTAGTCAGGCTCTCTTAATGGGAGAGTCAGTCTACACTGAAGCAAAGTGCAACACCTCCACGTAATGACACACAGAGCAAAAAGTGACACATAACAGAGTGGGATGCAGTTCATTTGAGAGATGCTTGAGAGTATGTGACTCATCCTTTGACAAATATTTTTACTTTTATTTGCCACATGACCTCTTGAGTCCAGTTACTAATCTGTTTCTGTTCCATGTTATCAAATCAGTTTCCTCCGTCAGTTGTTTGTATGGGCCGTCGTCCACTAAACCAATAAAGGCCACCGTTCACATCCTCTATGTCAGTTTCGGTTCCATTCGTTCTTTCATTTCATCCAATGTAGGGTGACCAGGGACAGTTAAATACCCCCCAGCTGACTGTGGCTACTGTGGGATACACTCTGAACAATATTCAAAGTTCATACGGAACAGTCCTTGGTCCTCTGTTGGATTTAAATAGCGGACCTCCTTGCTTTGCATAGTTCCAGTATCAGTTTCCATTAATATATCCAAGTTGGAGCACCTTCGGTGAAATGCATATTCCTATAACAGATAATACCAACATCTAAAACAGACATGGGCAAACTCTGGCCATTGGGCCATATAAGGCCCGCTGGGCTTTTTAATCCATTCATTTTTACGTTTCCTTGTAATACTGGTGTTTCCCTAATAGATGGCGCACTACAGACCTTTCTTGGCATGTTGTGTATTTCTCTTTACTTCTCTTTTCGCTTTGCTCTTTGAGTCGTTTTGTAAAAATGAGCGGACATAAGAAAAGACAAGTAGAGAGCGAGTGCAAAGTGTGGACAACAAAATACTTTTTCACTGAAGTACAGCCAACAGTTGAATGGCTGATATAGCAAGAAAGTGTTTTGGTTTTCAAAGAATACAATATCAGCAATCACAATGCACAAAGCACGCTACCCATGCTACCAAACAGTCAACACAATAACAGGAAGCCATGGCTCAGATGTTGACGGATAATCTTCTAACTCAGAAAAAAAAAATCATACAAAGTACGATTCAAAAGTCAAGTATCAAGGCAAGTTTTGTTGGCTTTTAAACTACCAGAAGCTAGCAAGCGTTTCTCCAAAAGCAAGTTTTTGAATGGTAGGGACAGCAAGTATCTTATGTCTGGAGAGAAAAGGCAAGTCGCAAAAAATCAGTTTATAAGGACTGTGACTGATTGATGAAGATACACCCAGTGAATTAAACAAACCGTTGGAGGCCTTTAAGCAATATTCACCAGTACTGGATGAAAGTAACAACATAAGAGACATTGTTTAGCTCCAATATTTTATAGGAGGGATCGCCAACAGTTTTGAAATAACTGGGGAGTTTTTGACCATGGATTCCCTGAAAGGTAACAGGCGGGGAGAGGACTTGCATAATAAGGAGTCTGCTGACATTGAGAGAAGTAAGCAACGTTGGAATAAACCTGTCAATGTCACTATGGATAGATCACCCAATTTAGCTTAAAAAAAAAAAAAAGAAAAAAACGTTGGGTGTAAGTCTATATTGCAGCTACAGTATGTCTTGATTCTAGAAGTAAAACTTGGTTAAGTTATACAAGCAAGGTTACTTCACTACTGTCAGTTTATTACATTCCTGGAAGAAACAGATGCAGATCACCAGGATTTACTTTCTCACTCTCATGTCCGCTTGTACCGTTTGGACAAAGTGTTACAAGTGCAGGAGCTAGAAGAGGAGATTAGTGCCTTTTTGGAATTAAACAGGAATTTCCTGAGCTAAGCAAGAAGACACTTGATTTGTGTATTTAATGTGGACATATTTTTGTACTTGAATGAGCTGAACATGAAGCTATAGGGAAAAGTTTGTCGTCATATGTACACAAACATTACATCTTTCAAAAGCAAGCTGATTTTATTATCCAGACAAATTTCAATCCAGTATTTTTCTCATTTCCCCACACTAGCTGCAAATCACTGGAGCACCTGCACCGGGAATTCTGCCATCAGTTCTGATTCAAAACAAAAAAGTCATTTCAACTGGTGTCATGTCCTCCGCCACAAGACCCTTAAAGAACACCACAGGAGCTCAATTGGAACTGATTGATCCTCAGTCTGACTCTGTCTTAAAGAAGTTTAACTCTTTCAAACTGAATGATCTTCATGCTTCACTCAACAAACCTACATTGGTGGAGCCACATAGGTGTGGCTCCACCAATGTATGTGAGCAGACATTCAGTGTCATGAACATCAACAAAGCCTGTCACACATCCAAGTTAGACATCACCTTCGATCTACTATATTCAAAGAATTGCCAGAACAGAACTAAATTCTGACTTTGATGCACTGGCTTAAGAAAAGCAGATGAATAACACCGTTCTCACTGAAATTGAATGTGTGTTTCTGTAATGAATTATGAAATTAATGCAACTAGACAATGACGAGACTGGTGCATTCATGCTGTGCTACCCAATAAAGGCCAAACTCTTTCATGTAATGGGTTTTACATGTCATTTATATTAGTTTGAACAAACACTACATCCATCTGTTCCTGGCTCAGCCCATACGTCAAATTTAAGATCAGATTTTGGCCTGCAAGTTAAAACGTTTGCCAATCCTTGATTTAAAATCACATTGTAAAAGGTACTGAAGTTAACATTGCTATAGGAACCATTTTTTTAATGAGACAAGATCAAGGTTTATTGTTATCTCAATTCCTTTTTGTTACAATTCTTTGGCTCGTACATTTTTATTGTGTTGTATTCTAATAATTTTGCAGAACGAGAATATTACTAATAACAGACTAATCAAGTCAGGATTATACCACATTTAATTTAATAGACAGTGTGAGAAGATGAAGTTGAGGTTATGGCTGCAGGTGCAATTCTTCAAAAAAATTAAAACTAAAAATGGAGCTGATCTTTTAGCAGGGAACCCATTTAGTGACAATGTCAGTTCAACCAGCCTCACCAGGAAGAAAAGGTCAACTATTGTGCAAGTGTCACTTCAACCGTAGTTGGGGTGTGCAACTTGTCATTGTTATTGTGAAGGGGACATCTCTATTAGCAATATGCAGTTTGTATTGTTCATGTCATTAAATGAGACATCCCTGTAAGTAGAAAATGTGTTAATCTCTTCCAGTACTGCTTCAAATCGATTGGGTTTGCTTGTAAATGCAAACCACATCAAGATTGGCACCCAACAAAAAGCATTGAGATATTGTTTTAAAACCAGTTACCACTTGTTGCGTGTTCTTCAGGCTGTGCTTGCACAAGGGAAGTTTAAAATTGATGGCGTTGTTGTTGTTCCGTCGAGTGACAATTAAAATGGCTGGTGGAAGCTTGGAGAGGCACCAACTGTGTTGAGGGAGCTGTATTAGTTTGTCATGGTGAAGAGAGAACTGGGCCATAAAGCTAAACTCCCATTTTACCTCATTGATCAGTTCCAACCTTTACTCTGGTAATGAACTGTGGGTAGTGACCGAAAGAATAAGATTACAGATACAAGTTGCAAGATGATATTGCTTTGTAGGGTGTGTGGGTTGTAATTTAGGAAGGGTGTGCAGCGCCAACATCCAAAGATAGCTTGGAGTACAGCACATGCTCCTTCGCATTGAAAAGAGCCAGTAAAGGTGCATCACGCATCTGATAAGGATGCCTTCGGGGCGCCTCCCCCTGGAGGATTTGCAGGCATGTGGTAGGACCAAGAATATGTTGGAGGGATTACATATTTGGTCTGGCTTGCGCACAACATGGGATCCCCCCACTTCCCCAAGAGAACCTGAAAATGTTGTCAGAGAAAGGAACGTTCCGAATGTCACTTTTTTTGTTTCAACCCCCAAGGACAAGCAGAAATGGATGGATGGATGGATGGATGGATGGATGGATGGATGGATGGATGGATGGTTGGATGGATGAATGGATGGATGGATGGATGAATGGTTGGATGGATGAATGGATGGATGGATACTGTATTACTATAGCAAAAGGATACTATTAAGCTAATGATGTAGGACAAGACTAAAATTTCATGCTGTGGCTTCTCACGAGATGAAAATGGAATGTTGAAATCTCTATGATGATGATGACAGTGACAGATGCCAGAAAGAAACAACGGGCTGCCTGACTCACACCTTAATTGTTTACTGCAGTCATACTTGTACAATCACTTTGAGAGGGCGAGGAAATTTATGTTTGCATGGCAGATAAAAAGAAATAGACATATCAGCAAATGACCCTGTTGGTTTTGAAAATAAAATGTCAAGACTTCTCATACTCCTGACTGTCTCCTGAATTAATGCAGCACAGCCTTATTAGAGCAGCACTTATCCATAGCCTCCAGAGAAACTGTGTCCTCCAGAGCATTACTGCTGAGGATGCCACTCAATTATGATGAGAAGAAATAAGATGTGATGCCTAAGTCACAAAAAAAAAAAAGATGTATACTCACCAGGATTTGCTTGAACTTAGCTTTTCAGCAGGTTCATTGCTGAAGAAAAAAGAGGAATAAAAAACAACAATGAATACAAGCTCAAATAATTGCATCATTGAAAGACTCGTGATCAATACAACTAGTCTAAATTGTTTGTGGCAAAATCAGCTTGGAATTCATGTTTATTGTGTCATGGACCACAGCATTATTACAGACTAGTTGTTATCATGTCTTCTTTAGCTCCCTCCTGCTCTGCTCCATCACCATCCTTGCCATGGCTAACAGGAAGCAGAGGGCACAGCACTTTATTTAATTAGTCACAGCAGCTGAGTGCTCATGTGGAACCAAACAGGGGAGGCATATTGTGGAAGTGAGATGGATAGGCATGCTCTCATCGGGCCTTGCCTGTGCTGTCAGAGGAGTGTAGATTACATGACAGAAGGGGAAGAAAGGAGGGGGTGGATGTAAATTTCTTTACAGGGGGAAACATCCTGGGAAACTAATTGCCTTCAGCCCAAAAGAACCCCTGTCCTCTCACAATAACATTCCTTACAATGTTACCTTTATCTAATATGCAAACCAGTCAGAGGTGGGACTGGCCTCTTGTTGTGATGCGCAAGCACAGAGTGCTTTGACTGCCTTTATTAACTGTGACAACACTCATTATTTCAAATGATTCAGGAGTCATTATTTTTCCTGCTATCGTGTCTGACAATAATCAGCTTGCCTTTTCCTCACAGACCAGTAGATAACCTCTGAGAGATTGCAAAAGCAGCTCATTGTACAGCCTCATTCTTGATAAATTCCTTCTCAAACTGAAGGTAGAGGATAGCAAAAGTTCCTCAACAACTGCAATCTCCGAGCAGTTTTTAATGTTTGAAGCGTGATGTGTTACAAATAACAAGAGAAAGAGGGAAATACAGATAATATCTAAGTGATACATCTTGCATGTGATACAACACGACGTGAAAAATCAACATGATTCGCTTAGGAGGTTGATGATTCTTATTATTATCCAGCATGTCACCTCGTGATAGTTGGCCTTCAACAGCATAGCAGTACCAATCGGAGTGCAGAGTCCTTGAAGAACACATAATACATGACGTGTAGATTACTGCAAGGTGCAGAACTAGCAAGGAACACGCTAGCTGTGCTTGAATTGTGTGTGCACATCTACTAAGCAGTTGTGTGCATGCAGCTCTTTTAATTAGTGCTCTTGAAGTTATCCAGTGACCCACATCCAATAATGAAGGCAACATGAATGTTCTATTTACATATCTTTAGTCAGTAATGTGTGACCGTTGGGAGAGCCCAGTGGATGAGTGTGTGGTGCCAGGGAAAAGAGAGCATGTCAAGCTGAGCTGCCTGAGGCTGTTTTCCAAGGCCTTCTCAATTCCAATGGCGATGTGGGATGGTATGTTTTTGACCTGCAGGTCTATTAAACTGGGTTATGTAATAAGAATGTGGAGTGAAACTTTCTAAAGAGCAATCGGCAGGCAATCCCTTGCATTTTAAGTTTTTTTTTTTTTTTTTTTCGATATGCAATTATTAAAGTGAGCGGGCGACCTCAACAATTTGTGGATTAAATTGAGCTTGTAAGTGAAGTGAGTAAATGAAAAGAGCAACAAACAAAAGGGTGCACTATGTGATATTCTACCAAAATAGAAAATTTTCTTTTAAATTAAATGTTATCACACCAAAAAATTCTATGTTTGTTTACGGTGTTTATGTTGTAGTCTCTTTTTTCCTTCTCTTTCTTGATATCACCTCCGTCAACTGAATAAAATGACCCAGGTTCATAATAGTATTGCTCTATGCCTGGTAGAGGTCAAACTTCAGAGTTTAAGATAATGTTTAAGGAATTTAGGGAATTTACCTTGATTTTAGAAAATACAATTATTTTAGTTACTGAATATCTTCTCAGACTTACTGCCCAATTTAGGCTTAGTGGGCAGCATGGCCTAGATATCCAGAATTTCGGGGATCAATTTTTCAATAGATTGATGGAACAGAACCGGCAGGTCTGTAGGGAAAAGAGTAAACAATAGTTAACTTTAAATACATCTTCAAAATGAGACCTAAGCTAATGCTAGTTGAACAATGAACTTAGGGAGTAAGAAAACAGACGGGCTGACCAACAGCCACGCTGGCTTTAATCAATTTTATGGTGAAGAAATAACTTGGTGCTCAATCTGTTTCTACAACAGTTAAGTGTCTTGAACTGGACAGTGATGGGTTTCCCTGAAGCTAATAGTGTATTGGAGAGACTGCTCTCCACTGCTGGAGACATCACGTTAATAACAGTGCGGAACATTTCTGCCTCACCATCGTTTGTTGTTCTCAAGTAGGCTGGAGGACTGAAAATTTTGCTTTCAAAACAATGAATACATAAAGGGGTGCTGTGAAAGTTCAGTTATTAAAATGCAGCAGAGGGTTAATCTTATCTGTCAATTGCTTACCATATTGCCAGGGGATTAAGGATCGAGTCGAGTTTTGTTTGACAACTGGAGCAAAACAGTGAAAGTAGTGCCACCTTATCTATTTGTTAATTCAAGAATCAGTTCTGGATCATGATAGTGTCAATTTGGGAGATAGGCATCTTACAAGGGTCTACTTTTGATAATTTAAAAGCTACAGGTACAGCAGCTACAGTAAAGCAACTCATAGTGTTACCAAATGTCAATATTTTCATTAAAGTGGACCTCTTCAAAAAAATGTCTTTTCACTGCTGTGTGAATGACACACTAGGCAGGACAGGTGGGGCTATAATGAGCTCAGAGGTGACTTTGACTGGAACAGCTGTCCTTGTTTCTGTCTGTCTGCTCAAGAGTCACCTTTACACACCCTTAGCTAGCTAACTTCTAAAAATTAACGCATTTAGGATGATGAGCTACCGGACCTGAAGCTCTTAATATGATTTTAGCAACTGTCATCAATCTTTCAGTGGTGGCCTTGGTACGAAGAAGTCATAGGATGGTGAAGGTTGGGGCTTCTTTCTCTATCAACTTTAATACGCTTGATATTACCAACCCTTCCACTTCAAGGGACTCAACTCGGTTAAGAAGGGCTAATAAAACCGTATTTTACATGGAGCTCATTTTTCAGGGACGTGTCGAATCGGTCTCTCTGACAATTCTTTCTCTCGGAAAAACTGGGCCACCGACTAATGGTCCCATCCAGGAGCTTTGTGGCTAAGGCCTTGGAGTATAGGATTTAGGCAGACAGGGGCTAGACCTCATTGTCACAAACTAAAACTAGCTTCTGACAGGAGGAGCTGCGCTTGCGTGACTATGACCCCCTTTAAACATCACATCAAGCTAAGATTACTAAACTCACTTCAGGCTGGAGTTGGAAAGATGAAGGATGAAGCCAGCGAGATCTGCACACATGCACACATCACCATATGCAGGTATAAATTATTAGTACGACGCTTCTTTCTGTGTGTGGTGCACATCTCCTTGCATGTGTAGACCTATGAGTAAGTGTTTATATATGCAAAGGGGTTGCTGTTGGAGGCAGCGCTTACAAATTAAATCCAGAATTTGAGCTCCAGTGTTTGCTAAACATTATACAGTATATCTTTGCTGTAAAGGCAACAAAGGATCATACTCCGCTGCAAATGAATGCCCAAGCCCTTAGTTATCACTGGTTATTGTTCAAATCAGGGTGGTTTTGAAAGGGGTGCACTCTCCTTTGGACAGCTCATTAAGATAACATACAAACGTGGCTCCTCATCATCCTGGGTTTATTAAAGTAGGGCTCATTTCAGCTCCTTTGTCTCATGCAGGAACCTTGGTCTTTGTCAGCACAATTGGAGCCAGATGGTAAAACAAAGCTGCCTGTCTGGAGTGCTTACAGAGTGATCTCAGAAAGTTGAGCCATTAGCTTAACTTCAACAGCTCACTACCCACAACATCCACTTGGATCACCCAGGTGCATGGATAACATCAGCAGGCTGCTATGTTGTGACTGGAGTATAGACATAACATGGTCTCAAAGCTCTGCTACTCTTTGCCCTACACCTTTAGTTAAAACTGGAGTATGGGCTTTCACTGTTGGCTGGATTGCTGACCCTTTTTCTTGCTGCACATCTGAAATATTCATGAGCGAGGCATTAGAGAATAAAAGTCATTGTCCCTACTCACTTTACTTCACTTCTCATCTTATTAAAATCACACGGTATTAACATTGCTGTTCATAGAAAGACTGAATAATTCAATCGGACTAAAGAAGGAAATATATTAATAAACGCTAATGACATTAACAGTTGAGGGAGAACTGCTCAGGAATGTGAGATGTAGTCAAATGGATGGTAGGCAGAAGAACCTTGCTCTGCTTGTTAATGCAGTGAATAATTCAGGAATCACAATTAATTCAGCATCATTCTTGTCCCTGCCAAAGGGGCACACTAATATTAAGTAAGAGTATAATATACATGGTGAGCATGTCAGCATTGTAGCTGTGAGTATGTACAGTAACAGGTCGGCAATAGCATTCAGTTTAAATAGAAGAGCTAGGTCCAATTATTCTTTTTTCTGAATCATGGTTGGTAAATCACTATTATGTTGCCACCACTACTTACATGCTGGCATGAGGTTATCACCATAAAATTTAAAGCACCATTTATACCACTTATTCTTGCTCATGCACCCCATTTAAATATTCTTCATGAAACAGCTGTGAAATGTCTCTTTAGCAAATGGCAACGTTTTTAAATGTTGAAAAAAACTTACAGGCATTGCAGTCATTTAGTAAGTTTAACTATTAAGATCTGAAAGAGAGACTTGTCAAACATGAAATGGTGCAAAAACATTCAAAATACACGTTTGTTCATTACAAAAAAAAGTCTGAAGTGACAACCACATCCACCGGATTTACACTAGGATGTTAAACTAATTCTTTCCATTTCTACCAAGAGCTAAATAGTGAAGGCAAATCAGTTTGGCTCAGTACTAGATCAGTTGTCTGGAGTTCATGTCAAAACCATTGTCTCGTTATTGCATTCTGTGCAGCTTAGAATGTATGGAACTTGTTAGCATTTAATTTAAAGACTGTTATAGCTGTAGCTCTGGGGTAATGTGTAACGTTAAACAGCTTGTTGGCATCACTAAATTAGTACACTCTTCTCTCTCTCTCAACTTAAATCACACACAGCAGAGGAATAATGCCAGTTGTTTGCTTTGTTAAAAGGATTTGGTGCCCAGAGCTGGACTTATTTCTCGCATGCACTCATGCTACTTAGTTACTTGCTCTGTGCCTCCATCATCCAGCCACCTGGATTTCCTGAACACAAATTATACTGTGAGCTTTTTGTCATTTCAAAGCTTTAGTAGATGTGTTATAGTACAACTCTATTCTATCCAAGGTTTAGGTATTGTGCACATGTAAAGAATTATTCAACCTGTTCAAGGCTCATTCTGGTCCAATGCTCCATTGATAGAGCATTAATTCTTTTCTATTTGTCTTCAGTGGATAAAATTCACTGTTGTCCATTCCTGACAGTGTTGCCAGATTTGCATTATTGTACAGCTTAAATTGCTATATGGAACACAGACTGAACACATTAAAATGTCTCAAAAGCAGCTGGAGTAAAATGATGTGAGATTTCTTTGAAGCAACGCTGTTTCCTAACTGGCACCAATGCAGCTGCAGAGCGAGCTAAAACATGCAGCTTTCTCTGTACACACAGGCTTGACCAGGTGTTGATTTGCTGACCTATTTTTGACTCCTCTTCTTCCAGCTCCTTGGCCTCCTCAGCTGTGGGAAGACAGAGGAGTCATTATCAGTGAGAACCACAGTACAGATGCAGCACACAGTGTAGTCAATTCATCAAAAGCTCATGGTAAGCTGATCCTCCAGAGCTCAAAGGACAAGCTGCAGTGAGAGCTGTATGATGATGAGAATCCACACAATGGCACCCCCACCATATCTTACAAACACACATACATGCAGAGCCATACACACCCCTTAACCTTTTATCCAGCCCTTTCGCAAAGACAGTAATCACATTAGGCTTTAACTTCTGGCTCTCTGAAAACCCGTTGTCAACTGATTTAGAAAAGCAACTCGGTGATACGCTGTCACACTGAAATCCACATGTGACATACATGTGTGCATTAGCATACAGGCTAAAATTAGACGTGAGGTGAGTGATATTAATTCGATGACATTATTTTTTAGCACAATTCAGCTCCAACATGTAATACAGAAGATTCAATTTAGAATTGTACAAAATAAAATGTCAAGGTAACACTATGAATTTTCCTCAACTTTGACAACAGACCCATAATCTGCTGAGGAAGTAAATCATCCATCCATCCATCCATCCATCCATCCATCCATCCAACCATCCATCCATCCTCTTGTAGATGAGACAACTGTAATTGTCTCCTCTTCTTCAGCTTTGTGGGTCACGGGGATTGATGTAGCCTATCCCAGCTGACTACGGGTCAGAGGTAGGGGACACTCTGGGTGTGGCGCCGGTGCACTGCAGAGCCATAAGAATGACAAACAACTATTCACGCCTATGGGCAATTTGACATGAATTATCCACCTAAATTACATGTTTTGGGAGGTGGTAGGTAGCCGGGGACCTTAAAGATAGTCTGCACAGAAGGACCCGGAACCTTTTTGCTGTAAGGTGACAGCACTACCCACTGCGCCACCATGTTGCCGGAAGTAAATCATATATAAAAATATAGGAATTATATAAAAGTATTACTGCTGCAACATCATCCGAGTTTCCAGATTTAAAGGCCCTTAGTTTAGTCAAATACAGATCAGTCACAGTCCCAGACAAATTATAATGATGATCATTCCTCAGTCTGATATGTGAGTTTGGTGACTGATGATTTCTTTCCCTCTGCACATTGGTTACTTTGCTCTAAAGTTGCAGAATAAAATTGCATCAAACATGTTAATAATCTTTATACTTTGAAAGTGAAAGGACCTTGGAAAAAGAAATGGGTGAAACTACTTTTCAGCTTCACAACTGTGATGAAACATCCACAAAGAAGTGCAAGCCTGTTTACCTTCACTGCTTTATTCAACACTTACAAACGGCTGCCTCGTTTCTGACAGAGGCAGAAATACCTTGGGGGCAGGAGACTGTGGCTCATTTAAAGGCACCTTACAGTCAAGGTGAAAACGAGGGCGTCCACGGGGCAGGGAGTGAGAGCTGCCTTCTTTGTACATCGAAATGTTACAATTGCATGCCCTTATTGCTCAGATCCCAATTGTGTGGGGGGTAAAAAAGGATGGTTATGACCTTAGTGTTAAAGCTGGATCGACCACATAAAAGACAAGAAAACCAGGGTCAGAAACCGTTCATCTGTGAAGTCAGAAAGGTGTTACTGTCCCTCATCATCCTCCCTTCTGCCCTTATAGAAGTGGTGCACCATTGCTTGCAGAACGTCTTCTACCACTGCTGTGTCTTCATGGACAATTCACATGAAACAGAAGCAACTGGCTCTCGTGAATAAGCCTGGAGTGCATAACTGTGAGAATATGATTTTTTTTTAATGGACAAAATTAGTTCCTTATTGCCACCGTAAAACCAATGGGGCCTTCTTCCTTCGTACATATTAGCAGTTTATCTGCAGTGCAACTTTGAGTGCATGTTCTCTGTCTTTCAATCTGTCAATGAACCCTTCATTAAAAATAACAATGAATAATTCCAGTATTTTGTCCGAGGTAAGAGTTAAAACCAGTGGGATACATGCATTGGCACAATCCCCATGAGGAAACACTGTTTCTCTCATGAATTTCATTTGTTAGACGGGGGAGATTTGTCACTAACATGTGATCCTCAAGCATAGGACTGATTGAATTATACGCTTATCTAAACGTAAAACGAGCTATAGAGAAATAGAACAGTGGGCCTTGATAGTGAATGTATATAAAAGATTTAGTCTTCTGTGAGGACGAGAAGAAAGATGCTGGTTTTGAGATGTACCACTGTCCCTGGAACTTAGCTTTCATTTCCAGCCGCAAAACCGCAACCTGCTCTTCCCTGTTATGATACACCTTCTTGTTCTCCACATACATTGTGACAACGAAGAAAAATGACTTATTCCTCCCTTCTCCACTTCAGCTGACCCTTCCACCCTTACTACCCGCACTCTGCAAAGAGAGTCAACTTCAATTTGGCCATACCGTGGACACCTATAAAAGATTAGACAACCACAATTACATTGCACTTCCCTGCTTCCTGCCCTCAACACAACTCTGGATATGGGCCTAACAAACCTTTTTAAAGCTCTTCCACATCCACATTCATATACTATCAAGCTATAAAAAGTGCATGATATACCGCAGAATGCAGAAGCATTGTTGGGAAGTGGCAGAATAAGACTTAACTTTACAACACAGCGTGAAATGGATGACCACAAAATCAGTTCTGTCTTTTTGGTGTTAGCACCGCAGATGGGAAATCCAGCTCTTCATCCACTCCACTAAATACAATAACCCCTCAAAATCTTTGCGCCTTTTCCCATGAGAGGACCTGCATTATATTTCTACCTTTCCATTTCAATTGATGTCATGTGTTCCATGGAGCTATTTACTCTTTACTCTGAGTCTGTGTGACTTCCATATTTATTTTCAGACCTCTGGGCCCTGTTGCAGACACTCGCTGACCTTTATTTAAATGTCTCCTCCACTCTGAGCAGATCTCATTACAGCAGAGCTGGTGGCCCTCTACGATCTATGTCATTTCAAAACTTTTCTCTTTGCACTTGCAGGCATCCTCAGCTATTCTGCACCACTAATTACTCGATCCAAGTGATGATGTTCCTGTTTTCTGAATACACTGAAGATGTCCCATCATTGGAGCTGACGCTTCAACATTAAATAGCTCTGTTTCTCCATTGTCAAAGTTCCTTGAGCAGCACACTTACCACTGTTTTATGTGCTATGTTTCTCACTTTAGTGACACTTCCCACATGATGCAGGAAAAGTGACATTATAC
The DNA here is from genome assembly GCA_013358685.1 of Antennarius maculatus. NCBI lineage: Eukaryota > Metazoa > Chordata > Actinopteri > Lophiiformes > Antennariidae > Antennarius > Antennarius maculatus. Next base: position 3,308,534 of record CM023606.1, read on the forward strand.
AACATCATCTTCCAGGTGAAACTTTGGCAATTGTAAGGAAACCATATGCATTTTAAAGAAAGCACCGAGGAAGGTTTGAAGGGCCTGATAGCCTGATAGGGTAGTATCAATTATTCAGTAGGTTCTTGAACTGCGTATGCAATAGAATAATAAAAGTTACAAAACAGAAAACAATCTTATTGCTTCGTTTTTTTTGTGCTGCTTGGAGATTAATGTTTCATATCTGTTGAAGACAAGACAATCCAAACACATGTAGTTATCAAACTTTGAGAATTAAATATAGATTTCCAGAAGTCATCATCAATTCATTTTACTCCTTATATTATCTGTGCTGGTGTCAAACGTGAACACGAGCACCAGCACTCCTCTATTTGCCGTACCTTCTCTCCTGGCCTCCTCACAGCTCTCCTTGATCTTCTTGCGGCAGACAGCAGCCAGAGCAATGAGCAGTACCAGTAGACAAACAGCCAGACCAACAGTTACCCATAGAGCCACTGGGGGAAATGCAAAGTTCTGACCTGAATCAAAGGGCAGAAAGAGAGGCAGAGAACGAAGATACTCATTATTCACTCTTGCAGAGCTAAAATAAGAAGTGCAACTGGCACTACCGTATCCATCACCATTACTCCACAATTTGACAATTTCACTATTTGAGATCCTGAATCCTGAATTGCCCAGACTGCAGAAGTACAAAACCAAAGCACGATGACACTGATGATAATTATTAGCATAATCATTATTATCTAAATCATTATTGACTGATTGTTTTTTTTCATTTTATCTTGACATTACTCTTGACTTTTTTGAGGATCTATGCTTTATTATGTTATGTGAACAGAGTTAAAGCTTCTTTACTTGTGTCCATTGAAGACACTTGAGTCTTACAATTGAGTCCAGATGGCACATAGATGACAAGTTGCACAAATCTGTGTTGTTGTTTCTTTCAGATAGCATTGGCACAGAGTTAAGTTGTTGGCATTAACTGTCCCACCCTCTCCCTTCTGCTACATCTTGCTCAGATGTCAGGAATCCTTTGCTTATCATCTATTAAATTCTTTATGCCTACAATATAATATTGAACACTCTTAACTGGGAGGAAATTCAAGCATACATTAAAAATATTGTCCAAATATGAAGAAGGTAAAAAAACAAAACCAACATGTAGCATATACAGTATTTCAAAATTAATGTTAGATATTTTTTGATGAGCACAAAGCTGAAGATATTTCAGACAGCACCACTCTAAACACACTTTCGAGACAATTAGAAATCAAAATGAGTGACAGCATCTTGGCAAACTGCGGACTGATGGAGAAGAATAAAAACTGGTCAGCAAAACAAAGAAATCACAAATTTCCCTGGGGTATTCAAACTGAACAGAAGGAGAAGAAAAGAAAACAGCAGAGCCACTAAATAGCTGTGTGTCTGGCTGTGGCACAAATAGGCTTCCATCACAGCGTACCCACTTGGAAAGATATTAAAAACAATAATAATACAGACAAGTAAAAGAAAAAATGACTGACAGATAGATGAAATGATTAACCATCTGGAAGGATGTGGCATTAGCTATGAAGACTGGCAAACAGGGGATAATACAGCCCAACCAAGGGGTAAGGTAGACAGTGACCTCTTTTTTGGAGGTGAAAATGCAATGTCAGTCTTTATTCTGCTGTTATTTTTTTCAGCCAGGCATTTCTCCGAGGATGAAAATGTCACTGTATATATCACATCGCAACTTCTGTCAAAACTACACTATGGACCACCAATGATCTTGAGCAGGGATTAATAGTCCACAGGCGATGATGTCCAATGAGCTTTATGGGCCCCTTATTCCTTAATTTTTTTTCTAGCGCAACTCAAATTTGTCATTTTGAGTGAAAAGCCCCGCCGGGCATGTGATAGATTGGTGAATCAATGAACTCCTATGGATTAATCATAATAGCGTTGAGGTGTTGGTATAGATTCTCATTCATCCACAACATGGTAATCCCTGAGGGTTCAATCTCGAGCAAGTGGACATCTTTTTCAGGCTGTTCGTTTAAATTTGGTGAACTCTTGACTGTTCACGTCATCATCTTGTCAAAATTCTAACTGATCAATTAATTTATTCTTATACTTAAGCAAATAAAAAACTAAATTCTGGCCAATTTTTGGTGCTACTCACCACGTATTAGCATGATAAAGCACTAGTTAGCACTAGTTAGCATTTTACCATCATCATTGCAAATGCTGATGTCAGATTAATCATAGTGTGTCCTAACTCCTGTTATGTATTAACTGTGGCTGAGGGAGATTTAATTATATGTTCATTTCAAATAATCATTCTCATATGCTATTGAGGTCACCTTAAGTGTGTTCTCGTTTCATGGTACCTACTCAACTCGACACAACCTTACTTACATTTTTTGGTTATTTAATAGGTTTTCTAACATTTGGTATCTAATTTTTTTTTACTATCACCCTATTAAGTTTCCAAAAAAGATGAGGACTGTAAGACAGTGGTGAGGTGTGCTGTAGGTGTGACAGAGGAGTTCAAGGTGGAGGTGGGACTGCATCAGGGATCAGCTCTGAGCCCCTTCTTGTTCGCTATGGTGATGGACAGGCTGACGGACGAGGTAAGACAGGAATCTCCATGGACTATGATGTTTGCAGATGACATTGTGATCTGTAGTGAGAGCAGGGAAGAGGTGGAGGAGAAGCTAGAGAGGTGGAGGTTTGTCCTGGAAAGGAGAGGGATGAAGGTTAGCCGCAGTAAGACAGAGTACATGTGTGTGAATGAGAGGGACCCAAGTGGAAGAGTGAGGTTACAGGGAGAAGAGATCAAGAAGGGGGAGGATTTTAAGTACTTAGGGTCAACAGTCCAGAGCAATGGAGAGTGTGAAAGAGGTGAAGAAGTGTGTACAGGCAGGATGGAACGGGTGGAGGAAAGTGTCTGGTGTGATGTGTGATAGAAGAGTTTCAGCTAAAATGAAAGGAAAGGTGTACAAAACTGTGGTGAGACCAGTGATGTTGTTCGGTCTAAAGACAGTGTCACTGAGGAAAAGACAGGAGGCAGAGCTGGAGGTAGCAGAGATGAAGATGCTGAGGTTCTCTTTGGGAGTGACCAGGAAGGATAGGATCAGGAATGAGTACATCAGAGGGACAGCACATGTTAGAGGTTTTGGAGATAAAGTCAGAGAGGCCAGACTGAGATGGTTTTGACATGTCCAGAGGAGAGATAGTGAATATATTGGTAGAAGGATGCTGAGTTTTGAACTGCCAGGCAGGAGGCCTAGAGGAAGACCAAAGAGGAGGTTTATGGATGTAGTGAAAGAGGACATGAAGGTAGTTGGTGTGAGAGAAGAGGATGCAGAAGACAGGGTTAGATGGAGGCAACTGATTCACTGTGGAGAACCCTGAAGGGAAAAGCCGAAAGGAAAGAAGAAGTTTCCAAAAAAGAACGAACAAATGTACAATGTATTTCTGTGCATGGGGATATTTGTGAGCATCGAGACTACCGACAATTCGGGTCCGGTTAGAAGTTTGAGTCAGAAATGTAGACTATAGACTGGCTACCTGTAAGAAACCTGTCACACCCTGCCTGTTATTTCCTTTTTTTTTTTTTTTTATTGACGGGGTTGTCCATCCGTAGGAACTAAATGATTAATATGGTACTAATGTTGGCTGGGTTAGGTTTCTGCCTGGAAGTATGAAATGTTTTTTGACTGGTGAACGCTGAACTCTGAATATTTTGCTATTTGATGTTAACTATTGGTTGAATTAACTGAGAAAAATCCTGTAAATAAAATAGAGTAATCAAGCATGGTGTGTCGGACTTTTGATTATAAGGAAGCGAATCATTCATATAAGTGCGGTGGAATACCTCAGTGGCTTCAAGCTTGGCTTAGCCTCTGCAACCCCCAAAATTAATTCAGCAGGGGTTGAGATATCAAAGTGACATTGTGGTTATACTTTACTTTATTTCATTTATTTGTTCTTTTAATGTCCTGTAATTGTTTCTGGTAAGTTTTAGGGAATATTATTTTCATAATAAAAGTAGTGATGGTATTTAAATGACCTCAAATGGTGACTACAGATTGAAATTTAATAAACAACTTACAAACAATTCAACTTACAAGCAGCCTCTCGGAACCAATTGCATTTGTAGGTTTAGGACTACCTGTATGGCACTGTCAAGAACTAAAAATAAATTAAAAAAAAAAAAAAAAAAAAACTCATGGAAAATGAAAAATGACCTGAGTAAAACTGAGCTGGTACAGCAAAGTAGAAACATGGCTATAGATTTTTTTAACATTATGCATCTTTTTGAAGAGACAAAGCCAATTTTCTTTTGCCCTGCTATTGCAAAGCAGGATAAACAATCAAACGTCACCTAGAAAGGATAAAATCTGGAAAGTCAATCTTGTCATTTTGATGAAACTGTGTATGTCTCTCTAGGCTAGTCATGACTGATGATGCTGCGGCTGGCTTTCCACAGAGACCTTCACTCTGTTTGTAGAGATTCTCAGTCATCCTGGTCATCTTAGATCTCTGTGTTGAACAAAGTCCACTGGACTTGTAACAAAAGGTTGAAGACGTTTCACCTCTCATGCAAGAGGCTTTTTCCATTTGGTCCAGAGCTGAAGAAGCTTCTGGACCTTCACTCCGTTATATTTTAAAAATGATTGAAAACAATGAAACTGCAATGGATGTATGAAAGGAGGTATAATAATCACACACAACCTGTTCATGAAATCAGAAAAGTAAGAAATATGTCTCACTCTTTGTAAATAAGACACAATGCTCTGTTTTCCTTGTCTCTCTCATTCTCTTTTTATTCTCACACCATCACACCAGAGTTCTTCCTCCCTCAAGGCAGACTGATAAAGACAAATGCCATAGTCCGCTATCATTGCTACACTGGGCCCAAAGGGCTGCAGGATCATATTTCTCTTTTTCTCTTGTTTGATGATGTGATTTTGTTTTCTTCAGAAATAGATTTGCCTCTAATGGCTCTGTTTACCTACCCTCACTTTCCCCTCTTCTCTATTCCCTCTGTGCAAGGGTATGGATGGAGTGCTTTCGGCTGCAATGTGACATTACCTAGAGTCTGCAGTCTTCAGAGATGCACGAAATAGGGAAAACTTTCTTAGCATTTCTAGATACTGTGAATGTGTATAGCATTCACAAAATGCATATTAAATAAAAGAAAATTAGTACAAAATAAGCTTACATTATATGATGAAAAATGGAAAAAGACAATTTAATAACGGGCCTAAATGCCTGGCAGCCAACCATGGTTCGTACTTCCACATTCTTCCATGTTAAAACCAATTTCTATTGACTAGCAATCATGACTTGGATAGGTTCTGAAGTATCCACGATGTCACTGCACATGCATAGTCAAATTTTCCGTATTCGTCAAATATTTAACTACAAGATGTGGTATTTGAGGATGTTCAGGATGTGCTGCATGCAGCATTTATGAGTTTTAATTTTATTGGATTGTATATCTTTGATTTTGAGTTTGATATATCTCAGTAAATCTCCAATTTCCAAAATCTGCATTTTGGCATGCACTGGGTAAAGTTCACCATCACCTCATTCTATGAATTCAAACCCATTCATAAACATATTCATCACCACTGAATATGTTTATGTATGTTTTCCTTATGAAATGTAAAAATAATCTTGAAAAGACATATCAAATAAGTTGTACTCATCCATATCTTGAACTTCATTTGCAAATTCTCTTTGTGCACTGTGACAACAAGGACAAATTGGCTACTGCCATTCATTTATAAAACATCCCTGTCATGTTAAAGCCAAACATGGCAATATCCACAATCTCATGAGGTTGACAATCTATAGCTGATTTTTACTGATACACAGTAATAGGTGACCAAAATGTCACGAACACTTGCATGATATAATGCAAAATTAATATGTTTACCCTCTTAAAGATTCATATTTTACTGATATTGCACCTGTAAGGCATTGAGTTCACACGATTCACAGTTTTACAGGTTATGAAATGCTGTTATACATTACAAATTACACGCTGTGTTATTATTACCACTTTCTGCACCTTTGTACCTGTTGAACACTATAAAATGTACTTAAAAAGGACATTAAAGTTTAAAAAATATATATAAAATACCTTCATTCAAAGTTGTCTATACATTATATTGACCACACATGGCGCATATAACCTACTGTTCCTGGTTAAAGGTGGTACAACTGGTGTTTTGTGTATCATAGGGGGCCACTGCAGTGTGCTCAGGTAAAAATAGATATTTAATGGGGGCTGGCAAGAGTATGATAAAACACCACCTCCATATGGGGCGTCTAACACAGGGCACATCACCAATGAGAAATGAGGCTCCCTTAGTCTCTGGAAGACACTATATGGGACTGGCAAGGGGCCAGCTTATGTACTGTTTTGACTTCAGTGAATGAGAGAGCCAAGTTTTCAGGCATTTTTACAAGCCTGGGTGCATTTTCTCCAGCACCTTTGCTGGAATAAAGTACTCCAAAGAAGCCTGTGCCTGTCATCTTGGTTGTGCAATGTGAAGACAGTAAAGATCAAAGCTGCCTTCTTTCCAACTGTCAGCCCAGTTTTAACTTCCTAGAAGAAACCTAGCCTCTTAAGCTGTGACCAAAGGAGAATAATGTCCCTTGACAGAAGAACTGCTTCAGGCTAAAAGGCCTCAAGGCTCATTGTAGACAGGCTAGAGGAATGAGGAAGAGTGGCAAAAAGTCAATTAGGTTTTTCTTTCACTGTCAGTATGAACAACCTGGTTATTCTGGCTGGTTATAAAAATAGAGCGAGAGAGAGTGGGGGACATGATGAGTACATGATGAGTGGGTACGCTGATCACAGAAGAGCAAGTGGACTAGGAGCTAACCCATGAGCTGAGCAGAAGTAGGGTCCTGTTCAAGGGCCAAAATATCCCCGAACACCAGCTAAATCAGGGGACACTCCAGCTGCGACGCCGGAGAAATGTGAAAGACAACAGCTCACGCACACACTCACACCTGCAAACAATTTGGAACCAACCAATTCACCTGGAGGGGGTGATTTTGAGGCTGGAGAACCCACACAGACACGGAGAGAACATACAAAGCCCCATATCGAACAGGACTCATCTTGCTGGGAGGTGACAGTGCTACCCACTGCGCCACAGTGCTGTCCCCTCTTCAACATTGCTGATTTAAACTTCTTTATTCATTCTCTGTGCAGCACTGCCAACGTCACAGAAAAGAGACTGACAGACACAATAACAAGAGTGTTAGTGGAACAAAGATGCACTCTATATCAGAGGAATTAGGCAGAATGAAGAACATGAATATTTGGATCACAAAGACATGAATAATTTTGAATTTTTCATCTTAAATTTCAATTAGCAGCCTCTCTTACAAATTCAAATCTGTCCATCAAAAACCCTCACCATTCATGAAAGCCAAGAATCACCTTATTGCAATATTCCCAAGGAGGACCTCTTATCTGTAGAAGAGGACAAGAAACTCCCTTAGCAAACTTAGCAAACTGAGATGGATAGTGACAGGTTCTTGTCCTGTCAGCATCTTTGCTCTGAGTCTTCTTTCCTATTTCTGTATTTCAATAAATTGCTTTTCAGCAAGATGCCACCTCACTGTCTTATCGGCATGCAGGGGTGCAATGTGCTCTAGGACGACAAAGCACCTATTCACTTACACAATTTATCCGGCGTTATTGCCTTTCCCTTGACACCATTGAGTTGCGGCAAACATGATAATGTATGACGTGTATACATGCAAACTTAAAACAGAATATTAGTTCCGTATTTATAAAAATACAATTTTTAACAAACCCCTTATTTCTCAGTGGAAAAACTGTATAAGGTAATTTGATCATGGTGGAGGAAGGATTGGAAGACCAACAAGAGGGTAAGGCAGATGAGTTAAGTCAGTGAAGGCTGGAGAAATGGGGTAAGTGGATGAGTCACCAAACTACAAAGGAAGAGGAAGAACACAAGTGGGTCAGTGAGTTTGTCTGTTTGCAGGTAAGTATGCATTCAGTTGGATGCCTGTGATTGCTCGACTGGGTTTGAATCACAATGAGATTCTGTGACATTGGTCTACTCTTCATGTGTAAGCTGTCTCTGAAATATTTCGTGCTGCTACCTTCCTTTTGCCAATGAGAGAATTGCTCATAGTCCACGGGAAAGGTTTGTGATTTGTGTTTCCTGACACTGTTCATTTAGATTGGTGAGCTGGTGTTGTAAGATTGTTTCCTACACTGTATATAAAATAAGTTTATGTCTGTTATGACTGATTGACAGATGCATCTACCTTTATTTTCTGATGTGTGCACACAATTGAAAATAGTTACAGTGACAAACAGAGACGGGCTAATCTTGAGTTTCAGTTGGCAGGCACAGAAAAACAGAAACATGGAGTGGCACATTATAAGCTATATGAGTTTACGCCATTTATTGCCAAACCTAACACTATTCCAAATATAATCTTTGTAATCCACTAATAGTGATACGTGTACATGGACAAGGACAATGTGAGGCTTCAGATTTTAACAACAAAAATACAGGTATTGGGTGGATTATTCTTTCAAGATTAAGCGAAAAAAAAAAAAATGTAAATATGAGTGGCATGGATATTTCATGTGATGTGATTGTTTTAAATGTTATAGTGTCCTCAAAACAGACAAGTAACGCTGAACCTGAGCATTGAACTCAATTACTACCAGGAAGCTTTGTGTGAAACAGTCACCAATTTTCCAGGAGGAGGGCAAGCAAAGGGGAAGAGGGGAAGCAAAGTCAGGTACATTCAAAGGCATGATTTCAAGTCTTACTCAAATATGCAAGAGGCAAGGTTAGAATGAATTTTCTCATCTTTACAGTATAATACATACTCAGTAGACTGGCTAATTAACTGTATATACAACTCATGCCAACTGCACTATTTGTCATGTTTGAAGAAGAGGAGCAAAGTCATAGGCAGAGACGCCTGCAGTAGTTCTGTGCTAGAATACATTACAAACTACACAAATACAGAGTTGTGTTCCAATGTGGATTTGGCTACAATATTTGTTCCTGCACAGAATGGACTTTAAATGTCACGTCAAACTGCACCGCGAGCAATGGCTTACTGCATGTTAACCAGCAAGTGTACCCTTCCCTTTAACACTAAAACAAATGCACATTTGCATGCTAAGAAAAGGGCAGGTGCAGAAATTGAGTCAGACAGCACAATGGAGACAGTGGCAAACCATGGGGAAACATGTCAGCAAGTATGAGGAATGCTGGAATGTGCTCCAGTTCTGACACAAGTAGCACTGCACTGGTGTAAAGAGAAAACACACAATGCAGACATCATTGCCAGAGTCCCTATTGTAACAAAAAGACAAGTCAGCTGCGGAAGGTCCTGGTGAAGACAGGATCCATGGTGCATAAAACATCTCAGCCAAACAAAATCCTGAACAGCTGCTGTGGAACACGTGAAGCAAATACACACACACACACACACACACACACACACACACACAGGCATATTTTCTCATTCCTGTATTTGAATGAAGTTTAATTAATATCATAAGGGAAAGTATGATATAATTACCATGAATGTAATTTGACATGGATTTCATGTCGTACTGCCCAACCATGGTATAATAGCGGTAAAGCACACAACAGTGCTGTCTCACAACTGGTCTCAGCACCTCATTGAACACCGGGCCCACCTATCTCTCACTCAACATCTTCCGTGTCCGTCTCAGTCCCGCTGGGACCTCAATTAAAAACTCCTCTGATGTCTAGTAAGTGACAGGGACTCCATCACTTTCACACATCCCCCTCCACAGAGTGTGGCATTAAGATGTTAGAGGCAGAGGGGACTATTGATTTTCTTCTTATTTTTCTCTGGTTTGTCCATTTCTTTACCAGGCCATCTTCACTGGAACTTGGTTGCAATACACAGTTAATAGCCCTGTGTTGTCCAAAGTTTTAATTAGCTTTAAACAAGCTGCCAGTGGGATGCTAAGTGTGTAGAAGAGAATCACTAGTGACAGCCATCACTACCTGAACACATCAGGCTAGTTGATAATACCAGAGAGGGACTAAGTACAGCGTGACATCAACGAGAAACGAACCAACTGAAGAGCAATTTATAGGAATGTGTATGCATTGCTAATACAAATTTAACTCCTCATGTAAGCTGCATCTGACAGCAAGACTGCACACCATAGCAATGACGTAAAAGATATAAAAATCCCATGTTCAGCTAAGGTCAATAGCCAAACATGGTTCTGTGTGAATTTGTTAGTACTTTTATGTCATATCTTTATTGAAAAAAATAAAAATACTGGTTAGTGTATCATTCTGGCTTTTATTTTACCAGTGCACATTCACATTCTGCTTGTGGGAAATGACTTTATGTAAGTGATAAAGTGCACAGAAAGCATAAACAGGGCTCATTACACATGGAATATTACAACAACACATTGAGACAAAGAGAAAATAATATGAAGTCCCTATACGACTGAGAAAATACGATAACATGATGGATGAAGCAAAACTCCATCGCTCTCATTCCAGTGGCTCATTGCACTAAGAACAAAATGCATTTTGACACTCTGCAGACAGCCTGCTGCTGAAACAAGTCTTATGTTACATCAATATAGTCCAAAGTGGGTGAGAATTTTCATCCAGTGTAAAAACTTTAACATGACACTCATTGAATTATCCATGTTGCACTAGTGTTTTTGTATGTGCTTTTACTTTAGTCACTAAGTCCTTTACTCATTCATATTATGGATCCAGATACATAGCCGCAAGAGGGCACAAGCCAGTGTCTTATTGTGCCGGTCCCAAGCCCGGATAAATACAGAGGGTTGCGTCAGGAAGGGCATCCGGCGTAAAACTTTTGCCAAATCAAAGATGCGAATACATCTTGTGTAGACGATGTAACCTGAAGGAGATCAATGACTGTAAAGTGGTGGTAGGTGAGAGTGTAGCCAAACAGCATAGGATGGTGGTGTGTAGGATGACTCTGATGGTGAGGAAGATGAAGAGGGCAAAGGCAGAGCAGAGGACGAAATGGTGGAAGATAAAAAAGGAAGGGTATTGCATGACCTTTAGGAAGGAGTTAAGACAGGCTCTGGGTGGTCAGGAGGTGCTTCCAGATGACTGGACAACTACAGCTAATGTGATCAGGGAGACAGGTAGGAGAGTATTTGGTGTGTCATCTGGAGGGAAAGTAGATAAGGAGACTTGGTGGTGGAATGAGGAGGTACAGGAGTGTATACAAAGAAAGAGGTTAGCTAAGAAGAAGTGGGACACTGAGAGGACTGAGGAGAATAGACAGGAGTACAGGGAGATGCAGCGTAAGGTGAAGGTAGAGGTAGCAAAGGCCAAACAAGGAGCTTATGATGACTTGTATGCTCGGTTGGACAGTAAGGAGGGAGAGACTGATCTATACAGGCTGGCAAGACAGAGAGATAGAGATGGGAAGGACGTGCAGCAGGTTAGGGTGATTAAGGATCGGGATGGAAGTCTATTGACAGGTGCCAGCAGTGTGATGGGAAGATGGAAAGAGTACTTTGAAGAGTTGATGAACGAGGAAAATGAGAGAGAACAAAGACTAGAAGAGGTGACTGTTGTGGACCAGGAAGTAGCAAAGATTAGTCAGGATGAAGTGAGGAGAGCACTGAAGAGGATGAAGAGTGGAAAGGCAGTCGGTCCTGATGATATACCTGTAGAGGTTTGGAAGTGTCTGGGAGAGGTGGCAGTAGGGTTTCTGACTGGGTTGTTCAACAGGATCTTAGATAGTGAGAAGATGCCTGAGGAGTGGAGGAGAAGTGTGCTGGTGCCCATTTTTAAGAACAAGGGAGATGTGCAGAGTTGTGGCAACTACAGAGGAATAAAGCTGATGAGCCATACAATGAAGTTATGGGAAAGAGTAGTGGAAGCTAGACTAAGGGCAGAAGTGAGCATTTGTGAGCAGCAGTATGGTTTCATGCCAAAAAAGAGTACTACAGATGCAGTATTTGCTTTGAGGATGTTGATAGAGAAGTACAGAGAAGGCCAAACAGAGGTGCATTGTGTTTTTGTAGATCTGGAGAAAGCTTATGACAGGGTGCCCAGAGAGGAACTGTGGTATTGTATGAGGAAGTCTGGAGTGGCAGAGAAGTATGTTAGAGCGGTGCAGGACATGTATGAGGACTGTAAGACAGTGGTGAGGTGTGCTGTAGGTGTGACAGAGGAGTTCAAGGTGGAGGTGGGACTACATCAGGGATCAGCTCTGAGCCCCTTCTTGTTCGCTATGGTGATGGACAGGCTGACAGACGAGGTTAGACAGGAATCTCCATGGACTATGATGTTTGCAGATGACATTGTGATCTGCAGTGAGAGCAGGGAAGAGGTGGAGGAGAAGCTAGAGAGGTGGAGGTTTGTCCTGGAAAGGAGAGGGATGAAGGTTAGCCGCAGTAAGACAGAGTACATGTGTGTGAATGAGAGGGACCCAAGTGGAAGAGTGAGGTTACAGGGAGAAGAGATCAAGAAGGTGGAGGATTTTAAGTACTTAGGGTCAACAGTCCAGAGCAATGGAGAGTGGGGAAAAGAGGTGAAGAAACGTGTACAGGCAGGATGGAATGGGTGGAGAAAAGTGTCAGGTGTGATGTGTGATAGAAGAGTTTCAGTTAAAATGAAAGGAAAGGTGTACAAAACTGTGGTGAGACCAGCGATGTTGTTCGGTCTAAAGACAGTGTCACTGAGGAAAAGACAGGAGGCAGAGCTGGAGGTAGCAGAGATGAAGATGCTGAGGTTCTCTCTGGGAGTGACCAGGAAGGATAGGATCAGGAATGAGTACATCAGAGGGACAGCACATGTTAGAGGTTTTGGAGATAAAGTCAGAGAGGCCAGACTGAGATGGTTTGGACATGTCCAGAGGAGAGATAGTGAATATATTGGTAGAAGGATGCTGAGTTTTGAACTGCCAGGCAGGAGGCCTAGAGGAAGACCAAAGAGGAGGTTTATGGATGTAGTGAAAGAGGACATGAAGGTAGTTGGTGTGAGAGAAGAGGATGCAAAGGACAGGGTTAGATGGAGGCAATTGATTCGCTGTGGCGACCCCTGAAGGGAAAAGCCGAAAGGAAAAGAAGAAGATACAATATATTCCTTTATATCTATTGTTAATTCTTTCTGATTTTAAATATCGAAGACAGTGAACTACAAAACAAAATCCTTGTTCAAATTCCTAGGAACAGTTGTTGTTTGCATCATAAATCTCTAAGTGCAGAAGGATGGTATATAATATTTAACCTTTATCACAAACCAGTGAAATTTCTTTCCTGAACATTAGTGAAGTAACTCGGCCTCTTCAAAGAATTAATGTGGCTCTCAGAATGCAGGATAACCTGGAGAATACACTGGGACATTTAAAAAAAAAATATATATATATATTTTTATGCTTTTGCTTAACGCTCTTATTATAAAACTGTGTTTTTTATTTTTCTCTGCTGCAGTTATGGTTGAGACACATGAATATTCGCTGAAAACACACAAGTAAAGATGACCTCAGACTTTAGAGCAGGTCAGATTATTCCAGCTCAAAACAACAAAACCAAACATTTTCACATGGTAACGCCATAATTTGTTTAGTTTGAATGCAAATAAATACCAACACTGTTGAAACCACACAGTTGTTTCAAGGTCAGAGTTCAATCAACGCCCAAAACATATTTGGTGTTACCATGGATACAGTTTGAGGATATTACTATGGGCAGATGCTTGACAAAAAAAGATGATTCAAAATCTTCGCACATCATTCTCAATTCAATGGAATGGGTAGGGATTACTACGGATGGACATTATGATACACCACCTTCATTGATTAATTAATCTGCCAGTTAATTAAATGAAATGAATAATAATCAATTAACCTCTGTAACACTGACCTCCATCCCTGTTTTAAAGGAAAATGTGAACACTATTATTTAAACATAAACATTTATTGAATGAATAAAGATGCCGGTGAATACAAGTAAAACTAGAATGCAAGACGGAATGAGGGCATGAATGAATATGTACATTAATTAACATATTATTGCTGATAGAATAAATTAATTAGCAAAAATAAATCCAAAATGCAATGAGGGACTTAATTTATTAATCCTAATGAACAAATAAAAAATTCATATCAAAATGTGCTCTACATCAACTCTCAGAAAAAAAACAATTGGAAGATTGTTTAGTCCTGCTTTTCTGTGGTGAGGAAAGGCTGATGGAGAGGTTCCCAAAAAAGACTCTCCAGATTGCCAGTGTGGCAGCCTAAACATTACTGCTGTAGGTAAAGTAAAGCAGTTGGTTCAGTGCTTCTCCTTGAGGGTGAATCAATGTTAGACACAGCACACTATACTGCTGCAACCAGGAGTATGCTGAGGATATTAAATTTATAAGCTTAAAAATAATTACTGTAAAAGCCAAAATGAATTAATAATAAAAAAAAAAAATAGTGAATCATTAAATGATAGACAATTTACACTGCAGTTTTATTGTGCTTTTTGAGTATCCTTGTGTCTTTGTTTTCAGGAGTTCTCCTGGAACTTTATTGATGATAACTGAGAAAGTGCTGGGCCCGTGTCTAGCAAAATAAGAGCAAGGAAAAATGCATGAAAACAGAGAGTGAAGAGAGAGTCTGCGTTGTGAAGTATTGCATATGGAAAGCGTGTTTAGAAAAACTACCCTTGGCACTCAGATTACTAATCAGTTGGTTACTAATTTGATGATTTAATGTGTCCTTATGAATGAAATGTTAACTGCAGAATACAATGTCCATAAACTAATGAACAGCACTGAGACACACTGAGAATAAAGCCAACTATTAACTGTAAGTAAAAAGATTTGGACTCAGATTTTAATAGATAGATAGATATACTTTATTTATCCCAAACTGGGAAATTTAGATAATTTAGATAATAATGGGAAAATACATGATATGAAGCTTAAAGTCATATTACAATTTGACACTTGGTTGCGTTTCAAGGTGGGATTTGTTGGCACAATTTAATTATAAGGACACCTGTCTCCTGTTTTAAATTTTTTCTTTTCGGTTTTTGCATCATTAAAGCTGAAAGGTAACACTGTCAAGTAGTGGCCGGGATTTCTTATTGTGAGACCATGTGCATAACTTCTGCAGCTCATTCCATCGATTAATTATACAAAAACAAACCAACTAAATTAAAATACTTTTTGCTTAGGACTGAATGTTTAAACTTTCTGCGCCTTACAACCCAAAATCAACTTGGTAAAACGAAATTTTCAATATAAAATACAACAAAACATAATATTTGTGGCACACTTAAATCCTACATTTACTGCAGTCATTTCACAAAAGCAAAAAACTGACTCAGGGCTGTGCTTCGGAGTGTTCTTGTAGAAGAGTTCCTAACAGGGCCTAAAAGCTGTTTCAAAATGACTGTCAAGTGCATGCTTCCCATGGCTTATTACTTATATAAACTGTCTCCTTCCAGCATTTTTGAAATATATCTTGGACAGACTGAAAAAAAAAAAGACTCTATAAATCTCACTCTAAGTGGAATATAGCTAATCACAGTCTCACAACTTGTTTGTAGCTAAGTTATTTAGTCAGAGCAAATGTTCAGGCAAAAGTAGAGAAAGGAGACAGGGGTAATATGTTCACACCAATGTCCCAGAGCTCAGCACATTCCACAAAAACTAATGCTTTATGTCTTGAATAACAACTGAAACAAGGCTGGCTAGATCACAAATTAGAATGTTCATTTACAGTGACTATTGTTTGACAAAAGGAGATACAAAAACAAAATTGTAAACCTGACATTAATCAAACATTAGTCGTCTTGGGATAATGAAGCGTGAAAGGCAAACAAACAAACAGACAGGCAAACAGACGGGCAGACAGGCAGGCAGACAGACACACATATAGACAGACAGACAGACAGACAGATGGATAGATAGATAGATACTTTCCTACTGGTAAACAAGGCAGAAAACACAACTTAGTCATCATTGGACAAAGGACTACAAACTCTTAAATCTCTCCTATGCATCTGTTTTGACTTTTGGGATAAAATGATTGGTGTGAATCCACCATCCAGACCACTGCTAACATCATGCATATTTGGCGAGAATTTTCGGAGTAATTAAAAAAAAAAACGTACTCTTTCATGCTAAGGAAAATATTTGTGGAATAGAGACTGATACTTCTAAAGTCGGTCCCGTATGCACAACTTTCAAATGCTTTTTTTTTTTTTTTTTTTTTTTGTATTGCTTTCTCAAAGATGTCTGTGCTCATTTAGAAGCACATTAATCAAATTTGTTTTTGGACTTCTGTTTGTACATGCTAAAATGTTCATAGCAATAGCGTATCTTAACTGCGCTCCTTTTTTACTTTCTGTACAATGGCATAGAGCTAAATAAAATTCTGTAGTAGATAAATTTCTTGCAAAAACAAGATGGAGGAGATTCTACTGCAGTAAATTTGCTCAGACAAATGTATTGTTATTTGGAAAAAAAAAGGTATAGCAGTTCATTTTGTTTAATTCGAAATTTTGAATTCTGGACAGTTTAGATTACACTAACATTACCTATGGTGTGATATTGAGCTTCCATGGATTAGACTTGTTCTTCCAGCACATCCCATATGTACTGTACTCAAACCATTCTAGAACCATTTTGCAAGCTACTGGGGAATACCTTTTCAATAGTAGCTGATATTTTACTTGTTCTGCAACAGTGTTTAGATGAGTTTTCTGCCTCAAAATTGCATTCAAATGACTAGCAGGACCCACAGCTTTCAAGCAGAATAGAGCCCAAACCCTCACACTGCCTCGGCCAACTTACTATCCTGCAGTAGAGCACGCTGTTGCCATCTCTTCCCCAGGTAAGTGACAGACACGCATCTGACCATGCAGATAATGTAAAAGAAAGTGTGATTGATCAAACAAGGTCACCTTCTTCAACTGCTTGGTGGTCCAGCTCTGATGGTCACACACTTGTTATAGATGCTTTTGGCAGTGAACAGTTGTCGGCATAAGAACACGGACTGGTCTCCTGCCATGCAGCTCCAGACATATCAGGCTATGATGCGCTGCATGTTCTAACATGTCTATCAAAAACAGCATGAACATTTTCAGTAGTTTTGCACTACAGTAGTTCTTCTGCAGGATTGGATAACATGGGTTAATCTTTACTCTCCACATGCATCAATGAGCCTTGGGTGCCAAAGACCCTGTTGGCAGCTGGCAGTTACCAATATTCAAACCAATTTTGATAGGTGTAAACTACTACACAAAATAAAACCTCCTGTTGTCAAGATAATCTGACCAAGAAGTCACTTTCTGGCCATTTTCAAAGTCATTCCAATACTTACACTCATCCATTTTTCCTGTTTCAAAACATTACTTTTCAAGGAGAAAATGTTACCTTGCTGCCTGTTATATCTCACTCAGTTACAAGTATCATTGTAAAAGTTACGTGAAGTGAGAGTTAGTCACTTCACGTGCCCATGATTACAATTTTGTAGTTAATCAGTGTATTGATATCACCCTATAATCTAATATGCTAACATCAGTAAAATGTTCTCTGAATGGTGAACAGTGGCTGAAACTGTGCAGATACATCTACTCATTCTTGCAAGATGCTTTTCAGACATAGATTATCAAACACAGATTAATGTATGGTACAGTAATGATGTAATAAATGGACACATTATAAAAAGACAACTTAATGTATTGCTTTCGTGCCAAATTTTCAAAAAGGTGTTTGCTTGGTGTTATATGTAACAGCTACCTCCAATGTGGTCTGAATGAACAGATCTCAAATGTGTTTTTAGTGTGGGTACATTCACACCTGTGTACTCGGTGCTGCTGTTTTCATTGGATTACTCAAGAAAAACTTAAATAACGATTCTCAACAGGACCTGTGATGGTCAATGTGTCCAATGGGTGACGTGTACACCATACACCCACTTTAGTATCAGCAACAGAGTGGGTGATAATTACTTTTGCAAGCAATTAGTTCCAGACACTCTGTATTGTTCTTTTTTTAGTTACACAATAGACCCTCATTTCACAGAAATGACAGGAAGACCTTGAAGTGAAAAGAAAAATGAATTTGCCCTCTTCTTCTGCCCTTTTTATCATATTTTGACACCGTTATGATGCCGACTAAAGCCACCTTTGAAGCAGTCTGCCCCTTTGCTTGAAACTGGATGATGAATAACGAGAAAATATTGAGAGAAATATTATTTAAGGCATTCTTATAAATCAATGGCAGATTTATGATGTGCAGGATTACACCGTGAATCCTACTTCACTCTGTAACCTTGACAGCTTCTTTTTCAGCTTTTAGAGGACCGGCATTAATTCGTCTTGTGATCACACAATACAAAACAGGACACGCACACACTTACTAGATATAAGTCATCACTCTGCTTAAGCAGCACATAATTCATACCTATAACCAGTTACATCATTGCACCCACAACATCATTACAGCATGTCACATGGTTGTATATAGAGGCAGTGAAATACTGAAATTCAAGGACATCATTTGTCTGCTTTCCCAGAATGGGACTGAGATGTTGTCTACATATCCTGCAACATTTAATGCTGGAACGTATTCCAGCTGACTACAGGCAGGCAGTGAGGTACACCCTAGAAAAGTCGCAAATTCACGGCAGGGCCATATAGAAAAACACTCATGCTCCCACTCACGCCTACGGACAATATTGGAGGGACTGATTTACCTAAGTTACATGTTTCCAGAGATGAGAGGAAGCCGGATAACCCACACAGACACATGGAGAACATGCAAAGTCACACAAAGGCCCCAAGTGGAATCAAACTGAGGACCTTCATGCTGTGAGGAGACAGCCCTACCCACGGTGCCACTGTGCTGCCCCGAAGCCTTTTTGTAATTTTGAAATATGAGATTGGTTGATCTCAGTCAATAATAGTGAAACACTATTAGTAGTTAAACCAAAACGGGTTTTCTAAATCTCTCTAACAACAACACGGGAAGCTGCGCGGCATTACAAATAGCATCACGCTTCATCGGGTGAAGTAAGTGGAAGAACGCATTCAGACAGATACATTATAGATATGACAGACTCTTGTGGTGTGGGTCACCAAGTTGTCTCTTCTGTTGACAGAGACCTACTGCAGCAACACAGAAAAAAAATTCAAGTTATGAAATTAAACACAGCTGACAATATTAATAAGATAAGAGGAGTGAGTTTGTTTCTTAGTGGGCAGTTTCTTTAATGAGTTTACATCGCCAGGCTCCGGAGAAACAGGCGTGGCCATAGAGTCTGAGCCAATGGGAAGACATTAATGTACACTGATGGGAATCTGAGTCACTGCAAGCTGGTGTCCGTTCAAACTGGTAGCATGAGAAGCATGACAGCATAGCTTATTCACACTGATGAATGCGATAGTTGACACTTCCATTGAAATGAAGGACTCCCCAATAGGTGTGTCTTATCACAGAGTGAGTCAGTAGAAGCTGTCAGCATGGAGGGACTTGAACGAGTTGGGCATTTTGCCTGCTTGAAACTTCTCTCCTCTGGGGCAGTCACTAGCCTTCTTAACTTCCATTTCACACTCGGTAATCAATTACTGGTCTCTAGAGCTATCGAAGAAAAGAACTACCTATCCTGAGAATAAACTACATCCCTCAATGCCTCCTAATTGAAAACAAATTATATCGCTAGACAATGCTATTTGTGTGTTGCCAGGCACTAATTTGGACTGTTTGCAGGCAAAGAACAAAGCAATTTACTACGGATGCAAATATCCTTTGCAGGACAATAATTCATGGTGTTATCAGGTGCAGAGTTTAAACATCCAAGTAAATAGGCTGAATAATTAAGTTGCAAACTTTGTAGGTGTGCCCAGGTGTTTGTTGATGGCAATTCTCCAAGTAATTCTAAAAAAACAGAAACTAAAATTTCATATCATGAAGCCAAGACTTTGGCCAGACCTCTTGAAACCAATCCTCTTTAAAGGATTCAAGTGAGAGCTGTGGAAAATGTTCACCGCAGGACCCCACCAGTCCAATCCACAGCTGTTGCTTCAAGTCACTATCAAAATGAAACTGATCAATAACAAAAGAAGGCTTTGTTTCCTACTATGATACATCCTGAAAAGCAGAGTTAGGAGGAAAGGGGTTTAAACCAGGCTTGGAAGAGAAATAAAGATTACTCTTGAGGGAGTTTGGCAGCGGATATGAAGACAATGAATGTTGGAACAAAGATAGACCATGTTTCTGATTACATGCTCGCTGACATGAAGAAAACAAGAATAAACTCAAGATTATAGATGTCACAGACACAAAAACAATAACGCATTCATTCAAACATACAGTACATATCCACACAAACAGAAAAAGGTGACGTTTTCTTTATAGAACAAATAGCAAACAAAAACAGAATCTCCTGGGAGGCAAGCCATAACTACATAGCTTTTAATTGTTAAAGATATCATTTTGCCAACCAGCAACCACAAAAACTTGTTAAGATGCAAATATTGCGGAATACAGACAAACAAGAAAGTATTTATATTTCAGAGTTGAAAAGTGTGTAACATTTAAAGAATTAGATTGGAGAATTGAACCATTTTGAAAGAGCAAAAGTATAGTGAGCCCAATAAAGCGACCACAACTTAACAATTCCTCAGGGCCGATAACACTAAGACTGGGAGCACGAAAATAATTTTGCCCTTGCCATAATACAGGGATAAAATTTCCTATACTCAAGGTCCAGAAGGGGCCATTCAAACATTTTAGAGCTCTAACAGCAGCGAATGACTCGAGTTAATAATCCTGATAGGAATTAATGTGCCTACAATTGTGCCACTGCTGTCTACCTGAATTTATCTTCAAAATTGCCTACATTATTTCAACTGTCCATTTGGTGGCTATCCCTGGCTGTGTTCCTGATAACACAGAGCACACATTCAGCAAGAAAAAGATGGCCTATTTGTACACTGAACACTCATTAATATGGGGCTCTGTCAGGATGGTTGTGTGCTTGCTGCTCTGCTGACAACAGATTCATTCATTTGGATGTTTTCTGCTGCTCTGAAGGCTCAGTTAATTGCATTTAAAGCAGCCCTTGCTTAGTGCTGAACAAGAACCAGCATATGCATTTTTTCTTTTTTCAAAGAAACTGGAAGTAAAAACAAAACATATTTCTGTAATGTTAAAAAGATCTGACCAGAGGGACAAACATGAGTGTATTTCATGATTACTTGCTAATACAGTTAATTAAAAAAAAAAAAAAAAACTGACAAGCTAGCTGCATTTTTTTAGATTCTGTCCTTTTGGGGCTGTGGCTAAGGAGGTACAGTGAGAAGATCAGTGGTTTGATCCATGGTCTTGCAGACTAGACATCAAGAGTCCTGTGAACAAACATAATGAACCCTGTCTGTGTCATTGGTGTGTCAGTGACAGTGTGGATGAGGGAAGATATGACACAGTTTAGTATAAGCGACAAACAAAAACAGAAAACTCAGGAGGAGGTCCAATGTTTTTTTTTTCACATCACTGTAAATTCTTGCAGAAAGAATAATGCATATGAAAATATCCAGAAAAGACAAAAAAGAGGGCTTTCTAAGAAACAACAGAGGAATGCACTGTAGTGTAGGAAACGTGGCAGGTGGATATTTAGAGGGCAATGTGGTGTTACGATCAAGCTTTGAAGACATAATAACATAGTCAGGGAACAGGGGAAAAGGCGAGCTGGCACACAGACAGTATCATGTGGAAAAGAAATGAAAAAGTGTTAGGGATTGCTAGTCCTTCACACAGGCTGTGAATTATTAGTACATGTGTTAAATGGTCACTGTTTATACAGCAATTAAAACTGTTTTTCAACCTTGATTTACTCAGTGAAGGTTGGTTCAGCATGCATGTGCATCACAATCATGCAGTAACAAATATCCTCCCAGACTAATGTGCCCCAGAAACGCTGTGTTGTGCCAGGAAGACAGCAAATTGGATTAGAAAATACTCTCTGGAAGAAACTAACAGGTCTGAACAAAACTGGGGGAATCTGAGAGAGAAAATATCAGAATGTGGAAGACTTGGGAGAGAACTGTAGTGTTAATTCTTGGTGATAATGTGTATTTCATGTTATAACCAATGATCAACCATGTTTTGTTTTTTTTTAGTTTTCCAAGACGTTTAATGAGCCATGCAATCTCATAAAGAGATTAACATAATCAACACTGTTTTGCAACAGACGACAAAAAAAAAACAAAAAAAAACTGCATTTGCACTGCATGATACAGGCGCTGCTTGACCAAACACAGCTTGGTGTTGGGTACTTCTTGTGCAAGTGTCTTTCTATTCTGTGATAGCATCTCTTCAGGGAAGTTGGAAGCCTATGCAAAACTAACTTTGCATAGGTTTCAGCAGAATCCACACTTTATAATCCTGTCCTCATCTATCACAAGCAGGCGATATTCAACATTCTATTACTGAGGAAGTAAAGTTGCTTAGCTGTTTGAATGCTGATAGGTTCACTATTTCCTGATTACAGGATATTCTATACATGCTGGGTATCAATGATGCAAAGAGGCAGAAACAATTCAATCTGTACTGTTTCACATGACCTTTCAGTATTTGAACAGCCTACTTGGAACAGCAAACATATTAGTATTAGATTTAAGGTACTTTTCACCAAGTGAGACAATAAAAAGGCAAGCACAGGTGAATAGATTGGACCCGGTACAAAGCAGTAAAATGGGGCGCATTAACATGCACAAATAATCAATATGGTAGCGGGCACTATAACTGAATGACCTGATTGTCAACAACCATTACTTAAGACAGAAAACAAGCATGAGATAAGTCAAGCAATTGATTTCTAAAGTCTGAGAAGGATGATATTTTGGGCTTAATATCTGGGATTCTTTCTGTGAAGCAGCAGCATTCAACTTTGAGCCGTCTAGTAAAAATTCCAGCTGGATAATAAAATTCAGGAAAAGTCTTCCAAACCACATTGGGAGATCTCTGTCTTTGTGTTCATTTCCTGCCATCAGGCCACTGTGCCACAACTCTGAGTTCAGCAAACATTTTCGATTCCATCTTGCGCTCTTCTATCCATTTCTCACCCTTCCTATCCCTCTCTCCTCTCAGTTCCCCATCTCTATCTCCCTGCCTCATCTTTCTGTCTCCCTCCTTTCCTCACTCTATATATCTCCATCCACACACTGTTCACTGTAAATGCTGTGCCAGCAGAGCGATGCCTGGGAAATGGCGCCATCCTCATCATGAGACCAAGCAGATGGAGAGGGAGAGTCACCGGAGGGGTTGTTCGTGAACAGTCCCTGAAATCCAGCCATCAGACAACACAGTACAGCAATCAAGCAGCTCCATATTCAGAAAATAATAAGTACAAAATTGATAGGATACATCCTCTTGATCCTAAAAAGCTTCCAAACATTATTCTTTTTTAGGATGACAAAGTAGTCAAGGTTGACTAGGGCTGTGAGACAAAGTAAGCCAGGTAAGAGCGGGGGGGGGGGACTGGTACAAAAGCTTGCCGGCCAGGCAATCAGACAGGCCACGGTTCATTTGAGGACTGAAGCTGCACCCTTCCATCATTCAGCTCTTCATTAATACCAGCTGCTCCAATGGGCCTCCCTGCAACTAAGCCTTGCTGCACTCTGCAAAATCTATCAATATCCCAGCAACAAAAACATTGCCTACCTCAGAGATACCTTCTAAACTGACCAGTGGGGTGTTGACAAAAAAATGTCTCTAAGATGCCTTGTAATAGTTTGCATTTACTGTGTCCGTGTTATCGATAGTTTGGATGTTTGTAGTTAGGTAGTCAAATTGTTGGCAACTTTTAAAAAGGTTGGGATGACTTCAGCCAGAATCCCAATGCTTAGCTCATACTAGCTCACATAGTGCTCAGCTCAGTGTAGGTAAAGGGTCCTTTTTTTAATTAACCTTGGCAAACTCTTGCTCTGCCTGGGGGAGATTTGTATTAGTATTGCAATTTTTCAATCAGAGATTGAGGAGAGTGTGAAATTTGAACATGCTTGTTCTCACTCTATCTCTCTCCGCCTCTCTCTCTCTCTCTCTTACTGTTTTCCTTTTCACAATTTATCCATTTGGAATTTTGAGCACATTTCATCCATTCTCATAATAAGATTCTTTCCTCCTCTGTGTGGTGTTCAGTGCTGTGCATGTGTTTACAACAAGCAATTGTTTTTGCTATATCAGCTCAAACACAGTCCACGCTGCTACTCCAGTACCGTTCTGTGGGGTCAAAATTAATTAGAAGCTGTTAAGCATACACCAGCTGTTGTAAACAAATGCAAATACATTTTAATTTCAAACAAGCTCCTTGAATCTCTGCACACAAAATACTGACAATCTTCCATGTTTACTAAGAACCCGGGCGATTGAGAAGTTGTGTTGACTCTCATAGAGACAATGACTCTTATTCATGAACACCTGATTCCTGAAAGTTATCACAACCAGTCTTTTAATGGAGGATATTCTTCCAGTTCATTTTTGGACAACAGTGTACTTCTTTTAAATCTTTACTTTTTAACATGTTGATTGATTGGTTGATTTGGAAGCTTTCCTTTTTTTGTGTGTTCTACTTCTGGGCACTTTATTTGATTGTTCAAACCATTTTCTACTTTTTTCTAGGATAAAAGCAGGGTCATGACACCTGAGCAACATTGCCATGAGTCCTAATATCACTTAAAATTATTCTTAATCTTAGTGTTTACTTGCTTTTACATCTCCTGTCATTTCAAAGCCATCTCCACCTCCCTGCATTCATTGCCTGAGAAACTGCAATAATATTAGATCTGCCAAGTATACAGTAAGTGTTGTGACTATTTTTCTATAGAAATGCTCTTTATAATTCCCTACAGACCAAGGCAAAATAAAATAAGTCTTGTTTTGTCAAATTAGTGATTCAAGATCTAACAATATTCAGTTTACTACCAAATAATCCCATTCGGTCCTCACATTTGAGCTACAAACAAATGCAAACAAGATCTTTTGGAAACCATAAGCCTCCGCCAAGGCTTAGCATTCTCTCCAAGGGGGTCCCCTGTTTCCACAAACTTTGTTCCTATTTATATGCAAGACCTATATTTAATTTTTTTGCAATATGAAAACATACAAACAGAACTTGGATCCATCTGTAAATTGGTCATAGGGAAAACAGCTGTTCAAGAAACATCATTTCCTGTAGTGAGGCAGATTCTTGTAAAAATGTTAATTATGCCCATCTCCAAAAAAATAGCCTTATCTTAATAGTCACTGAGATCAGGAAAAAATTAACACTTCACCTTCCTTATTACATTCTGAAACCTTGTTATACATTTCATTAAATATGTCAGGTAGAAAGTGGAAAAAAAATGTCAATTCTACCCATTTAAATATATCCAATTCAAAATGTAGGGATGTCTACATAGATTAAAACTATAAAGAACGTTAAAAGTTTAAGTGTAACACAAAACAAACTAATATTTAAGAAATATTGCATTGTGAACACATTTGAAACTGATGGTTGAGTTTGTCCACCCCTGGGCATAAGAGGACAATCTTTTCATACTTCAGGGTGACTTTATCCCCACATTTCATGTTTCCTCCTCAGTCTCCATTTATATAAATGTTTGTGCACTCGACAATCTAGCCTGAGGAACCATAACTAGGAGTCCTACGATTACAAAAGTCGAACTAAAACCAAGGCAGTCAGAGACTGAAACATCCCGCGACACCCCTGAATTCAAAATTTTACTCTGACCTACTTTCATAGATCAAAGCACTAGCTTTGACCCATGGTCTTACTCACACTGGCCTTCTCCCTTGTGTTTCTATCTTATCCGGTTCCTGAGTGAACAGAAGTTGAAATTTGACCTTGACCTGGTTTTCTCAAATTCAAGGTCATCCTCTCACTTTCATCCCTTTTGCCGCCCGAGTAATGTGCTTTCTGTTTCATCTTTCTATCTGCAACGGCTCGGAAGATATTTAGTGGACGGACGGACAGACGGATTGACAGACAAACACACAAACACGAACAATTACAAACACTTCACCGCTTCGCGGGATGTAACAACAGCATTCATAACCTTTCACCCCTCCTGGTATTCACCGACTCTCGAAGGAATGCTAGTGTCCATATTTATAGCAACATTTGTCAAACCATCTGCTCAGTTTCTTTCCAATTCTTTCATTTTACATCTGCAGTTTCTATAGTTGAAGTATTCCATTTTCATAACCGCTTCATCCACTGTCGCAGGCCACGGGGGAGCTAGAGCTTATCTCAGCTGGCTGGAGGCATGAGGAGGGGGACACTCCGGGCACGACACCTACAGGCAATTTGGGACCGGCCAATTAACCTGAAGCGCATGTTTTTCGAGGTCGGAGGAAGCCGGAGAGAACCCACGCAGACACCGGGAGAACATGCAAACAGGACACGGTAGTGCTGTGTGGCGACAGCGCTACCTATTGCGTCGCCCAGTTAAAGCATTCTAAATATTAAAATAATATACTGTACATTGATGATCAACTGAAGAAAGCAGTTTAAGTTCTCTAGTGTTGGTGTACCTCTTCTAGATGACAAACTCAGAGAAGATGACTGTTCTAGAGAGAGTTTGCTATCTTGTGTAAATGCCCAACTGTCCCTTAACTTATACTTAAAAAGAATTCCACAAGGACAAGGCTGAGCATTTCCACCACTAGCCATTTAGCCTGGCTTGAGTCGCACTAGATGCCACTTTTACTGGTATATACTTTATATTGATACCCCAAACGAGCAACTGTTTCTTACATAACTACATCTATCAGCCAAATCAAGATGACTCCAATCACCATAAAACAGTTTACAACAAGTTTTCTGGCAGTAATGTTACAGAAATCTGGCACAAATTACATGATTTAAGTAAGAGGACCTAAGCTGACCATTTTTTTTTGTGCATCCTATAAAAAGGAAGGAGAATGCTGCCAATCCATCACTCACATATATTTTTTTTTATTCTTGTTCTTTCCATGGAGTGGTTCAACTACTAAGAACAATTATCACACTTTCAGCAGAGATGGAAGCATTGGGCGATGATGACATTATTGCATCCCTGAAGAGCAAGCCTGCATGCATGTTTTTTTTGCTTTAAAGCCTACCCATAATAAGATTTTTAAAATATTTTGATACAAAAGCAAGTGCTATGGTGTCTGGTGATAAAATGAGTCAATCCACATTTTCCAAGATGCAAGATTCTTGTTTGATGAAAGGACAAAAGGAGAGACAAAAAGCTACATCCAGTGTTATAAAACTATGGTAATCTCTTTCAGCCTCATCTGAAACAGTCCATCAATCTAACAAAGGTCAAAGGGTAATAGCTGCCACAGACTTTTTGAACACTGGTACCTTGCAGTCATATTTCATTCTCACCATGTGTTGAACACCTTTACTCTCCTCCATTGGTCCCTCTGACTGGTTGTCTGTCCTGTTTTCAAGAGGCCAACCGAACTGTGAAAAGGGCCGCCCTACCTCAGACTACCAAGCCTGCCCTGCCAATCAACCATCCTGTTTCCAGACAGCGCAGTCATTTCCCAGCCCAGTAGACTTGTACTCCATGACCCCTGGCTCGACCTCCACCCCAAAAGGCCAAGCCAGAGTACCAGCTCCAGCCTACAGAGCAGGTTTGGGCCGCCTCTATTTATTTATGAGCCATTTCACAGTCATGCTCCCATTAGAGACCCAGCCTTGGCCCACCTTACACAGCACTCTCTCTGCACTTAACACATAGAGTACACCAACAGGGCCACAGGGGCATGGGCAGTGGGTGTGGTGGGTAGGTTGAGGACACTGCCGGACAGACCAGAGTGATACTATGACACGTCAAGCTCAAGACACATTCAGATAATAAGGGAAAAGGCAAACATGTCATTATACGTTCTGGTTAGCAAAAATTTCAGACAGCTAATAGAAAAAAAAAGCTCCATTTAGTATGAGTTTTATTTATTAATGCATTGCCTCTTGAAATATGTAGTGAATAATTATTTCACCTCAATCTGGGAAATGATCACCCACTGATCTATTTTAATAATACACATGGGTTACACTGAAGCATAATTTGACATTTCATTTTACCCAAGCTCAACTATTACTCTAGGAAGAAAACAGAAAGACAAAGGGAGACAAGGCAAAAACTGACTGACTGAATGCAGACTTTAACTACACGACAGTCAGACATTTCAGCAAATCAGCTTACTTCCTCTAGCATGTCATTGTGCCGAAAAGTAGTAGTCCGGTGAGAGTTTGGCACATGTGTATTCTGCGATTTTTTTAACAGTTATTAACATTGTGATAGGGCAGTTTTCAACAGTCTGGCTCATAACTGATAACTTTAGGATAAACTTCCTCGACAAACCCTTCCAATTGTTTGCACTCTTTGAGCTTATTAGTTGTCTTAAAGTAGCAAATTTAGATAGATTAGATAGATTAGATAGATTAATAGATAGATTAATAGATAGATAGATAGATAGATAGATAGATAGATAGATAGATAGATAGATAGATAGATAGATAGATAGATAGATAGATAGATAGATAGATAGATAGATAGATAGATAGATAGATAGATAGATAGATAGATAGATAAGACAGACAGACAGACAGACAGACAGACAGACAGACAGACAGACAGACAGACAGACAGACAGATGAAATTGCATATATCCACTGCTCAGGCATTACATAATGAATAAATACTGGATAAACACCAGGAGAAAAAGAAACACTGACATCACAGGACATACCACAAGACATCCATTACACTAACAGACACATACAGCATTAACAGGACATATATTAAACTATAACTATAATATAAACAGTATAAAATTAGATAGATTAAAAAATTAAAATATAAACAGTATAAAATTAAAATATAAACAGTATAAAATTAAAATATAAACAGTATAAAATTAAATTAAATCCATTTAACCATTTAAAATTAATTAACTAATTCATTCATTCATTCAATATTAATCCATTTAATTTTCAGTGATGCCTAAAAATTTAAACATTCAGGATCAACATAACATAAGACTATTGTTTTGATTCAAATCACACTTTATTGTGTGGTAGATCTTATGGGGATGTCATCATTTTATTGTTGACAAAGCATTGCTAACATTAGATAAAAGCAAAAATGTTATAAATGTTACAATACTGCAATATCAGTAGATAATTATTAAAAACATTGTGGATCAAGATGATTTGGATCATCACCTAAAGTTAATGTTAGTTGGATAAATTCATACTGGAAATAAGTAAATATATGCTTTTGTGCACTGCACCACAATGGAGGTGACAAAACGATGGTGACTGAAAAGCGTAAAGGCTCCATTTCGAGAAAGAGAGAAGACAAACATACACCAACCTGTGATTGTGACAAAGGCATAGCCCTCCTCGCCAAGCAGTGGGTTAATCAGTCGACAGCTATAGGTGCTATTGGGCTCCAGAACGACTGTCAGAACACTCGTCATGGTGAACAGCCCTTCCTCATTGGCCACCACTGAATTGGTGATATTGTCTGTCAGGTTGTGCCCTCCCCCATCCTGCCATATCACATCAGCCTGAGGATAACCACCATAGGCCACGCACGTCAGGGCTACCTCATCACCTGGCCGCAGATTGGATTCAGGCTCCAAAGTCACTACAGGTTTGGAGTAGGAGCCTGAAAAATAAAGAGTACACAGGAAGAGGAGGAGGGATTGGGGGAGGGAGAACCAAAAGAGGTATGGGGTGAGGAAAGGTGGGTGAAGAGGATGGGGGGGAGGATAAAGGAGGATCAGACACATACTGATTTTAGATTCTCCACGGTGAGTCTCACTGTGGAAACTGTTTGACATGATTCCCGTACACTTCTTAATTATATTTAGCAAGCTTAGAGTAACACAGTGTTGAAGTTCCCATAGTCACTGACAGCATCTGCAGCACATCCTGATGTTACATCTCTCCGATCAAACACCTCTCTCTCCAGAGAGGAAAACCACTGTGTCATTCTCAGAAAGGAAATATAGTTCAGGGTGGGAGGTGGGAGCCTCGGAGAAAAACTGGCAGGCTCAGAGATTTGGGAAGACTCAACCTATGGCACAGGAAAAAGCCTAGAGTGGAGGGGGTTAGAGGGGAATTGTCAGCCTGGGCTGAAATCACGTTACTTCAATCCCTTGAGCTAACACGGGAGTACAGTGGTGGCGTAGAAAGATGCCGCTGTATTCCCAGAACAAATCATTGCACAGCAAACAATTGTGTGGAGCTGAGGTCGAGATGAAATAAGTTTGTCTGAGCTGCTTTTTGAAAAGTGGACTCTGAACACAAAGACAGATTTAACGTCGTGCACACCAACTTCCTCAGCTGTCCATCTGACAGAAAAGCAGAATTCCATTGGGAGCTCTTTTCATTTTTCTCAAGCACAGCACCAAGGCAGTGTTACAATGTTAACTGTAAATACTTGCTGAAAATAGAACATCTATAAACGTGATGCATAAAATGAAACCAATTTGTCACTGTTGTTTTTCTCCTCTTCAGCAAGGAGAAAAAGAAAAAAAAATGTTATTCATTAACATTGCCTAATGCACATTCATCCTTGGAGATACGGGAGCAATCTCATGGTGGATATAGAAAGGGGAGAAGGAAGGAAAGGCATGCTGTGTGATTATAAATAAATAAAATCCTCTCAGCTGTGAAGATGGGTGATGCAGTCACCCAACAGAGAGGATGTTAGCAGTGACTGATTGGCCATAACAAAAGCAAAGAATCAAAGTCAGCAGATATTGACTATGACAAAGATGACAATCTGACTGACCAAAAACACTGCTAGGCAGCCCTGAAAAAACATTTCATCTCATTTAGAAATTTATGAAGAGGAAATGTTCATAAATTATCCAAACAGATACTATTCAATCACTTCAATACATCCAATACTGTAAAGTGAAGATGCAAACATGAGTTAATAAAACGGCATTGAACTGTTGAGTAGTAATCGGTCAAGGATGACTTCCCTTGATCGGATCCGAGAAGGAGTTGTCTAAGCTTGGGTTTGGAAGAAAAAAAAAAAAAAAAAATGAAACGGGTTGTTGTGAAATAAAGATACAGCTTTTATCAAACAGATGAAGATAAAAGATTCCATCATCTCGGGACATGTATGACCCCCATTAATGTTTACTAGGCTTTGCCCATCACAGACTAAGTCTTGATGTATTTCCAGCCCTTAGATGGTTAATGCTGTTACAGCAGATGTCTAGCTTCCAATATGTAAGGAAAGAAATATGTACATTTTGTGCTGCATGCAAAATGTGTTATCGTTGCATCTCTCAAATTATTATTCATCGTCTGTAACAGCTACACTAATTTCAATTTTGTTTTAAAGAGGACAGTGTGAAGGCAATGCAACTGTAGTTAAGTAATATATAGGGAGTCTAGTTAAAGGTAACGGGAATTGCTTTTTATGTGCTGGTTCATCTGTTTGTTTCCACATTTGTCACAGACAACACAACTCGTCTCACCGGCCACCTGCAGCAGCAAAGCAGCACTGCCATAGTCCTGCGCTTTGATGAAGCAGGTATAGCTGCCTTCATCAGCCACCGCCACCCTCCTCAACAGGAGTGAAGTGTTGCCCAGGCTCAGCTGGGTGGAGAACAAACTGGTGCGGTTGGCGAACCTCTCGGCCTGGTCCACCAGCTGGTCGCGGCCCCCCGAGTACCCATGCACACTGCGCTGGGTGTCTGTCAGCTGCCAGAAGATGCTCAGATCGGACAGGTTGAAAGAGGCGGTGGGGCTAAAGGAGCAGTTGAGTGCGATATCCTCGCCATACAATGCCACCACTGGCTGCTCTGGGACAAGCACTTCCATCACAGCTGTAAGACAGAACATGTTACATATGAGCAATGTTAATTTTAACAAAACTTTTTTTTTTTTTTTTTTAAAAACTGTTTTTTTTTTTTTTTTTTTACCTACTTTGAGGTTTGTTTTACTCTAAATCGATGACCACATAAAATATAATGAACACGCAGCTTTGGCTGTTTCTGATATGTCACGTTATACAAGTCAGTGACATACTGAATAAAATATACTGTACTGCAGGAGTGAACACTGCTTGACGCTGGTCTAGTATAAATACACAGTATTCACTGAATCACAGCATAAAGTCAGTTTGCTGTGTTCGATAGTGACAGACTGACACCTACTCAAATTTGAATGTCTGTAAAAAAAAAATCAATGCAACATTTTGAGATATATGCTGTGGTTGACTTGAGAAACATCCCCTTTGTTTGTGCAGCATGGTAGTGCAGAGCAAGTGAGATAGGATGAAGGCAAGACGAAAGCATTAAGACTTTGTGTTCCTATAGGCTTTGCCTCCTGGCGACGGCTGAGCGCGTTCAAACTCAGCAATAGAAGAAGCAACATCTGTACAGCTTTAGTTAAATCGTTAGTTAAACCTAAGAGAAATCTGTTAAAGGAAGGGTAAAATCTGCTGCAAAAATCTTGAATGTGTTGTGTCTTTACTTTTTATCAAACACTTCAGCTCAAAGGCAGCAGTTTTTGTTTTCTTTCAGCATCAGATGTGTACCTGTGTGTAGTGTTTGTCTAGACCAGAAGAAGAGCAAAGGGTACACTGCGTAATCATCGGGATTAGAAGCCATCTCAGGCAGTCCAGAGAATATGCATTGCAGTCAGCATACTCCATTGATCCCCGTCTGCTCTCACGCACTTCTGAGACTCTCATCAGCATCACAAGGGAGAGAAGAAGCCAGTCTGTCCCCGGGGGAATACACTCTGCTTTATGATCATCCTCTCTAATTGTTATAATCACACTGGCATTTTAGCCTCCTCTCCCCTTTCTGAGCTCTGTCTATCACAAATCCCATTCCAATGTGGCATCACTTTACTATGAAGGAGATTTAACTGCCGCTGCGGAGGTGCAATAATTACTTCTCCAATTTACAACAAACAAGTCTTTCATCTGTCGGGTTCATACATGGATGGGTGTTGCTAGAAGTGGTGTTGTTGGATGTCAAGGCTGCCTATTTTCAATCACATCCAGCCTCCATCAGCAAGGTTGCCTCCTCACGTCATAGGAACACTGCCACCTACTGACTGCACTTACACATGCACTGACTTACTCTACAAATGCAGAAATTGGAAATGAAACTTCAAATTTTCCTGCGCTGGGGCCTAATGGGGAGAATGACATTTTTATGACCGCACATATTTTCTAGTATTCCTCCAATACTGTGTCAAAAAAGAAGAAGAAAACATAAAATCTGAAATATATATCCTGCACACTTGTACCCTGGGTTGAAATTTTGAGTGAAAATGTTTCTACATATTTTTTTGACCTGGAGCAAATTCAAATCCTTCAGTCACAAAATGATTGTCTGACAACCCACACACACACACACACACACACACACACACACACACACAGCGAAAACAGCAGAGGGCTTTCCCTTTCACTGTGATTGCAAATGTTTTTCTAGTGCTGTGGGGGAGGCGGGGGGGGATTCTATCACCCCAGGTTGTGGCAACATTTACTCGACTGGGCTGCAAGCACAACAACAAAATAGAGACAGTTATCAGTGCAAAGCAGGAGCGGGCGCTACTCCGCCACCATCAATGGGGATAACCAAGCACATTTCCAGAGTGTGTATTTGGGCGTAGGTAACCCAACTTTTGTAATAATGAATAGGTTATTAGTAAGAGAGGAGGGTCAGTGATATCCTTCTCTAAGACACATAAGTTGAACGAGAATGGGAAAGAGAGCAATTAAATCATTCCCTGAACAGCCTGGCATGACTCACACCAGTGAGTCCATACGGAAGGGGGAAGGGAACAGGAGACAGCGATCGACCGAGAGATG
The DNA here is from genome assembly GCA_013358685.1 of Antennarius maculatus. NCBI lineage: Eukaryota > Metazoa > Chordata > Actinopteri > Lophiiformes > Antennariidae > Antennarius > Antennarius maculatus. The sequence continues at coordinate 3,342,450 of CM023606.1, forward strand.
TCTGTGATGAGCTCACATTTAAAGATAACATCTGAGAACAAGCCAAGGATGAGGCTGTGGTGAAGCCTCACACACTAATCCCTCAACACTGACCAAAGCCATGTCAGAGAGGGGGGGGGGGGGGTTAGAAACTCCCTCTCTCATTCAACTCTGCCTCCTCTTAATGCTTCTTAAATTGGCGACTTACCACTGGCTATAAGAACCCTGAGAGAATGCAGCTCTGCACAAGGACATTGTACATCAACACCAGCCCTCATCAAAAAGAGAATACAAGGGGGGGGGGCATTTCAGGAGCGAATGACAAGCTAGGTCAGCTGACGTCATCCAATGTCCTGACCGTCAGAGGTGAGATACCTCGAGCCAAAAGCGGATCACTGTGCACTTGGCTGTTTTTGATCTTGTGCTGCTCACAACAAACAGTCTGCTCTGTTGTGTAGCTCGCTGTTTGATCGCCTCTCCTCTGCTCGGCTCTTAACATGAAAAAAAAACATGCATTCTCTGGGAAGACAAGTGTAAGTAACCAGCTAGGTTGAGGATTGTTAACACAAGGGGGCCGGGCTGCACCTTGTAGCCAGGGTCACGGCATCTTCTGAGATAAGGAGGGGGATCTCACCACTCCCTTCTCCCGTTTGATAAAGAGGTGCTCAGGAGCTATAGAAGGCAGACTGGGAGATGTCAGGCGGTGGGGATTTACGCACTTCACTTTGTGTTTATGGGCCTCGGCTCTGTTTGAGTGCCTGCAAGACAGAGACGGGCAGTTTCACAGCCGACATGAAATAAACTCATTACAGCCTTCGTAAATGCTGGCAATGGGCCCTGCTCAGCAGCGAGGCTAGAGAAGGATGCCAGTGATATTCAAACTGCTCTCCAGTCCACTTTGAGGACTTTCCACAGCCCATCACTATCGGTGCCTCCGCCCATCTTGATTTCCTTAGGTGTGAGTGGAATTGGTGCAGCTGGATTTGCACGCTAATACGTTATTTGTATAGTTTATTGATGCTAGTTAGGCTAATGAGCAAGGAGGTTGAGGCAGTTCCAATGTGGGCCGGGAGCAGACAGCAAAATGGGAGGATCGCAGCTATTCTTGAAAATGTGTTTGAAGGGTGCTAGCAAGCTGTTGGTACATAAAATCTGTGTCAAGTCATGACTGAAATCATTCTTATCATCAGCTACACACAGACAAATGATACACACAAACGCACATTTTTTTTAATAAAGAAAATATTTAGATAATTAAAATAATCCAAAGCATTCCTTTATTGTAGGAGTGGAGGATCTGATGATATTAGATTGTAATCAGTCTTGGAGGTGTCCACAGTCATGGTGACTTTATCTTCATCTCACTTATGCTGTTAAGATAAGAATTATTTATCTTATTATTAGATTATTAGATTATCCTTTGTGATGGCATTAACAGAATCATGTAGCCAGCTAGATGTCAATTATAACCGGATGAAGTGTTTTGCACGCGTAGACTAGTGTATCTACTAGCGTAGATGTAAAGTCTCAAAATAAAATTGTAAGATTGCAATTTAGTTTTGTAATGCAATTCTTTTTTCTTTTTTTTGCCAGTTCTGCCATCACTTGTTTTCTAATTAAAAACTTGAACTCTTAATGAAAAAAAAAAAAAAATTTTAAATAAGGGTGAATTACATATTTTCCCTTTTGTGACATAACATCAACATTAAATCAATATTGTTGATGTTATGTCACAAAAGGGAAAATATGTAATTCACCCTTATTTTAAAAAATGTTGTTTTGTTTTTTTTCCATTATGAGTTCAAGTTTTTAAAAGAAGAAGAAGATCAACATTAAATCAGTATCATCAATATGAACAAAATAGCTGGGAACTACATGCAGCATTTCAAAGAAATTAGAGATCAGTGAGATTAGTGTTCCTTTAATGAGCTGACTGAATCGGTACCCGATAGCAGGTCTTTCTTCGTGGCAGACCTCATGGAACACATAACTGCAATAACATTAATAATGACTACATGTAATCGTCTTTTCTAGGACACTGGTATTGCAGCGTGGTTCACTGGTCCACTGACTACGAATGCAACCAATCAAAATGGTCTGGTGTCTTCCTATTCATCTGCGAGTACACACAGAATGTTTAATTTATTGCTTTAATAGTTCAAAGTGCTGATGTGGGGATTGAAAGCATGAATTATAACTGAAATATTATACAAAAGTTTTAATGTGGTTTTTTTTTGTTTTGTTTTTTTTTTTACTTAAAATAACCATAATAGGTAAGGAGATATGCAAACTTAAAGAGCAGAGACAAAAATGAAGGCATGGAAAATCAGAAAAAAAATTACCAAAATGAATTGAAAACAGTTGTTGGAATGCACACAAGCAACAGATGCAAATATTCAGCTTCGGTTTGAACTTAACTATCAAAAAATAACTAGGTGAACTAATGTGGATGTGAAATGTTTCTAAGATTTTCTAACTGCTGTATTTGGAGACACCTAACTGGTGCTCCATTAAGAAATATGTGTGTCACTTGTGGAGACAACCTCTCCTTATATGCTCATTTAAACTTCTCATCCTCTGTGCTTGTTATTCCTGTCCTGCAGCGCCATTAGTGAGTCAACAAAAAGCTGACCTAGGCATCTGCAAGCACACACCGATTCAGAAAAACACATGTCCACTGAGCTAGGGATGATGTTCAAGTGATGGTGCCAAATTAGTCACTGGTTGCTGACCGGTCATATATTTGCTCTAACATTTCCTTTTAGTGGAGCATAAATCCACAACAATTCCAAAAGACTCGGAGATTGACAAGATTGCAAGCAAAAATGTGGTAAGATAGACTCAACTGTTAGCCAAACTGACTGCTGCTATTAAATACGAATTGGAATTTGTCCATTCAGCAGGGTTTGAGCAGAAGTATGGTATGTAGGGACTTACTGAGGACACAAATGGACAGTAGAGAATTGGATAATGGTCAGTTTCTGCTGACATGAATTCACCACTGACTGGCATGAAATCAAACCGAGCTCATTTCAGTCCAACATTGACAATAAATACTTGAATTTACTTAACATTTTGAGATAACCCTTAACCAACCCTTAAACACTGAGATCCACATAAATAATTTTAAGTTATGATATGTTTGACATCATTTTAATCTAAAATAAAATTGTGACATGTCTGCACATGCAAAGAAAGGAGAGTCTGGGGAAATTAATATGCATATCTTTTTTTTTTTCTAATGTCATTTAATTGAGTGAAATGCACTTGTCAATTAAAAGAGTTAAGTAGCATTTATTGAAATTAAAATAAAATAAAATTAATGTATATCATAATGACTATTTCTGTCAATGTACAAAAGGGTGTGGTTTGGATATATAAACCAAGTAAATAGCAAACATTTTGAGGGTAAAGAATGGAACTGCACATGGCCATGCATTTCTCTTTATGCTGAAATCATTTTTCAATCATCTGTCACTCACACGCATGTGCGCGCACACACACACACACACACACACACACACACACACACAGACACACACACACACAAGTCCAGGTAGACCTACAGCATGATTCGGTAGTGTCAAAACTGTCGATCAATGCAAAATTCAGTTTGTCCCTCCAGGGCAAAATTACTCCACATTTAAAAAAAACAAAACAAAAAAAAACTAATCATGCTGATGTCTGAAATGATCAGTTCTGTCCATTTTAAGTTAGATCTTAAATAATGGTTATTTCATTTTATGCTGAAGTTTATTGACATAACAACTAGACCAAAACCTGTTCTGAAGAAGTTGATTGATTGTAGCAATTAGCAGACATATAATGCAATGGATCACCCTCGCCTTCCTATGGGCTGTTGGGGGAGGAGCCGAAATTAACAAGCATCATCTGTATCTGTAGTATCATCTTAGATTTAATGCAAACAATATCCATGTGTACACACACACACACACACACACACACACACACCCCTCCTCCATATGCAATTTCCCGTAGAAACAGACACCCTAAGACCAGAGAACATATTGCTATTCCACACCTGTATGCCTCCTGACAGCTCCACGGCAACAGTCTGTCTGAGGAATTGGACATGAGACACTACAATGGAGATGGTGTTACAAAGCTGCTCTGGAGCAGAAAGGTTCCCATCAGCATAACAAGAAACAATAACATAAAACCTGCATAAACACACATGTGTACCTGGCTTTGTGTCCCAGACACACACGCACCCACGCATGCATGCGCACGCACACACACACGCACACACACGTTTGTTTGTCTCAGACTGTCCATTAGCATTGATGAATTTGCTGGAGTCTCGCCCTAATTCGAGATTATATGTCCAATTCCTCACAAATCCTTACGTTTAATCCAGCCTTCACTTATAGATTTAATGATCCATGTTTTATATATTAGTTTGTTCCCAAAAAATAATGTGTAAAGGCATATTTTTTTTCAAAAATTCAATGGCCTTATTTGAGTTTTAGTATCTGTGTTTTATAAGACAACGCTCCATATGTACAAGCAAACCCCCAGCTTTTTGCACAATAGGCAAAAATAATTACACTCCATCTTGACCCATAATTGATACAATCACAAAAAATATAAGTACGTACTGTATCTTACACTTTCTCTTTGGAAAAAAAAGAAGACAATGGTGATAGTTCAGCAAAAACTGCGCAGCTTTTTTTTTTTTTTTTTTTTAACATAGCTGCTTGTTAAACACAAACTCACACACACATTTCAAGGGAACGCCTAAATCCCTGCGGAGACATACAACTGGAGGAAACAATAATATGATTTTAACAAATAAGGGAAACCAAGCATCACCACTGGGAGGAGAATTACAGGCACCGCAGAGTAACCAGACTGCAGAGACACTAGGAATTAGGGCAAGAAAAAAAGAAGCAGGCTTTTACAACACTGACCCCCGCTGTTGATGACTGTAACTGCAGCCCAACACATTTTCATTCTGGGCATTCTGCCCCGCCTGAACGTCGCAGGATTGCACACAAAAGATCCATGAGCTCTTTTATTCCAATTATTCGTATGATGTATCCAACTCCAGTAAAAGTCTAAAGGGACAGATATCTTTTCATTTCATCCTGTCTGGGGCAGATGTCCATTCAGATAAAAACAGCATTCGGTAAACGTCGAGAGAGAGAGAGAGAGAGAGAGAGAGAGGGAGATGAGAGGGTTTGTATCTTAAGCACAGTTTGGTTTGAAATTAGCAATCTGAAAAAGATCCTGTGTCTTGAGCAGACTTTTCAAATAGCCCATTTGTGAAAAAGCCACAAAATGGATGAGATTAGGCAAGATTTAAAGCCATCTGCAGCGTAAAGAGGTCACTTTCAACATTAAGCTCTGCGCATAATCTCTTCCCTTCCCATTTTTTTTCTCGAGGAACTCATCATGGACAGTGGGTACCCTCATTCAGAGACAAATACAGGTAATGCAGATAGGCAAGACAAGGACTCTGACTTGCTATATTTCATCAATAGCATAAATCAAGATGAGATTCACTAAGGGGGTTTCTTTTAGTCTTTCATTTACTCTTCTTGCCTCTTGTCTCTGCTCCGTCTGTCTTGCGTCCATAAATGTACGCCATCTAATATCCCGTCAATAACCTGTTAATGGTCTCTGGCAGTCAGATAATAGTCCTGGCTGAAGAAGAGCGGGCAGATAAGGGCAAGCCTTTGGCTTCCAAGCATAGAGACATAGAGTTTTTGATGAGGAAGAAGACTTGGATGGAAATGGAAGGAGTGGACTGGGGGACCTGGATGAAGGTCACAAGGTCAGATCTGACTTGAAGAGGGCTTATTTCTAATAAAGGCAGGCCAGTGCAGACACCGGTCTTCATTATTAAAGAACTGCAAAAAGTTGATGAGAAAGAGGAAGAGTTTCTTCTCTCTGATAAGGCAGGTGCTTTATGTCGCCTCATGACATGCAATTTTCATCAGCGTCAGTTTGCTGATTCATGAGTTCATGCATTAAGGTCAGGCAAAAGGCAGTTCGTCACCAGATGTGTGCTGTCTCAGTGAAAGGGTTCCTGCCCAGACATCTCTGCCCGTCTCTTTACCAAGACAACACCCAGGAGGTAGGTGTCTCCCTCCCTGTGTCAGCTGGCGCTTTGCTTCCTCAGCAAAGCAGTGGTGCTTTCCAAGCACAGATCATCATCCGTTCACTGCATTCATCTCAGCTCCTTCATCCCCCTCCAGAAGTGCAATCTTGGCATATTAACCATATCAATTTTTTAGCAACCCCATAAGGCAGCATTTTTAGTACTTGTTGAAATAATCATGAGGTGCTTGTTGGTAATGCACTCGGTGACAATGAGCACGCTGAGAGTAAAGAAGAGCTCTGTGAGACGGAGGCGAGCCAACAGTGACAAGTCATTACGTATGCAATGCAGCGAAACCAATCTTTGTTGAGCCTGTCCTCAATTGTTTTTAAAAGGATACTTCACTGGACGCAATCAAATTAGCAAGACCATCACTGATATGGGGTAATAACCCTAAATTGAATTTCTGCACAGGCTAAAGTGTCCCCTCTCTGCAAAATCAATTGCTGTGAGGAGAAAAGGAGGACAGGAAGAGGGCATTCGTCCCTTTTAAAAAGGACGGCAGAGAAGCATGCGTGAGTGGGCTGTTTTCACACCCCATCCCATAATGTGCGCCTGCTCACTGCTATGGGAGATGCTATCAATCCAATTATGCTAATTAATTTGAATGAACGTACAGCTACAATCATCGAGTCAAATCTGGTCGGATTTCCATTCCTGCATTTGAGTGAATATAATTCACTATCGTTGTTTGGATGAGGAAGGCTGCACACAGGAGGGGGCTGGCAGCCAAGTAGCTCTGCTAAGTGAACAGAGAGTATGACAACAGCAAGCAATTAGCTAGTCAGCCTCCTGTTAGCTCTGCGATTGGCCAACGCTGCTGTGTGCTGTGATGGAGTGAGCCCAGGACTGTAGTGTACTCAGTAGCTATCGTGGCTCTGGCATTACTGGATATATACATTGACATTTCATGCATTTAGCTGACATTTACAACCATTATGGATTATAATGAATGCAACAAAAATAACCCTAAATTTTAAAGCTACCAGAAAGTTAAAGGGTCAAGAGCTAGAATTGGCTGGTTCTGTGTCCTCACTCCTTCATCATTCAAACACGAAGCATTAAATGCAAGCCTCTTCACGGATCTGATGATAGATAGATAGATGGATGGATGGATGGATAGATGGATGGATAGATGGATGGATAGATGGATGGATAGATGGATGGATAGATGGATGGATAGATGGATGGATAGATGGATGGATAGATGGATGGATAGATGGATGGATGGATGGATGGATAGATGGATGGATAGATGGATGGATGGATGGATGGATGGATAGATGGATGGATAGATGGATGGATAGATGGATGGATAGATGGATAGATGGATAGATGGATAGATGGATGGATGGATGGATGGATGGATGGATGGATGGATGGATGGATGGATGGATGGATGGATGGATGGATGGATGGATAGATAGATATACTTTATTTATCCCAAACTGGGAAATTTAGAGCAGCATGATACAGCAGCACTGGGCTATGAGTAACATCAGGCAGAGGTTTCACCACATATCATCCAACAAATGAGTCAGAATACAGCTGGGAGCAACAGAGACATTATTACTGCATTGTGATGACAGTGTTGTTATGTAGTAAACTTGTGTTTTCTTTTCACAAATATTGCTCTTATGATAGGGAAGTTGTTGGCGGGGACCACAAAGCATAATCCTGTCTGCAGATATGGGTACTTGCTAGAGTTATTGACCAATGGCACGCTTTGAATACAAGAAAGTCTCCAGCTGTTAATCCCGTCGAGGAATCCAGAGACCCTGCATTACATCAACATCATGCACATGAATAGCCACACATGTACTCATGTAATCACCCAAGTGGTTCTGTTGGGTTCTGTTGCCTATTGGGATAGGACACACGCAGCGGCTCCTCTCTCTCCAGCTAGAGTGGTTCTTTTGTGGGGGTTTTTTTTTTTTATGCCTGTGGGTCTGTGATTTCATCTGTGCTGTATGTCGTGCATATATGGTACATTTGACAATAAAGTTAACTATGACTAGAACTATAAAGTGTGTAAGGTTTATGTTTACGTAGTCAATAAATGCAAAACATGGCCGTGTGTGAATCAAAGGCAACATAACTGACCTTTAATCAGATGCTCAGATAATTACTGGCGCCCTGCACTGGTTAAAATTGGATCGACTGTGCATTAATTATGATGCTGGAGTGTCATTAAGTACGTGCCACTGCACGCAATATTAGAATCGACACAGAATATAAATAAAGTAAGATTAAACGTGTCAGAATTGAAAATTAAGCTGTCAGAGTGGCTGTCTCAACAAACCTCTACTGCCTTCTAAAAGATGAGAAGAAGCTCAAGAAGTACACAACAATAAACACAAAATTGATGCTGGAGAGTGTGAGTGTTTTTGGTAGTTTGTGAAAATGTTATTACTCTATTATTAAGACTTTGCAAGGAATTTCTGAAGACAAAATTCCTGTGTATTCCCACCCTGTGCAACTGGGATACATGTAATTGCTGAAATAATTGAAAATAATATCCAGATTCAGTGGATTCTTAAAGTGGATTCTTAAAGTGTCACATTTCAATAAAATAAAATAAAACACCCTAAGATAAATTAACAGTTGGGCATTGTAAAGGAAATGTACTCTATGGTACAACTAATGATTAAAAAAACAAAACCCTCAAACAAATCTGTTAGAAATGGACTTCACTGAAGAACAGGTCTCATCCTGAGTTAGTATCAGCCTCCCCTCGTTTGTTTTGCTTTTCTTTTTTTTTTTTGTTCTTTGTGTCATATGTTTGGAATATTGTTTAATTGAAAAAGTTTAACAGAAGTTTAAGAATGTCTGCATTGCTCTTATGAAGTGGCTCATTCATCTTAAGTTATTATAATATTGCAATAAATCACGTAAGCTCCATACAGCATATTTGTTTTATCATGTTTCATGTGAACAGTGTAGCATCAAACTAGACTCTGCTAATTCACTTTGTGCTCCAGTTAGCAGAAAGAGATGGAATCACTGTGTGAGCTACAATAGCCTATTACCCGTGAGTTAAAGAGCTCCATCAGTCTCACACACCTCTCCCTCCTCTTCCCTCCCAGTGAGAGGAGTGAGTTCGGCGGTGGATGCCACACAGCTAGTAATGAGCAGGCCGCAGGCCCATTTGTGCTGGGGGAGAATAGGTCCCTAATGAACAACTGAAGACACTTAGGTCCAATAAGACACGATTGAAATGTGCCACTGACGGCCAATAGGAGGTTGTGTGAGCTCAACCAGAAATCTGTGGGTTTGGGAAACTACGCTGAGACCATATTAAGCATGAAGTCAAACCTTTTCAGAGTTTCAGGCAAAGTGGTATTATCCATTATGAGATTTTAATTTACATTATGTCAGCCACACGCAGAAAAAGGAAAAGGTTAGTGTTCAAATATATGCACTGTCAACCTCTTTTTTGACAAGCCCAATTTTCTCTTTTTATTTACTGTGTCTAGAGACATTATCAAGCCTACACATGCTGTTTGAATCTTTTTTATGAGGACAAAAACTTTTCTTGGAGCATTTCCACTGAAGTAAAACTTGGAACTTGTGACTCCTCATTTGCTAAATCAAAAACAAATCCTGCTTCTCTTTGTTTTGAATATGACTTACATGTCACGCGCTCTGTTTTAGACTAAATGTCACTTTTGAGGAGCCCCAATCTCTTCTCCTCGCCCGTCTGGTTAGGTCAAAGGTATTCAGTGTTGCAAGCTATATGATCCTTGTAAACATACAAGGAATTATTGAAATAATTCTTACCCTGAAATAAAACAATCTGTATAAATAAGAAAATGTTTTTTGTCTGCTCGTCTGGGTGAACTTTAACCACCAATGGTGGGCGCATTACTTTTTCAGAAGCCTCATTTGGACTGTTATTTTGCCCAGAGAAGCTTCTTAAGGAGACTTAATAGGGCCTGTGCGGCATGCTGTTTAAAAGAAAGTGGAATTTCCCTTTGCGGTGACTCAGATCTAACAGCGGGGTGAAGGCAGGGGCGACACCCACCCAGAGTTTGGACAGCCAGCGCTGCATGCAGCAAGAGGGACAGCATTGTGTTCCAAGGCGGACTGGAACGCAGGTTGACTCCTTCAGGCACAGCGCTGCATGGAAAAAAAAAAAAAAACAAAGGACATGTGACAATGAGGATGATAAAAAAAAAAAACCCCCAACAAAGCAAAAGGAAGACGTGTGGATGGAGGGGTAATTAAGACCTGCCAGAGAAAAAGAGAATTCTTTTCTCTGTCTTTGTTTGGGCTTAGCTCTATCTTCCAGAGGTGGGGGAGACGATCCATCATAGTTCAAGACTAAATGGAATTTTCAAGTCTACAGTCATTTAACATGATTTACAAATGTATCTGTGAGGATGTTTTAAGTTTAGGTGTTTTTTATGGACCTAAGAGCATTTTTTTTTCTGAGAGGGAGTGGAGTTGTGATGAAAAATGGGGACTTCCATATTTGACAGGAAGCAGCAAAGTCATTCTCTCTGCTTTCCAGAGGCCAAATCTGTCCTGCCCCCATCCACTTCAAGTCAACCATGCATTAAATATGTATGTGGTTTACATGTCAGAGACTTGAGTCAATGTCAAAAAGTTTCATCTGTAATATGTAACGATTAAAAACTGTATCTATCTGTATTGTAGAAATAAAATAAAGGTTTATATAGTTCCTGTTTTACAGTTTATTATACTAATATGGTAAAACAGCATCATGTAAACATGTTAAATGTCCTTTAGTGTGAATTGTGAAGATGATAAAATGCATACATTATGTCCATGCATGGAAAAATAGGAAATGTGATAAAATTAATAGAAGAGGAGAAGTCAAAATAAAAGAAATGAAGAGAGAGGTGACATATTCTTTTCTCAAGTGAAAGCCTCTGCATTCTTGAAGTTATTTGTAAAAAAGACATCCTGTGGTGGGAAAGAATGTGAACAATTATCTAGCAGCAGCAGCAGCAGCAGCAGCAGCAAACCGTTCAGTCAGGAACAGATTGAGCCTGATGTCATCTTAGCAGACAGGAAAGGGCATGTGATTTTGTATCATTTCTGCTTCCTTACCTCATATCCACATGATCGGTTATTTATGGCCTCCTGCCTGCTCATCCACCTCTGTTCCTCTTTTGATTTAACCCCCTGCACCCAAGTGCTCCCTGAGAGGACGTGTGTGAGTTGGATGAGGACTACTAGGATTGATAAAAACTAAATGACTTTCACTTTATTTTCAAATCCCGTATCCTATCCTATAAACTCACACAGTCCAAGAACAATTAGGCTCAGTGGTAAAACTGACAAAATGATACTGCCACACTTTCAAATGAAGAACTGAAGATGCTTTAAATGCACCACATCTGTTGAATTAGTTGAATTTGGCAGAACAAAGTCCCATCTTCTTCAGTTAAACAGAGATACAAGTTAAGCAATTGTTTAGGAAGGAATATAAAAAAATGATTAGAGGTCATCTCAAGTCAGGAAAGTCAAAAACTACAAATGCTGTTGCAGTTCAAACTTCAACAATATCATTTAAACAAACATGAAGTCACCCTTTGGAAATTTTGAGGATTAAAATGTCTGGTGTCTCAGCAGGATTTGAAAAAAAAAAAAAAACCCTGCCCATTCACTTATCTTCAGGCGACTCAGTTCTGTAAAGGTGTGTTTACAGGTCCCTATAAAATCGATCGGACAGCCGCAGCCGATTCGGACCGCCGCCGCCGCTGCACTCTTCAGTTAGGCCAGGAAAGTGGATCATTTCAGCCTACAACTCAGATCTTTATACTCTCTGCCTGTCACAGAATAGATCTGAAAATACTGCGGTTGTTTTTTTTGTTTTTTTATAAAAAGCACTGAATGGTTTCTGATCTGTCACAGATCTGTTACCAAACTTACAGGTCGTCTAGGACGGTTCTGCTTTCTGTCAAAACTAAACTTAGAGAAGCCGCTTTTACGCTCCACATATCTGGAACTGCAGGTCTGCAACGACCATCTGTTCTTTCAATTCACGACTGAAGGCTTTTTATTTAATCCATTATTACTCTTTCCTTTCACTGGACTGTAACTGTTCATTGTTGCATTATTCTTTATTTCATCTCGCACGGATCATTTTTATGTCTATTTGAACACTTTATGTTGTACGTCCACAATCTCTTTTATAAGTTATGTAAAGCAGTTTGATTAACCTTGTTGAAATGTCATAACTTGTCTTGCTTTTAACTGCTTTAAAGATTTGGGATCCTGCACTAAGTGCACTATGTGGACACCTACATGTTTATTTCTGTCTATTATTAGACAGTTATATTTATGATGATAATGTTAAATGAAGGTGATGCTCAATTCCATCATTTACAGAATCCTTCTTGGGCTTGTTACAACTCTGAACATCAAGGGGCTGTTAAATGTAACAGCCCACCAGTGAACATAAATGAAACCATATGTTTGAGGAGCGGCATGTCTTCAATCCCAACGGAAGACAACTTTGTTCTTACATATGTCAAACATAAAGAAATCAATTTTAACTGGATGATGACTGGTGGGAGATCAACTGTCGTGTTTTGGCGTGAAAGGATTAGACACTACAGTACCGTCAGCTGCAGTACCACATCATGGTTTAGCCCAAACTTTTTTCAACAGGGCGATTTTTATGGCTTTAGCAGAAAGGATGTGGGCGAGAGCGCAGCTGCATCACGAGGTTTTCCACACCAGGATACTCTCCAGTCACTGTTGAAAAGCACCGGCCTGGCAAATCCCCACCAAATCGCCCAAATCAGTTACTCTCAGAGGCTGGGAATGTGAGATGGGGTAAAACATGATATGATGTGATGATAGAATTGCAGTAAATACAAATACTGTACTCGAATGAGGCCGTTTGAACGCTTCTCTTCATCCACGTTTCAGTAAGTCTCTCGGTACTCTGGCCCTCATTATAACAACTCAAAGAAACTCAACACCTACTCCAGCAAGAAGCAAAATAAAAGTCACTTTTATAACCTCTTCCCATTTAATGAAACTCGCATCAGTTAGTTTGATCAATACCTCCCCCAAAAAGCCTGTCCTTGAAAATTATTATTTCAAATAATAACTCTCAGATCAACGTCAGTGTGAAAGCAAGACCTTTCTGATGTTCAGCACAAATCTGCTGTCAATACAGTCTATTAAAAAGAGGGGAATGAGAACTCAATGGAGACGAGGCCAGTTACATCACAGCCATGTCTTCCAAAAGGACCGGATCTCTGTAATTACACAGTATCTCTTAATTTTCCTGATGACAAACCTAAAATGTGCCGACACATCAAACCGCAGCCTGCCCCGTCTATGCTGCGTAGACAGCAGGAAGCCATCAAACAGTCTCTTTACTGAATGACTCAAGCACTTAACTGATCCCATGCCAGCATGAATGTTGTTTTTTTCTACTTTGCTCCTTTTTTTTTTTTTTTTTTTTGAGTCAGCTTGTGTTGTTCGTACACATTAAACTCAGGTATCAGTATTTATATTACCATCTTTTGCCATATACTATATAATCATGTGGTGACTTGAGCAGATTGCAGCTGAATCCCTTGATTATGAAACCCTGACGTGACCTCTGTGTTCTAAAAATATATTTTTTAGATCATTTCGTAAAATCCAAACGCCAATTTCACCTTCTTGGTTTTTAATAATTTGTACATCTTAAAACCTAGACATTGGTAGTTTTGCCAGCTGCCAAAGAACAAAAGAAGAAGACAAACCTGTGTCTAGCTCTCTGTAACTTCCATTGTTTTATTCAATCTAACCCTTTAATCAGGATCCAAGGCTGTGAATGGAAGGGACTAATAATGGAACAATGATCACTGAAGCTGAAAAAATGTCACTGCAGCATTCTGAGGAAAGCGGACGTCTAACAGTTTGTCTTTTTACTCCTGAGTCCATGCCTCTCCTGGATGACAATGTTTTAATATCTGATAGACCTTGTGTCCATATATCTCAGTGGCATATGGCAGGTTTCACTGTCGCGCTCTTCAAACCATTTGGAAACATTTCAACTATTGATGATGGGAACATTTCCCACCTGGATTTCCTACCATTCACCCATCGAGGATGAATGGTTGCCTTTCAAATCCATATGGTGGCAGCAGTGAGAAGTTAGTAAAGCGTGCTAAAAGACAACTGAGTTCACTTTATGTAGGGACAGATTCCCATTAGCAGCCAAGTCAATGAATCCATTAATTACACATCAGTTCATCAAACCGTACAAAGAAGAGCCCCATAAACCTCAAGGAAGTTTTATAGCTTAGATATATGAAAGTTTTACTTGCAGCAGCCAAGTGTTTCTGTAACTAGTGATCCAGTAATTTATAGCTCAAATCAGGCCATGCTTCAGCAGCACTGCGGGAGTAATGGTACGAGATGGAAAAAGACTGTATATTCTTTTTATTTTACAAATAATTAAGGAGTGAGGCAGTGACAAATGTTACAGCATATATATATATCCTACAAGTGTATGATCAGTAGGCATTGTGACAAACATCCAACCTTTATATAAATGTAAATGTATATAAAAAGAAATGTAACCTTTATCTCACAGAGGAATTCACATCCCTGGCAAAAAAAAAATGCCCTGAAGCATAAGGTCAAATAACATATAATAATCATGCTACCACATCAGAAACCATTTCTACAAAAAACAATGTCTGAATATTAAATACTATTTCCTCCTGCATCCCACAGGAAGCTAAACCTGTCGGCACAGCACAGCTGCATGATGGTGTGATAAGGGCAGCACAAGGCCAGCGTACAGCCTGTCTTCCATTGCCTCCAAAAGTGTCTTACATTTTGACCATTTCAAGCAGCTGTTATACCCCCCCACACACACACACACACACACACACACCCCGCAGTTTTATCCTTGAAATTCGAATTAGAAATGATAATCACATTTTCATGCCATGAGTATCTACTGCTGATTGTGTGCTGTCATGACGACGCAGGAAAACACTTTCAGCAGCCAAAATATCTGTAGGTGGGTGAGGGTGGGCAGGACTGTCCACATAGGTGACAAATCAACATTGATTGAATGAACACCTCTTTCCTCCACCTTATTGTTGACTGGTAATGTTTTCAAAGTACAGGTACAGTAGTCCTAAACCTTTGAGCAACATTGGTTCAGAGAGGTTGTTATTAAGCTGAATAATTCGTAAGTCATTATTTACTAACTTAAATGCCATTACTACTCTAAACACAAATGTACTATTCCATAAAACTTACAATTAAACAATTAAAGGACATAAAAACAACACATAAGGAAAAAAAATAATTGTACAGGTCATTTTGTGTTAAATTATTCTCAATTATATGTCAATTTTTAAAAAAATTAAAGGAAAAATAAAAGTCAAGTTTACATCATTTCACTTGACTTAAGGTCTGTCCGCTACAAATATTGGGCTCTTAAAATTACTAGAAAATCGCTGAAAGTAAATAGTATCTTGTTACTGTAGATTAAATAATAATAAAAACATACAATATATTCAAATACATATGTATAGTTCCAAAATTAATCATCACTCGTGATCCCTGTATTTGTTTGGTTTTTTTTATTTGTTTTTTTATTTTATATACTGGTTTGAACCCCGAAGGGAAACTCGGTGTCGGTGAGAGGCAGAGGCAGAGTTGTCATCAGTTATCATCGTCCCTACTGCTATCATCACTAGCCTTTGCTTTAACATCCATGATAAACAGTAAAGTATCCAAGGGGTTACAAAGCCTGATGCACTGAGATGCTCACTGAGATACACACAAAAGAGAACAAGAGGGGGAGCCGAGTGCTAGAGATGGACTCAGCAGTGCAGTTGTTCATATTTCTAAATGTTTGTAAGTCGAATGTTCACATCTTGAAGACTACCTGTTTATCATTTGATAGAGACAGGATGTACAGTCAGCCAGAAATGAATATAACTTTTTGCCTATTTATGCATAGTTATATTCAGTCATCTAAAGTGGAGGCTGGACATCTGCATGTTGTAACTACCACAACTACAGGTCTGGTACAAAATGAAAAATATGTCTGTGTTTTGAGTAAATCAGAAACAAGATAATGTTAATGGATGTGAGGCTACTGGAAACTTGACCAAAGATGGAGAATTCCGTTCAGTGCCTACAAATGTAACAAAATACATATTTGAAAACTTAACATCCACTGATTTGCTGATAACCCCCGACCTCCACCACACCAACATCTTCATTGAACATTTTCACATGTATGTAAATAGATTTGTGGTGGATGAGTCTGGAAATAAATAATTAGCTGTCTTAATTAGTCAGTCAGTTTTCTGTCTGGTAATGTTTGATCCCGTAGACATGCATTGTTATCCCCCCCCACACACACACACACACACACACACTTTTTTTTTTTTTTGTCTTGAACGTGGTGCTGGAAACCACTGTGACTTCATTTTTCCTAAAATGTTTCATTGCAACCATAAAATCAGAGAAAAGTAAGTCAATATTCCGAATGAGTGAAGATATATTAAAAGAAATGCGAGTCACGTGATCTCGACACCGGTACTTTTAGGTCCCCATTCTGACGTTACAGACTAAAAGGTGCAGTGTCGACGTTTGGTCAGGTGGGGGCGCAGTCCATCGAATTCAATGACTGCCTCAATGTATGAAACTGTACAGACTGTAGCTTAGCAGGCCTGTTTTGATTTTAAAAAGGGGAAAAGTACCCACACATGGCAGAGAACACAGTTCCTACTATATGAACCACTTTCTCTGTCCTGAGTTCATAGAATTCCTCTATTCCCAGTCAGCTGTTGTACGTCCTCAAAAACACAAGTTAAAAGTAAACTTTTTTTTTTTTTTTCATTAGCGTCACATCATAACATAATAAAAACGTGTGTTAACTCGTGTTTTGTTCTCAAACATAATTGTCCAGTTCTTACCATGTTAGGAGGATGAAACTTAAAAAAGCATCCAGCGGTGGTGACTCCTCTGTCACCAGTACAGCCGACGTGACTTTCCCGAATTCTTTTTCCTCACAACAAAACACTAGTGTGTCCACTGCCTACAAGTTAGCATGTTATTTTCACGGCGAATAAAGCACCGGGATGTCTTTTCTTTTCAATCTGTGGGTATGACACATTGATTGGGGATGGTTTTGTCCACAGACACCACTCCTTGCTCGCTTTGTCCTGCTGTGACGTCATATCCAGGGGGGAAATGGTCTCGACCCCCAGGTTAACCATTTGTGAACTCACCTTTACTTTCCTCGTTTCCTTGCCACATAGTGTAGATTTTTTGTAAAATGAAAGTCTTCTTTCGTATAGATTTCACCCACTTGCAAGATGATTTACTTAAAATCTTTGCACAACAATGCCTATTATATGTTATTTTAATGTCATCCCCGCTATTTATTTGAGGATATTTATTTTGCGGTACGTTTGTTGCAAATGCTAACTCAATAATGTTAGGGATGAGTTTTAGAAGCAGTTTTCCCGAAGGAAATACAGAAGAAATAAAAAAAACGGTTCGTTGTTTTACACGAGAGAAAGGTTTGTCGGAACAAACGGTAAGATCACCAATGGTTAAAAAATTCAGTGAGGTCGAGTGGAAGTAAGGGCTTTCATGATTGGGCCAGGTGAAAATGACGTAGAGTAAACCACGTGACAAAACCCGGAAGATATTCCGTCGTCAATAAAAGGGTGAGTGTGTGTTATTTTCTGTGAAGAGTAGCAGCGTTTTAAACCGGCATTTTTGTTGCTTTTTGTTTTTTCTTTCTAAAATTATGATTGCATGTGTTAACATAGTGCAACATATAGTAGTTTCATTGATTACATTTTACCTTTATTACAACGACAAGCTAACAGCGAAGTGGAGTTGCTACAAACCGACATTTTCATTGCCGAGAGCTCAAACCACGCGTAAACGTTTTTTGTGTGTCTGTGTGCGGAGTGAAACTGTGGAACAATTTGGACATACAAAACAAGAAATACCAATGTACTAATCAATTAAAACTGTTATATAAACATCGTCTGTGGTCAAAATATAGAGATGAGGGTCTTTAACTCAAACTGCTGTTCTGTTTGTTACCATGTGCTCAGTGTTTCTTTACCATCGTTGGTATTTGTTAATTACTGTTGTTGGCATTTGTCCATTACCATTGTTGGTATATAGTGCCTTCCTTACATTGTTGTGTGGAATTGCTATTGCAATGTGATAATTTCATTGTTGCCCATGGTGATGTCATCATGATGCAATTATTGTGTGGTTATCCTTGAATCTTCGAAGTAGCAGTGAAGCTCAGTGTGTTGATCTCTGAATCAGGAACTGGGGTGGGATAACATAAATTTTCTTCTTCCCATTCCCTTTCAGGCAGAATTGTATTGTTGAGTTATGGTCTTTGCTTATTATTTACTTATTTAATTATTTTGTTTGTTGTTGTTTTTTTGTTTAGTTTTTCCTTGCCTTGCCTGAAATAAATGAATAACTAACTAACAATAAGATAAACATAAAGGTTATACTGTAATGTGTTTGCTTCAAGTTCCTCCTCTACAAAGGAACTGTATTATTGTATTATTCTTCTAACTTTGCTCTTTGTTGTTGTCGTATTCAAAGACAATGCTCCAATAGATCTAAACCAGTGCCGTTGATTATTATTAAAACATAACATTAGTAGGTGATCGATCAAAGAAAGATCGAAGTGTCATTTCTGATCAGATTTATGTAGGAATATAAGTAATGTCACTGTCCATACCACCGTTTGAAGACTGTGTTTTTGTTTGCATCAAAATGTAGGCATGGCTTCTTCAGAATGGCAGTTGTCCTTGAAGCTGGTGGACCAGCCTAAATCCATCTTCCACTTCCCAGAAATGATGTCGGGGGATGTTTCACCTGGAGGATACAGAGTTGCGACTTTAAAACAGCTTGTCGCAGCACAACTTCCTGATTCCCTCCCAGATCCAGAACTTATAGGTAGGTAATTATCTGTGAATTAAATGTTAAATTACTCCTCTGTGTTAAGGTGTTTGTTGTTATATCCATGCATATCAGTGTTGTGTTTCCTTAAAATCTTCTGTCTCTTCTGGTATTTTATTTTTAATCAGAGCTGGTCCACTGTGGGCGGAAACTTAAAGATGACCTAACGCTGGATGCCAGTGGAATTCAATCGGGATCCACTATACACATACTGAAAAAGACCTGGCCAGAGCCTGAGAGCCGTCCAGGTTTGTGTGTTTCCCACTTATTTAAATAGAAGGCTTTAATTTAAATCAAAAGAAAATCTAAATTGGTTTTTGTTTTTTTTCCTTCAGAGCCTGTGAACAGAGCAGCTGCTGCCAGAGAGTTTAGGGTGTTTCATGCTGCGCTTCATTCTCTAAATTCTGCCTACAGAGATTCAGTGAGTAGAAAACACAAATGTGTAATATAAATATTTGTCTTTGAGCTTTATTTTCTATTAACTGTTAAAGATCATCTTGTGATCTAAACCACTGTTGACAGTTTTTTTTTATTGATCATAAGATGTGACTTAATATGTAGATGCCACTATCTGAAATACCATTGAAATCACAACACTCTAAAAGCTCATTTTCTGCAGTGTGTTCTACTTAAATCTTCAAATCAGGTATACCTCGGCTTATATCGGTAATGGGTTCCAGGGAATGCGACGTAAGTCAACAGCAAATATGCGACTCTGTTTGGCTCGTAAATTTGTGACTGACTTTAACGTCAGTTGACTCACCAGCTATGAACCTCACTACATGTCACTGCTACTGGCTAATAATATGATATTATGTGCTTTTATTTCTATTTATTGTATAATTACATGATATTATGTGTTTTTATTTCTATTTATTGTATAATAACATGATGTTATGTGTTTTTAATGGTTTACTTGTGATTTTATGATTCCAATATTAGTGACAGATGTAAAGTGAAGTAAAATGACAAACTTGATTTTTATTTTTTGTATTTTTTGTGTTTTTTTTAAAAGCCAACGTATAATTTAGAATTACCGGTACTTAACTTGAAACGACCTTTGCCAAGGTATACCCGTATATCCTGACCTGTCTTGGAACTGTACAGCTGCCTGAAAAGCTGGTATATCCCTGTCCAGATGAAGTGGAGAGTGGGGTTCGTATAGAAAAGTGTGATTTTCTGTTTTCTCCACACTTAGGTATATAAAATGCTGACAAATAAAGAATCTCTGGATCAGATCCTCGTGGCTACACCAGGCCTCAGGTCAGACCCAGTTGGCCTCGGTAAGACCTGCTGCATTTATTAAATACCCTCACATGTCATTGTATCGTATGCATTGATGAACGTGTAAACATTTTCCAAACTCTTGTTGTCTTTATCAGGGGTGCTCCAAGACAAAGATCTCTTTGTGCAGTTTACAGACCCCAGCATGCTGGATGTGTGAGTGTTTTTTGTTTGTTTGTTAACAGCTTCCCCTATGATGCAGAATCCAAGAGTGAAATTTAACCTTGGATTTAAATTTTTGTGTTTCATAGATTGATCAGTTCTCACCCAGCACTCGTCAATGCGATCATACTGGTCCTTCATTCTGTGGCAGGCAGTATGCCCTCTCAGTCCAGTGCCAGCTCAACTCGTAATGTCTCTTCCAGTTCATATAGTGATATGCCAGGTAAGCAAGAAATTATTCAAGTAAAAACAAGCAGAATGGATGACAAGAGATTACTTCATCCCTCTCTTATCCTAATTTATTTTATTTATGCATGCATGTATTTATGTATTTTTATGTAAAGAAGCTATTGGCATTAATACTTAGTTAAAAAAAAGACACTGTGTTCACACAGGCTTTCATGTACTGTAAGTTATGCAGCTATATTGTTGTTTACTCTGCTATTGTCTTTGCTTCATTAGTGTTTATTGTTATTGGCATGTTCATCATAATTTTTTTGAGAAATTTTCATGACAAACATACAAAATAAGTATCTTTCTTCTGGCAGGGGGTTTCATGTTTGAAGGCATGTCTGATGACGAGGAGGATTTCCAGTCTGTGAGTCACTTTGTTGATTCTACAACTTCAGGTATCATCTGTGAGAAGGTCAGTGATGCTACTTCTGTGTGTGCCCAAATGTGTGGAATAGGGGAGTCCAGCTGGTCCCTCTAACAGAACAGGAGGCTCGGCAGGAATGCGTCCAGTGTCTCTGAACCACAGTGGAGCTGCAGGCCCTCGACCAATAACGCAGAGTGAGCTGGCGACGGCTTTGGCTCTTGCCAGCACCCCTGAAAGCAGCGCAGTCACTCCAACAACTTCAAGCCAGGTGAGATGTGAGATTTAGCATGTGAAACACATTCAAATTTGTATTTGTAAACAAACTTTACTGTATTACCACAGACAAATACCAGAATCCTTTTGTTTTTGTCCTGTCTTTCTCTCTGATTTAGGTGGACCCTTCCGGTAGCGTAGCCCCAGTGCCAGCAGGGACTCCAGTCAGCAACGACCTCTTTAGCCAGGCTCTGCAGCAAGCTCTGCAAGCCTCCAACATGTCTGCTCTACAGGTGAACTCCGATGAAATCAAGTATATTCAGTTCAAAGGGAGAAATATTAGATTTTACATTACTATAATGAATAGAAACTGGTCTTTATGATTTTGATTTTTTTTTTTTTTCTTCAGTGTAGGGCATACACTGTGGCTGTAAAGTTGAGCTAAAACAAAACAGGAATAAAAATGTTTCATGCCTTAGACTCTGGTGAATTTGTTGGGTCTTTTGATAAAAGAATCGTTTGGTGAATGTCTTTTTGAATGTGAATGTCTTTTTTTTTTTTTTTTCAGGGACGCTGGCAGTCCCAGATGCAGCAACTCAGGGACATGGGGATCCAGGATGAGGAGCTGCTGCTGAGGGTGCTCCAGGCCACAGATGGTGACATCCAGGCTGCTCTGGAGCTCATTTTTGCTGGAGGCTCAGGACTCTGAGCCCAGACCCCATGGACAAAAGTTTGTTGTTTGTTTTTTTTTTTTAGAGAGAGAAAAAGGAAAAGCTTGTTGTACTGTCAGAAATTGCTAACTTATGGCTTTAGACATATGAAAAATACATTAAAAAAACATGTTGTCTATTTACATACTGTACAATTTCAACCTAGTGCCGTAAGGGTCACAACAATAAATTTAGCCATGCTTACCTCATCAACTGCTATGCCTGTCTTCTGTTTATATAATAAGGTGACTTTGGATGTAAATGTCCAAATTCTCTCCTTACTTACTGTGTTGTGTTCAAGCATAAAATCAAACTGAGGCTTGGCGGATTTATTCTTTCCTGTTTGTGGAAAATGATACGATTATTTACAAGTATAGTAAGTATTCGGTTGCAGGATAAAAATATGCCGTAATCATGCTTTAAAGCCTAGCTTCTTCCCTTATTTTTCCACCAGGTGGCAGTGCTGTAATTCAAACCAGCTAGTTTTCTCCTGTTCCTGTCTTTCATTAAAGTCATGTTCTTGATCTGCCCTCAAATGTGTTTGGAGATTTAATTTTTCAATGAAAAGCAATATGTTTGGATTAGGTGTTTTCTTAGCATCCACATAATATTGCTGTGCTTGTCAGAACATCATTACCATTAGCTGAGCCCCCCTTCTTTTCACTAAACCTTATTACAAAGGGAGACATTTGCTTTGTCTCACTGTTTCCCATCAGGGTATTTTAGTGGAGGACATATTGTGTGCTACCTACCGCTCACCATCTACAATAATTGCCCTGCTTAGTTTTATGACCACATCTGTGAATGTGACAGCTCAATCAGAGTATTGCCCTTTCATGAGCACAGCACCCAAACAGCGCTTTGTGTCTGTCTGTCTCCATTACCATTTCATATGCATGCACACCTGTGGGCAATTTCCACCTCCAAATGCCTCCAAGGGTATCTTAAAAATAAAGCATTTCCACAGTGCTGAAACATATTCAACAAAACAACAGTAAATAAAAGTTTTATTCTGGAAAATAAACATGCATATGTGCATTACACAAAAGATGAACAACTGCATTTTCATTAACCCTTGCTTCACTGCTTTTCTGTTGCTGGTAAGCTGTAAAGTCAGATGCAGTATGTGTTGTCTCTTAGTTGGAGAATCTTATAAACTTATTATAGAGAGTTGATGATGTGTGAAATACCCTCACATGTAATAGAAAAGCTCTTCTCTCATATGTACTTCCTTCTTGTCAGCTGTGAACACCTGAGACTAAGTATTTTCTGCAGATCCTGTTTGATGAATCCCTCTATGTCCAGTTCTAATTCACAAGAGAACTAAAAATAGAATGCACAATATGAACTGATATATAATATATGGCATTGTTTGCACTTGTTGACCGTCTCCATCACCTCTACACCAGTCTAACGCCAGGGGATTCCGAAAGTAAATAAAGAATAACTTGAGGGATGATGGCTGCAATTCCACACATACGATCTTTTTTTATGAGGACTGCACCCACTGGTGACAGTTGCCGCAAGAGCCAAGTGAACCAATCACCAATTTTGAAGATCTTGCAGGCAACAGGAATGATAGGAAACATTGTTTCTTCCTGTGTGTCTATTCTACCACTTGAATCACTCCAGTTGCTTTTGATTTGGCTTATATTCCAGCCAACCTACTGCGTGGTGCTTCAACCCACGGCTGAAGAGTCATTTGAATACCTGCAAAAGGCCACATTATTCCTTGAGAGTATGTTAGACTTTTTCTTTGTGTCCTTTCAATCTTGCACTGACACAACACAACAGAGGATGTGTATCTGTGCAAAAGCACTTCGAAGCAGGAAAAGGAAATGACTTTTACAGCTGGGAAGATGAATCAAGCTTCGGAGCTTTGGAGCTGGCACAAATACACCCAATTACTCCCACGGTGACTGGGGATTCAGGTAATGAGCATGGTTTTGCTCCGTGTCATTATAGGAAATATGCTAAGCCAATAGAAATTGGCAATGCCAGACCTATTGAAATGGTGTAAAAGCCCCTCTAATCAAGCTATCACAGACAAATAGAACAATAGTCATTCTATTCTCTTGAAATCCTCTGACGTGTCTGAGTAGGAAAGGACAGAATTGTTTTAATACCACCCCATCCACTTTTGTCTTACTGAACGGAGGCAACCCACGTTATTAACATAAGGTCTGTTACCTGAGATTGCTTTCTGCCTTGTGTGCTGGAGTGGAATATGAAATGAGGTTTTGATGGACACAAGACCATTTCATCCACTTGTGGGCCATTCACTCCTTTCAAGCCACGCTTTTATTCTTCCCCTCTTCTTTTTCCAGCATTCAACAAAACCGTCTTTGATGCATTTCATCCCAGGTGCATTAACCCGCCTCTCTGGAGGAGACAGAGCTGCAGGGGGAGAGGCAGGAATTATGCACAAACCACTAGAATGGAAACTTAAAATAGCAACTTCACTCCTTGTTTTGTTGTGGATTTGAGTGAGTCAAAGGGTAGAAAATCAACTTCTAAATCAAAAGTAACACTTAAAATTGTTGTTTGTGATTTGTGTAGAAAATTTGCGTGGCCTCTTTTTTGTGTGTTTTTCTACATTTCTGATCCTTGCAAAGAAAAATATCTGAATCTGTTTTCATCCTCCTAATTATCCATCCATCCATCCTCTTCCGCTTATCCGGGGTCGGGTCGCGGGGGCAGCAGCTTAGGCAGGGCAGCCCAGACTTCCCTCTCCCTAGCCACTTCGTCCAGTTCCTCCGGGAGAATCCCAAGGCGTTCCCAGGCCAGCCGGGAGACATAGTCTCTCCAGCGTGTCCTGGGTCGTCCCGGGGGCCTCCTCCCGGTAGGACGTGCCCGGAACACCTCACCAGGGAGGCGTCCAGGAGGCATCCTGACCAGATGCCCGAGCCACCTCATCTGGCTCCTCTCGATGCGGAGGAGCAGCGGCTCGACTCTGAGTCCCTCCCGGATGACCGAACTTCTCACCCTATCTCTCAGGGAGAGCCCGCCCACATAGCACCCGACGCCGGGGCGGATCCGCCCTTAACACGGGCAGTTCCGCCTCGGCGGATCACCCGCTTCGGGGAAGCGCACCGTCATACAGCGGACTCGGTACGGATGCCAGGCGGATCCGCAGAGCGGATGCCCCTACCAAGATAGCACCTGATACCGATGATGATGAGCTGATCGATGATGGGCTCCTGATCACCTGATCCTCATTCAAACGATCAGGTGTGTTGGAGCAGGGAGACGTCTATCCGGGGGGCGTGCCCCTGTGACGAAAACCGCCTATTTTCTGACGTACAACGGCTCCACGTAGAGTCGTTCATGCTTGACAGTTATAAAGTTTGAATGAATGAATGAATAATACATTTATATTCATTCATTCATTCATTCATTCATTCATTCATTCATTCATTCACGTTCCTCGCCTAAGACGCCGACGCCAATTCCGTGTCGGACCGGGACATGTAGGGGTTCCCTGATTGGTCAATACGACATTACGAGCCTGGATGACCGCATTACCTACGCACCTTTCTCCGCCCACAGACGCCGGATGAGGATGCTGCTGAACAAGGTAAATTCTGTAACTAGACGACACTCAAATATATCTAATATGTACTTTCGTCTTCCTGGCAAAATTATATTCATCATAGATGTTAAGCATAAATATGTGACGCTCTTATTTTGGTACTTCCTGTTGTGACCGGAAGTAGTTCTGTTGTATGTGTATGTAAACGACGGGCTTGACAGGTGTAGTGCGTCATGATTACTGTGGGAGTGTTCTGGTGACGTAGCAGGCGCATGTCCGATAGAGAAAATAGATTTATACTCCGCTCCGATTATTATTCCTCCTGCGCAAGTCGGATATGGTAACAATAGATAACGGCCACTTGTTTCATTGTTTCTGAAATGTTCAATTATGGTAAGTTAGGCTTGATAACGGTACAGAGCTAGCATCAACGTTAGCTTAAGAGATTCTCAAACTTATTAAGGTAAGTAGCTAAAGTTAGCTTTAAAATTTTGGACGATGTTTTTATGTCTGGGAGGTGGAGAACTGAACATTAGCTACATGCCTTTATCAGCGAGTTGAAGTCAGTCCTGATGGACCACATTAGAATAAATTCAGTTCAGGTGTGTCTGGAGCTGTCATGTCAGAACGAGTGAAGAGTTGTAGAAGTCATCCATGAGTTTAGACCAATGTGCAGGTGCCTGATTGATCGTGTGTTGGTATTGGCTCTATCGGTGTGTCTTCAGAAATCAATAAGTAATGCCTCTCACCTGAACGCCTTTGGACGTACGGTAATGTGACTGCATTTGACATGTTGGTAATCTGTATTATTGTCTGTTTTACGGGCACTCAGATGTGAGTAAGTGTCGACCGGTGAGCAGCGATATGATGTTTAGACCTCACTGCGGCGGCTGTTTGGTCATTTGGTCATTCATCAGCCGCAACAAGAGAAAATTAGAACATGTTTTCAGCATCTGAAGTACCAGGACGCCTCTGGAGTTCCCCGTCAGCTGCGAAGTTGAACCAGCAAATCACATCTGATTAAGTCTTCAGTCCCAACACAGTCGTGTCTCTTTTACAGCATCTGAAATCACACAAATGTCACTAAATTCCATGAACTCAGACACCAGTTGTAATGTTTTAAAAAGATGTGTCTAACCATTGGCTCATCAAGTGACATTTTGCTGCCTGACATTAGCCCCCATTTGCATTGTTGACAAAACTCAGCAAATCTCATGTTTGAAGAGGGAATTTTAATCTATAGCCAGATACTTGTTGGTTTAACTCAGCGGAAATGCACTACACCTGTCAAGTCCGTCGTTTACATACACATACAACAGACCTACTTCCGCTCACAACAGGAAGTACCACAATAAGAGCATCACATATTTATGCTTAACATTTATGACGAATATAATTTTGCCAGGAAGACGAAAGTACATATTAGATATATTTGAGTGTCGTCTAGTTACAGAATTTACCTTGTTCAGCAGCATCCTCATCCGGCGTCTGTGGGCGGAGAAAGGTGCGTAGGTAATGCGGTCATCCAGGCTCGTAATGTCGTATTGACCAATCAGGGAACCCCTGCATGTCCCGGTCCGACACGGAATTGGCGTCGGCGTCTTAGGCGAGGAACGTGAATGAATGAATATAAATGTATTATTCATTCATTCATTCAAACTTTATAACTGTCAAGCATGAACGACTCTACGTGGAGCCGTTGTACGTCAGAAAATAGGCGGTTTTCGTCACAGGGGCACGCCCCCCGGATAGACGTCTCCCTGCTCCAACACACCTGATCGTTTGAATGAGGATCAGGTGATCAGGAGCCCATCATCGATCAGCTCATCATCATCGGTATCAGGTGCTATCTTGGTAGGGGCATCCGCTCTGCGGATCCGCCTGGCATCCGTACCGAGTCCGCTGTATGACGGTGCGCTTCCCCGAAGCGGGTGATCCGCCGAGGCGGAACTGCGCCTGTTAAGGGCGGATCCGCCCCGGCATCGGGTACCATGTGGGCACCTTACGGCCAGAGCTGCGGTCGGCCGCTTCGACAATGGAGGCGCGGAACATGGAACACTATATCAATGTCCCCCAGCAGAACGATGGAGTCCCCAGTGGGAGCTCTCTCCAGCGCCCCCACCAAGGACTCCAAAAAGGGTGGTTACTCTGAACTGCTGTTAGGTGCATAAGCACAAACAACAGTCAGGACCCGTCCCCCCCACCCGAAGTCGGAGGGAGGCTACCCTCTCGTCTCGTCTTGGGCTCCTTCCCTGCCAGAGAGGTGACATTCCACGCCCCAAGAGCCAGCTTCTGTAACCGGGGATCGGATCGCCAAGGTCCCCGCTTTCGGCCACCGCCCAGCTCACAATGCACCCGACCCCTATGGCCCCTCCCACAGGTGGTGAGCCCATGGGAAGGGGGACCCACGTTGTCCTTTCGGGCCCCATGGGTGCAGGCCCGGCCACCAGGCGCTCACTTTCGAGCCCCACCTCCTAATAATGTGCCTGCAAAGTCATGCTGGTCTTTGGACCGTTGCTTTCAAGCTTTTCCTTCAAGTCCAATTATCTTTATTCAACAGAAATTTATAAAACAACATTCTACACCCTACACGGACAAGTGTAGCTAGATGTACAGTATGTTTCATTGTCAGAGCTGTAGAGATAAAGTCCACACTGTCTGGATATCACTTGCTAAAAAAAATAAAATAATAATTCCTCAGGTGTATTGTTAATTTTCAAAAATCAAATAACACGAAACGCTATAAGTGTTCAGTAATTATTTTGAACTCCCAACCTGCGTCCTAGAGTGCCAAATATTTAAATTCTGAAAGGCGCAGTATAAAACCTCTGTTTATGTCACAAAGCAATAGTTCTGGCAGAAAAGGCTGCAGGAGAAGGGACTCCAAAAAAAGTCATTGCTGTTACATTTACAAGTAGCTGTAACACCACAAAAGGTGAGATAGCTTATAATGGTTTCTACGCTTTAAAAGATACAATAAGAGTTAAAAAGAAAGATAATCAACTAAACTGCATTGTAACAAAGCAGCCACAGATCTGGTTTTTCTGATATTGATCTGTGTCTACAGGGTGATGTAATTAAACAGTGTTTATTGTAAATCCAGCTGTTTTGTCCAGTTAATTCACAATAATTGGTGACGCAGCCAGACGGTCTTTTTTCTGATAAATCAGCAGGTCATCTGCATATATAAAATGTCGGTAAGTAAGGATGCAGATTAATAAATACGGAATTAAATTTAATTGTGTTCGTAATTGTCTGTTTGCACAGTGAGTGACTTTTTTTAAATTTCTATCGGTTTGCTAAGAAATTACAATCCCATAATGTCCCCCTTGGATAAATTTATGTCTTGCAAATATAATAGGTAATTATAAATTTTAGTTTTTAGGTGCCTTTCTCAGCACCCAAGGTCAATCAGGTTTATCTGAACTTTAGTGCAGACAAAAAGAACCTTCATAAATACATGTTCCTTTAAAATTTGTCAGAGTGAGCAAGAAACATGATTACTAGAAGCAGGGAAGTTAGAAATATAAACCTGGAATTTATCGACAAATGCCACTGCTGTTAGAAGGAGCTTTAAAAATACAACAGGGCTGTGCAACAAAATGAATCAATAGAGGACAACAAGTGCTGGAGTACTAGCTTGATAATGGCTCCAGCTTTCTGTCCTTGACTCACACAATGGACGCTCTTCACAATTTATCGAAGGATTTCACCATGGTAACTGTAAAGGGTAGCAACAAGGAAGCACATGTTCTTCTGCTAAATAGTCACATTTGCTTTATTCAAGGTGTGTATGTACGAAAATGAAAAAAAAAAAAAAAAAAAAAAAACTTGCTGTAACATCAGTCACACACAAACTGATAAACCCAATCTTTTTTTTTTATTTTGAACCTTAATGCCTCTATGTCCCCGTACAATACATTCAGTATTTACATTTGGCCATGAGGGACTGATCAGAGATATTTCATAGTAGTGCATACATACGTGGCAAGAAAATGTACACAAAGGAAACTCATACATGCCGTTCTACCACAGTAAAGTGACACACAAGATACGCACAGGGCACGTCAATAGCTGATGGTCGCTTACACATCAGTTCATTCTCACTCACATCCACACAAACACTGTTTCATGCATGCACAATAGTGTGCACACATGCACATTTTAAGACACTTCTGAGGGAGAAGGGATCGTTCATGTTGTCATGATAGAAATATACGTATGTGGAAAGTGTCACTATCAGAAGACGTTCCCTCCAACTCCCCCTTATTCCCATTTCCCTTTTTTTTCCCCCCAAAGCTAATGTCTCTTTCCAGGCAGTGAGGTCATCCTACACAGGCTCCTTCCTGTAATCGAGTAATACTCATAGGCAGTAGTAACTAAAGCCTCTACTGTCAACATTTGATCTCTTTAACAGGGAACATTTTGAACATAAAAGATATATCACTCAAATAGTTTATTTCAATTGCATTTCTTCTCATGATATCTTCTCTCAAGGAAATACATAGGTCCACTTTGACAATATACTATTTCTTAATAAAGCTGCTCAGGTTGTCTCATCACATGTACAGACACCCTCATATAATTTATCGGAAAATTTACTTACCGAACCAACAAAATAAACACCTGTATGCGTCCAAACTTTCTATCTTCTCGCTCGGCTGATTATCCCTCTGCGTGTGCACCGTCACATTTACTATAAACATTCAACAGAGGCACACAGATGTTTCCCCAGTCAGGTACTGCAGTACATCGTTGCATAGCATGCAGCAGAGATCGCCTGAATGTATCTAACTTTGTGGATATGGTGATACTGCTTACTGAATTCCTAGTGTCAGTCATTTTCAGATTTCAACAAAGCCCATATATCACACTCATAAAATTCTCAAAATTAATTGGTTTTGCGCTGAAGTCAACAGAATTTTTCAAAGTTTCCTCTAAGCAGTTTGATCATAGACATTTAGGCATTCTAATTAGCGTAAGTTCTTGTTGTGGAGACTTCTGGTGAATCAGATTCTTTATGTTGTAATTGATCAGTGACATTATATGCGGTGGGTTGAGATATTAGTGGGTCTACAACAATGAAGAAATCAAATACAGTTGGATAAGTGAATGGGAGGAGAACTGAAAACTAATGAGACACACGGCAGAATTATCTTCGTTTGAGGGGAAAAAGGCCCTGAAAATCAGTCGCCAATTTGTACCAACATGGGAAAAACCACAAGGGAATTCAGAAAGTCTGTTCACACTTATCATTTTCAAACTCAATTCAACTCTAATTCACACATTTGTACATCTGGTAGCGATTGGAAGATGATAGAGGAATTTAAATGAAAAGTGAAAGTATGGCAGGTTGTAGTTATGGGCTTATCGGATTCAAGCAGGCTGCAGTGTGATTGGTCCAGGGTGGCAGGGAATATGAAATCATCTCTCCCACTAGGCTTGACAATCCCATTGGTCGGGAGACACCTTGATTTTTTGTCCCACAGTCAGGCCACAGAGGCAAACGAATATTTCAGAGAATGTAAAAGAAAATTGCAAAGCACCACAGTAAGACAGGCTAGAGTAGTCCAAAAGAACATGATCACATCAGCACAGGACAATGAGGGCGAGGGCATTGAGGGGGTATCAGGAAGGGGCGACACATCAGTAATAATTACCCCAGAATAAATTACAGTCACAGAACAACCATTAGGAGGGGAAGTGAAAACTGGCTGATTTAGCAGACTGACTTGACCCATGCATTATAAGGCATCAACCTAACCTTTGTTACTGACATCACATAGTATTATATTGGAGACTATACACACATGTTGATCTGAAAAATCTGCTTGTGTTTTCATGGGGGAAAAACAAAATAAAAACAGATTCTTTAAACTAATTATACAATTTTAAGGGAACTGAGAAAGTCAAAAGGGAGGGCAGGTCAATTTCTGCATTCCCATTGTACCTATTGATCTGCAGATGGGCAAATGAAATTGATTTTCTGAGGTAGACAATGCAGTTATATTTCACTCATGACGCAAAGCCATTCTAAAATGGGATCGCAGAGCTAATGTGGTCCACTTGGAAGGGCTCTGGTCTCCAGTCTTAGCCAATTGAACCTGTGTCAGAAGGGTTAACCCATCCATCATGCTTTTCTACCTGTCCCACCACTATGGCACTTACATTGTCATTTGTGTGATACACCCACACAGTGATGGATAGCAGACAGCATGGGCTATGACAAGAAAGAGAGATCAGACTGCAATGTTCACAGGCCGGTTATTTTCTGTGCAGCTGGGGACACACTATTCATACAAGAC
This sequence comes from Antennarius maculatus, assembly GCA_013358685.1. Classification (NCBI taxonomy): domain Eukaryota; kingdom Metazoa; phylum Chordata; class Actinopteri; order Lophiiformes; family Antennariidae; genus Antennarius; species Antennarius maculatus. The sequence goes on from CM023606.1 coordinate 3,374,314, forward strand.
CAGCATATTCAATATCCTGCCTGCTGTATGAGGCCCATGTGGGCAATATCTTTCAACATGACTCAAATATTGGTTCCCTAAAACAACTAATACAATTTTGAAGTCTCCTCACAAACTATTATAGTATCAACAGAGAAGAACTGAATGAGTAAAACATATAAAATTTCATGATGTGCACTCATAGGAAAAAAGAAAAACATTTGATGAGAAAATGTACACCCCAGTGACAAATGTTACAGTGTTGTAGCTCTATTTGTGTTAAGTGCTATGGGAAACCAAGAAGCAATGAAATGTTCATCAGATAGTCACTCTGCCATGTAATGAAGTGGGTGTCTGTCATAAATAAAATAAAATAAAATAAAATAATAAAAGACTTCTGCAACATTGAGTCTGTTTGTATTAGATGTATGAGGCCTGAAGAACAGTTCCGTAATCTGTCGGCCGGTGAGGTGAGTCAGGATCAGCAGTTTTGAGATGCCACTGTTCATCTTCCCTTACTGGGCTCCGTCCAGAGGTCCAGAATCACGGTGCAACAGGTTGACCCCATGAGAACTGCAGGTGCTGGAACCTGCAGGTGACCCAGAGCACTATAGTGTCCTGATGGCTACTGGGTAGAGCAGGGACATGTGTTCCGCACCCTTGATGGGCAGCTTGCGACTGGAGTAGAAATGGATTATCTCAGGCACGCTGTCAAAAGGGCAGCTGTTCTGACCCAGGATGTACTTGTTCTCCTTCGTTCGTGACAGCTTCATGTGCATGAAGCCCTGGCTGCTCCTGGGGATAGAAGAACACAAAAGAGAGGGATGGCAAACACGCTATTAGTTTCATAAAAATCTAAGTCAGAGAGCAATCTAAATAGCATTTCCAGAAACCACAAGTTCCACCTTTAAAAGCAAATGAAATGAAATTAAGCTAAATCCCTGAAGTAGAATAAGGTCAAACATACACAAAGCTTAGAGCCACGGTAATGGTTATGAACAAAATGATGTTACCCCCATGACTCCATTATGAGTCAAATAAAGAACCCTCCTGCAAACCAAACGGGAAAGATTTTGAAAAGCTTTTTGGTTTTAGAGTTAGAGTCATGTCCTTAGAATGGCTCCGAAGTGATTGGAAAAACATGTAAAGCCTCTCCAGATCACGCTGCCGCATGGTTTGTTTCACATTTACTCTCACAACAGTTGTTCCATACAGTAACTGACAGCGTTTTGAAAGCTGGATTATCTGTGATCACTTTGGAGGCGTCTGGGGAGGAGACAAAAAGGCAGGTTGCTTAAAGAAGCAGGTTTCACATGCCGAGAATAGTGTGAGGCTAATTAACCCCAGGATAATCACTTAAGCTACAGCAATAAATGCATAGAAAACTAAAGCTCCCTGCATGCTCCAGGAGCCTTCGATCAATGCATTTTACAGCTTGCTAGTAATGTTGTGCATTAACATAGAAAATGACCGTTTCTGGAGTGAGGTGATGCAACAGTAGCTTTCACGAGGAGCTGATACAAAAACTAATGGTCCCTACAGTGGACTATAAACATAACGTTTTCATAATTTGTCTTTATGAAGATTCATTAGCATAATAGTTTTTACAAAGAGCAGTAAATGCTTCCATGAAGTTATGATTGCCATGGGCCAAAACAGCAAGTAGTGACTTACATCAAGTGGACATTATGATCAGTCGTCGTAATAATGTGAACCATTTCTTTGCAGCTCACTAAATTCCCGTTTTTTTCCCCATTCTATTCATGTTGTTCATATTTTACATCATCTAACACTTAACCCTATTAAGGAAAATGGTAAGTGGAATAATAGTGAATAGACAAGTTTCAATAACTGCTCAGAGAATCAAGTAGAAAAAAGTCAAGGAGGATCTTTTCTCACAATCTCTGACACTGAGAAATAAGTGCAATAAAATAAATACATTAATCCCATGACAGCTTAGACATCGTAATGGGACTCCTTGTCCATGAAAACCGAACCTTAGAATTCGGATTCATATTGGTATCAATATTAAATTAACAGTTTTCAAGAAAGTCTGTATTTTAATGAGGAAATGTTCTTCATGATCTAAAAATATATCCTGAAATTCATTGAAAAACAGTGGAATGTTTGTGGACAAGCAAAAAAAACCAACACAATACTGTTGACAATACAGTATATGAGGCCATTGGCAGGGATAATAATAAGACACATATATGTGGTACACACTTATATTTGTTGATGAAGGACGGTCAAGAGTGTTTGAGGTCTACAACGTTCATCACATGCCTATTTCTTGATTACTTCAAGTGTAATCAGGAAATAGGCATGTTTAACAAAAACATGGGTCATGTTTAACAAAAATACATACAGTGTTATCTAGATTAATGAAAAAATATTCCCAGTGAAAAAATACGAATACTCTGTGGATCTACTCATTATCTCTGATGAACAGGAGCAACAAACTCAGGCTTCAGTGACTTGAAACATGGAGCAGGTCCATTCGTTACTTATCTTATAATTGCATGTGTAAAGCCTGCAGATGTGTGCGCTCCCTGATGACAGAATATCTCCAGGCGTAGAGATAACACTAAAGCAGAGAAAAAGCTAAAATGTACAGGGTTCAACATGAGGACACTCATGTACAATATGCATAGATTCAAACTGATGAATGGTGAATCCTCAAGCTTGATTTATACCAATCCTTTTTAATGTTTCTGTAATTATTACTGTTATTTAATTATTATTATTATTATTATTATTACAGAAAATGAGATAAACAAACGCAGACGTTTGGCAGGTGACAGAGACCATGTCAAACCGAAATGCTAATAAATAATTTAATAGATAAGCTATGGTGCATCTATAAAGAAGAAAAAAAAAAAAAAGTCATAGGCATGCCAAGCTGTAAAAGTCAACACAGCTACCCGACGTCTTCATTACCATGCCTCTGGCCTTGATATTTGAGCCTGTTATTAAAAGTTTCATCATGATTTCAGGACAGCAGGACAAATTTCCCTGGGCGCAGGTCTCTATAATTCTACCATTCTGCACAAAAAGGGCCAGGAGAGCTGACTTTAAAAGAAAAATCTCTCTGCAACATATATTTAATGAATCTTCACATGGAGCTGGGAGCCCGTTGTTACACAGAGCCACACTTAAAAGGGCAAACACATCAATAGCATCTTTTTTTTTTTAAATTCTCAACTGATTTTCCAATTGGCGTTCAGGGCTACTTATTGCTTTACAGTCCGTAAGAGACGGAACCCAGGACAACATGGCAATAGATGAAAATGAATATGCAGATATTTTTGATGAGACAGGTCATTTTGGTGCGATCATATCACTGTTTGAGGCCTTCTATTGTCTAATCAGGATTAATCTCACTGGGGAGGTCTCCTGTCCTCTTTATTAAGGTTTATGACTTTGATTGGAGCCCAGAGCAGGAAGAGCCTGACGGCAATCACTGCTTATCTGCACTTTTTACATATTGGATCGCCCCATGAACGCTCTCAGCATTATAAAATCTATGGCAGCAGAGACGGCAAAGTCATCTGCACAAAGATAATAATCCTTGGCTGGAGCAATGACCTTCTGATGCTTTATTGAGCATCAGATTGTGTTAGTGCCCATTATTTCATATGAGTGAATGAGATGAGTTGTCATACAACAATCCATTCAGCAAAGTTCAGGCAGGATAAGAATTTGAAGACACTGAATAAATCATCAATTTTCAGTCTCTTTGACAGAGCTTCAGGTAGAATATGAGTTTCAGGCTAAATGAAATGTTTTTTTGGGGTTTTTTTTTTTTGTCTATACAAGAATATATGTGTTGAAGGACACAGATGAAAGAAGAAAAAGAAGAAAATCCTGACCATGAACAAACTTTTATGTTCAAAAGTGCCTAAAAATGTGAAAATAAATAAACTTATGTAAGCAACTTTGTGACGCAGGCCTTTCACCTGCTGTTTTAGGTTAAGTTTTATAGTTATTTTAGCAGATATAGAAAGACTATCCTCTGTAGAAACGAGCAAGGGTAACTCCACATGTTCTCCTAATTATCAGGAGAATTACTAAAAAATAAAAGCATGACATGTCTTACGAGGTCAACTGGCAAGACTTTTTGGTTGCTTTGTTCTTTTTTGGTTACCTATTTAGCTTTTGGCATTGAGGCATCAAAGCAGATTTCTCGTTGGTTAGATTTCTTTTCTTTCACTGACAATTTCTCTGCTTAGCCAGAGGACGCATGCAGTGGTCAGTGAGATATATGATGGAGCTGCTCGTTGAAAGATTTGTTTTGGAAACTGGAAAGGATTTTTTTCTCTGCAGAGAGAAAAAAGAGGAAGAGAGAAAGGAAGGGATGAGAGGCAGGTGAACATAAAACAGGGGAGGGTGGGGGGGTTACAAGGGCCAAACACGCTGAAAATGTTTTCGGTCAGGCCATCGAGCTCTGACGCTGGAGGGCTGTGCAATTCTGTTATAAATAATGCAATACACACACACACGCCACCTCATGGCCTTATACATTTTTCAGCAACCTAAGACATGGAGGGTCTTCACCTCAGGTTTCCACTCATGTTCAGTGGCAGCGGGGGGAGACGGGTTTGGGTGAGTGGACCGATCTCAAGTTAACCCCGTCTCCACTGTGGTTGAACCTGTCATTTCTGAGAGTCAGCCAGCTGACTGTTCCCTCAGCTTCATCTGATTGATGCCAAAGGCACAACATCCAGCAGTCTGTGACAGGAGCCAATGACCACAGATGAATATGCCACAATCTACACACACACACACACACGCACACACAATAAACAAATGTGTCATCAGCTCTGATAGTGGAGCCCATTAATCAGGTGGATAGCTACAGGATGTGATTAGCAAGAGACGCATGATTGTTAACCAGAAGGTTAAAACATTTTTCATCCGAACAGTGGATTGAATTTATAGAGCGATAGTTTAGTCTATCGAGAACTCAGATCACTTTGCAGTACATGCGTACAAGGTAGTACCCAAAGCAAAGCTACAGCAGAGCAGAGGCCTTAGAGTGCAACAGTGATTCAGTATCTTGTCAAACAACACTCTAGCAGGTAGTTTTTGGATCCAATATCCCCTCTGTTAAACTGAGGTGGGGGCACATCAGCACATCAACTGCTAAAGGTATCAAGAGGGTCACCAGGAGGAAATGAAGGACAAAGTAAGGGCAAAATGTTGGCAGGGCACTGAGGTCAGAAAGGTGAAAATTGTTACCATAATAAAAACAGAATCAGCAGATTACTGGGGCACGGAAGTACATGAACCTTCATGTACATGGCATTGTGTGTGTATTTCAATCCCTATGTATGTGTCTGAGTGTGTGTGTGTGTGTGTGTGTGTGTGTGTGCGTGTGTGCGTGTGTGTGAAAGCAACCTCTAAAAATCTTAAGTGAGTTTAAGCTAGAGAAATCTAATAAACTATAGTATATATTCAGCATCCATAAGTACAACCAGATTTGCAAATGTGCAAAAACAACCCTAAATTTATGTTAAAAATTGCAAGTACATTGAGATCTGCAGATGGTTGGAAAAATATTTGAACATGCACATCTAATAGAACTATAAATGTGTGCACAAGAGTGGTACACTGATTATCTCCATATATGTAAATCACTGTACACATCTCGCTGATTTTCTACAAGAGAGCAGCAAAAGTTGTTTGCAGACAGTCTGAGAAGTCCAGCTGAGTTTCACCTCCTAATGTATCTGTATTATAGACCCTTAGAATCTCAAAATAACTAATTAATCTGACAGTCTAAAAGTCAGATTAAGTAGTTTAAGACTTCTCAAACATGTTGCAAACTTTAAAACTACACAACTCTTGATAGATATACTGTAAAAATTACGAAAAGACAACACTGTCCTTACTTGAGTGAGAGGGAATAGTCGTTCTTGCTGGTTTCACTGTTTCTCACCAGGTAGCTGGCCTCCTTACACAACCGGAGCAGAGACTCTGCATCCGTCCGGCTGATTGCTCCATGGTACCAGCTACAGCAAACAATGGGAAATAAAGATGAGGAGGAAGAGACACAAAGAATAGTACAACAGTGTAACGAAGGACATTAAACAGAAAAGGTCAAATCTGCTGGTGAACACTGATGAATGAACAAAAGAAGTTGTGATAAAGCTGAAAGATCCAACTTACAACTGGTTTTCCAGGGGCATGGTGGGGTCAATGCGCTCCCCAAGAGAGGAACTGCAGTTGTCCATTGAAGCCATTTTGGTGTTAACCAGACAGCCGCTGGAGTGTCGCTGCAATGGGCGGGTTTTCCCATCTTTTGTAGGCGACATTCGAGACTTCTCCACACCATCAAACTGGACTGTGTTGAAAGTAAGTAGTCAACAGCTGAAACACTTTATTCTGGAATATGATTTGTCATTTTAAAACACTGACATCAGAGGATAAGGTCACTTCGTAGTGGATTGCTTGACAGGAATTAAATATTTGAGGGTTTAACTGCCATTAAATGTTTCAGCTAAACTGGAACAGAGCAATGAGGCATGTGAGGACAGAAATCTAGGATGTGCTTTTTACTCACACAAAGTAAAGTATAACTTAGTGTAACTCATTCAAATGAAGGACATGTACACACAGATCAATCATTCCACGCTGTGGATGCAGTCCAGGGGACGAAAACACACGCATTAAACATTCAAACAAGCACACCTGAGTGACATTTAAAAAAAAGAAAAATCTGCACTCTTGTGTGAACACACACAAATCCTAAACACAAGCACTGCATGTTAAACATTAAACTTGCTTTCCATAGTCTACTGTGGACATATTGAAGTTGTCTTGGCAACTTCAAATGGAAATATTTGATGGTGTGTGTGTGTGTGTGTGTGTGTACTGTAGGTGACCTGTGCTTGTGACATTCCCAGCCAATCAGCCCAGAGAAAAATATTTGCAATTATTTACAAAAGTTAAAATCAGAAGAGAAGATAATCTCCACAAGGGCGAATGAAGAGGTCAGACGGGTTTGAAAGCCAAAAGAATAAAAACATTTGATGGTGAACAACAAGAGTGGTAAAGTTATCTGTGTTTGTGGTCATGTGTGTTTTTACAGTCTAAAATTGATGTCACAGCACACTTAATTTTGGAGAAACCAATTTAGAACCAATGTTACGCTTCTCAAGCTGTAGCAGCAGCATCTTCTGAGGTTCAATCTCCATTACCATGACCTGGATGAGTGACAGTCTATACAGCACAGAACAAAAACACCTACATGACAAACAAGAGCCGGAGATAGTTGGCTGTTTAAAGGTTGTAGATGAACAAATCACCGCCAAAGCCTTTAATGAAAGGAGTTAATGTAGAATGAAGCTAAAAGCTCTGGCATTAACTAACAGCCAGTGTTGCGACTGTTTAATTAATCAGACTAAACATGGCAATCACTGTACAAACAAACAGACACAGTGATCTTCACAGCATGTCAGCGGAGATGGATCTACATCTGTCTGGTCTCTGAATTCCAGTCTGAGAGTCGGATTACATTTTACACTTTGCAAGCTTGCCAAGTGTCCACCAGACTGAGTGGAAGAGCTGACAGCATCAATCAATCAATTTAGGAAACATGAGACAACACCATGTCGACAAATCTCATTGAACTTGTGGACACCTCTAAGTGGGGCTAAATGGGACAACAGATGTTCTCACGGAGATACCGTAAATGTGACATTTACTGTAATTTTTTGTCACATTATTGCTGACATACTGCCTCCCACATACACCACGAGCTAAACAGTTCTCACATTCATCCACTGAGACTAAACTGCTCTTAGTTCTACATGGTGAGATCTTCTAATCGGCATTGAATATTAACGCAAGCCCTTTATTTGATTTCAATCTCATGTTTGTTTGTTTTTTCAATGGCAATAATAAACGGAAGAAACTCAAGAAAAAGAAGTTATTTCCTTGTCAAACAGCTACAGCAGCTAAATACTGTTAACACAGAGCCATAATTGAGATGCCAAATACTGTATGACAATATAAAAGTCCAGGGGTCGTAATTGTCAGCACCATTCATCTTCAGTTGCTTTTGAAGCACAGAAGAAAAGTTGGGACAAATCTTATGAAGATATGTCCAAACATCTGATTGTTTGGACATAAATATTTTGTGACAATTTAGATGCAATATTCCTACAATAGACTATTTCTATGACACAATCTGTGACAATTTGTCCTGGCTGAGGGCAAGGACATCTAGACAGTGATGCTGTTAAAACTCCAACCAGTAGGGGCTCCCCTTCACCTCCAGTCTAATCCAGGTTGAACTTGTCGGCCTTGGGTGAGCATGCATCTCTCTAAACATAAACTTATGAAAATGATTATTAGAAATGACAACCACCTTCATTTCCTCAGCCTGTGTGCAGTTTGTCTGTACAAACTGCACACAAACTGTGGAACTATGTTTTGGTCTTAATATAATAGCTAAATTGTACCACTGCATGACAGCTGGGTAAATTGCAGCTCTAACCTCAGACTGGTGGAAGCATACAAGCTAAAGCTTCACACCCTCAGGGGGAGGATGAATATCATGATCAAAATACAGTCAAATGATGTCCTTGTATAAAATTAAAGCCCACCTTATACACATACTTTTTCTAACAGCCTATTTGAACCACATAGTGAATGCTGGGAATACATGGCAGGTGAGATGAACATATCGTATATGTGTAAGGGTTAAAAATGGCGTTTCCATGGAAACTGACCGAGGGGACAGGGAGATGCACATTTGCTCCACTCATTCCTGTCAACACTGACAGATCACAACATGAAAATGCCGCCAATTGCTCTCTCCCTGTGTCTGTTTTGCTTTTCCTCTTTACATACATCCGGCCCTTTCACTTTTTGTTTTCACCCTCTGACCTTTCTTTTCTGATCATTCCATGTGGCACCCTCCATTCCTGCCTTGGTGTTTTGTTTTGTTTTTCTTTCATTGTGTATTTGAAAGACAGTAGAAATGGATTGTGGAGGAATGTCTGCTCATCAGTTAAAACAGAGTAGCAACAGCTCTGATTTATTAAATCCAGTGTTTCTGATGCTCCTAAAGCAAGGCCATCACTCATTATCTGTCTCTCTACAACAGAATAGGTTCATGCTTGCCTATTTAAATAGTACATTGTCTGTTGACATTAAAAGTGTACAGTTCACTTCACACATTGCATGATTTTCTGTCCACCTGGTGATCTGGATGCATTTGCCTGACAAAGGTCTCTGCTGGTGTGGCGAGGATGAATGTTGCCATCTAGGTTTTTCTCCACATCCCACTCAGACATTTGCCTGACTCAGCTCTTTACATTTACTCTACTCTCCCAGTGCCCACACCATTTCCTACTCTTTCACAGATTCAGCACAATCAGTGCTTCGTTTGACCTTGATTAAACTATTTTCCCTCCACCTCCTACAAAGATTTGAGAGGCTATTTTAAGTTGAACTCAATCCATCCACCTTTCCTGTCAGACCTAAGACTTTTTCACAAGAAGACCTCGTAACTCCATACAGAGAGTATTACGGTGAAGAGACAGACTCCACACTAAACAAATGGTAAAATTCCATTTGCTGATGATTGAGTGGACCAATGTCTGCTTCGATTACCCATCAATTCACACAACAGTAGCTTTGAACTTTTCTCAAGTATTTAACGGCTGGACAATGGAAGTCAGCCAAACTCATACCACTTTAAGTCCCTGATCACATAGTCAGAGACACGGTCGACAGCAGATTGGCAGGAGGATTGGCCCAGAGGAGGAAAAAAAAAACCTCTGGGAGGCAGCTTAAGAGAGTCTAGAGGACAAACACACACAAAAACAGATGCGTTTACACATGCGCAGAAAGACGCAAACATAAATGTGCAGGGACATCTGTGTGTGTTATCACTGCTATTGTTGTAAAGCACAGCAAATGGAATCTGCGTATCAGATTGAACTGTCAGTTACATGTTGACTGATGGCTTAAAGACATGCCCCCCTCTCTCTCGCTCGCACACACACACATACACACACACACAGAGGACATTGACATTGAGGATGGAGAGTGTGTAAGCGAGGGGGGTGATTGCATAGGACACATAGAGACACAGAGGTTAAAATAACATCTCTATGATTAAACAAGGATTAATCCTCAAGTGGGACGTATCTCACCACAGGTTGAATTAATTCTATGAGAATAAGAGACACCACTAAGAACAAAGAAAACAATAAAAAAAAAGTTACATTATGTCAACATTATTTTGAACATAATGCATGGTCACAATAAAATACATCACTGACTCAACCTACTCTCTACGTCCCTCTCTGTGCATCTAATGGCATTTCAATCAAATTCGATGACTGGTCTGTAGATGGAATGATGTTATTGAACATTGTACTATGAGAATGAAAATGAAAGTTTACAGGTAGATCATGTGAAATGATTAACGTCTACATTTCTCAAAAAAAAATCCCTGCACACTAAAAATAGCACCTGGCATTAGTTGATTGAAAAATGAGATTTCTGTTAATATTAATTCATATTAATGATACGTTAGGTGAGTTTCAATAATTTATTTTTAGAGACTCAATTTTGTAGGAATACGTTGTTTTATTATATGTAAATCAGAAATCTAAAAATGTAATTAGGGTTTCCAAAACAAAGGAATGAGTGACCAAATTGTCAGCTGGGGAATCTATGAAAAATTATATCTGCAAGTCTTTTAATTACTTTGGTTTTCTTTGCATTCTTAGACAAAAGAGAGGGTAAAGTTAATGCATCATATGAATAATTGATTCATGTGTGCAAAACAAAGGCAAGAAGCCCTTCATTATAGTAAGACAAAAGCCCTCCATTTATATGCAGATGTTACATCTACCATGTCAGGCTGCATTTAAAGTTTGATAATAGCTTGGATGATAAAACAAATTTCCACAACTACAGTAAATACTGTAATGTTTTTTCCTCCTAGTCTGCATTTGAACAAAGTACAAAAGCCTCATTATACAGTATATACTCTTTACTCCGGCTGAGCCCAACTGGAGTGTGAAAGCCATCCTGTGTATGTACAGATGACTAATGTTTTGGTTTGTGACTAAGGCTCTGCCTTTACCCTGAGGTCAAGAGAGTGCAATGGAAATGTGTTCACAGGGGTTATAGAGGACATCACTCCCCATGTCTGCCACATTGACCTTTGACCCCAGGGAAGCAGAGAGGGGCCACACTGGCTCAGACAGAGAGAGGATCACTTTACATCTGGACGCCAATCTTAAACCAACTCATATCAGAAAGGAAACCAGAACCTTTCCCATGGATTTATGGACATAAATCAAGTCCGTGCCCTGTCCTCGTCTTCAGCATGCAGTGGTGTCTTCTTACATGTGTTCACTCTGTATCTTCCCACTCTGCTGGGGGAAATCCCATTCCTGGAATTAGTTCTGCCACACATCTTTCACTCGGATAATTACAGAAGGAAGAGTGTAAGTCTGTGAAGGGGGTTCAAAAATCAACTAACCACTCTCGTTTGAGAGTAGATGTATTACTGATATATACAGCTAAACCTCAGATGAAGACTCAAGTCAAGAACTGAAATTGCCTCAAATTACATTTTGATTTTTCAATTCATGTAAGCCACTTTGTAGGGAGCAGCAGGCTGGAGGGACATCTGGAATGGTTATGAGTATGTTGACAAGAGGAAATGAGGGTCACAGCGCAAAAGCAATTATGCATGCACAAGGCAGTTCAGTACAATTAAAACTAATGAGCCTTCAGCCCTAAAATCCCAACATTAATTAGTGATTTTCTGCTAAAAATAATCCAAATGGGAATGTATTGTCCTTCCTTAGCTAACATCTGCATTGATAATAGACAGCTTATAAAAGATAGAAAGTCCTTCACCAATTTTTGTCTATCAGTTAAGTAGATATTTATAGAGTGCTGATTATTATGGACTTAAATTGGTCAACTGTGCTGTAAGCTAACTATGACTATGCCTTTGGCGTAGGAATATCACGGGCCATGTTTAGCACGGGCAAGGTGGCTTAGGCCAGTATCACCAGGAAGCCCATGAGGAGTAAGGTGTCAGTAGTTGCAAAGAGGAAAAGGATGAGGGAATAAATTCATAGACAGGAGGAGATTGTAAAATGTACTGAGGCAATGTTGCAGGAAAATGCAAGGCCAATGCGTGAACTTTGAAGGTGTAGAGAAAAGGAAGATAAAGTGGAGAAAATTATGTAGTATGGAGGCTAGTTAGAGTCATTTTTGATAGGTGCTACTTATGATGTCATCTCATCTAACTGGAACCAAATCAGTTGTTAGGTGAGGATGCAGGCATGTCCATTGTGTTCTAACGTAGGCGTCTTTTGCCATATACTGTCAGGGCGTAAGATCAGTCTCTCATGGGCGGTAGACCTGGCATCACAACCAGGTACTGAAACGTTTCACAGCTGCAGTTGAAAATGAACAAAGGGAAGTTAATTCATTAGCTGCTAACAAAGAAACTAGACAAATCGTTGGGGGAGAAAACTAGACTTCTTGGAGACAGGCACAGACCTGGACTGCTATGTGTGGGAGGAGCCTAGGAAATTAAAGCCAGACTGAGACCTGTGGAGGTAGACTGTTGTGGTTTTGTGGCAAAATCTGCTATTGCACTACATTCTGAGTTGGCTATTTATGGACCGTGCTTGAAGCATGAGGTTAGGAACATGTTCCCGGCAGGAGAACAAGCTAATGGCTTTGGTTTAGGAGGAAACACGTTACCTGGAGCGTTGCTAGTTACGGAGACAGTGTTTGACATGATGTGGTTAGGTCATGGTTTACCCCGCATCAACAGGGAGAATCATGCTTATGATAATGATATGGTGTGTGATTAGCTATTAAGGTCATGGTTCAGCACATTAATGGGGTGGATTGTGCCTAAATCGGGTAATTTGATGCACTAATTGTTGTAGTTTGGTGGCAACATGAAGGGGGGAGGGGGTGAGTCCAGGATGCTGGTTGTCACTGTTGAGCCTTCCTGAGTTGTCGTGGACCTAACTTAACATCAATAAAAGAAGATGCCTACTTGATAACCCCAACGGCACCTATCTGATGACATCTATCTGATGTCGTTGTGGTTATCTGTCTGAAATCAGAGAGGTAACCACATTAAAGGAAGTGAATGAAGGACGGATGAAGACAGACAATGAAGGGGAAGGAGGGCACTGGACAAGGGAACACCAACACCCACCATGGTTGTGCTGGTCACAACTCGTCTGTCCTGATGAGGGCTTAGCTGTCTGGGAGGGAGACTCCAGCTCCTCAACCACAGGGGGGCTGGTGTTGAGCTGCCCAACAGGAGGGGGCCACGGAAGGTCCTTGATGACTTTAATCTCAACTGCAAGTGTCTCCCAAATCACCAGAGGAGAGAAGGTGGGTAGTAAAGGACAGCAATGAGAAGTACAAATGGATAACCACAAAGGGAGTGATGAAGGGTAAGTAATGACAGAAAGCAGAGGGAAAAAAAGAGATAATGAAGAAAGTGTAAGTAAAAAGTAGCCAACAGCAGAAGATGTCAAAATTATGGTAAAGAGCTGCTTTATCTTGTGACCCAAGGATCAGCAGTAGCTGTGGACTAGAAAAGGAAAGGAATCAAGCAAAACTGGAAAAAAGTTTAGGTTAATTTTCCACAAAGAAGGTTTGAGTTCAAATGTCATGCTCAAGAATTAAAAGTCCTACTTTAATTAAGAATTACTAGCTGTAAAAATAAATTCTAGAGCTCCAACCCTTTCTGAAATGTCACGCCCTCTGGTCTCACAATTCAGACTACAACTCAGACTAAGTAGTATACAGTACTTAAGTAATACACATTTAATGACAAACTTTAGAAAAGTTGTGCCTTGGCAGTGAAGACAATAACATAAAGTTGCATTGATCTCAGCTACAGATCATTAACATGCACTTAGTCGTTATTGCTACAATAAGCTTGAGAAAACAATCTTTGGCCTTGGTATTAAGACAAACACAATACAGAGAATATCATTAATTTGAATGAATGTCCATCAGGGTAATGCAATCTGGTTGGAGACACACCCTGAGGTTTGCCCATTAAAAAAATGCATGCCCACACTTGCAAATGCTCATCTGTCACTGAGGGACACTTGTTAAATAGCTGAGAGGATTGGATGGGGTGAAGAGAGAATTGCTTTTCGATTTTAAGCAAAGTTAATGCAGATTACAATAGAAAAGAAAAGTAGTTTATCAGTAGATGCTGCATGTTCATACAGAGGCTCACAATATTATGTATTATTCTCTAATGACCACATAAGATGACACTAAGTAGAAGAAATTAAAATAAGTGTGCTATGGATTTGATAGAAACTTATTGTAGATAATCCACTTAATCATAAGTGACAAAATTAAGTATTGTTTAAATTTTACCTTCTTTACATTTCAACAACATTACATTAAATTACATTCTGATAATAAGATCCATCCACAGGGATGCACGAGAAGCTCCTTCGGAGGTGGGAGTTGAAGGCCTCGCGGACCGAGTCCTCCTCCAGACATTCCCAGTCCACCTGCACTACTCGTTTGGGCTTACCAAGTCTATCCAAAGGTTTCCTCCGCCAACGGACCCAACCCACCACCAGGTGGTGATCAGTTGACAGCTCTGCCCCTCTCTTCACCCGAGTGTCCACACGGTCGAAGGTCAAATGATACGATCACAAGATTAATCATTGACCTCCGACCCAGGGTGCTCTGGTACCAGGTACACTTATGAGTATCCTTGTGTTCGAACATGGTGTTAGTTATGAACAATCCGTGACTAGCACAGAAGTCCAACAATATAACACCGCTTGGGTTTAGATCAGGGAGGCCATTCCTCCCAATCACGCCCCTCCAAGTGTCTCCATCATTGCCGACGTGTGCATTGAAGTCCCGCGGGAGAACAATGGAGTCCCCTGCAGGGATCCCTTCAAGGACCCCATTCAGGGACCCCAAAAAGGCCGAATACTCTGAACTGATATTTGGTGCGTATGCACAAATAACAGTCACAGTTTTCCCTCCCACAGCCTTAAGGCGTAGGGAGGCGACCCTCTCATCAACCGGGGTAAACTCCAACACAGCGGCGCTCAGCCGGGGGCTTGTGAGTATCCCCACACCCTCCCTGCGCCTTATGCCTGACGCAACTCCCAAGTAAAACAAGGTCCAACCCCTATCCAGGAGTTTGGATCCAGAACAGAGGCTATGCATGGAGGTAAGCCCCACCACCTCCAACACAAGCTCCGGCTCCTTCCTCGCCAGTGCGGTGACATTCCACGTCCCCAATGCCAGCTTTTGCCGCCCGGGTCCGGTCCATTGTGACCCCCCTGTCGTCACTGCCACCCATATGGCAACGCACCTGACCCCATCGGTCTGCCCTGCGGGTGGTGGGTCCACAGGGGTTGATAATAAGATAAAATCATTAATGGTACCCTGACAACATCAGTTTCATTGCTACACTGCACATCATCTGTCACATCAGTCATGGAAGGCTGATGATGGCCTAATGTGCTTCAGACAAAATTGGGAAATTTGGTTTTGAGAATAGCTGCTGAATTAACTTACGGAAATGCACCAGCAAATGTACTTATGGGATGGGTTAAAAAGTTATTAAGCATTTACTTGAATAGAAGTTTACATCCTCGTAACATGGATGACGTATCATAGGATTTTTCATCAGTCACTTATAGACACCTCTACTGTGCAAGTACATACAGCAGAGCATTTTAATGAGTTAAGTAAACACTTAGATGCTATTTCAGCTACCTTTAATGAGAAAAATGCAGGCACTTTCAATTGCCTGTCACTTTCTTGTATTGCCAGTAAACATATTTTTCGCTAGGAGGATGGTCATTATGAACTTCCTGTCATTCACCTTGCACAGAGCTGCAGCAGTGGTGGTAAAGGACAAGTTAATGACAAGCAATATCTGCAAGACAGCTGATAGAGAAAACTATAGAGTATTCAATCCAACAAGCTATTAAATAGCTAGGCCCCTAGTATCGGGGGGGCTAATCTAGAGAAAACCGGATGGAAGGAGGAGCTGCTTGCTGTTTATTGTGATGGAAGCGGTCTAAGCTGGTGGACTGGTGGTGGTGGAGGATGGGGAATGGAGACAGGGCAGCAGAACCTGTACAAGATAATAGAACTTCCATTACTTTGGGGTGAAGTAGGGGACTCTCTCCCTCTGAGATTAAAAACCTAATGCTCATTTCACATTGCAGATTAGCGTGTAATTATTTGGGGAGCAGAAAGCGGAGTGCACTCTATGGCGTCACCGAGAGAACGAAAAGACGATTTGGGCCAAGTGCGGCTCTGATGTGCTCGGTTGCACAGCTGAATAATAACAGTTAGCTCTGTGAAAATTAAGGTAAACCAATTTGGTAGCCATGTGTTTTGTTTTACAAAGTACAGAAGAATCCTGTCAGTGTAAAGACCCTCTTGCACCTTTGGACCCATATCGCCACATGAATGAGCGCATCTTTACATTTACCAGGAGTAGAACAGGTTGCGGTCCTAACATATAATCATTAAATACGATTTCCAGGAGCTGATTTTTGTAAATATTAGCAGCTATAGACTAGAAAAATGCAGAGGCAGATCTGAATGTACAGATATGAAAAATCTGTACATAAATCCAAACAGCACTACATACAGTATTTGCCTTGTATTCTTGTATGCTAATCAATATGCTATCTTCCATTTGCATAATCCTCAATGTAATCCATGCAGGCTTTCTGTTAACAGAAGGATAGATGTTATTAATGTATAAAATGAAAAAGCACCTGATACCCAAGCTTTTCACATAGCGTCTGCCATTTTATATGAGTAAAAATATCATGAGTCTAGCAATGTCCTGCTTGCTTTAAAAAACTGTGATGTCTGCAGGATGTAGTGCAGAGTTGACACTGCAAAATTGAGCAGGAACTTGAAGATGAGCATTCAGAAAATGTTGTGGCTAATTTTCAATGTTATGTTGACAGTACATTAAAAGACTCAGACAGTACTCGGAACAATGGACAACGGTCCTTTTTATCAGTGTTTACCTTCCTTTGGTTAATCCAGGGGAAGACCTATTTTTTAAAGCAAGGTATTTATTTACCCAGGCTTTTCATTAGCACTGGGCACTTCATCACTGTTAACAGTGCACCACTATAAATCACCCGCTCTGCTTGTTTTCACCAACGCTATTTAATTTAGTTATGCTTAATTTGGTTGGCTAATTGCATGCATATTCAAAACAAGCTGGAAGAGTTGGAATATTCCAATACTTATGTCACACGTTATGAGCAGATGAGCATGGAACAAAACAAAACAAAACAGTTTTGAACATGTGCTTTCCACTCAAATCATTACAGCTTTGTAATGCTCATGGCAAACTCAAATGCCACCTCACACTTCTTTGACTACTGTATGTGGCAAATATTGCATAATCTAACTCTGCTTCAAAGCACATATCTATTTTTGAAAGTCTATGTTTGTGTAAGATCAGACCTAAAAATAAACAGATGAATTTGTGACAGCAGGCCAGTAGGAGCTTCAAGGGAGGTTTGCTTGAGGAAAACTGCTTCTGTATTTTGTAAGTGAGGGTTCACTTATGCTGTTGTGTGTGGCCAATGTGTGTGAGTGAAGATAAGACCTGTGGCAGCATTCAGTGGAAGATGGCATGACACATCTGAGGCTCATGAAAGAGGTCTGTGAGGAAGGTTATCAGCAGGGTGTTGCAGCAGAAGCCAGGAGGACATGACAGTACACAAGAGCAACAGTCGGCAAGGGGGAAACGGTCAGCTGAGCAGAGAGAGAGAGAAACCCCGGCACCAGACAATAAATAAATGAAGAAAATGGATAGATAGTTGTGTAAGTATGTAAATTTAAGCTTAACCCATGCAGAATAACAACTGAATCAATAATTTAATCAAGAACATTAGATGTGAGCCTCACATTTCTGGGTTGTTAAACACATAAAGATTCATTAAAAAAACATAAAGCTCCTCCAGACTTGAGGGAGCAAGCGACAATGCCTTCTTTTATCTCCTGTGTTAAATGCATGGCACCCGACTGGCTGTGGTCCAAGGAAAAGGAGTTAGTAGTAGGTAACATAAGGCAGAGAGATTAAGTAACAATGGCTCTCAATCCCAGCGCTCCTGTGATGCGCTCAGATTTCCAATGGCGTGTCCACGTCTGGGTGTGTGAATGAGAGGGCCACATGGACTTGCATCGATGGACACATGATCATATATTCAGTTTTCTCTAAATGGATAAATTCTACCTTGTCATCCTCACTCTTCACGTCTAGGTTCTAGGTGTGTGTGTGTGTGTGTGTGTGTGTGTGTGTGTGTGTGTGTGCGCGTGTGTGCAATTGTTTGAGGGGGTGAGTGATTAACCAAATCACGAGTACACAGCCTCTCGACATCCCAACAAGGCAAGAAATTTGCATTCCACTGCATACCTGTCAGGAGAAGTGACAGCAATCCAGGCAGTAATGGGAACAGCAGAGGTAAAGGACTGGATTAATCTGATACCTGCTTCTGCCCCATCATTCATTCATTAAGACGAGGATATAGCAGCATCCAGATGCTTATATAATCCCGTGACCTCCATAATCCACACAATTATTTAGCAAAAGTGAATATATACTGTATATTATGTGTGTGTGTGTCTATGTGTGTGTGTGTGTGTGTGTATTATACTGTATATACAGTATATACATATATTTACTTTATTTTTTTGTAGAAAATAAACTTCAATTTTAATTACAACTTACTTGAAAGACGACAGAAACTTAAAATGCGAAAATGTAATTGCTGTATGAAAATTTGGTCACCAAGAGAAACCATTAGAGTCATCAAAATTAAAATCTACAGCAGAACGAGTGTCTTAACCAGCCTTAAAATGTCACATTCAACCTCATTGCTTCAAAAAATATATTCAGAGACTTCAACATCTGAACTAAAGTAAGCTATGACTGGTGACTCCAGTCTAAAATACCATTGTACAGATGTAGCATATGTCAATATTTCTACTGTGAGACATATGATACCAAAGAAGTTTTATGGCTCTATAATTAATGGAACTGATATTCATTTATGTTGTGAGAAACGTGTTCAGATGTTCAATTTGTATCCAGAACTAAATAAGTGCTAGTTGGGATGAGACAGGCTTGGCTGGTGAAATCTGATTACTGACAGTGCCAAAACATGCATCGCATTTGGACTTAAAAACTACAATAGTATGTAATTTCTTGACATTGTAGTTAAGTTAATTGCAAAGATCAGAGCCTTAGGTGCAGGCATATAAGATGAAGCCTCAAAAGGTGGTAAACCTTCTGTAAACCCCTTGATGTCTGGATCGAAGGCCAACGTATGCAAACACCTTTGACTTGTCACAGAAAGGCTTGTCACAAACATCTTTCCCACTATTTCTCCATCTGTCTTGCAAATAGTGAGGAATGATGTCTGCACAAATCAAGCACAACAATGCGTGAACCCAGGTGTTGCTGTAGGGCAACAGTGCTAACCACTACGCCACCGTGCCGCCACGGTGTACACTATAGTACTTAGTATGTAAGTACTTGGTGCCGCAGCTTTATTTTTTTGACAGAAAACGTAGACTTATTTCCCCATTTCCCATTTAACACTGACATCCAACAGAAATTCAACAAATCACCATGCTTCACAAAATTGAAGCTGTCTGTAAAATGGGGATTGAAAGAGGATTGTAAATAACACAGTAAACAAAGTGAATACAGCTTGAGAGAAAAATTGGGAGAAAGGGAATAGTGATTAAGAAGACTCCATTCCTTATTCATAAAGCATTAGTGGAACTTCAACGGCAAAACTGTAAAGATCTCAGTGCCTAGAATCGATGTAACTAAACAAGATACTGGAATGACGTTACATAAAATTAGAGAACACCAAAAGACAATGGTTAACAAGGCATATTAAGAAGTCCTAAAGACAGTCCATTCATTATAAAATATAACATTTCTTATAGTATCTTGAAGTTAGGAAATACAATTGATTGGTGCAGGTTGGTGTGTATCACTTGCAGTTGCAGGTAAGTGCTAACACGCCCTTTAAAGAGAAGAAGTTCTGTTCCCGCTAATGAGTTTCATGAGTTTGCAACATTGAAAAGCCACATCTGACACACTTAAATATGCTTATACACTACAGTGAGGTCAAAGATGGGCTGTGATGCTGGGTCACTGCAGCATGTTGTTAAGAAGGCCCCAAATTCCAGATAGGATGTGGTACAGGAAGTTGTTGAGGACAGCAGAGCTATCGGTCTTCATTTTCTGTTTAGAGTGACTGATAAGCAGTCACTCTAATCAGTAGCATTTGACAGCAGCACAACAGGGCAGGCGAGAAAAGGTTGTTTTTTGCAAATAGAATAAACTGTAGTTCAGATACTAAATGTGAAATAAGACGCAGAAACAATTTTTTTTGAATTACATTACAGTTTTAAAAGTGATGGACATGAAAATGTTTGTGAAAGCCTCAGAGTAAGAGATAAACTCACCGACTGGTTGGCCTGTTTGACTCAGAGTATTTCAGTTTTTTCTAATTTTGCTCCAGGCTATTGTCTTTTGACAGTATCCTCATAGGTGTATGACTCAACATACATTCAATATATCTACACAATCAGCATTTATTTTGAGCAACAGAATTGTTGCTCCACTTATATCGTACTTGTTGAATTAATGGGTTCACTGGAGGCTGAAGGTTGAATTGATGAGCATGTATATAGTAGTTGAGCCTTTTTAGCTCACTCCAAGACCAAGGGATCACACATCAGGTGTAATTTGAATCAGGAATATGTTAAAAAGTAAGGTGCCATGCATTTCACTGCAAATGTGTGACTGTAGCATTACATGCTTGCACAATTGGTTTAGAAGATTTACGGTCCATGTCTTCTTTCAACTGTAAAACTGGCTTGTTTATAATTAAAAAAAAAAAAAGTTTTAAACTCGTATAATAAAAAAGAAATTAAGCAAATAAAATAAAGAATTACTCCCCAAACTGCAAGATTAAGTCATTGAAAAATATTATAGACAGACAAGAGACACTCCCCAGCCCCGTCTCCATTGGTACCTGTGACAGATTTAGAGTTGCAGTCCTTTCCTCCATGGGGACCTGATCCAGTGTCACTTACAGAGGTCTCGTAGCTAATGCAGTCATAACAAAGCAGAGCTGTTCAAGGATGAAAAAAAGAAAAAAAAATATAAAGACAAAAGGGGCGATGAAAATTAAAGTCAAAAGTTGGTGATATGCTGTCTAAAATCAGATGTAAGGTTTGGCTGTTTTGTCTTGTTTATTTTAACCTCCAGAAAAAAATTAATCTTTGTTTCATGATTTGTTTGTTTCCAACATACAAAAAAAAAAAAAAAATACAGGACAGGCTTTCATAAAATTTGGTGGAAATATTAAAAAAAAAGGTGAATATTTTTCCCAACTTGAAAACCACTGAACGAATTTCAACTGCAAATTTTGTGGATGGGTGGGGTATCATCCAGGAAAGCTCAACAGCCATGTGTATAATTATTTCAACCTAGCAGAGATATGCGCTTTATTGAGTGGAATTCTGATTAAAAATTTGGGTTGCATATTTACATTCCAATGCCATATTTTTTGTGGAACAGCCCTGTTTAAGTTATGGCTGTGTTAGCCGTGCTGAAGCAGTCACACTTTATCTCCCTTCACCTACATGCACCTGTTCAACCAATCATGCCCCCCAGAGTCCCCTAACCACCAAGCCCAAGACGCTCATGAATCATCTCAGATGAATCAGACAGCCTTTGGATCAAAACAGCAAACAGTAGACTAGACATCTGCACATGAATAGGTGCTTTAACAAAGGAGTGATAATACAGATTAAAGCAGCAGCATCGGCTCAAAACCTTGATGGGAGTCAAGAGTCTACATTGTTAGAGCTGGAAAACAGACAGCTTGATTAGTTAAGCAGAAGAAAAACAATTAGGGATTTTACTAAGTTGGAAACTTGAAATTTAAACTTAAGTAAAGCAACCCTTATAGAAATATTCTCTTGGTTAAACTACTTTAGTTTACATTTTTTAGATGTATGTATGAGCTTTGACATCGCTTTAGGAGCTTCTAACAAGTATACTGTAACTGAACGATAAAGAAAACCTGTTTTTCTACAAAAGTCATTGTGATTTGTACTTGCTGTTATACCTGCAAAGGCTTTGGAAATCCTCTCTTTCTTCCACTCCCAAGGCTGATCATATTCCTCCGGGGGTCGCTCGTCATCCTGGGGCAGGCGACTTTCTCTGGGGCAGCGCAAGGGTTCAGGGTCAGAGTCTCCACCATTCTCGGATGGTTCATATGGTGTGTCGTACAGGGGCAGCTGCCTCACCGATCCTTCCTTAGGTCCCCGTCCCCCAGATCGAATTTCTAAAGCACAAGGGGACGGAGTTGTCAATGTCAGCGTGACATTTAAAAATTTATAGAAGGAAGTGTGTCACTCAGGCAGACCATGAATGTACATACACTCACAAAACGCTGCAGCCATAAATCATGTTGAGCTTGACCTGTGTATTTCTCATTCAGCAATAAATTTTTGATAATTTCAACCAATTTCACTACAATCAAAGTAGACCATTTTCAAAAAGCTTAAAAACCCAGTCAGTTTTTATGGATGGTAATAGGAAATATCTTTTGATTCAGAATACGCAGGCAATATGAACAAAAAAAAAAAAGACAAAGTTAAACAAAAAGTAATAGAAAAATATCCTTAAGGTAAAATTAATAACTAATACGTGACAATGCATTGCCAGAAAATATCATGAATATGTGCAGGACACTCTATTGCGGACCCTCACTTTATGATGAGAGCATAAACCAATAAAAGTCACTGGAAACATATTATGTGTTGATTTGATGTGTGAGCGGAATAGAAGGGGCCTCTCTGCGTGCAGTGAAAGATGGTGACAGTTGCTGATGTGGTGACAAAAGTGCAAACAAAAGACAGAGATGAAATATGGGAGAATAGCAGGGTTAGGCTCCATGTGCATGCAGTGAAACCTCTGAAAATACAATAAAATACAACATTTCTAATCAGTCTTTCCCAGGGTTCCCATAACTGTCAGAACACAGGGAAAGAGAAACCACAGAAACTTAACTCAAGGTCAAAAAACCCATCTGTGGCCATAAAATGTTAAAATAATAATTCAAACCAAATGCAATATTGAATTTAAGCATGATAAGCCATTTTTGGTCAACATGAAATGAACCTGACTCCTAATGAAGCCTCATGTGCTTAAAAAAAAAAATCAAACTCTTCTTTTCCTCCATCTCTTTCTTCTCCAGTCTCTAACATATGAAGTTGTTAGCACCCTTCCTCCTGGGCCATATGAAGCTGTTAGTGGCCGGCACCACAGTAGAGTAATGCAATGTGAAGAGAATGAAATATTATTCCACACAACTGCATAATTGCTTCTTAGCCCAAGGGAGCTCTTGCGGAAAAATGAGCAATGTGTTGAGGTTAATCAAGCTACATACCAATGGTGTAGAAGTGGAAGGGTGAGTTGAGGTCAGGCTGACAGGTTCAGTATCTCACCATAATCTTACAATAGGCTAACTCTTTGGGTTTGATCTAAAAGTAACAAGACTTGATATTATGACATCCTGGAATGACTGCGTCCTACTTTCCTTAAAGAAGTGCAAACAGCACTCAAAAGAAGCAAGTGTAGGCTTCCAGATGATGTTAGATGACAGTGTGAGAGGAGGATGGATTTCTGGTGGGGTGGTGGAAAAAAACTGTTGAATTGAAGACGCACTGATAAACTTTTGTGGTGCGGTGATATGCCCTGCTAGCCCTAAAGAATGAGGCCTTGTTTGTAGAGACAGAAGCTGTTGACATTTCCCCCTTCCTCTCACCGTCTTCTTTAATCTCTTTCTTCCTTCCAGCCACTCTTCCACCCCTGCTTCCTTACACCCTTCCCTTCTTTTCTTTCTTTCTGTCAGCTCTTGTTAAGGAATGCTTCATAAAGTGGGTGTGGAAACGTCTGTTGAAGCAAATTACAGTGACTGCTACAAAAATGGGGTTGCGTGTTGCAACAAGGTTGCAGTCTATCACTGTCTTTAACCTCTCCCTTTAGGGTCAGAGGTCAGCCACCACACCCTCCCTTGATCTACCTTGTACCTACCACCAGCCGGATGTCACATTTCCTGTCCAGATGCTGCGTTTCCTCTACTGAACTGTTTGATGCTCACAACTTGAAATTCACAGCCCTTACTTTTATATCTGAAAAAGTTTCTTTTGTTGTTACTGATGCACGCTATAAGGTGAAAGAAAAAAGAATTTTCAAGGTCATCCCTGGAGCTATAAGGAACATGCTGTTGTTCCATAAAATTGAGTGCCACAAGTATTTTAAGGAAGCTTAAAGACAGTGTGCCATACTTAACAGTGTTCCACCAGCCATGCAGCAGCAGCAGCACTGACCACAACCATCTGTTTCATGCCACTAAAGACGTGTTTGGGGCAACAGCAGAGCATACTGCTGAGAACCAAAAGACTGTATTTAAACTATAAACCACTTTTTTCCCTAATGAGAAGACACATGGATACTGACTGTCCTAAAAATACCAAAAACAAGGCTAATATCTGAAGCAGTGAGGAGAAACATGTGTTTTCAAAGTTTTCAAATGTGTAACAGACCCAGCTGTTTGATATTGTCAGACATGCTGATTCATGAAGTAGGAAGATTAATCCTAAGGGAGTGACCAGAATATTTGCCTTACATGTATCCAGATAACCTCCAGTTCCACTTAACAGACAAAATATGTGGGTTTATTACCATGGTGGTGTTGGTGGTGTGAACAGGAAGGACGTTCTAGACTAAAAAAAAACAAAACATTAAGCATCACCAACCTGGCAGCCGCAGTAGATAAAGAACTGACCAAGCCATTTAGCCATCTTCATCTGGACTGCTCTTGTCTTATTCATCCTCTTGTATATTATCAACAACCAATAAAAGGGATTGTGTTTGAAAAGTAAAAAAAAAACAAAAAAAACAACAACAGCAATGGCATAGTTATGCATTAATTGCAAGGCTAAAGATTCAAATATGTTGAGTAAAGTCACATTCATCTGCTTCTCTGGTTGACTACCACCCACCTACTCCCACTCATCCCATTAAGTCAGAGGGAATTTGCTGCTGCCATATGTAAGCAGTAGCAAAGTGAATATCTGTATTTGACTGATGGGGTGTCTTGTGCCAGAGAGAAGGATTAAATAGGATTGACTTTACACTGAAACTAAGCAATAGCCAGAAAATACCCATGGTTCAGATATTTGCTCAGCTTACTCCGCCAGTTCACACAATCTTAAACTAAACCAGCCAAAAAGACAGATCTGCGCAGAGTACTCTGACTATGACAACACTTCAACAGGGAATTGAATAACTGAATATGTATTATAGCAAAATATAATGCATTGTTTAATGTTGAAAAGCAGATAGGGCAACGTAATTCTCCTTCACATACAACAGTCATCTGGCCCAACCAAGTTTGGTCGACATAGAAAGCTTCAAAGTTGATTGACAAAGTTGTTGCTGTACCTTCAAATTTAATTTGGTTTGATTGTCCATGTCTGTAAGGACCAAACATGGTTGATCCTGCAATGGCAATCAGGGAAACGAGGCATGCTGTGGGCCACCCAGACGCACTGTGTCAGTCAGAGCTGGTTGACGAGTGAAGGTGTTTGGGTCTTAACCCGCGGTGATCTGCTTTCGAGTGTCACTCTACTTCTTGAATGAATCTGAGAGGAGGCTCTCTGGGTGAATGCTCATGATAAGCAAAAACAAAACAATTGTATCAGCTTTGAGCTGATTATAGTTTGTCTCATACTATTTTGAAGGAACAAAAGCAACATGGAAAAAGTAATAAATTATTGTGCACGCCAATGCTTGTGTCTTTCTTAACAATTTCAACATTCCTTGATTTAGTATTTATGAAATGTAAGTAAAGTGTAATCAATAAGCTTTGATTTTTACAGCCATACTCTTTGCTTTCTGTAATGACAGGCTTGCTGTTGAGTCTCTGACTATCTCTACGGTCAGCCTCTGGCAGCAGGAACAAAAGCAAGAATGCCAATTTTTACATATTGTGGATATGTACCAGGTGTAGAAGAATGGTGGCCAATGCTGACAGGAGTGTATTTTGGGTTTCACTTCATGATTTTTTTGGATTTGGATTTCTAGTAAATTTTCAGCCGGAAAAGCTTTTTTTTTAAATTTTATTTTTTTAAGACAAATAGCACGCTGTGAAAAGTATTTGCAAATTAATATTATGAAACCTGATTGGTTTCAGACATGCCACAAAAGTAAAATAATTTTGTTAATGAGAAGGGTAGAAATTATAGTATAGTGTGTGCAAGTGACATGTAGTATCACAGTGAAGGCAGGACTGTGTGGGTGTGTGCACTTCTGTATGTGAAATTTGTTTTTCCACCAGATGGCCTGAATAAAAGTTGACTGTCTACCACAACATGCTGACATTTATATGGTTTCATTCCCTTGCTGGAGTAGGACAGAAAGCCCCAACTGGCAATGTAGACAAGGCAGAAAACAAAAGGGAGGTAGGGAATGATGGATGTAAGTCAGACAAAATAAAGAAGAGGAGAGGAAAACTGTGTGGGGACGTAAGAAAAAAAGCTAAGCATGACAGCAAGCAAAAATAAAAAGAGGGGAAGATGTAATATTAGAGACAAGTAGGTGAAGAAAGTTAGTCATGGGGAGAAGAAAAAAAAGGGACTGAGGAAGAAAGTTGAGAAAAGTGACAGAAACAGAGAGTGGAAGATAAATAAAATAAAAATCAAGTAGCAAGAGTAAATGGACGGTGTTCGAGAATTACAAATACAGTACTCCCATTCTGACTCTGATTGGCTTGGTATGTCAAGAACACAGCTCTGAACTGAAACAAAAAGGAATACACAACCATTATCATTACACCAAGCCAATAAGAAGCAAAGTGGGTCAGGTCATGGGTTTGCCTCAAGAGGGTTCATTTAAAAAAGGAAAAAGGAAACTCATAGATCAATACCATCTTCCAGATAAGCCTCAAAATATAATCAGCTCTGAATATCCCTGGCCTCTCCAGATCAACTTCCTATTTTATTCTGAAAATCATTGACAACTCACAGCATACAATGAGAGAGAATCTCTGAACCAAACCAAGATTTGGTTCAGAGGGCTATGATTCAGTAATAGAAAAATTATAACTGAGGTATATGCTAATTACTATAATAAAAATAATACTACTACTACCACCAATAAAAGTACAAATAATAATTTTGATAACAATACATTGGTATGTAGTGGGGAAACTAGACCTTGAACCACCAATTTTGCAAAAACGGCTGACGGTCTTATCATCTAAGCTTTTTTTATTTTTCATGTCAGCATTGTAACTATTGGAAATGTTAGGAGATCAAATTTTCAACATATGAATTCTACAGTACACCCCAATGCTGTCATGATAAGTCTGTATATAAAACTGTGTAGGACAAATTCCAAGATTATCTAAACGGTGAACTGGTGCTAACTGAGCAAGGAGATGTTAATATATGTTTTACAAAATGGAGGGATTAACAATATGAAATCCCTAAGTCATACAAATGTATCATACAGGGAACTTGAAAATCCAATGGTAATTTCAATATCAATACTTGTCAGTTGTCCGATATGCCACTTTCACTTGATTAGTGTGTTATTTCTATTAAGTTTCTCACTTAACAGAGCAGAAAAAAGCTGTAGCGCATGTGCACTTACATGTCCAGTAGTGTAGTGTATGTCCTTTAGAGTCAATGTATGTCATTGTCTTTGTGTGTTTAGTAGCATCAATGTTTTTGTCTTTGTATGTTTATTTAACTAGTATGTATTAATGTGAATTATGTATGCTGTGTTGTCTGTGGAATGTGTGCACTCCAGAAAGGTGTGAGAATATATATGAGCAGTGGATATACGCAACTTCCTCCAGGATTGATAAAGAATGTATTTATGTATGCGTGTGTGTGTGTGTGTGTGTGTGTGTGTGTGTGTGTGTGTGTGTGTGTGTGTGTGTGTGTGTGTGTCTGCCTGCCTGTCAGTCTTTCTATCTTTCACTCATTCAGAGTTCAGCCTTCAAAAAACTGCTAATGCTTCTAGGCAGGAACCTGACCCGGCCAATATTGGTTCCTACTTATACCTACACACCACCAGGAGACCCAATATGTCATTGAGCTCGTACAGGAGCGACCCCATCAATAATTAAAAAAACAACAACAACTTGAAAAAACAGGCAGGTAGTGACAGAGTTTTCCTACAGGACGTACATAGTCTACTCTGCTAGCGTTAACTTTCAACCTTACATTGTGCATTTGTTCCCTGCTCATCAGTTCAAAGAGATATGAATAAAATAAGGACAAAATACTGCAACGACATTGCAGTCGTGCATTGGCAGAGCTACATTACAATTCCAAGACCAATTAAAGGTAAGACTTATCAGGGTTAAACTCAGAGTTGAGTTCAAACTTAACAACAGGACTTCAAGCCCAAAAACTGAAATGATGAAAATGGGTAATGTGTTGATAAAATGTAGTAGTGAGTCATCAATATGAGTTGTGTAACACAGGATGATGTAACACCCTTTCAATGGCTTGAAAATGTTACCTTGCCATGTGGCAATCTCAAAGTCTTATCTATTTTCCTTTTCTGCAGTGCCACTGCATGGATGGTGGCATTGCATGTAGAAGGTCCAGTTGCAATCAAAGTTCATTACAGAGGTGAAAGCTCATTAATAAAAGTCATCCTACATGAACGGGATAATAGCCCTTGCAGTTAACTCATGCATCTCAATAGTAAAGAAACAAAAAGACAGGCAGTGGATCAGCACACTGACAAGGTCACACCAAGTACAGATGCAATCGGTCATTTGTCACTGTTGGTTGTTACACTGCATTAATAGATTCATTCAGGAGTATAGTCAAATACACAGATGCTGGTAATTTTTTTTGACAAAAACGAGAATTTAATATGAAAGAGTGAAATCCTGCTTGGCTGATTCTGTTGGATACGGACGCACTTGTGAGAGCGGAGCGAAGCTATTTTTTCCTGAGCTGCGCTTGCTCTGCGACTATTGTTCCAGAGATGAGATAAGAACGGCAGTGGATTAGAAGAGAGTGCACTCAGAGTCCAGGCTGTGTATTGCTGCTAGGAGGAGAAGGTGGCGAGGAATTGTTGAGGGGAATGGAACCGGAAAGGAAAAGGATACAAGGATACAGGAAAGGAAAGGATTCTGCCATGCCATACAAGTGCTTCCTGTCGTGATGCCTTTGTGGTCACAGAGGAGACATAAAGGAAACCCTCCTGACACATGGTGTGATGGACAGTAACTTCATGCCCCCGACTCATGGCCGGTGTAATCCCATAATGGTGATGGGCCACCAGCAAACACACACTTGTATCTCCACCACTTCCATTCCTCAACCTCCAACTGGATCATATACCCTCAGGGAATGTCAAGATATACAATTCTCTGTCGGAAAGAGAATAGAATTGAAATAGAGATGACATGGAAAGTCAGACCAGCAAAAGATGAGCACTTTACATTGCTATGATGAAGACATGGGTCAAAGATCATGTATGAATGAACTTTTAGCAACTAAGACATGAGCCAACGACACATTTTCTAGTTTTTTGTTTTAAAGGGTGTTGATTTGATTTTGTGAACTTTTCCCAAGCTCAGCCGCAAACAAAGCCAACATGGAGCTGCACACAAACATTGCTTGTTTGCTCTGAGTAAGAAGAATCTAATAATTTTAAATATATCCACGTTTTCAACATTTTTCTTTGTCGTGTGATAATCCAATAATCTCTGCCTGCAGCACAACAATGACAACAAAGGCTCTCAAAGAGAAATCTGTAGGAAATTTAGTTCTGTCGCATCCATGCTGAGCGAAGCTGACAGTTACTGTATTCTCCTTGGGCTGTCTTATTAGCTGAGATGGATGCATGCTGAAACGCTGACATATTTTACTCAAAACTGGGTTACAGAGAACAGAAGCAAATCCTTTCATGTGGCAGCATTACAAACCTGAACTCTACATGACCTCAGTTTTAGTATTTGCGGTATATGCCAGCAAATCCTAACTGTAGAGGCTTTTACAAATACCCATGAGCACTTAAAAATGAAGCATAATGACGCTCACACTCTTCCTGAACTTCAGAATCAAGGCTCATTATCACTCATATGAAAATAAAATGAATGGTGATGAAACTGCAGCAAATTCTTTTTTTAAAAAGTCTAACAAGTTCAACAGACTAGCATAAATATTCATTAAGTTATGTGTCTTTGAATCAAAAGCGATTCACATATGGAGACACTGAAATGCACAATATCGATTATGTCCCTTTATCAGAGATGCCTGCTTGAGCTGCAGCAGCACAGCGACCTGTTTACCAACCCAGAGGACGTGCACGTCCTCATGGAAACATTCATTAGTCCGGCTCTGCTAATGCAAATAATTACACAGTAGTGACCTCACTCTCTCGACGTGTCCACTGTTGTGCCCTTCAGATTAGTCAGGTGGCTCTTAGTAGATGCTCCACCCATGGCTATTTGTGGAGTGGATGAATACAGTAAAAACAGATTACCACTGTAGTGGTTAAATAAATGTGTGTGTTCCACAGATTGAAAAATTGAAAGCAGTAAGAGAGGAGAGGTTACGCCTCAATTGGATGTTTTGTAGTAGTATTCTTGAGTTGGTAAACACTGATCATTCTGAATACTTAAAAACACTGGCCAGTATTCATTCATTCATGCTCACATTTAGAAATGCATGGAAGTTGAAGTTGTGTAGTTGAACTGTGATCAGCAGAGGGCTGCAGTGTGTTAGTGTCTCTGCTGTCTGTCCCGTTAAGTTGCCATTAGCTCAGACATCAGTGAGCCTGGGGAGAAGTTTCTGGAGACCAGCCACCTCCATCAAACCTGATTCACTCTGACAGCACAGACACACCAGAGAATGGGAGGCGAAAAAAAAAAAAAGGATCTAGCTGTGGAGCAACAGCTTTACTTATAATATAAAAGAATACATGGTGTCAAGCACATATAACAATGTGATGCGTGCAAGTACATGTGCTTTTGCATAAAAATTAAATTAATCTTAAGAAAAATCACATTTTTGACTATTCCACCCACATGCCAAACATTTGGCATTAGCATATATAAAAACAGGGCTGCAAATGGTTATTTGCATAATTTTCTTTTGCATCATTGTGGCTCTCAGAATAGGGTACCAGGTAGAGGAGTCATTCCAAACGTCCAATAGTTTTGGCCTGAATTTTCATATGAGGCTGCTTTGAAAAAAAAAAAAATCAACATGTGCTGAAAGAACAGAATGTTAACATCTATAATATCTATTTTGCTTATTTATTTTTATTAATCTGTTATGCAAAATTAAATCAGCATTCTGCTTTCTGGTAAACCCAGTTTTTTAGAATGTCACAAATATTCTATGAAGAATATGATGAATATCATTGCTGAGTTAGTTTGGTTGTCATGTATGTTACTTCATTATAACATCTTGTCCCTGGCTTTGAATGGCTATAATAAGATGTTTGGTTTTTGTGTCAGTACAAAAATCAGAATTCTGGACAAATTGTTGACATTTGAATCAATATTGGACAGTACTACATGGGGTGACGCATAATTTTTGAATACCATCAGTGTACGAAATTTAATTAGCTTTGCTCATGACTCTGTAAATCAGAGGTCTTTAAAATTCATGGTGAGAACCTACATATCAATACTGCTGAGCATCTATCCCAGAGGGGCAAAATAAACACACTAGCATGCAAACAGAAAGATGTCATTTTGATCGAAAAGACATGAATACATTTATACATCTTTGCAAATTTATGTAGTTTAGCCAGATGACACTCAAATTACTTCGAAGGGTACTGATGGAGACATAAAAACGATGCAGCAAAAATCATTTTGTCAAGTTTTCTGTGTAGCATGTAGCAATATTCGAACATCACTTCAGTCCCACACTAAATTAAGCTACTAATTCAAACAATCTTTACTCCTACTTTACAACAAGCTGTCTCATAATGGCAAGCTGCTCTTCTTTAATGAGTCAGACAAACAACAAAAACTGCAGAAGACTGAACAATGAACACAAACTGTCCCCAAGGGTGCACTGAGGGAAAAGAGCTCTTGTAAAGAAAACTGATTACCCACAGAAAGAAAAGATACCTTGTAAACGTTGACATCGGTAGTTCTTCTGCCGGGTAATGAGAGCATTCTTTAAGACCTGATGCTGTACTGCCATTCCTACACATTACATGCAGTGGTCTATACATGCCCAGAGCTGAACTGATTTGGAGACTGCCGATTGATAATGTCTGGGAATTAGTCTTAAAGATTTTTGGCTTGCTCCTCAGTGACCTTAGATTAAGTACTGTTACTGTATACCAACATCCCCACCTATATATTTGAATAAACTCACTTGAAAACCTCACGCTGTCATGCTTCCGGCGTCTACCCGGAAGTTCGGGCCGCTAGCCGGGTTAGCTCCGGTCTCCACATTTGTCGACGTCTCTCACTTGCGGAGCCGTTTTGGCTTTGTCAAACATGGCAGTTTATAGTCTTTAATTGTGACGGAACTCACGTTGTCGCGTGAGGAACCCCGATACTTTATTCACCAGGACCAAACTCACAAAGCCGGCGTCTACCCGAACGCCGAGGCGGCCTTCGTCTTCGCATTCGTCTGTCCCACACACACGGAGCCGTTACGGCTTCGTCGGACACAGTGGTTTGAAAGAAAACAAATGAAGTCTAATATTATTGTTTTATCGTGGAATTTCCACGGGTTCTGACTACTAAGATTGTAATGGAATTACCATTAGCATGAGCACATATAATTGAAATCCAGATCTCTCCGAGTGCTTATAGATATTTTCAGCAGAAGTCTGATATCCATTAATGACACAATTATATAACACTGGAATAATATTCATTATACATACACTGCGCACACATACACACACGTTTTTCAAAAAAGACAATTGAAGGGTCAAGTAAAAGCTTTGCATTGAAGCTTTCTGAAATTTTTTGAGAAAAATAGCATGAAAAAAATGGAATGAATTGAGGAACCACAGCAGAACTTCTGAAGGATGCAAAATTAAAGCTGTTTGAAGCAATTTTGATGTTCAATTTGTCACAATTTTGAATTTCTTTTGTCTCGGCTGTTCAACTGGTAACAAACACAAATTTACTCGGAAAAAACTATGTGCTGTGTGAGAACATAATGCATGGCATTCAAAGATACAATGACATTTCAGTACACTAGTCCCTGTTATCCTGTTCAGAAAAAAAAACAAACCCTGGCATAACATGAGTACAATTCACAGAATCATAATCCTTCAGCTAAGATCCTTGAAAGACAAACTCTGCTTTCATTAGTACTCAAACACAGTAATAGTAGTATGTCGACGTATACAGGCTGCGTACCTTACTTTTATGACTCTCACTTTAGGGCTGGATCCCAGACATGTGGCTAGAGTATGCCACGTGGCCTTCACCTCCAACCATGCCAGCAGCAACACTAGTCGTTCAGAAACCTCTGAACCATCAGTCAGCGTCATGCTGACTTTTATAGCCGAGTCACAAACATGCCACTCATGAAACCATGCAGTTCTGAGAAGGATCTGTGTCTGCACACTGTTTTGGGAAAGGCAGTGTCACTGTTGCAGGGAACTAATTACTATGTGACTGGAATCAGACTTGGGAATTGCATAGCTATGTCCCATACAGAAAACTGGTACCCTTCAGATAAAAGTCAATGCCAATTCCGTAAAAACACTCAAACCAATAAAAATAGATGATGCTGAGTGACTAATCTTTGCCTCATCCCTTCCCGTATCCAATAAAGTCCTAGTGTGATTGTGTAAGGGGAAACATCACAAAAGAAGGTTAATAAAAATGTACCAAACTTCTAAAGTGGCAGAAGATTACGTTTACTTAGAGGTCAAGATAACTGCTTTTAAGGCCAAGGAGTTAGTTGAAAAAAGTGTTTTTAGAACTTTAAAATAAAAATCAAGAATGGGCTACAAAAGGTAATCATAACACAGACAGTTTTAGCTGACATGCATTTAGATTTTGTAATTATTGTTGAAAGTAGGCGAAGGTGGTAGCACAGTCAGTAAATACACAATACTGATATAGCAGACTAGATTTCATTCTCCCACTGCATCCAATGATTCCCTCAAGAGTGTAATCATCATCCATGTGGTTTGGCCTCCTCCTTCAACCCCAACAGCAAAGTCTCTTGTTGTTGCCAAAATCCTTTTGACAAAAAATGCATGTAAGCAAAACATGAATATCACCCAGCTCATAGAACAGAGGGAAGTTCATTCATTCACCAGGCTGTGGAGTTAGGAAAGGCTTTCAGACAGGTGTGGTGAAGGAATGCCAACACTGATTTTATTCCTGTCCATCTATACTTCATGTTTTCCAGTAGAAATATCACACCGTCAATTTCCTATCATTATTATTTACACACACACACATACACGTCAAAAACTACCCAAACTATCCATTACTGAGGTCTAAAATACCACATTAAGTCTCACAAAAATGAAAGCCTTTGGATTCCACTCCTACTCCAGCTGTGTGGGCAGCTATGGTCAGAGAAAAATGTATGTTTAAGAAAGGTCAGCTGTCTTGCACACAAATATGAAGCCTGTAGTTACATGAACACATTCGAGGGCACAGATGACTCCCACAAATGCAATACACACTGCATACCAGGGGCTAACAATCATGCACACACCCATTGGCGTACGTCACAGTGTCAAAATAATACACCTTCCTGCTCCTTTCTACAGGGTGCTAAAGGCGGGCTGACAAGACCCATCCCACTCAGATCTGCTAAAACATTCTTGCACCTGCTGCCTCCCACTCGACTGCTGCTCGTCCACCCACTTCAGGGATCACACACACTGGATTCCAGACTGGTGAGGTAGCTGAATGTTGAACAGTAATCTCTCTGCTGTGCAGTTGTGCTATTAACCCCTTACAAGTGTAACTCTACCTTTGCTTCTCTGTTTTCTGCATTGAATAAAAAAAATTTTGCTGAGGAGGAGTCTCTGAGGGGCCAAGGAAATCAAGCAGATGAAAAAATGTTGAAGGTGAGGGGAGAAGCAGTATCTGCCAAATTCAGTAGTGTGTAAGAGACTTTATGCCGAGTGAGGATTCTGTTACACTATAAATGTCCATGGTCTATGTGTTTCGTGTGTGTGTGTGTGTGTGTGTGTATGTGTGCGTGTGTGTGTGTGTGTAGACACACAGAATGAGAGACAAGCTGACAAACATGAAGGCTGTATATTCCAGCAGAGTACAAGACAGCCTACTAAACATATGGAGGAGACAGTCTCCAGTCCTGTGGGCGTCGAGATGACAGACTGAGAAGTCTGATTTCTTACACTTCCTGCTGAGACATAGGAAGCTACCAGAATCCTGTCAGGAACAGGAGGAGCTGACTCAGATTCGCCAGAAAGTGTCAGTCTTTCCTTCACATACTCAGGCCAAAGAAAGTGTGGAGCATACACAGCTTGATCCTTGTAGAAAGAATTACTTTTTGTTTGCTGCACTTGCTGTCAAGCTCCTGTTGCTAATCCATCTAATTCACAGTGAGGTAGAAAAGAATAATGCAAGAATTGCCTTATTACCACGTTCTCAGTGTACTGACATTTTCTACCACGATTGTGTGAACTCTTTTGGACATGTTGTGTAGGATGTGTCACCAGCAAAGTCATTTTCCTCTGGTTAAATGGCGGCTGACCTTTCCACAGGCAGTCCGAGAAGCAGACTAGATAGGCTGGATAGCACTGGCGTGGCAGATGTAGTTGAAAAAACTCATGAATAAATGTATGAAACAGATGACGCAGTTATTCTGGAAGAGCTGGATTATTTCATCGTAATGGTTTTGTTCCCTTTAAATTGTTACATTTGAATGACTGTCTGCTTGCATTAGCAGGCCTCATTAATAACTTTCATTTGCAATTCCTGGTCTATTTGCACAGAGAACCAAGAAGCCTCCCTGACTCCAGTCATGGTACACTTACAGGGACTGTGTAATGCCCGCAGGACAATTCAATTAGGAAAATGGCATTTGATCACTATTAAGATGTTAGGCTCGTGTTCTAAAAGCATAATTTATCACAATCTAGGTCTATTTTATGACAATGGTAAATTAGGTGTCTTGAACATAGCAGGTGACACACTGCTTCCTAGAACTGTTAGAAGTAAATAAGATTCATCTTGAATGTGCCTCTCCTGAAAACGGAACAAATTGAACTGAC
Organism: Antennarius maculatus; assembly: GCA_013358685.1. Lineage (NCBI taxonomy): Eukaryota > Metazoa > Chordata > Actinopteri > Lophiiformes > Antennariidae > Antennarius > Antennarius maculatus. The sequence continues at coordinate 3,410,675 of CM023606.1, forward strand.
TTGGGTTTTATTTTATTATATTTATTTATTTTTGCTTCATTCCACAATAGTTTCTGGATAAACATGGGCCATTTGTTGGCCCTTTAATCATAATTGCGGTGCATTTTGCAGGGAGCAACAAAGGGAGGTGAAATCAATCAAAATGTGCTCATCTGCAGACTCCACCCTTGAATCAAGGGCAAGAACAATCTCCACCTAAACAAAGACAGTTGTGATGAAACAAACGCTCTCCAAAATCCATTTGTGCTGTCTAAGGCTTTGCCAAGTGGAAGAGGAACGAGTAGGATTTGACAATGAAAAATGGGAACAAAAGGAAATGGAGGGGAAATGAAGATGCCAAGTAGCCCTCTGTGGAGGCAAAGACCCACTGCTGGCAGGTCTAGCTGCTGGGCCCTCTGCTGCTCACAACAAGGTCCATTCACAGAGGGAGAATCCTCTTGTGTTGTATCCACTTGTTTGGGTAATTCACCATCTGCTGCACTGTGAAAGGCCTTAGGCTCATCCACAAGTCGTCATGTTGGACCAATATGCTCAGAATATGCAACACATAAAAATAAGTTCCTCCGAAGTAAGAACAATAATGGCATAACAAATTCAATCAGGCCAATGCCATTAGAAATACTATTGATCTCTGAAAAGATCTATACTTTATGGATGATGTCAAATCATTTGATGTGTGTTCCTTCATTGGCAGCAAGTTTAAGAATATAGATAAAGGTGTAAAATCTATCAGTAACATTACTTTTGTATTGACAGGAGGAAGCAAATCTCTTTATTTTTACAGTATATACTTGTACTAGTGTTTGTTTTTTCTTTTTTTTGGGGGGGGGGGTGGTTGACTACAGATAAGATTTGCAAAAAAGTCAAGTTAAAAAAAGCATTTAAGCAAAATTTAATTCACCATCTGCATCAATCATTGAAGTTGAAGATCAAACCTTGGTAAATTAATCCTCTGGAAAACATAACTGTAACCCTGGAATATGTAATTATAAACTACTGTAAATCAACTATATATACTGTGTGTCAAGAAAAAGTACCTGTGAGAATCACTGTTGTTGCATATAAATTCAACCTAATATACAGGGCAATCAACAGACCGGCTTTTTACTGCAGTCCCTCGGATCAAATACTATTATGACTCTCTGATGTCGGAAAAACAGCCCTGCCTTCACTTTCCCTGATGAAAAATACAGCACACTAATCAGGAAGTGATTCATATTCAAATACAGACCGTAAAAACAAGTCTGTCTAACCCACGAGAGCACAACAGAATTTGTTATTTGGAGAAGTGAAAGCAGTATAAGGACGGTAATGATACACAAATATCATGGAGAACTCATCTCAGAAGATTCTAAGATTATGTCAACAACTGTTCATTTCAACTTCACGGTTGTTAATCCATAATGTAAAACTATACATTTCCAAGGACATGATAGGATTCACAACTAAAAATACAATATTTTCCAGCGATAGCAAGACGATAACATTGTATAGCCTGATACTGCAACCAGGAGTTGGTGGCCCGACCTCACAGCAGAGCATAAAAACTTGTGTTATGTGTGTTATATAATTTTTATGATCAACATGCAATATGGTATATCATGGAAAAAACACATATACAGTATATTATATATTTTACATATATATATAAAGAAAGAGACATGCACTGCACTGAAATGATATAAATTGCTGCCCTATTTTCATAGCTTCAGTGATTCTACAGAGCAGAACATAATGAACGGGCATCAAGGGAAGGTACAAATTGAGCGATAAGAGAACCAGGAAAGAAATCTAGAGAATGACTAACTTTCCATACACATAAGATTGCTCTTTAAACTATTCCTCTGTTGTATTCCCTTTGACAGCACTGTACTGCTGCACACAACTTGAGACCCGCTGCTTTAAAATTTTGATAAAAACAAGATTGCTTTCATAACAATCTATGTTGAGCATCCAGCCAATACTGTGACTGGGGCCAGAGACAATCATTGAAATCTAACACCACCAGCTGCTTTAATACGTACCGTAATTTGTCAAACATTCATTCATTCATTTTCCATACTGCTTCCTCCTCTTTCGTGGGTCATGTGGGTTGCTGGAACCTATCCCAGCAGACTTATGGGCATGAGGCAGGGAGACAGTCGGGACAAGTTGCCAGCGCATCATAGATTTGTGTGTGTCAAACATATTAGACATTTTATTTTTCCTGTGTCATCTGAATGACACTCATGTTCTTAAGGAGAGCGGTTAGTTCATTTTCTCAATGCTTACCACTGCAACTTGAGCCTCCGCACACTCTGCTAAAATGCTGAGTGAGTGCAAATTGCTGTAATGAAGCTATTTCATTATAGGAATGAGCAATGCTGAATAATCAGGAACAACAAGGCAGTGTGCTTCATTGAGCCATCTGTGGAAGTACTTTGGCAAGGAGTGATGCTGTGTTTACAAGTGTGACGGCTGGTGCAAGGACAGAGATGATTTCTAAGTGGGCCAACAGTCATCTCCAACTTCAGTGATCCACAGACAAAACTAATGAACACCGAGGGAGTTTGATGAAAGCTGGAAGGAGAGACTCCATACCATTTAGACTTTACTAGAGTTAGTTTAACTGCAGCACCATTGGTGCGTGTTGTGATGTTTAACATATGTCTCAAGAAGCAAAATGCAATATGTTGAATAAGGAAATGCCATGACAAAAACAATGATTTACAGTTGCTGTTACATAGCAGTTGATTTTGTCTACTGATGATGAGGAGCTCCTGGACTTCAAACCATTTCCTTTGTATTTTCAGTTAGCAGCAGACTGCATCTCCAGCTTCCACTCATACAAATGTCTGATTACATTCAGTTACCACCTGTTTCCTTTTCAGAGGCAAATCAACAAATATCCAATGCAGAGGTTTTGAAAAGGAGGTGAAAATGGAGACTGAGTGGAGGGGGGGTATTATTTCCCCTCACCTTTTTGCAAGAAGGTAAAATGCCAAATTTGAAAAATAAACAACGTATTATTCTTTGAGTCAGAAATAATTTTTCAATGATATATTGGTGGAAGGATGCTGAGTTTTGAACTGCCAAGCAGGAGGCCTAGAGGAAGACCAAAGAGGAGGTTTATGGATGTAGTGAAAGAGGACATGAAGGTAGTTGGTGTGAGAGAGGAGGATGCAGAAGACAGGGCTAGATCTGAAGGGAAAAGGTGAAAGAAGCAGAAGAATTAATTACAATTTATGACATTGGAAAAACAATGTAAATCAATAGATGTCTGCAAATCACGTTTTCCTAAGTTGTTTAGTAAAAATATTTAAAACAGTCTGCACTTAACCCCTAAACATTCCAGGTTTAGAACCAATGCGTTACGACTCATTACACACTGGTTCATGAATGAAAGCACACGGGGATGTTTTGATGTAGCTATCTTTCTATGAATGAAAGTCTCAAAATGTCCATTTTGTTGCTTAGACAGCCAATACTGGCATGTAAAACTTTGCGGTGGCTCCAATGGCCTGAGATTTGCATTTAACATTTAATGCACCTCCTGTCCTGGGCAGCAGAGACTGGCAGCACCACATCAGTGAAAGCATCACAAAAGCTATGCAGCTTAAGTTAGTTTGGACAGTCTTTTATGAACAATACAAAATTAACTGTCATTACTTTAATATTCCTACAGAAAGATACTTATTTATGTAGACTACATGTGTAACAGTTAAAGCTAAATCAGCATTTTGGAAAGGGGACGCACACTAAAAGTTTTAAGTTCAGCAAGACCCTTGACAGCCAAGATTTATTGGACCCAATATGAGAATAAGAAAGAGAGCAGGAGAGAAGGTGGGAAAAAAAATTGAATGTTTCTATTCCATTGGCTGTAAATCTACCTATGTTCATACTGATGTCACAGAAATACATTACATTTCTGTTCAGTGATGCAGCAGTGTAAAAGGTTACTGTTTGGGTGGATGAGAGAGATAAATAAAATAAAAAAAAACTAGGAACAAATAAAACACATACCTAAATCAGTTCATTTCTCTACATTCATCAGTGTAGATAAAAGTAAAAGTAGACAGAGCTGCAGTTTGTAGGAGTGAATTTTAAACTGAGTTCACTGCATGAACATTTATGTATTGAATATTAAACATGTTCTCCATGCATATAAAACCATGTAAGTAATTCTAAGAGCACATTTTCTGAAGCTCTTACTGATCTACTGTTTGCAGCGGTCAAACCTGTGACCTTCTGCTTGAATGGGAGCCTTTCGAATTACCATCTCACTAGTATGCTGTAACACCATATAAATCAGCTAATTTCCATTCACAAGTCATGCTCCACAGATGGGTACATGTTAAAGATGACTACATTCTCATCACATAAATTCTCGCTAATATATTAGTCTGGATCAGCTCATTTTCATGCCAGAGTCACACTCTGCAGACATGTCATAATTACTTGTCTCCTGACACTCACTAAGTAACATGCTGATTTTCCTCCGTCCCTCAATTGGGTTTAATTGACCACTTTTAAAAGCTCAGCCAGTTTTTCAATTGGAACAAAAGCCAGACAGCTAAATGTTTCAGAGAATAAAAAGTGTGCTCACACATGCACATTCACACAATTGCTCGTTGCAGTAATGGGCAGGGGCAGCTGTGCCTCGGTTTAGCTGTCATCTTTGTCACAGATATGGAGGCTTGATTGTATGCCAAACAGCAGTGTTTTGCTCACTACTCAACCCCGTGTCTTTATCCTCTAATCACACTGCTAATGGAGATTCATAGATACCCTGTTACCTTTTTGAATAAGTTGAATGTTTAAAGCATTCAGTGGTGTACAAAAATACAACTATGAAAGAGCCACATTATGTCAGACAACTCATTATGAGAATGACTCATGAAATAAATGTATGTCAACTCACTAGTGTTATGTTTAAACAATGAAAAGAATAGTTGCCAATATCCTAGTAGCAGAGAGCACCTGTAGTGTACGTGGTTTCTACAAGATTTGTTGACTCAACTTTAGCTGCAATTGTTTGTAGCTCAAACAAATAAATTCATAACAGCACAATCCATTTGTTTTGAAACTTATAGACTATAGTACTAGCAAACTGAAATATATTTGTGAACTTGTGACATTTCAATTGAAGAAAGCTTGATTAAATAGGTGTGTATGCTTGAAATACGAAATGTTGCCGCAAGAGGGCCAAGCCAGTGTCTTATTGTGGCGGTCCCAAGGCCGGATAAAGTGAAGTGAGGAGGGCATTGAAGAGGATGAAGAGTGGAAAGGCAACTACAGGGGAATGAAGCTGATGAGCCATACAATAAAGCTATGGGAAAGAGCAGTTGAAGTTAGACTAAGGGCAAAAGTGAGCATTTGTGAGCAGTCTGTTTGTAGCCACTCTGGAATTTACTTCACCTATAGCGTAGTGGCGATCGGCTAGCGCAAGCCCAGAGCAGCAGTATGGTTTTATGCCAAGAAAGTACTGCAGATGCAGTATTTGCTTTGAGGATGTTGATAGAGAAGTACAGACAAGGCTAGAGCGAGCTGCATTGTGTTTCTGTACATCTGAAGAAAGCTTATGACAGGGTGCCCAGAGAGGAACTGTGGCATTGTATGAGGAAGTCTGGAGTTGCAGAGAAGTATGTTAGAGCGGTGCAGGACATGTATGAGGACTGTAAGACAGTGGTGAGGTGTGCTGTAGGTGTGACAGAGGAGTGCAAGGTGGAGGTGGGACTGCATCAGGGATCAGCTCTGAGCCCCTTCTTGTTCGCTATGGTGATGGACAGGCTGACAGATGGGGTTAGACAGGAATCTCCATGGACTATGTTGTTTGCAGATGACATTGTGATGTCTAGTGAGAGCAGGGAACAAGTGGAGGAGAAGGTAGAGAGGTGGAGGTTTGTCCAGGAAAGGGGACGAATGAAGGTTAGCTGCAGTAAGACAAAGTACATGTGTCTGAATGAGAGGGACCCAAATGGAAGAGTGAGGTTACAGGGAGAAGAGATCGAGAAGGTGGAGGATTTTAAGTACTTAGGGTCAACAGTCCAAAGCAAAGGAGGGTATGGAAAAGAGGTGAAGGAGCATGTACAGGCAGCATGGAACGGGTGGAGAAAAGTGTCAGGTGTGATGTTTGATAGAAGAGTTTCAGCTAAAATTAAAAGAAAGGTGTACAAAACTGTGGTGAGACCAGCGATGTTGTTTGGCTTAGAGACAGTGTCGTGGAGGAAAAGAGAGGAGATGAAGATGCTGAGGTTCTCTTTGGGAGTGACCAGGATGATTAGGATCAGGAATGAGTACATCAGAGGGACAGCACATGTTAGAGGTTTTGGAGATAAAGTCAGAGAGGCCAGACTGAGATGGTTTGGACATGTGGAGAGGAGATAGTGAATATATTGGTAGAAGGATGCTGAGTTTTGAATCGCCAGGCAGGAGGCCTAGAGGAAGACCACGAGGTTTATGGATGTAGTGAAAGAGGACATGAAGGCATTTGGTGTGAGAGAAGAGGATGCAGAAGACAGGGTTAGATGTAGGCAACTGATTTGCTGTGGCGACCCTTCAAGGGAAAAGCCGGAAGGAGAAGCAGAAGAAAAAGAAGTATGTTTAGAATACACGAGGACTTCCAGGGCCTCAGGGTCTTTAAGTTGGCCTAACTGCGGTGTAACTGTACAAGAGATTATGCCTACAGGATGTGGACAAAGGAGGTGGAGGAACCAGCCAATTATTAAAGGTGTTTGGGTTCTTAGCAGCAATGGGAGGGTGTGTTCCTGCAGTGAGCTGGTAAGTGGAAGGTGTCACTAAACATCAAGCTGCAGCTAGACTGCCATACAGGTAGATCTGAAGAAATGCAGGGTGCAAAAACAGTGATTTGCAATTAGAAGACATACATAGAGTAGGATGGCCAACTGACCACATCATAAACCCTCTCCTGTAGCGAGATAGTCACAATTACAGTCAGTCCAACATAACATACATACAACATACATGGTGTAGGCAACTTTTGGATTAGTTCTGAAAACAATAAAATGCTACTCACTGAATGCAAAGAAATTGTCAATCAAGTAACCACATTACTTATTACCCAAGATATTGTAACCAATGCAGTCTTGATGATGAGTCGTCATTCAACAAGCTTTTGGTTAGATAACTTACAACTGCAAAATTATTAATTTTTAATTCATGTTTTTGTTGTGATTTGCCCAAGAATGATTTTCCTCTACATCACATATGTCAAAGTCAAGGCCTGCGGGCGAGATCTGGCCTGTGACGAATTTTTTATGGTCCGTGACAAATTCTCATTTTTAATTACTATTCGAACCAACCCGCAGGCCACATCGGCCTGTTGGTGTTTTGCACGCACCAAAACTACATTCCCCACAATGCAACGGTAGTGGAAGTGACTGCAGCACAACAAGCCAGCTTTGGTTTCATTGTTAATCAGCAGTCAGAGCAGATGTTGAATTCAGCTACTCCCCTCCTCAAAAATGGCTGAAAGGAAGATGGACGCTGAGAGCAGGAGGTTTCAAGCCAGGTGGAAGTCAGAGTGTATGTTCAGAGAGGTAAAGCATAAACCTGTGTATCTTCTTCTAGTTTGCACATTACATCCTTGACGCAATGCGCATCCAAGCTGCTCAGACGCTTTCTATGTTTTGTAGCACAGACTTGTGTGAACAATACTGTATTTCTCTCTGATGAAGCAGAACAAAACATCACACAGGAGTCGGCTCGTCTGACTGATAAACACCTTCACTCAATCCTGAGGATTTCCTCAGGTTGGAGCCTGACCCAGAACATTGATAAATTTGGATGAAAGATGAGACACCATCAAAAATTACGGTCAGCCTCAGACAAGTGAGCATCACACAGGAGTAATGTATTTTCAGTGTAAAAACAGTTAAATTTTTACATTCCGCTTCAAAGCGGTTATGTATTGTACTTGTCAGCATTTGTGTGTTAGTCCGTTAGTCCATCCATCCGTCCGTCCATTAGTCTTCCAAATATCTTTGCAACCGTTGCAGATAGGAAGATGAAACAAAAAGCACATTACTCAGGCGGCAAAGGGGATGAAAATGAGATGATGACCTTGAGAAAACTAGGTCAAGGTCAATTTATAACTTTTGCAAACTCAGCAACTGGATAAGATAGAAAGACGAGGGAGAATGTCAGTGTGAGTAAGACCGTAGATCAAAGCTACTGCTTTGATCGATGAAAGTAGGGCAGAGCACTAGCTTTGATCTGTGACTTATGCAAGTAGGTCAGGGTAAAATTTTGAATCCAGGGGTGTCGCGGGACGTTGCAGTCTCTTGACTGCATTGGTTCTTGTTACATTTGTTTCTACAAGACCTGAAGTCTCTTTGAAGGAAGTATTGTTTTGTCTGTGTGCCATAGATTTTTGTATTTTATTTATTTATATTTATTTCAGCTGAATGGAATCAGGGAAATTTTCAGATAAGACCCATGAGAAATATACAACTGATTTGATATTTTTTGTTTATTATACTTTTGGAAACCAGTGATTGGTAGGATCATAGAGTAGCACAATAATCTTTTTAATTTTTTTTTTTGCACAATAATGTATTTTCAGTTTCTAATGCATGCAATTTCATTTATGCATCTATCCTGATATTAAGGAACACACAGTGCGCCCTCGTTCTTTGCAGTTAATGCATTCCAGGAACCATACGCGAGTGAGGAATCATGCCTCATTGTTATGTATAAATTTCAGAAAATGCAATGGATGCTGTTACCTCTGAGCCGAAAGGAACATAAAACAGTGGAAATAGATGTCTGTAGTGAAGAAACAAGCCGCCATGGTGGTCAGACAGGATAGAGGTGTGAGGATTGGATGTCAAATTCTGTTTACGACCCATAATTAGTCAAGTTCACAGTAGAGCTTGTGCAAACACAAGCAATCATAAATAAATAAATACATTTGAAAGAGGAACAATAAAATGGGCTTCAGCATTGTTACAGAAGGGGTCATTAAGCAGGATGTGGGAGAATGAGAAGTTTAAGGTATTATATAATCTGAGAGCTGTTGGGACAAAAGATCTTTTACATGGTTACATCCTGCACGTGATTCTTATTGTCTAAGATCGCCTGCATGTTCCTCCATTTACAGTCCACCCCAGCTCTCCATACAGCCTGCTGCCACACACAGACCAGCCTTTCTCCAGACATTGTGTGACTAAAGCCTCTTGAAGAAAAACAGTCAGCTGTAATGTCTGTTTATTTCAGGTAAACAGATAAAAATCCTGTGTTGATGTGAAGGCTGATCTTCAACTTGACTTTAGAACTGCTCTGTTATCATATTACCCGGGAAGAAAGAATGACAGTGTCCTGTGGTCTGTTTACTCTGCATGCATTTCAGCAATGCAAACCTGGTAGACATAAACTAAGCATGGTTGGGTGGTGACAGGTGCTACATAACCTGACCATAGTTAACTGCATCTATTATCTAAAATGAAAATTGTGCCTGAAAGCTGATGCATTGGTTCCTCTAGATATCTGTGATGTAGGACAGTGAGTCAACCCTGTATAAGCATACAATTGGGTGCATAGTTTAAACAGAGCTAATTATACAACAGTGTTTTTACATAATAAAACAAAGACATTTGCTGAGCAGTAACAACAGCCCCATCACCAGATAGCCATGGAGCCACTGCCATGTGATGGCAGGAGTCAAGTTCACAGCTGTCATTGTAATTATAGTTTTCAGTTTCTGTTGTGCGTTCAGGTGTTACACCCGAACTCTTGCAATCATGATAACACCAATGACAAATTCAACCAAGACAAATGAATTTTGACTTATCATAACGGATTTGTTTTTTTATCATAATGGTTTTGTTTCTATCCAGCCTTCAACTACAGTTGAACATGTTTTCAATAGGTTATGACGTCACCAGACGTCTCTCCATTTAATGCCGATATGTATAAATGCTAAGTAATGTGATTGTAACTTCAGTTCTAAACAAGAATAATGATAACAAAGAAAATATTTCAACAATGAAAAACCTCACGAATCCGTCACCTTAACAAAAAGCTTGTTTTAAAATGCGAACCCACTCTTTACCATGTTATTAAATTTTAATTGAATTTTTTCTTCAAAGCATACAGGAAACTTTAAATTCATTTCAAACAAACAAGGATAAATAAAGGATAAATACTAAAGACTATAAATACTACCACAACTTAAAATTTCTTCATAAACAGACATGCAAAAAGAGGCATTAAGAAGATAAATTAAGGAACTCTTCAATTATGAGTTCCCTATTAACAAACCTTATCTGGTCCATCATAGCACAAAGGAAAGTCCAAATAGACTTTTTTGCCTTATCCAAAAGGACTGGTCTGGACTTCAAGACGTACTTGAATATTCAAGGAACTGCATACATTAAGGTAACAGTAGAGAGATGACAACCTGAGTTAAAAAATACAGTATGTGTTGTGGCTTTTAGAACTATTATCTGCTGAACAATGAGTGCTTACTTTAATTAAAGACAGAACTAATTTTATAAACAAGGTAAAAGCCTCCAGCTGTCTGTTTCACATCTCAGCTCTCATATTTAACTGACATTTTAGTAAGGAACTCTGATCTTGCTGACCTTGCAATAGCATCTCACTGATTCTAACCCTTTTAGGGTTCACCTTAGTTTGCTTATGTCATTTTAATTATGCATCAACTACACATCAAAGGCAATTAATAGGCAGAACAGCTTTTTGATTCTGTGGCTTTTAACCTTGCAAGGCCTTTAATACTTCTGAATAAATCATCAGTCATCAATACCCGTTTATGTTGAGTTGTTTGAAGACTGAAACGTCTGCTGTGAAGATAGCAGCGTACGCTTCAGCCAATTGCTCAACAAATGATTTTGGTTTTAATGTCTTCGAAATCCATAACTTGACCATAATTTATTGATCTATACTCTAAATCAGTTTTGTGTTTCCATCATTTAGTCTTTATAGACACATGGCCCACATCAACTTTTACAAGACATTGCTGCTAAATTTGCAACATTCAAAAGGAAATTTTGAAAAAAGGTATGAGGAAAATAAAGTCTGCTGAGAAAAAAAGACCTAAATTAAAATGTCTGCAGTTTTGTTTTGTTTTTTATTTCACCTTGCCATAAGCTTTTTTGAATCAAAGACATAAAAATATAAATTCTAATGTGCAGCACACTGAACAGAAATGAACCAAACTGCTTGGTGAAAATGGGGCTTCATTTATGTCAAAACTACTTAGGCCTCCTGGGCTCCTGGAACAAAGATTGAGTGCGTTAGCACCTTTGGCAATTCCTTACTTTGCAGAAAACACTGGATCAACCATCAGTGGATCCAGTCCCACTGCTTTCAGTGAGCAACCAACCTCATTAGTAAACATCATCACTGGCAGAGGTATGAGTATAAGGGCTTCAGGACGAACCAACAGATTTTGGGCACTAGAAACCCCAACAAACAGGTTGGTATTCTCAGAGGAGAGAGGGCTAGAGAAGCAGCTGATGTATTTGTTTATGCAAGAACGTGCATATGCTCTTTGTCAGCATGACCTTGCTTTACATTAACAAATGTATCTGACCTGGTCAGTATAGCCAACATTTACCAGCTTAATAAACAGCAGCTCACTCATGTTCGAGCAAGTGTAAGTGTAGCAGGTCTGATTACGAACAACTCGGTAGTCTCTGCAATCTTTACGTATTCAGATCAAATGCAACTTAAGCATTAGCGTACAATGAAAAATGAAATAGTAAGACCTACATCTCCAATTGTACATTGAGCAGCATTAAACAGTACACAATCACCCAGTAAGTAAACATCCGTCACTTGAAATGTGCACATAAAGTAACCACACAAAGATGTAAGGAAACAAAGGAAAACATTTTCAGTTGAGAATTAGAATGCAATATTTACAGTATAACTTATAAATCATAACTTTACTTTTCACACCCACCTAGGATTTTATTGGGCTGTCAGCATTCTTGACATGCATATCACGTTACTGAGTATAAAGGACAGTCTAATCTAAGTATCTTGTATGTCATTCCATAAGTACTGAAGATTTGAAGCTTCGCTATTTTACCTGGAAAAGTTAATGATTAGTGTTCTTTGGGACAAGAAAATCATGCCAATGTATTTTGAGTATTTAAGTGGCTAAAATTGATGTGTGAATGTATTTGTTAGATTCAGATAATGTGACCAGACCCTTTCGGCTGATGATGGGTTCTAATTAAAATAATCTGTTAAAATAATGATCACATAAATATGAAATAAGAGAAATAAAAGTAAAATGACGGTTTTGGTTGCATAAGACTAAGTACAGTACTGTGTAATAGTATGGTAATGATGGTCTTAAGGTTAGGGTGAGGCAAAATTTCAAAACTGCTGACTAATTAAAAGTACACTAATGTGTTATGTAAGTTAGAAGTTGACTTAAAAAAATAAATGAAAATGTTGAGTAAACTGGATAAAAAGTAATAAGAGCATTTGTATCAGGATTAAGGAATCTAAGAAAAATAATATTACTGCGGGACATATTTGGATTGAAAAATAGGACAGAATAAAGGCAAAGAATAATGCAGGGTCATTAGAATGCTGAAACACTGGGTATGTTAGACTCTCATTCTTTCATTTTTGTGCTACGAAAATGACCTATTTCTTTTACTAGACTCCCTCTACATTTTGTCTTCTTTCTCCTGGTACATTTCTGGGCTTCCACAGAGCAGAGGCCTGAAAAGAAATGGGAGTTTTCATTCTGAATATTCTTCTCAATTAAAGTCATCCAATTGCCAGGGGAACTCTTATGCAATCATGTTTAAAACACCAGGGCTTAGTGGCATGGGGATGAGAGAGTCAGAGTGTGAAAAGAGGGAAAAGAGACAGGAAGGGATGAAAGAGGTGCAGGAAGGGCGATCCTCTCAAGTGTCTGGCACTGACCCAGTGAGAAGCTTTCCTTCATCAGGCATGGAGGCTGTGGGAGAGAGGGAAGGAGGGTGCTTCCATCATTTACTTCCTTGACATGGTCATGTTGTCACCATGGCTCTCTTGATCATACCAGGCAGCAGGTAGACACACAATAGGTCCATTTATCAGCACAATTCCATGCCTTTCAACATGTCCTTGACAGATCAATTTAGGATGCAGTTGCAGGTTTAAAAAATTAGGTTGCAGACCAGATATGAAAACAAAATGATGGCTGACTGGGGTTTGAGAAAGACTTATAAATATTTAGGGTGCTAATTTAACTGTCAAGGGAGCAGGAGGGAGGCTAGAATGAGAAATGGAGAAAAAAGGAAAGTCACTAAGTTTCCAAAAAAAACCAAAACTGCTGTGTACGCTGTATAACCGGTCAAAAGTGCTGCAGCGGCCTCAGAATGCATAACCACATCTTGAAATACTAATTCAGACTAGTCTGAGATAGACTTCAGGCTGCTCATCTTGGGTTTTTGTGCATAGCACTCAATCTCTCCAAGGAAACCCAAACAGTCCAATTAGTCAAAATCAAACAGCAAATACACTGCAGAGTCCTGATCAGCATTATATTATATACACAGAGACCTACTGTGGAGCATGCTAGCATAAAAAGACTAGAAAATATCAAACTATTTACTGTACTGTATATGGAAGGATGACCACCCTCAATTTAAGGAAGTGTGGGGTGTATCTGATATCATCTATTCATCACACAATACAACGCTAAATCAAAAGTTTCATATTCAATGCTGCTTTTCAATGAGTCAGGACCCACCTGGTAAATCCAAGTATTGAGACTTTACTGCTGAAGTGTTTTGTTGCACTGACTACTGCCTCTTAACATAGCAGGAGCATTGGCTAATAGGCTGAACCTCAAGTGGGTAAGCATCCTTTCAGATAACCCCAGATGGTATGTTTGTTCTATCCAGAGCATTAAACATTGGTGCAGCAGCTGTGACAGCATACAAGGTAACTCAGATATGGTGGAAACTGTGCCATGTCAAACGTGAAAAAAAAAAAGAGCAACAAAGAGAAGTGAATACAGCACAGACAATAAATTCATATGGATCCTTCAATGAGCATCAGAACCATAAGTCAGGCTTCAATAGACAAATGCTAATAATGGCTCAACCAATCACATCCTGAGAAGTCCGCTGTCATGTCCCTTTTCTTGTTTGATTAGTGAAATCACAACCCTTTTCATTCATTCCTTCACACATTGCGAAGAGACTGAGTGGGCTAATTAACAAAGTCAAAAGAAACCAAAACAAATGGAAACAAAATTGTCCATAATTCACCCTCTCATTCAATGACTGTCAGAAGCTCTCTCACACAATGTTTCAAATCACACCTACACAATAACAATTGGCACTTGCAACTAAAAGACATTTACAAAACATTAGATAGATTTTGGTGTTCAGAAGCGCAGAGAATTAATCTGTCTTGTTCAGTACATGTGCTACAGCCAAACCAAGAAGACAGCCAAGGGACACTGGCAGCAAAAAACAGATGAGGACATCAAGCCAAGTTTTCTCTTTGTGCTTCTGGGTGCTGATGACCTAGCTGGGAGGATGGAAGGATATGGACAGGGTTTCATGTGGGGTAACAGTCTGCTCTGAATGGACCAGCTGTTCTCCATTCATTCTGGTGTCCCAGAGCCTGCCTGAGTAGCCAGGCTCTGCCAAAAAGAAGGACAGACACAGTCTGACTACAGTGCCCACAGTGACAATGCTTTCTTTCATAAAAGGGGCTATTCATAGGTGACCATGAGGCTTACAGATAACTGGTAAGACCATATGCTAGAATCAGGGCAGAACCTCTGCTCTTTCATCAGTTATTCTTCTCTAGACATCCACTTACATTGGCTGTGTCAGGCCCATGCCCATATGATAGGCATGGGCCTGACACAGTCTTGCTACTTGTGGGTCACCTCATCGCGCCCTGGGCAGTATTGATAAGCTTATTATCCAAGCCAGGATACCCTATGACACGTCTGCTGGCAATGTAATGGCATGCAGACTTGCTGATGAAGCAATCAGGGGAAGCAGAGAGGGTGAAGCAAAGCACTTACATGGGACAACAGAAAATCAACCACACGGTGGAGGGCTGGAGAATAATAGATGCCTCTACTTAGTCTATTAGTGCAAAGACAAGTGCATGCAGTTTTCAATGTGCCGGGATTGAATTCACTCATACACTCACTCAATACAAAAGGAGATTAAAAATTAAGCATCATATTTAGAGGCTCTGAAGTGAAGAACAATGCTTTTCAAATTAACTTTAGTTATTAATCAAATTGGAAATGCACCAACCCAAAAAGCATATGCACTCATTTTCTGAGATTATTGGTCACTGCCCTAAATAATAACATGGTTCCAATTACCTCACACAATCATTACAATCAGCAAAATAAACACAGGAATCATCCGGTGTACTTAAAGTGATCTCTTACATTAACCAGGCAATAATAATTTGTTACATTCATCACAACAAGTAGTTACCTTCAGATACGGTACAAGCTCTGTCCATATTTTTGTTCAACATGTGAGTAAAAATCCAAGATACAACCCATGATGAGACAATGTGACAGATTATTATTATATTATTATTATATTATTATTATTATTAATATTTTTATTAACTCATGAACACATCAATGATTTACACAGTAACATCTTATAACATCTTATAGACATGCTTTGTATAAAGTTTCAGGATCAGGATCACGATCGTTAACAAAATTTAATTACCTGCAAGATATGCTCGGGCCCACTTTTAATTAAGAAAAATAAAGAAATCATGCAAATCCTTCCATGAGTATCTCTATGCTGCTTTGCATGCACATTCATTTGGGAGCAACACACATTATTTGGGTAGGGCTTATGTAGGCAAATTAAACCAATTTAATAGCAAAGATTTATGTTGTAGGCATTAACATACTGACCTACCTAAATTTAATGAGATGTCATTTTTACAAATCCTCACATTAATTCTAACCACTTAATAAAAGCCACATATGAAAAAGAAACATCAATTTAGCACAAAGCGAAAAAAAATGAAGCAACAATAGGACTGAAAAACACAGCCCAGCTAAGCCTTCAGGCAGTATATGTCAGCATTCAATCCCACATCAAAACATCAATGAGTGTCTAACATATAACTAAGAAAGGGTTAAGTACTGATCCATGGTCTTGAAATAGTTTACCTAAGACATGCTCGCAATGTGCTCCAATGACCCACCCTGAGGAGTCAGTCTGCGCACTGGCCAAGGCACCCTTAATCACCCCGATCAGAGTCAATACTGTGGACAAGTCAATTACCCAGGGAGGAGAATTCATGAAGTCATGTGATGCTTGCCTTATTCAGGCCACCAGTCTTTCTGACAGCCACATTGGAGAGTAATACATTGGATTCTGTGGAAAAGGAGATCCTCGCTTTAATATTCCACTCTGTCCATACAAGCATGTAATCTTCTTCAGTGAGGCACACAGCAGGTGAAAAAAAATGCAAAGCTTGAATGGAAATGAACCTTTCACACTGAACTATCTCATTCTATGGTTCTTGATTTCCTGCTTCCTCTTATTTGTTTTCCCATTCTTTTGTTTTTCAACTCACCTGTCCTTGTAACCCCTCTGGTTGACTGGTGATATCATTCTTTTATTTCAATGCCACAAATTCTCAATCTTCCATGCCCATTTCATTTTTATCATGGATGTAAATAATGGAAAAGTGAGAGCTTGACCATATCTTCTATGTTTCACATCAAATGAATTCCATAAAGAAAATGTTTACTTATAATGTAAGTATCCACTAAGAATTCAGGCCATAAAATCACATCACATATCAATCAAGCCATAGGGCATAAGATTTATCAAATTTGTAACCACAGCACATTAAAAATACAGACAAACTAACAACAACAACAATAACAACTGGGCTCAAGTAGAGCCGAGCAAAACATGTGCATGCGGTATCACACACAAAATACAATGCAAGTGTAGTGTCCGGAATTTAAAAATACTGTAATATATATACCTGAAATCATTAGCCAAAAGTTACGAGAATGTCTTTCAACACTGTTTTTGGGTTTCTCAAACAGTTCCACATCGAACAAGGCCAAACAGCAAGGCCTTGGTCCCCTTCAGCCTTTCAGAAAGATGACAGTCACCAGGTTCAAACCGGACAATCTGCAGCTGTCAGATTAAGAGATAAGTCCAGATGCATCACACAATCGTGTAATGAATTTCCCTCTGGATCAAAAAAAGTATATATCTATCTAAATAATCAGCTCTTTATTAATAAATGTTGGCATATCAGTGTTCAATCTTGTTTTCATTTATTTCCCAAAAAGAAATTGATTTAATTGTAATTAAGTAACAAAATATAAGATTGTTTTACTTTTCAAACAAAAGACATGTAAAATAATATGCATTTTAATGGAGGAAAAAAGTTAGGACACCTCCCATATGTTTACACTTGAGATGGTTAAAATCACACACAGGTGTATGATCAGAACTGAAAGACCCTTGCCCATTTAAATCTCAGATATTTAGTTTGGTGTGCCCTTGTCTGTTGAAGTGGAAAGTACCATGGTGAAATCCAAAGATCTTTCTGATGCCCTCATATTTTTGTTTAATTGCAACTAAATTGCTTTCTTTTCTAGAAAAAAATGAAAACAAGACTGGACATTGGTATGCAAACATTTGTTATTGAGGACCTGATTATTTCATGGAGTGTCCCAATTTTTTCAAATGACTGTTTATTCATGATACCACTTATATAGGAAAACTATTCTGGGAAGAAATCTATGCTTGAAGACTGCAGTTTAAAAAAGTTATAATCCTATGTCCGGTTTATTGTTTGCTTGTTTCCTTGATGTCTCAGTACCCTACTTACCAACTTGTGGTGAAAATTTTTTACTTTTTTCACGTTTATTTTCATTCTCCCTCAAAATTATCTTCTCTTTTCCTCCAGCACCTTCCTTCCATTTCCTCCATTCTATTTGGCTCTTGCCAGTAGTATCAGGCTGGTGATGGAAAGCAGAGTCCCCCTCTGTGAGATGCTGTTTCTAACTAGGCTCCTCACCCACCGTATCAAATTAACAGGCTGCACCAACCCATTACAACCCAGCTGGGCCTCACCTCATTGGACTACCGATCTCAATTTGTGATTGATAAGACGTAATGCAAACAAAGACAGAAGGGCTGTCAACAGAAGGACAGAGTCAAAAACTGAGAGACCTAAATTAAAGGTACTCTATACACATCTGTATCTTTACTGAAATTAAAGTATGTAACCCTTTCATGTGAGTAATTATCCTCTTGATGGAATATATAATGGAAGAAAAAAGGTCATATTGCATGGGTGAAGAATATCCATTTTCTATTCATTAAAGAAAAAGCGATTCTTACCACTCTCAGGGTCTCTCTACCCCATTAGACTAAGACTAAAAATACAATGTACAAAGGTCATCTGCAAATCTCTCACTAACACAAGAATGAATAAAGTGAAAAAAATTGCTAAAGAAACACCTGAGACACCTCCTGATACAAGTAGCTCTGAGAACGAAAATGACATCAGTCTGAAAGTGGCCTTAACAGAAAAATATGATTCGCAAAAGATAAAAAAAAATTCTGCAAGACACGAAAGGTTCGAGGGCAAAAGTAGAATTTTTTTTTCCTGACCTCAACATGTTTCTGGATAGCGTCAGCTTTTATATGAAAAGTAAAACAGGAAGTGGCGTGCCAGTTTTTAGGAAAAAAGTAAAAGACATGATTGTAGAAGAGATGATTGTGGAGAACAGATAATTGTCTTTTTTTTCTTAATTTTGTCTCTTTTTTTTAGTTTGATAAATGTTAAAAGGTTAGATGTTTCTTTGTTCAGAAAATGCACGGTACTATTGAAAATCTTCTTTACGTGAATCTCTTTTGGATTTTGTGTCAACATGATTATTTTGTAACTTGACTCTTATGAATAAATGTGACTTTAAAAATCAAATCTCTCTCTCTCTCAAAAATTGAAAAATTGAGGAACTGTGTGCAAAGCAGAGAGCGTTATGGTTTAACCATCCTTCTGGCTAATTGGACCTTGAGAAGCTTGAAATGCTTTCTCCATATGCCTGTAAAAGGTTATAATCTCCCATGTGCCTATTTGATACAAGTTCCCTATTTAATAAATTAGTCACCTTAACTTTAAGTAGACTATTCCATAATGAATGTGACAAAGGTGGGAACTCTGACAGTCTGGGCAAGCAGATGAAGTCAAAAATTATAATTGAGTAATGCATTACCCAAAAAATACATATTTTTCAGAAGCATCTTCATTGTAGCAGACATGTACACAGACATGAAAAAAATGGAAAATGATAAATGTTTAAGTCAAGCTACAATGAAAGAAGGACTATAGTGCACGGAGAGATAATGCTGTGCATCTCTGGAAGACAAACCCAGAGGAGGTCATTCCTGAATAAATGTTTCCAATAAATTGGTTCCAACAGAGGAAAAAGACACCTGGCTCATTTTACAAGACAACAAGGCTCCCATAAAAGAGGTAAGTCTACAGTCTATCACACTGAAAAGGAATTCCCCCAAACCACTGCCTCCTGGCTAGAGTGATAGACCAGAAATCCAGCAAGAGAAAGACACTTACAGGCAGAAGAGAAAATTAGATTGTGTTGAAAATATATGACACATGTGGAAGTGGAGAGTTGGAGGCCTGAAAGGAACCAAATAAAGATATGATAAACAGATAAGAAACAGAGGAGAGACCAATTCAAACATAAATAGAGCACAATAAATGTTAAAAGACTACATTCAAGAGATTGAGAAGAAAGAATACAGACAAGCTCCATGGAAAGATGCAACACTGGCTTAAAATGACAGCTTCATCACTGTGCTCTGGTTCCTCAGACCCTCCTCAACCAACCCAGTTGTCAACAAACTTGCCCTTTTACATTACTCACAGTGCAACAATAAATACAGCTTACTCTCCTTGGACTGCTGTGTGACAAAATTCTTATGGATAGACATGAACGGTAACAAACACAGACATCCACTCACCAACCAGCTTTCAGCCCCATATCAATTGTGAATAATGTTATACTGACACTGTACAGACACGCTTGGCTTGCAAATGTTCATGTTTCATGGGTTACCTAATCTAATCCTCTTCTTGATAAGTGTTCAAAAGACACATTATTTTCTTTTACATGATTATGGATATTTTTAAAAAAAATATTATCCTGATGCCTCAAAAACCTTTCAACTGACTCAAAACAATGCCTTGACAATTCACTGTCATGTTGCCTTCGTGACTCGTTCTCACATACTACCACACAACATAGTGAAAGCTGATTTCCAGTTGATTGAGTGTATTGGTGTCCCTGTGAGTATTGATCTGGTGCTCCTGTATATTCTTTTGATAACAATCTGTTCCCATCATGCCCTTCAACAGTTACAGGGCACAAGCCTCACACTCACACATACACTCACACCGAAAAGCTTTCCCTCAAACTAGACTGTACACAGGCCACACCAGCTTGACCTTAGTCACTGCAAAAAAATATACAAATAAATCAATGCATTTAAGACATTAAAAACAGGACTATAACCATATTGGTGCAGGGTATATCTCCACCTGTCACTAACTGACAACATCTCATGTCATCTCATGTCAAAGGACATCTCAGCTCATGTCCTTTCTCCATCTTTTAGCACCCAGTAAAATTAGACTAATAACGTCCTTCAAGTGACTGGTTCAGAGGTTCATTCTCCTGTCTTACATTTTCTAATGTGTTGAAGATAAGTGAATACATTACATCATATCCCATATGATCCGGGGGAAAGTGTCACTGTGCGCACAACAGCAATGTATGCCGCTGTCTGTATATGTGTGTGTGTGTGTGTGTGTGTGTGTTACGAGACATCATAGATGTGTGCAGCTGATATAAATTCTGTCCTTTCCTCCTCTGCAGTTGGCCAGACTGGAATAAAGAATTCCATTAATCTTAACTTAAAAATTAATGACTTCAGCATCTCCAACTTCCACCAGAATGGCTGTCAAGCGGTCAGACCTCCAACAACATTACCAGTACACATCACGTCTGAAATTGTCACTACAATGTCTGTGTGCCTACAGACATTTTAAGCAATTTGCCAAAAGCAAGTTGGTTACAAAAAAAAACAAACAAAAAAAACAAATTATATTTATTATACAGGAATGCGGTCAGAGGTTGTTCGAATTCTGTCAAAAGCTGTGAGACATGCTTTGAGACATCATGAGACATGATGCCATACAGTGATATAATAATATCAGCTTTGAATGATTGTGTGTACATGCATTTTCAACAATATTTACAATAACATGAGAAAAATGTGTAGATGAAGAACAAGAAGAAGATGAAGAGAGATGAAAAAGACAAAGAAGATAACAAAGACAAAGACGAAGAAGAATTTGAAGAATGACTGTCATTCTTCTTCTCCTTTCGGCTTTTCCCTTCAGGGGTCGCCACAGCGAATCAATTGCCTCCATCTAACCCTGTCTTCTGCATCCTCTTCTCCCACACCAACTACCTTCATGTCCTCTTTCACTACATCCATAAACCTCCTCTTTGGTCTTCCTCTAGGCCTCCTGCCTGGCAGTTCAAACTCAGCATCCTTCTACCAATATATTCACTATCTCTCCTCTGGACATGTCCAAACCATCTCAGTCTGGCCTTTATGACTTTATCTCCAAAACCTCTAACATGTGCTGTCCCTCTGATGTTCTCATTCCTGATCCTATCCATCCTGGTCACTCCCAGAGAGAACCTCAGCATCTTCATCTCTGCTACCTCCAGCTCTGCCTCCTGTCTTTTCCTCAGTGACACTGTCTCTAGACCAAACAACATCGCTGGTCTCACCACAGTTTTGTACACCTTTCATTTCATTTTAGCTGAAATTCTTCTATCACACATCACACCTGACACTTTCCTCCACTCGTTCCATCCTGCCTGTACATGCTCCTTCACCTGTTTTCCACACACTCCATTGCTCTGGACTGTTGATCCTAAGTACTTGAAATCCTCCACCTTCTTAATCTCTTCTCCCTGTAACCTCACTCTTCCACTTGGGTCCCTCTCATTCACACACATGTACTCTGTCTTACTGCAGCTAACCTTCATTCCTCTCCTTACCAGGACAAACCTCCACCTCCACCTCCACCTACTCTCACTGCAGATCACAATCTGCAAACGTCATAGTCCATGGAGATTCCCGTCTAACCTCGTCTGTCAGCCTGTCCATCACCATAGCGAACAAGAAGGGGCTCAGAGCTGATCCCTGATGCAGTCCCACCTCCACCTTGAACTCCTCTGTCACACCTACAGCACACCTCACCACTGTCTTACAGTCCTCATACATGTCCTGCACCGCTCTAACATACTTCTCTGCCACTCCAGACTTCCTCATACAATACCACAGTTCCTCTCTGGGCACCCTGTCATAAGCTTTCTCCAGATCTACAAAAACACGATGTAGCTCCGTCTGGCCTTCTCTGTACTTCTCTATCAACATCCTCAAAGCAAATACAGTGCTCCCTTGTTCTTTGTGGTTAATGCGTTCTAGGAACCATATGTGATTTAGGAATCCGCTATCGAGATCGCGATTTATCTCATTATTTATGGTAATTTAAACATTTATGAACCCTCCCCATACTGATATTATGAACCACCTTCTCTCTTTATTACCTTTTCCCACACTCTTACCGACTATTTAAAACACGTTTGAGTCACACAAAAGTCCGAGACTGACGGAAAGGATCACACTTTCGAATGCAGTCAGCCAATAGAATGCGCTTATGGTATCACGTGACTGCCTACTAAAAATCCGTGATGAGGTGGAGTCGCAATCGTTGATGCGCAAATGTGCGAGGGCATACTGTACTACATTTATAATACTCTTTTGGCATGAAACCATACTGCTGCTCAAAAATGCTCACTTCCGCCCTTAGTTTGACAGCCAAACTGTCATCGATCATGAAGAACAACTCCCACCCTCTACAAGGCACACTTGGATCACTAGAGAGCTCTTTCAGCGATAGGTTGCTTCACCCAAGATGCGTGAAGGAACACTATTGCAGGTCCTTCCTGCCCACGGCCGTCAGACTGTATAACCAGCAATCCTCCCAGCAGACCACTCTGAGAACTCAAAGAACTCACAGAATTCAAAGAACAAAACACTGTAATTCAGGATGAACAATGTAATCTTCAGTCTGTAGTGTATTTTGATGTGTAAATATAACTGTAAATTTCTGATATGATATATGTTAATATGGCTACAATATGTGAATATGTAAATTTCATATATTGCAAATGTTAATATGTATGCATATTTTTTAAGTATTTATGTATGCCCCCCCCCCCCCCGCTGCCACAATCACACAAATTTCCCCACTGTGGGACAATAAAGGTTTTATTATTATTATTATTATTATTATTATTAGTTTAGCTTTAACTACCCTTTCCAATAACTTCATTGTTTGGCTCATCAGCTTTATTCTTCTGTAGTTGCCACAACTCTGCATGTCTAGCTTGTTCTTAAAAATGGGCACCAGCACACTTCTCCACCACAAACAAGAAATTCAGCATAAATATGATCCTGCACTGGAAGAGAGAATGTCATAAATACAGTGTTGACAATTGAGTGTCGAAGCAACAGTGCAGAGTGGCATTCACCACTAAGTAAGGGGGAGGTCATCAAGCTGGGGTTAGATTTCTTTTTTCATCAATAGGTCATCAGTCTCTCTGTTCCTCTTTCTCCTCCCACCTGCCAAGCTTTCCACTCTTCAGCTTCACTAAATGACCCCCCCCCCCCCACACACACACACATACATACGGACTGAGGCTGCAGGCTGCTATTGGTTAGAGACAGATACAGACACACACACAACCTTTCCGACTGCTTGAAAGTGTCAAAGTCGAAGAAAAACACAAACCCATTTTTAAGCCATCAGTTAAGCAGGGAACATACGCTTCCCAGCTCTTCTCTTTGAAGTGGTTCTTTACAGCAAGTATCCAAATAGTTCATAGACAACTGTTTGACTTTTAATGAAGTGAGATCTGCTGTTGAGACACTGATTATAAGCAAGGGAAACAGGAAAACCATGCTCATTTAGGGTTTTTGGAAAAGCTAATTATCTTTTGTCTATTACTCAACAAGCTTAGTTCCTATCTGTCCCACAGCTTGAACAGTATAACTGATAGCAAGCTGCACTCGATATGTTGTTCTTTACTATAATTTTCTAAAATCACAGAATTCTCAAAAAAAAACAAAAAAACTAGTCATGCACCTCTTCACATTGTAAATTTTGACAATTTTTAAAAGTTAAAATGTGTCTCAAGTAACACCACTGCTAAAAATGAACACTGAATTTAAAAAAAACAAACACCTGACAACAGCTGTGGCCCTGCGGAGCTTCAGTTTTTGCATCACACGGCACCATCCTGTCAGACCCCTCTGAATAACTGTCAGTCATTTCCAATGGGATTGTGTGGATGTGAAAAGTGGATTTGACAACTTCTGAATAGACTGTAGAACAGTGGGCTATATCTTTTTGTACCGACCAAATGTTAGTGATGAATCAGAAAATTCTTAACATCTAACAAATATAAAAACAGTCCCTTCGGAAACTCTACCCATACTTTTTTGACTGGTGCTATATAAACATAGACTATACTGTGAAGATATAATGTACGTATCTCCTTTAATCATTTTACAGAACAGACTCCACTACACGTACCAGGTAAAAATAATGTTTTTACACTATTAATAATATAATGCAGAACTAACTGTGAGGTCTTCTACACTCTCTGGCATAACATATCCAGATTTATGTTACAATGTCTGGACAGGAAAAAACAGGCGAAATGTGATTTTGTCAAATGGATACACGCCCCATTAGGTGGTGGTGTGAAATATAATTTAAATCAAATTTCTACAGCAGCATCTCAGGCGGCACTCAGTGGCTGTTCAAATCAGATTTCAAACATTGTGTCCCTTGCAGCACAACACATATCAACACTTCAAATTCATTCACAGATGTTTTGAGTAGATGAGCAAAATCCATGCTGCTAATTTGAGAGACAGAGAGACACAGACAGACAGAGACAGACAGACGGATATACAGTACTAATATTACTAGTGTAGATCAGTGACGAGCAGATGAGTTGGTTTCAAGTTGGTTTCTGGTTCAACCTAACTTTCATCAATGATTCTTTACCTGGGAAGAAATTACTGGAAAATGAATGTAATGTATTGCGCAATGCGTAGGATAACAGATGACAGTTCTCTTCTTCATTTTCACTGAATTAGTGACATTCATTTTTCAGTAAAACATGATGCAACCTAGCAGAGATCATACTATTTAAGATGACTCTGAATTCATTTTTGAATTTGTATTTAATATATTCAGAAGTGATCCAAAGCCAACCACTTCCTCTGGCAGAAAATAAAAAAAAAATGTAATAACTCTCCCAATGATAGTACAGCCAGTAAATGTGTGAAATCATGTTAAAATGACGGGGAAATTGAGGACACATAAACTTTTTAAATAAAAATTCCAAGATCCCAGTTTCAAACTTTCTTGCACCCATCGATAACTTGCAAATAACACTGCAATCCAGTCAAAAAGGAGCAGATTGGATTTGGCAGCAGCAGCAAAACAACTGATGTCATAAGGTGCCGACGTCACGTCTGTTAATAATAATTAAAGTAAAGATTGTTTAAAGCAGGGGTGCTCAATACGTTGATTGCGGGAGTTTGGGTAGTTCTACTAAATCGCACGATGCTAAAAAATTTAAACTGAAGCTGCTGTGAACCATGTGAGGAAGGTCGGAGTGTTAATTATTCACTTCCTCATCAAGGTTTCAGCCTTGCAGTCCATGCTTATTTATCGCTGCCTATAATCAGCTGGAGTAATGCATACAGTAAATGCACCACTGGCGTTCCTCTTAAACAATCCTTTAAATACACAAGTGTTAATGTGAAAAACAAAACCACACATCAAATGACTTTAAAAAAAGCAAAATTATGACAATGAACAGCAAAAATGTCCAGAACTTTCAATCAATTAATCAAATCAATCAACATTTATTTATATATATCGCTCAATCACATCATCAGATGTTGCGAAGCGCTTCAACAAGACAGTGAAGCCCAACAGAACCCTCCAGAGCAAGCATAAGCGAGAGAGAAATATTACTTTGAGAAATGTTACTTGTGCAAGCTCTGCATTTGCAGATATTCACAACTAAAGTCACACTCAGGGCAATAAAACCAAGGTTACAAATGTACTCACAATTGCCTGGGGTTGGTGTTCACCCCTATGAAGATGACATGGAAGCTATTCAGAACACCATGTCCCCATTCTTCTCCCTCAAATTATTCCCATGTACTAACCCATGGGGGCTGTAATATAAATCTATTCTCACTGTCGCTGTCTCCGGGTTTTTTTTTCCAGTCACTCTTTACTTTTCAGTTTTTGTTTCCGACATGCTCTCATATTTCTGATTTACCCTTGGTCTTATTTTATTATATTCTCTTTCTCCCTTTTTTCCCCTCTTCACCCTTCTCTCAGTCTCCAGGCCTTTAAATGTGCACACTCACTACTACCATCAAAAAAAAAACTATGCCCCAATTGTGGAGCCAGCATAGCTTAGCACCACACTAAAATGAGTAATTGAAATGATCCGACTCCATCACCTTGGCGTTGGGCACTATTCTCCACATCACTGAGATTGCAGTGATGAAGGTCCGGTGCTGGGAAATATTTCTCAACACATTTCCCAAACAAAGAGGAAGAAAAGGCTAACACCCATTGCGCATGGGTCAGCCCTGAAGGAAAATAACAGGGATTTTTCCTCTGGGCCATTTGGTCCTGTTGCACAACTATCTTACCTCGGAATGAATCCTCATGACCTGACAGATGTGACAAGGGTGACTGAGCTTACTATTTTACAATATGTGTGATGATTTGCCACAATTAGTTAAACAGTGATAGGTGTTTAGTCGCCAGTTATTTGAAAAATTATTAAATGATATTTTAAGTTAATATGTTAAAACATCTATAGGTTCATCATCTTTAATGTAAAGAACTGTTTTTCTTATTCAGGAAGGTAAATTAAGGGTCTTTTGGTTTTTAGGCAACATTAAGATGCATATATTAAGTTCCGATGGGAATATTTTGACAATGTTGTATTTAATATATGTACAGTTTATGGACTGTACAATTAATTGAGTCATCATGACTACAAAAGTCAAATTGTATGGTAATGAGACTACTCATTAGTAGTGAGCCACATGCTTGAGGCTTTGCTATGGCTTGAGAACCGGAGTGTGGACCAGACCGAAGTGCAGTTGTTGAGGAGAAGTTAATCATGTAAGCCCTTTCCACAAAAGGCCGCCAATGCACTGTGGGAAATCTCTCCCATGGTCATCTCCCCGCCTTGCTGATGGGAATGTATGATGAGGAGGGAGGGTTCACTAAGAAATGGCTTGAAGCTGTGATAATGAATGAGGGAACAGTGACAAAAATATAAAGTTCATGATTCCAGTCTTACGTCTGACAGCTCCTCTTGTGATAATGCGCTGCTCCTTGTGTTCAAGTATGCAGGGAATGGCCATGCTGGCAGGTGAGGAGGTGTGTGTTTGTGTGTACGGGGGGATTCAGTGTGAAAATATCAGTAGTGTGACCTTGCATAGATTTAAAATAGTTGCGCCCACATTCAAGATACACACCCTCAAGACAATAACTCAACATGCCAGGACACCAGCTGTTACTTCGACTGACTCACACAGATACAAAGATAGCACATGCAATAGCTGACGCGTGTGGACATGACAAACATTCGAGGCACTCTGGAAACACACACACACACACACACACACACACACACGCACACACACACACACACACACACACACACACACAGTAGACCAACTGCACACATGTCTTCACACAAGTACAGGTGGTGCAGTAAACGCCAACCAGGAACCAGAGTGGAGCAGCTTATAGGAGGTGGGGCTGGCTTTGCAGGTTAAGGAAGTCATGACATGCCCCTCCAGCAGGCCCATAAATCAGCCAGCTCAACCTCACTGAGGATGGCTATTGGGACGGAAAGGCCTGGAGGACCCAGAACACACACAAAAAAACACGCTCAGTCGCAGGCACTGGCTGGTTTCCCTCACACAGACACAAACAAACACACAAACACAAGGCATGCCTGGCAACACACACGGACATCAACACATACACACACAGTCTGCTGGGTAAACAGCTGTGGCACCTTCCATGCCACACCTCTCACACACCTTGGAAGTATGCATTTTTGTGTTTAAGGTGTGAATGTGGTGTAATGAAGGACTTATAATAGTACGGTGTGATAAATACCAGAATATTATAAGTAGGTGTGTTGGTGGAGCTTTATGAAATCTACTGGTCCGTAAACTTTGAAAATAAATAATTACATGGTGATACTTTTCAGAACAAAGATCAACGTGATTACAAATATGCGACTAAAAAACTTATAAACTGAAATTAATGTCCTTTGTGGACTTTCTTTTTGTACAGAATCCTTTATATTCCCCACTATTTAAAGAAATGTTCCAAGAACGGAATAAAATACAGTACGGTTACTGGCTGTGTAAAATATAGTCTTTTCCTGTGCAACAAGCTTTTTGTCAGCTATCATCTATATAGAAAAGGAATGGTCTTTCTGTAACTTGTACATGGTATTGCTTGCAGTTAATACATAGAAAAGCAATCATTATCAATCAGGTTTACAATAATATAATTCTAATAAAATGCAAAATGCATTACAGTTGGGAGGAGTGTGAAAACCCTATGAACATCACCATCGTCATTACCGCACAACAACTGAGCCACTTTAAAGTTCGAAATAAATAATTTGCATTCTAAAGAGTTCAAATAATCTGAAGCAGCAATTCAATGTAAAAGGCTCAAAAAGCAAATATCCAACAAGCAGAATGATTACTTGGAGAGTATTTACGTTCATGATGAGTGAGTGTTAGTCTTCAGTAAAATTGTCTTTTGGTAAGTGATTTGTCTGAAGGTGTCTGGAGAAACAGAATTCAGAGCAAAAGCACCACTTCATAGATTTATATCATACACAAGGTAACACTGCAGCAACTTCATTGAATAATTATTGCAAGCTATATTGCTGCAATTTCCACATGATACTTGCCTTAAGGGAATCATATAATTGACAATGTCATGGAAAATTTTGAATCCAAGAAATGATTACCAGAACAGCCTAACCACATAAATGCAGCAACAGGACACCCGCTGACTCATCAACACTTAATCTCCATGAATTATGAGGCAAAACAAAGTGATTACTCAACATGAAATTGTCTAGAGAATGAAAGAGAAAATAAATGTGAAAATGACAGAATACAACCTAGGGTAAGGCAAAAGTCTAGTTTTACACAAGGGGTTTTGTTTATTTGAAAGGTTTCTCTACTTTGTTTTTAGTGTGCAGGTCAACCTGGTCCATGCACTCTTAGAATTAGAGGCAGCAATTACTCTACATCCATCCACAAAATGCTGATGAATTGTTGCACACACGTGGCCTTGTACAGTAACAGAAAGGCAAAGTGCACTGCTCGACCCTCACAATGTAATTTTGATACCCCTGTGGCTCAGCTGGGCACCATCCAAGTCTCAATGTGTGCTGCACTGCAGAACTGGAGCAGGTATTGCTTCCACACAGCATTCCTGCTCCCAGTGAATCAGTGAAATATCAGCTACTTTATAATGAAATACCTTAACATCACAATCATTTCTGAAATCAATTGGCTGCATGCACAATAGAGATGTTTCACAGATTTTCTTCTTTTAAATTTCAAAAAACTCACTGGAATTTTTTTTTTAAATGAGGACATTATTAGTTTACATCATCATTCTTTTATATCTATGTGTTAGAGGGATATCGTCCATGTGCAGATTGTAAAGCCCTTTGAGACATTGTTTGTGAATCTGGGCTATATAAGAATAAATAAACTTGAAACTTGAATAAATAAACATGTGTTAGCGGTAGTGATCGCTCATCAAATCATATTAGAAAGTGCATGTAAAGAAATTGGAGGCTGACATAACAACTTGCTGTACTATCGCTAACAATCAAACCAGGAGGCTTGATGTGTCTTTATGAAGTGCTACACTACCTTACGTTTGCTTCCATTGGTGATTTTAACAGTCCAATATTTGTGGTGGACAGACTTTAAGCTGAGTGAAAACACATAAAATTTTATTCTGAGCGTGTTTTTATGTCCTGTTATTGTTTCTGGTAAGTCTGATAAGGGAATTTTATCTCTGGAGAGGCAAAACTCGCAATTTACATGACCAGGAAGAGGAGAATTGAAAACAATACTGTTCAAGAAGCAGCTACTGTTTTTTGCTGTAACATCAGATGTCGCTTAAAACTAGAATTTGATTTTTATAAAATGACAAAAGACCTAAATAACTTTAGGAACATCTGGTGTCACCAAAAATGTCCTATGCACTTTAGTTGATGATAAACTCACTTTTGCAAATTTCCTGACATAATGCACTGATTTTTAAATTGCACTTTCATCTAATGTAAAATTGTAAAATGTTTGAGTGTGATTAAAGTGTTTTTGCAAAAATAGGTAAGGGAACAGTAGTTTTGTATTTAGGGTAGTAATGGCTTTGAAGTGACCATAAATGGTGACAATAGATTGTAATGTAATAAATAACAACCAATGAACAATTCAATTTAAAAACAACCTCTCAGACTCAATTGTGTCTGTATGTTGAGGATTACCTGTAATTAATTTCTTAATCACGATTGTGTGAGAAATATTAAATATTTGACAACAGACCAAAGGAAATCACATAACAGCTGTATCAAAATAAAGTCCTGTCACCCAAGTCAAACCTGCAAAAGAAATGAGAAATGAAATGAGTGCAAAACAAAAAACAACAAGAAAAGAAGCATACAGGATCAAGCATACAGCTGCTGCAAGCAAAGTTTCATGTTAGTAAAGCGAAATGCAGAACTGTATGAAATTGAATCGGAAGAAGACAAACTTGGAATCAGTCCCAGACTGAACTGAAGTGATACATTAAAGTCATGCAATTTTTTTTTTTTTTCAGCCTGAGAGAGGGAATAAGTCTTGAGTTTTGAACGGAGTGAAGGCAATGTCTGGGCCAGAGGTCACCACTATAACAGATAAAAACAAGAGATTGTTTGGGGGGCCTGCGCAGAGGAGGGACAAAGACATTGTTGTGGGAGTAAAGGGGGAAAGTATATGTATGAGTGTTTGTGAGAACAGTGTGCCGGAGGGTGAGGGGTGCTGGAATATATTAGATGATATGACTATGTCAATTCATCAAGTCTTAAATACTGATGTCATGTTGTCACCCAAGAACCAGAAATACACATTTGAGGGCTGATAGTAATTTTCTGTTAATTAGATGATGTTTAAAGGGTGGAATGCCCATCTCTTATCTCCGTGCTTTGAAGGGTTTCCTGTGAGTCATTTGTTGCAGCATGACCTGAAAATTTATGAGATATCCACCTGTTTACTGTGGGTCTGTGTGTGTCACTGTTTCAAGATTGTAAGTTGTCATTCTAAGTTGGTTTCAATCATTTCACAGGGTCTCGCTATTTTTAAAAAGCCTCATCCATGCATGGTTGGTTTGCTGTTGTGACAATGGCATCAAAGAGTGACAAAATCTGAGTGTGTTTTTATTCCGCAACTTAATAAAACATACTGCTGAAGGGAGAAAAAGTCAACAGAGAAGACACAAAAAGAGCACAATAGAAAGAGGAGAGGTAACTGAATGTGTGCATACACTGGAGTGTATGTGTATACTGAGG
This sequence comes from Antennarius maculatus, assembly GCA_013358685.1. Classification (NCBI taxonomy): domain Eukaryota; kingdom Metazoa; phylum Chordata; class Actinopteri; order Lophiiformes; family Antennariidae; genus Antennarius; species Antennarius maculatus. The sequence continues at coordinate 3,442,518 of CM023606.1, forward strand.
ACATGATGACTATGTTAATTAAACACTTACACGAGGAAAAGAACTATTAAGTATAATTTAAATATTACAATGTTGACATAAATAAAGACATATCCACTTTATCAAACTAGGATTATCTGACATTCTGCTGTTACCCCTTAGACTCAAAATGAATGTACACAGTCACAAAACTGTCTGGAGGATGTGGTTCACATTTATCCACATCTATGGTTATCTCCAGAAAGGAAAAACTTCCTGGAAATCACAAGAAGTTGTCTTCACATGTACTGTAAACAATAAAGCAATAAAATGAAAAATATGGGCTTGTGGACTTGAATGATTTCTCAAAGCCAAGTCAATGTTTTTAAAAATGTTTTTGACATCTTTTCTGACACACGGGTCATGATTTGGTTTTGCTGTGCCTGTCATGTAAAGCAGCATTGATTCATTTGAGCTGCTTACATTAGGACCCATCATTAAAATATATGACCGCATCACACTGCATAATGTATTTATTAATCCACTTTGATGCAGTCAAACCAAAGAGACAGATCAATAATTTGTAACTTGAAACCTCTAACTAATAAGATGCAAATGTGGAAAGCGGGAGATGAAAACTTGAAAAAAAAAAAGTATCTACCTGCCATCATCTTCTGAGCCTCGTACGGCTCCATGTAGCCATCATTTTCTGTTGTCACTTTTTCCATACTGGTCTGAGTGCCACCGGCCTGCTCAGCATCAAAAGGGTCTGCATAGTCTTCAAGGATAATGAGCTGCAGAGGAAAAAATGAGGAAAGGTGAGATATAGGGAGGAAAAAGGAGAACAGGTAAAAAAAGGGGAATTAATTTTGCTGCTCTATTGAAGACAACAACATGGGAAAGGTGTCAAGAGAAACGTATGGCCGATACTGTTCCAACACAGGACAGAACCGCAAGATACTAAGGCAAGCTGAGAGATAAAGGGGGAAACACATAAATATATCACCTCACCTCTGCATGCCTCAGCACACCACCATAATGCCTCCACATTAAGCCTTACAGCACTCTCTCTGCTACCGCTGGCCTGCCTAATTACATGATAGCCAAGTGACAGGCCTGCATTTCAAGATCATAAAAAAAAAAAGACCACAACTGCTCAACTTTCTTATGAGACACAATTTGGCAGATTTATGCTGAACTGGCAGTGAGCCACGGCTAATTGCAGTCTTGCTCTTTTGCACAGAAGATGGCAATTAGATGGACATACTGAGACCCAGAAATACAGCTCAAACCTTCAGGGAGCGGAGCAAAATTCCATATCTATAGTGCCTAGGGGGGTATTTACGTCCCGCTTTAAAGCAGTGATGTACAGTGCGCGCATCTACGATTGCGACTCCACCTCATCGCGGATTTTTGGTCGGTAGTCACGTGATACCGTACGCACATTCTATTGGCTGATGGCATCCGGAAGTGCGCTCATTCTGTCAGTCTCAAACTTTCGTGAGATACAAAAGTGCTTTAAACAGTCGATAAGAGTGTGGGAAAAGGTAATACAGATAGAAGGTGATTTAATAACAGTATAGGGAGGGTTAATAAAAGTTTAAATTACCGTAAATAATAAGATAAATAGATCTAGATCGCAGATTACTCAATCGCATGTGGTTCCTGGAACGCAATGACCACAAAGACCGAGGGTGCGCTTAATTGTAATTGTCAGCGTTTGTGTGTTCATCCGTTCGTTCGTTTGTCCGTCAGTATGTCCACCAAATATCTTCGCAACCATTGCAGATAGAAAGATTAAACAAAAAGCACATTACTCGGGCAGCAAAGGGGATGAAAATGAGATGATGACCTTCAGAAAAGTAGGTCAAGGTCAAATTTCAACTTTTGTACACTTAGAAACTGGATAAGATAGAAAGACGAGGGAGAATACCGGTGTGAGTAAGACCATAGATCAAAGCTAGTGCTTTGATCTACCTATGCACTAACTTTGATCTATGGTCAAAGATCTACCTTGGAAGTACTGTAGGTCAGGTAAGTTGCGGGATGTTGCAGTCTCTGACTGCCTTGTTTCTTGACATGTTTGTTTCATCCAATTCAGACTGTCCATTCGGAAGAACATTAACTCTCATGGGAGTCATCTGCCCACCTGGACATTGGATCTAATGAGAGAAAGAGGCTCACTGTAGGGATGGAGCTGTTAGAAAACTGTTTCTCTCAGTTTAATCCTGCTACTCAGTGGGATGAGGCAGAGAAATGCATGTTCTGCAACATTTTAGAAAACAGGTTTCAAACAAATAAGACAATGATTAAGAATGCAGCTAGAAGAGCAAGCAAACCATTACTGTACACCCTCATAGTCATGTGTAGAACAATCACTCATCTGGTTGACTGGACTGGGTGGGGCAGTCTAGAGATGGCCTGAGTATTCGTCATCTTCCATTTAGCCAACTTTCCTGTGAGGAACCACTGTCCATCTGTCCATCAATGAGAGAGTGAGCTTCCCAGCAGCAAACTCTAGCTAGCTACAGGCCACCCGTGAGAGTGCCATAGACACACAAACATTCACACACACTTTCCAAGCCTCAAAGAAGAAAGAAAAATGTACCAACATACTCCTTCAAGTCAGGGATTTCTCTTTTGCTGGAAAAGAGCAAATTATTTTACACTATTGAACAAGGTCAAGTGTGACACACGATCATCCAGAGATGGCATCATATCCCCAAATACCTTCAAGTACTTAAGTACTTAAAATACATTTTCCCTTTGGTTTTGTGAAGTATACTGTTTTGAATATAGGCCACTGAGGGGATGGCAACCTTAAGAAACATATCTGTATGTAGAACAAAAAAACATGAAAAGACATTTATGTCTTCATGTGCCATCTTCTAGACAAGATCACCACTGAGCCACACCTTAAAATTAATATTTCAATAGAAACCACAAAAAATATATAATTTGTAGAAAGTTCCAAATTTCAAAAGGCCCAAACATACAGTGATTGACATATGAACAAAGATTGGTGAAGATACTCAATTTTTGAGATTTCCAGGAGAAAATCACCATGTTGTGTGGGGATTCAAAATAATTACAAATAAATTAAGGTGGTGCAATAAATACTAGAAAGTCCACATAAAGGTGGTCACTTCTGGTTCCTTAGTGAAGGGGTAATAATGCAATCATATTCCTACAGACATTATTTCCACTGTGAAAGATTTCTGCAGTCGGAGAAAAGGACGCCAGAACAACACATGTTCCGTAACAGCTACTGTATGTTAAATCTGTCTTCAATATTCCCTCTCCATCTGCTTTGGGAAAAGTAGAAGTTTTTTCTGCTACAGCATAATTATAGGTTGCTTGAATTTTTGCTTCTGTGATGCAGGGAGAAAATTCCAATACAAACATTGTCCTGATATGTTTTTGTGCCTCCAAAATTTTCAGATTTCTCTTGCAAGTTTAATTAAAATCATGAGTCAGACAGATAGCATCACACAGGTCCATCAACCCCAACCCCAAACCTATCTCAGATACATTCATTTTCAACGCAGCCTAAACCCCAGAATAAATATCCCTGACAAACACGAATCACCTAAACGGCGGGGTTTAGTGCTCATTTCAATGCAGCCCACATATTGCAGAAGAGAGGCATGAGGTCTGAGACCATAGGCCACAAATGAGTGAAACACTCTTAACACAGCATATCACATTCTCTTCTGTATGTTTGGATGATAGAAGCCCTTTACTTGCCAACAGAAGATTTATCTACAGTTGTACACCTTATACTACTTCCAACTTTCCACTTCATGAGTCAAAGAATGTTTGGTCATGTTTCAGGAAATACTGTCTCTTACTGAGTTATGCGTGGAGTCATTTCAAAAACATGACATCATCTTTTACCTTTGCTGTTGACACAGTGCGACACAAATGAAGGCTGATTTTAACATCTGACAGCATCAGACAGACTCATATCTTGGCATTGAATGTGATTATAGACAAAAATGAATGCTTGGAATCCATACTCCAATGCAAACACTATGTGGCCTTTAGTTAGTTGTACATGTAGCCTTAAAGTCTAAAAGTAGTTAATATTTATGGCTCTGGATATTTGGTTTGAAGCAGTAAGGTTTTAGAGGGAAGATGGGGAGAAATACCAAAAAAAACTAGAGTGTGCATTCTTAATTTCCTTTTGGGGATTATAACAGTGTATTAAAAAATACTTCATTTGAGTTTTATATAAAGTATGTTTCGAAGAAGAAGTACACTTGATTTATCCCCTTGGCTAAATTGTTACTTTTTCACTTATGGTTAGTATTTGTTTTGAAATATGCATATATGTGTGTACAGGCCCCTGAAACACACACATACAAGGGACCTGTAGACATGCAAAGTATATACGAAGGGAGGCAGAGTGACGGGCAGCTCCTTTGTGCTGCGCCCCAATTGAACAACTTGTAAGGGGGAGCGGGGTACCTTGCTCAAGGGCACCTTGGCAGTGCTCAGGGGATAAACAAGCACCTCCCACTGTCAGCTCATACTCCACTGTTTTGCCCATGTGGGTCTGGTACCAATGACTTCCGGTCCCCAGCCCAAGACTTAGTGGACTGAGCACTATTTCACTGTGTTGTCCAAAGCAATCAAACCTTGCTAAGCTATAAAACACAATAATAAAAAAAAGGAATCAAGAATCAATCACAAGCATCTCAACAACAACATGCAATTAGAGCACATTAGAAAAGATGTCTAAATGTCAACAATCAATGTTACTCACTTCAAATGCTGTCAAATTACCTACAAAGAACATAGAACTATTAACATGGTGAACATCTATTTTCGACCTATGAGCCCAGATAAAAGTCTTTGACACGACAAACACCTATGACTTCAAAAAATAAAATTTTACAGACAGCTCTGAGTCAGAGGTTAAAAACTCTTTTCAGCACCTGGCTTGCGTTCTTACTGCAGTCAATGGGGATAGTCAAAAGCTAATCTAAGAAGATGACAAACCAATAACCTGCCTAACAACTTTTGCATTGCATATAACAAAAACGTGTTTCTCATGGCAGAAAGAAGAGGCAGATGTGCTACAGCAAAGCTTCATCAAAGGGGAATTCTTGAGTCACATGGTCATTAACCGCTCCACCTGGTGTGTCACATTCAGAACTTCACAGCAATGTGTACATCTACAGTAGTCATTTTCACGCATTAGTAGGCAAAAGTGTTATTAATTTTAGCCTACACAAATCCTTCCTGTGCATCAAGGCTATTTAGGCAAACTGCCTCCATAAGGTGTCATCAACCAGCTGCTGCAGCCTGGTTCATTCAAAGGTGGAGGGTGTGGTTAATATATCCAAATTGTTCCAATGTGTCCTTTCTGTTCTACTGCACCAATGACTAACTGACAACAGGAAGTGCTTGGGGTTGTGAGGAGAGTGGTGCTAGAGAGTCTCCATTGCCTGCGGACACACCATCTGCCTGCTGGCATGGGAGGGTGTGTCAGGACTCAGACTAGGTATGCTTGTCATGAAAGGAAAATTCTTCTTCAGCATAAGAGTGCAATGTCTCAGTATGTTGAGTCATTGCTAAAACACACTGTAAGGCTGTGTGAATGTCATATCAGGCTTAGGGCATACCCTCATTTTAACCAGGTACAGAACGGCTCGGTCCCATTGAGAGAGAACTCGTTCGGTGTCTTACTTTCTCAGTCTTGCAGCCTTCAGAGCTCTGGCATCTCACAACAAACATCTTGAAACACAATGAAGCTCTCAGGGAGTGACCTCAAATCACTGAGAACAGGAAGGAACATTAGCACAGGAGGGAGAAAGGCACCTGCCACAGTGGCTTTAATGGCCACAGAGGTTGTAGGATTACATTTTAAGACGAGACTCTTATGAACACTTAATGGAAAAGGGAATATGCTCAGATAGATCTTTGCATAATGAGGTGCTCTTTTGCGTTTGAGAATTTCACAGCTGAAATTAGAGCACAGATGTATTTCAGTTATGATAATTTGAAAATAGTTAGGTACATTCTGCTTTTCCATATTTTGAGCAAGTGACATTTGGTGTTGGTATTGTACAGCTATAGAAAACCTTAAGCAAATCTTATATAAAGGAAGACAATGTAATTTAATTAGACAAAGATGTTAGACATAAATACAAATGAAAACACAAAAAAAGCATTCTTGCTGATGAATGCAGACAGGAATATCACATTAATGCCATGGTTGGTCCAGGACGGATTCAATGCGTCAAGGTTGAAGCCTCCTCGAGCCTGCTGTCAAATGAGGGAGGAGGGAAAAAAGAAAGAGGACTGACGTGTGTGATTTATGTCTCACGCCACAAGGGATTTCAGCCACTGATAACCTAATACAATTCAGTGCTTAGCAGCTCAATTGCATTAAGGCAGTTCAAAAGGCTTTTTGCTGCTATTGTTCTTCTGTTCTTCAGTGTAACAAAAAAAAAAAACATGCCACTGAAGTGAGAACTGAAAGCCTCAGATGAAAAGAGGAAATGAAGTGAGCGCAAAATGAGAGAACAGAAAGGGCAGCCAATCATAAAACATGCTTACTCCTCCTGATGGATGAAAAGATGGTCAAAAGTTCATGAAAATCCAAACACAGTAAATTGAGCATCACTGAAGTGCCTCTGCTGAGAGCATCTGCATTTTATCTCCATCTATAAACTTAGATAGATGCTGTGTGCTCTGCAGAGCCATCCTACAATTACTTGAACATAATTTTCTACAAAGAACATTTGCAAAACGCTCCCTGAGAGCAACTAATTAAGTAAGAAGGACCACAGAAACAACACTACCTTCATGTTTGTAAAAAGAGAGTGCAAAGCTGAAAGCAACTGAGGACGCCCAAATCCTGGCTGATTCTATATCTCCCAATCAGGCAAACCTGACTTTGCTTGTAAAAGTAACACATGTCCATTTATACAGACCTGCCAAAAAATGTTTTCTCATTCTGTTTGACCATATGCCATTCCTTCAGCTTGGAAGAGCAAGGAGCCTCCATTATAGGACGATGAAAAGTCCATTCACATACTCTAAGGATGGAAAAAGATCCTTCCATAAGTCTTCTGCATTCATGCCATACAGAATTGAACATGTTTTCAACAAATTTAGAGAAACTGGAAATTAATGCGAAAAAGAGGAATTTCACCAGCGTCGCTACAATTCCCCATCGGCATGAGAAATAAGGAAAAATATGTGCATAAACAGTAAAGAAGATTGACTGAATGTGAATGCTGCTTTGAGTTAACCAAATACACTTTTCCAATCAGGACATTAGCATTGGTTTCTTGAAACCTTTAACACTTAACAGTGATTGTATCAATATCTACAGTGGTATGAAAAAGTGTGAAATGAAGTTTATTGGATTTAAAGAAAGTGTGAAATAATTATTTAAGCAAGAGTAGGCAGGGTCAAATTTGGGCACCCTTGTTTAGTGATTTGAATACCTTTAGCGCTAATTATTGGAAGACAAAATTTGTTCAGTAAGCTCACTTACCCTTGACCTAAATACAAAAGTGAAGCCAATCACGAGAAAGGGTATTTACGGTGGCCAATTGTAGGTTGTTGTCCTCTTTGCATTTTCTATGAAGAGTGGCAAAAGAGCAAAACAACTCAAAACAACTATCACATGACCTGAAAACAAAGATTGTTCAACATCGTGGTTTTAGGGGAAGGATGCAAAAAATTATCTCAAAGATTTCAGCTGTCAGTTTCCACTGTAAGGAACGTAGGGAGGAAATGGAGGAACAAAGTTCTAGTTAAGGCCTGGAGTGATAAGCCAAGGAACATGTCAGATAAGCGGAGGCTACTGATGGTGAAAACAGTCAAAGTCGTCCCACAGATCAGCTCCAAAGACATACAACATCATCTTGCTAAAGATGGTGTCACTGTGCATCGTTCAATTATTCAGCACAAAGGGATGCTCTATTGAAGAGCGATGCAAAAGAAGTTTTTTCTGCGCACATGCCACAAACAAAGTCACTTGAGGTACGCTAAAGCACATTTGGACAAGCCAGCTTAATTTTGGAATGAACTGATTGAACTAAAATTGAGTTATTTGGACATCAGAAGGGATGGTACGCATGGCAGGCGAAGAAAACAGTGTTCCAAAACAAACACCTGCTACCCACAGTAAAATTTGGTGGTGGTTCCACCATGCTGTTGGGCTGTGTGTCCAGTGGAGGTAACAGCAATCTTGTAAAAGTGAAGGTTTGCACGGATTCCAGTCTGTATCAGCAGATTCTTGCAAACAATGTTTAAGAATCAGAGACAAAGTTGAAGTTACGGTGGGGCTGAATACGTCAACAAGACAGCGACCCTAAACAGTGATGAAATTCTACTACGGCATTCATGCAGAGGAACAAGTACAATGTTCTGGAATAGCCATCTCACTCCCGGTCCTGAATATTGTCAAAAAATTTTGGTGTGATTTAAAGCGGGCTGACCATGCTGGCGACCATCAAACTAACCGAAGTGGAGGAGTGTTGTGAAGACCAATAGTCAAAAATAACCAACCAAAATCCAGACCCTCATTGGAAGCTATAGAAAGCATTTAGAAGCTGTTATTTCTGCAAAAACAGGCTCTACAAAATACTGATGTAATTTTTGTGTTGGAGTGCCCAAATTTATGCACATGCCTACTTCTGTATAAATAATTATTGCACTTTTGGTAAATCCTATAAACTTCATTTCACTTCTCCAACACCACTGTGTTCATCTGCTATATGATATATTTAACTGAAATTGTTGATTGGAACAACCAGTGATTTATAAAGGCAAATCTGGAGAATTATCAGGAGTGTCCAAACTATTTCATACCACTGTATGTATCAGAGCTTTGGACCTGAATTGCCATTTGAAGACTTATCTGCATTGTTTGACTATTATCCAGTTGCATCAAATTACTGCATTGCTATACTGCAGTCAATGACGAGCATGTGCTTCTATAACTAGATAAACACAAGTTACACAAATTCAGGAAATTCTCTTTTGATGATCTATTGAAAAAACAGACAGCATTTATATTTCATAACCAAGTTCAACCTGCAGGGCTTGTATGGCATACTGTACCCTTTTCTACTCAATGTATAGGATTAGACCTTGCTCTTGTTGTTACACTTCAATGTGTACAACCATCAGTATTACTTGGCTCTTTCTGAGACAGATACTTTTTAAAGCAAGGTTCACTTTTGCTGCAGATTTATTTATTATACACATGCCCACTTTAAATTTCAGACCACGTTAATTGCTGGTTCTTTAGATCCCTGCACTGTTTCCATGTGGGTCGGCTTATGCAAGGCAGCTGGGGTGAAACCAGTTCTTTTCACAACAACTGATTTAGACTGTTTGGTCACGGATTGGATCGGAATGCTTCCAGATGCAGCAACAACCATACTGATACCCTCTACCGCATTTCATCAGATAATCATCAGCAAAGCAGTAAATACTGCAGAAAGAAAGGCATTGAACAGCTTTATTTGAATACAAAATTTATATCCAAAGCATCTTTCATATCACAAATACCGTACTCAAATTGCTTAGCAACAGGAAAACTTACCTTCACCAAGTTCTTCACATAGAAGACATTGAAACAAATTGATAAAACTAAGAGTAAATTTAACATAGTAAAGCTTAATTCTTTTTCTTTCAGCTTATCCCATTAGGGGTCTCCATAGCGTATCATCCTTTTCAAATACAAAAGTGTAATTACAGAAAAAAAATATCAAAATGAAGTTAAAATATAATATAAGGTGTATATTAATTACTGCAAAAAGCAGTTTTGATCAAAGCCACATCTGTAATTTTCTTTCAGCTATGGTAGGGACGCCCAATCAAAAGAGTTTTTTTTTTGTTTTTTTTAAACAAATAGTAAACAAGACAGACGACTACATACCTTGTTTCTGGCCAATTATGGGCTTTGAATATAAGGAGGACAAGCTTTGCCAGTTCAACATGTACAGTGTTCTCCTTTGCGTGCGTCCTTGATGCACATTTTTTGACAGGGACGCACTTTCATCAGACAACGTGCGTCCCTCAGACGCAAGCTTTAAACACTTACAGTTAAAAAAAATGGATGCTACCTTTCCGCGATATAATAATGGGAGAAAATGCACCTCCATTCAACAAAAATATTCACAAACAAGCAAAAATCCAAACATTTGGACCGCAATGGACGCGATTTTTTCCATGGGTGAGGAATGGCTTAATGTCAGCACGCAAGACAAAATGCAGCTTCCAAAAAATGTGTGTGGAGAAGGCTCTGTCAGCTTGTTGCAGTGTCCACAGGAGAATATATGAATTACAGGCAAAGGAAAATATTGAGTGGAAAGCAAAAGGGGAAAAATTGAATTACATCTTTATTTCTTAAACTTTTTTTTTTTTGAAGAATGACAACCAGGCTGTAACATTTTGATAAAAATAACATGTAATTTTTCTGTTTTTTCCTTTTTACTGTAAAAGTTATGACATTGTTATTAATAAAATTGCTAAAATTAACAGTTTGTTTAGACTGTACTATTGGCAAAATTCAATCCTTGCGTATACGGTTTATACCGTATATTCTGTTATTACTTTTGGGATACATAAACGTCATGTTGGGGTGCAAAAATTTTTGTCGCAGCACATCCCAGGGATGCACTACTTTCTTGAGGTAAAATGAACTCTGCATGTAACAGAATGTCTTTGCAGGACAAAAAACAAGACTAATGGATCTTCTTTTCTTTGTTATGGTTTAAAGCTATACTGTGGAGTTTGAAGAAGTTTCTGTTTCATTCATTTCGGGAGCCCGGGAGTAATAACGTCTGGATTCTTTCCCCAATTCAACATCAGGGACATCAACCGAACGAAGACATTTCAAAAGGCAAAGAATAGACAACCATTTGATCACTGCTAAACATTAATCACATGTTATTGCCTGTGCTTCTCATATCTAATTTCATACTGCAAGAATATATTTCACCTCCTCTTATTTCAACAGAGTACAGCTTTCACTAAAACACTATATGGCTTACACTGATAAACGATGGGACAGAATAATAACGCAACGTTGAAAAACAATCAACTATCATTCATAATGAAGCCGTGTATTTGAGTCAAGAAAACTTATTCAGAGCACTTGTAAAATTATATGATGAAGCATAAATCTGAATGGATCAAATGTGCACATGGTTTGAACCTTCAATATTAAAATGTCTTTACTGTAAAGCTGCTTATTTACGGCAACAAACCTCAATCTGTCATAATGACAATGGAGGTGCATCACAATTGCAGTTAATCACTTCTTTTGTATGACAAAACAATTCTCCTTGTGATTTTAACCATTTTCATTTTCTTCCAACTGCCCTCGTTTCCAACTGCCCTTGTTCACTGACTCCAGCATCAGCACAAAGAAGCAAAAAACAAGCATCCCAACTTGCCCTCCAGAACCTTCTTCATGGAGACACGTTCCACATAGCCAGGCCTCCTGTGGAGAACAGGGAGGAAGCAGTGGGTTGCACTCTATGTAGGTGTTCTTATATGCAACAGATATTCAAGATTAACTACTTGACGACACGCTTGACAAAATCCAATTTCTTTTCTCTGCCCCAGTCAGTCCCCATTTGATAGATTTATTGGCAGTGTTTCTGCTAAATGTGGTTAGTGGTGCAGTGCAAGAGTTCATAATAATTTAGGTGCTACCACACAGTATTGTAATTTTGCAGTAATGAAAATCTCAAGCTTATGTGAAAGAGCAATTTTCCTGCATCATGCTTACTACAATATCCCTCGTCACAATATTTACAATTATTATGCAATTTATTTAATTTGTGAGTTGTTATAGTGTGAAACAAGGAAAATTTGCAGACACATACTTTATATCACTGTTGTATCATATTAATACACCAATGCACAGGTAAATACTATTTTTATGACACTGACACAATGAAAAAAGAACAGTTTTGTGAAACATTCTGCAGATGTAGAAGGTTTGAATTTGGACTTTATATAATAAAAACAATCTTCAATCAAACTCTGTGGCTTCAGAAAGGTTCCATGTGATGGAGATGCACGGACCGGGGTCCCTGCATGTCGACTACGCTAACAATAGAGCGAGCATTCAGGGTGGAGCCTCATAGTGCCACCATTGGTACGCAGCTGAGCAAGAGAACAAAAGGCTTGAGAACCTATATTATGGGGGGTGAGGGACATTCAGGAGTCTGTTCCACAAAAATTTCTCAATGAAGCACCAAACACTTCATGTCATTGGATTTCCAACACCTTGTATAATTACATCGATATCCCTGCAAACAAGCAGCCGTCAGATTAACCAGCCTAGGGGCAAGCGCAAACATGTCAAGTTAAAAAGGGAATGTCACTAATTTGTAAACACTTCCTGTCAGGAAGGGAGCGCTTCCTTAATCCAACCAACCCATTCCTTATTTTTACCACCAAACAACTGCAGATAGTAGCTTTCTTTCTCTGTCATGTACCAAGCAAAATAGCAGGTTATTTCAGTTTTGAAAAATAAATACAAAATATGACCTCATGTAAATCATAGATGTTTTACAACAGACAGGAAATTATTTGGTAGACTCATTTCACAGAATGAAATAAAATAAGAGTCTGGAATCTCGCTAAGAAGAAATTGAGGTGCTCTGCTTCCTGGAGTGCTTACAGATTAGAGGGCAGCTCTGTTTGCAAGACGGAAGTCTGGTGGCCTCCTGCAGTGTGGCACAAAACAAAAACTCTCAGTTTAACACAAGAGATACAAAGGCAAATCACATCTTTGTGACGGCGACATTATTCTGTGTTTGGATACAAAAACAACCATAGTTAATTGCGTGATTTCTGCTTTTGATGCCATGTAGGTTTGGGGCTCAATTTGTTCCCTTCTAATCAGTATGTCAAGATCTGCTTGCCCACTAGCACTGCTTCCTTTTAGACTCTCTCTCTCTCACACACACACACACACACACTCTCACACACACACACACACACACACAGTCATTACACAAAACAGATCCATGTGTCCTAAACACCCCTGTGACCAGAGCTGCAGCAGTCATCAGCAAGCTAATTGTGACCTGGTAGAATCATGTGACCGACGCTTCTGCACAAAGCTACAAAAAAAAAAAAAATTGAGTAACAAACACGACAAAACCTATCGGGAGCCTGTAAATGGCAAAGATGAACTCCAGATGGATGGGAAGAAGAAAGTAAGCAAACAATGGCTAAAGGCCATCAATTCAAAGACCTATAACTTACAACCACATGTGGTACGATGGTTACATATAAAATCTAACTATGGCCACACTCAATGAAACTGAATGACAGTGCTGTCATGTAAATGTAATAGGATGTTCAAATTCACAAAGGTGACATCTTGATGAGCGGCTGAACCTTTCGGCACTCCATTAAATCAGCATTACATTATGACTTCCACTGCGTCCGCCACTACAGGATGACTTCATCCTATCCCTGAGAGGCGCGGTTTAAACATGCTGGACCTTCCTTCCTTTCAAAGAGCCTTTCCAGGATTCTTTTTCAGGTCACAAGAATCCATTGTTTTGTTTTTTGTTATGGACAGTAAAACTTGAAAAAAAAAAAAAAAGGTCATGCAAAACAAAGTCTAGCAAGGAATGCATATTTTTGCATTCTGTCCAGTGAGCAATTAGATCAGAATAGCTAGGCTTCCTATATCTGGAGTGAGAAAAAAATGCTTTAGATATAAGTGTTTAAGTAAGGAGTTACAGAAAGTAATATCATTCTTTGATTTAGAGTGGGTAAAACTGGAAATAAACATTTCATAACCATGGTCCTTCACCCCAACAAAATCCCAGTGTCATTCTCATAATTAAGAGTAGCCATAGCAACAAATTTTCTTTTGCATTTTAGTCAGTTTACTATAATATTAAACCACATAAATCAGGCTTTTGTAACCATACAGCAATGCGGACACATCCTCCACTGCTCCACTGTTATTCAGTACGGCCTGCAATCAACCTCACCAGGCTCTATCTGATCCAGAAAGGTAGGAAACTGCACTTAAAAGCAAAACTACAACAAAAACACTTCTGGATCCCTGGAGAAAACCGCTCACAGATCCTGGAGAAACTGATGCTTGTACCTGACATGTCTCCCTGGCAGATTATCAAAACACAAAAGGTCGTTAGGATGTATACATCCAACATCTTTATAATAAGGAATCTCTGTTGGTCTCTTGAATATTTTCACAATATTTATCCATCCATTTTCTTTCCTGTATTTTGAATTCAGTCTGATCGTTTCATACTCTTATTTTAGACTTTCATTATATGGATAGTCAGTCATTGGGCTGGACATGTCGTTTGGTCTCTCAAGACAGGTCACTGCAAGAGACCAATATTTCTAAGTTTGATAAAGCAGCAAAGATAATTAGCATTATTCTAAACTGCATGTTAGAGGAAATGGCTGTGTAGATTTTCACTATGTATCGAGTATAAGAAGAACTGACTTCACAAATTGAACACTTAATCCAAAATCTTAACTGTACCTGTGAAAGCTGAGACACACTAATTTAAACCTGGCAAAGAGCAAGCCCTTCTTTATCTCATATTCAGGAAAAGGTTAGTTTCCAGGACTCACTATTGGGATGTTAAATGCAAAAACAATACGAGCTTTTTAAGTGTTCTGTGGTGACAACACTAATACTAAGATCAAGGAAGCTCTTCCTTAACCTGAGGCCTAGCATTCCATTGAATGTCACTCTAAAGTGATGTCTAGTTGTTTTTTTTTTAAATGAATACACTTTCATCCTGGATTGAAAGCATATCTTTTGCAGTGGAGGTAAAAAATAGTTTTCCCCTTCCAGTATAATTAATAAAAATGCTGTGCAAAGTCTTGTTTAACATGCATGTAAGAGATGTAACAACAAAATAAAAACAGGAAATGTGTGGATCCAGATGCATCTCTTGACTTCACATCCAATCTTTCTGCATAAATCTAGAGATAGTGATAAGATGAGTCAGTTTATCTGAGTCAAAGCTCCCCCAAACCATATAGGGAGCCAGAGTTACATTGGAACAAGTACCCGTGTACACAGAGACATGCTGACGAGGGAGGGCCATGCTCCATGACTGCTGCAACCTGTCATCGTGCTTTACTGCCTTTGTTTACACATTTCCGAGTTGAGCTTGTCATCACTTTCCTGTGTCCTTGAGAGAAGTTAGGTTAGTGCTGAGTGGCACAGTGAGCTGAAAGATGAGGCCTTTAATTAGTTCCAAGACAGAATGATAATTGATCATCTCCCTCAATTCACTCTGCCATGAAGGGCTCGGCATCATTAAAAACAAAACAAATCACAAAACCTTGAAGACTCAAACTACACACAAAAAAAAAAGATCTGCATCCAAATAAAGCTCAACAGGAAGAAGTACCTCATTAAAATGCATGAAATCACACATCTAAGGTATGGATCAAAAACGTTCACAACAAGCATATAAAATCTATTTCTTTTATTTGGTTTGTCTTTGCTGGAAAACATGGGAATTAAAATGGACAAGAGAAAATTCACTTGCTGCCACTATCGGCATTCCAGGCATTGGGTAAGCAGTAATATAATTAGCATTCATGAGTCAAGTAATTAAAACATCAATGTGGCCAAGCAGTGCTGTTAAGACACTTATGTGCACTTTACTGAGTGTCTAGGAGTCAGTGTTCCATTCTTACCCCAAAAATACTGCAGATACCATCACACTGACATCCAATATCTAAATCACCCATTTCTTATGTCTAGCAATACAGTACATTAAGTCTATTACTTTCCTCATATAAATAAAAAATCTTTCACATCCATCGATGGGGGAAACTGTGTAACACTTTCTTGGGCATATAGTGGCGAATGACATAGTACTGTTACCTCAAGAAGGTTCAGATACAGCAGAGAATCTTGGACTTTTCTCTGTGCAGTTTGCATGTTCTCCATACCTCTGTGTGGGTTCTCTGAATTCCTCTCACCACCAAAACATATTGGTGTTCTCTAGATTGACCAGAAAATGCATACAAGTGTGTCTAGTCCTTGGTTTTTCTATGAGGCTGTGATGAACTGGCCACTTGTCTCCATGGAGCCCTACACAGGTTAAACAGTGGGGCTAAAAAATAAAATGTCTGAGAAAGACGCTGTTAAACTGTTCCAACACAATGTTTTCTAACAAGAACACGACTTCATACATTTTGAATCTTTCAACACCAGCCTGAAGGAAGAATGCCTGAAACGAGCTGCAAATAGTGCATCCTCCCACAGAGACTGTTAACATGAGTGCCAATATATTCAAGTAATACTCCATGAGAAGCACTTTTAGAATCACCTGGAGTTCCTCTAACAAGGATTTACAAACAGCTATCATCACTAGCCAGAGTTTAACATAAAAATCCTGCCAACAAGCACTAATCCTAACAGGTTTAAATGTAAAGCCTCATAACACTCGAAGCAACAGTTTAATTATCAATCAGCATTGACAATTCATTTAAAATATTTTGAAGTTGAATTTTGGAACAAAATAACAATCAATACAGCCAGGAGGCAAGTCTTTCTATCTTTTTGTTCCTTAGGCTTAAAACAGAAACTTTTACAAGCCCAAAAGGGGATTTGCTGATTACAGCATAGGATTATAAAAAGCGCATACACCAAATCTGGTCATGGTTCTTTTTCAACAAAAAGGCAACAACTTTCAGGGTGAAACCTCATGAGTCCCACATACATCCAGTTTGGTTTCTTTTGTAATAATCTTAAGAAAAAGTATAAAAATGAGTGAGACAACTGGATCAAGAAAGAAAACTGAAACAGCACTTTCATACAGAATGACGTTTTTGAAGTGCTTTTGCCTCATCTGCCAGCTTACTATCTAAATACCGAAAGAGTGTAGCATTTGTGTAGCTGTCCAGACTATGCATCCCTGGCTGATTCCATTCAATGCCATCATCATAGTCAATTTAGGACATGACAAAAATGTTCAGTTACAGTAATTGTGTTGTGCAATATGGAATCATGTGGTTATGCACGGTACATTAACATGAATCATACATAGAAAGAATTTTGAATATATTTATACATAAATATGTTTTGCATTTTTGTAGTAGGTAGATCATTTTGATTTGATGATTTTATAAGTAGCTCACATGATGAAAAAGTGTGAGTTCCCCTGTCCTAGACAATAAATACAAAAAAGTAATAATATTATTTTTAGAATAATATCCAAAACCTCTCTCTATGATACTAAAACAAATGTCATCACTCAACAAGAAACCTTAAACCCTCGTCTCCACACTTTGCTTAAACCCACTGACTGTATGCAGTCATTTAACTTGTCGCTCACATTGTTAGCTGTGATGTCTCTCTGTTTAAGCCGTATGTGCATATGAGCAGAGGAAGAGAAGGGGGTAGATGCAACTATTGTTGCCTGGAGAGCTCCAAATAATCTTAAATTAACATGAGACAACAATAACCTGTTAAATGGGCCTGAATAGCTGCACTGTGCTCAACTCAGTGATGATACATATCTGATTGAATAGTAAACCTGCACAGCAAATACATGAAGGCACTTGGAAAGAATGACAGTTAGAGAAAACAAACAGGAGATAGCTTCATGAGCTTTGCATACTTCATGAACTCTATGTAAGGTCATACAGGAAATACAAACAACAAAGTTTGTTTTGTGTGATGAAACCTGAGGTGGAAAAGTGTGCTCTTCCTCTAGTCTACAATACACTCCTGTTTCACGCGGCAGATGGTGTGATACAGAAATAAAGTTCTTGAACCACGCTGAGCCAAATGCAAACTGGTCACAAATTACAAAGGTAGAATTGAGAGCAAACATGAGGGGGAGAAAGTAATGAGCAGGTAAAATGCAAATGAACGGAAGGAATTTTTAATCACAATTATAACTGAGATATGACTTGGGGTGGAAACGACGGTGCAGAGTCTGTTTTTACAGAGGCTGCAGGTGACCAATCTGGACATTCTCATCATACGGTCTGTCCTAACATGTTATTGCCACTAAACATGACAGCTTTCTCCAAATTAACACAGTATGTGTGTACTTTAATAAACTTAACATGGCAGTATGAAATTGTTCTGTTTGCACTCTGTTTGCACAGATTAGTATGAAACAAGCTCCATGCATTAGCCTCTAACTCAAAAGGTGAACGTTACAAATCACTTATTTTGTAATTGCACATTCTTTGCAAAGACGAGGGTCACACTACCCGACCGGACCAATTCACCCCACACAGGATCGACAGGAACAACCACAGATATCTATTCATGTATCAGGCATGTTTTTTCGGACTGAGGGTAGAAACCCTAGAGGGAACAGTGAAATAGTGTAAAAATCCACGGTCACCTGCACGTGTGAAATAAACACACACAGATGCGTGGGGTGTGTGGTGATCACGGACCTGTGCAAGGAAAAGAATTACCCAAGGAGCAAAAAGAACATTCACTAAACTGATCTGTCTCTTGAAAATGTATTCAAATCTATGAATAAGTCAGGATCACGTGGTTGTGTCAGCACTTTAAAACAACTTCACTGTCACAAGGATTGCAAAAGTTCATTGAATGGTAGTTTGTGTTTATAATATACTGGGGTGAGTGTGTGTGTGTGTGTGTGTGTGTGTGTGTGTGTGTGTGTGTGTGTGTGTGTGTGTGTGTGTGTGTGTGTGTGTATGTGTGTGTATGTACACAACACACTGAACATTCCCTCCACTTCCTGCAGTAGGTTAGTCATTAGACTTGGGTCCATGTCGCAACTCCTGTGGGCAGCCATTGTGCGCTTGTGATAACAAGTTCTGCCGGTTGTGAGGAGTCATAGGAGTCATTCCTCACAGCAGTGGGTTCACTGGTTCATGAGAACATGTTTGACTCCAAGCATTAAAAAAAAAAAAACATCTACACACTCTGTCAGTGCCAAAAGACAGACACCGATCTAGTTTCAGTTTTTTTTTACATACTTGTGTTGAAGTAAACTTCACCCACCTTGTCCTTGCTGTCGTGGTCCGACGGGGGTGAAGTGGGAGATTTAACACTCCCCACAGCCACAGCCTGAGTGACCGTGACTCCTCCACCCGGAGCTGGGCTGCTCTTTTCGATTGTTTCCACCTTGATAAGTCGGTGTTTTGGAGACACGTACTTGATGTCCGGCGACGACACTGTGTTCAAGCTGGAACCGAACGGGATATTTCCACCTGGAGTGTACGGGTCCTCGAAGTCCAGGTCCTTTTGTAGTTTGTAAGCAGCGAGGATGTCCGGCTGAGCGGAGCTCGGGAAGGTGGCCCCGGAGCTGGTTTGTTGATAGCCAGGCGCACCGGGAACACCGGTGTGACAGTGTCTGTAGTCCGGCTTTGGGAGCGCCGGAGGGGTTGCTTTGGTAGTTTTGAATCCTAGGTGCTCCTTGAACCACTTGGCCATGCTGCCAGTGCATCGCTCTCAAGTCTAGATGAATTTACTTTAGTCCCACCTTTCCTGACAGCGGAGCCCGAGTCTGTTCGTCGAAGTCGGATTCTCGGGTCACCCGCGGCCAGCCGACCGGCGTCTGAGCGCGTCGCCAGTCTCGTGCGATTCTGTCCGTACGCGAAGAAGCGCGCGCGCGCGAGAGAGAGAGAGAGAGAGAGAGAGAGAGAGGAGGGGAGGGGGGGAGGTGGGAGCGCGCGGCCACAGGCACTTGGTAGTCAGCCCTGCCGTAAGTCTGTCACTCACCGCTCGGCTACTTCCCACGTCAGGTTTCAGGACTACGCAACACGGGAGCGCTTGTGCAAGACGAACACGCCCCCCCCCTCCACACACACACACACACATACATAACCTGTCCGCCCTACCTGACAATGTTCACTGCCACCTACCGGACTTGTGAAGCTCCGGCTGTTCACTATTGTAAACAGTAATCACCGACGCGTGAGCCGGACCCCCCCCCCCCCCCAGCTAATAGAAAGTGCGGTGCGACTGAGGAATGAGCGCCGTTTCCATCTGGATGAATATTATTGGTGCTGTCTGTAGAAGGTCACGTGGCGTGACACAATAAATGGGTTTAATAGCATAACTTGCTGTCATTTTGAATAGAACTCTATTCTGAGAAATTAGACATTCAGACTGTCTCGTATCCGCACTTGTTAACGCGGACTGTTACTGGAAAAAAAAAACCTGATCGATTGGATTAAACACAAAATGAATTCAAATTGTTAATGAAATCTTCTGCCTCCATCTCACCCTGTCTTCTGCATCCTCTTCTCTCACACCAACTACCTTCAAAAAAAAAAAAAACATTTGATCATCCAGACTGTTTGCTGAAAAGCCATTCAGGTCAGAGTTGTAGCTACAATAAGGATTGAAGGATAAACTATCCTTCATCCATTCCCTGCTCTGTCGAGGTGGCCACTGCAGAAATTGTCCTGATTACATCCTGCTTCAAAAGGGTGATGTATTGTGATTGTCAGTGTTGGTGTGTTCGTCCATCCGTTCGTTAGTCCACCAAATATCTTCCCCAACTGTTGCAGATAGGAAGATGAAACAAAAACCACATTACTCGGGCGGCAAAGGGGATGAAAATTTGATGATGACCTTGAGAAAACTAGGTCAAAGTCAAATTTCAAACTTTTGTAAACACAGGAAGTGGATAAGATAGAAAGACGAGGGAGAAGGCCTGTGTGTGTAAGACCGTAAATCAAAGCTAGTGCTTTGATCTATGAAAGGGTAAAATTTTTGATCAAGGGGTGTCGCGGGATGTTGCAGCCTCTGACTGCCTTGGTTCTAGTTGTAAACTGCATTCTTAATATGGAGTGGAGAGAGATGCTAGAGTGTACACTGTGCAATGTTCTAAATTCACACAAATCCTTAAGCAGAGCAAGTAAAATTTTCAAAACAGCAATACTAACATTTCTCTCCAAGGGGTTTCTGAATCTCTTTGACATCGAGGGTCATGGGTTCTCATGCTAAACATTAACTGCCTTTCTAATCAGACAATGCATGAAAAAAAGAATCCAATTTCCCATCCCAGAGACATCACCAGCAACAGTCTGCATTAACGGGAGGCATTGTTGCAGCACACTGGCTTTTTTATGAAGCAATATTTCTTTTTAATAACACTACACTCACAGCCTTGAGCAAGTGGCAGTGTACAGATCAGAGTTTAACCCTGACAGGCCCTTGGGAGATGCAACTCCATGCTTTGGAGATGAAAACAAAATCAATTATTTCTGTCCTGTAATCCTGTCATCTCTGCACTTTGAGCATACAGATGGAAATTTGACCAGTGTAATTTCCTTGCACTTTAGAAGAATATCATCTCACAACCAAGACATTAATCTGTTTAACTAGTGCATTATACGTAAAAGCTTTTTTTTTTTTAATCAAGCAAAAATGGGTTTAGATGGTCCTTAGCTCACTGTTGCACCGGTCTTCTTTGTCGACAGTCCTGGCAAAAACATTTCCTGGCACAAGCAGAAATAGGACCATTCCAGCTTGTTCAATGTGTGGTATATACCTACTGTTTGTGTACTCAGTATATATTTAAATATACAAAAGATGTCATATAAATACTTCAGGTGATGAAAGAGTATATGCAGGCATTACAAAGATATGTGATGAGTTAGAGTTGGCATATGATTTAGGTTGCTGAGCATGACTCACATCATAGTTAGTTTATTGCATTGCTACAGTTGCATTCACCAGCTTTCTCCAGCTGCTGTCACTGACACGCTTTAAAATGCTAATCCTGTATTCCAGCACCTAGTAGGGTACAAATACTCTTTTCAGTAGCATATACAGGCAGATTGCTTACTGGGGGAACTTATGTAGAACATTCTGCTCAAGTTTTCATATTTATTTATGTGATAGTGGCTGGATGTGCACTAGCACAAGTTGCAAGTTGTCAGTACCTCTCATAAATATAAATAAAAAAAAATAAAAATCTCATAGCAGTGGCAGATGGTGACTCTTGGCTTGATATAGGCTTGTCACGAATATCCAAAATTTTACACATCTGCTTCTCCACTTTAATGTAGAAAGTCATCAGCTATCACTGTGTCTTAATAAACCATCAACAGACTGCGTGCATTGGAATGAACTGCCTTCTCATGTGTGTGTCAGTCATAACGATGTAAGGGAATGATGCTTTCAGTAGCTGCTGTGCAGCTCAGATGTTTAGCATGCTGTGTCAGACATGTCACATGCCCATTTGCCTTTTGAAATATTTTACCTCACGATTTTTCAAGGATTACTAGAAATGACTTGACAGCAGGGGCAACCAACACAATCATAAGAATATTTATGAGAATATATCAAACCTATCCTTTAGGGCAATATAAATGTCCTCTGATCAGAATATGAGCAGAACTCACCACAGCATGTCTCTTCTAAATATTAATTTCTATTTTAATCCTCTATTTTTACACAGTGTGTTAACACTGTGTTGGTCACAATGTAAGAGTTAATTTTCAACTAAACGAAAAGTGTTGTCATTTTTATTACTGTATATGTTGTTCTTTTATTTCGGTTAATCCCCAACTACAATCCACTTTGTACAAGCAGTAACACAGTATTCTCCTCTTCTATAACTGCATTATGGCTGTGCTGGAGCGGGGTGGGATTACCAACAGTAATGAAAACAAGTCCCTTGAAACATTCAGACATTTCCTATATGGGTACAACAAATGATAATTAACCATCAAGAAAGCAGTTCAAAATTAGAAATTATAAAAACATTTTGTATTTATGCCACACATATTTTAATCGTGAACACATTGAATAGAGTGTCTTCTTTAAAACAGATCATATAATACTTTTGTCACTTTACTAGGGGAACAAACCAAGAAAAAACAGCTCCCCTATAGTGGGATGAAAGTTTGTTCTTCTAAAAAGTACATTTTACAGTACTAACCAATAAATTCTCAATCTCAGCCTCTATCTGCTGGTGATGTGTCCTTGGTCTCAATCTCCTCTTATTTTCTCAACTGCTGCCTGAAGCATTGTGAATCTGTGAATATGACTTGCTTAGTAATCTTTGCCCTCTGTCCAACTTTTAATGTCTGAGAGTCTTGTCTTTGTGGTGATGACTGGTTCTTGTTTTGGTTGTTGTCTGGTCTTCGGTGGACCAGCCTCTGGGTGGAAGACCTACAAGCCTCTGCCTGTGGTTGGGTGGTATGTATTTTTAGTATTATTCAGTTCTTGTTCTTCTTGATTATTTGTGTCCACGATGTCTCTGCAATGTAGTCTTTTTAAATTTCTACTCGTCTCTCTTTTCCTGAGTAGTTTTACCATAAGGTGATAATTTTAGCCTTGGGTCTTTGGTAGTATGTGTAAAGCCTATGATGCCCATATAATAGATAAACATTATACATTTCTCACCAGTTTTACTAAATGTGTAATTACATGTGCTCTCTAAGACACCCTTTTTACTTTGTCTCTTTTTCCATTCAGATAGCTTGAGTCTGCATCCGGTCTAACATTTCAGATCAATAGAAAGGACACTTGTCCTCTACATGATATCTATACATTCACCTCCTAACTTCATGACACAATGAAATTGAGTGACTCACATTTCAAATACACATATAACCCAGGCAAACAGAGAAGTCGGTCTAAAATTGTTATCACAATAAAACAAAAAACCCCTATCTAATCTTTTGCCTGCTGTTCTGCATTAAAGCAGTGTTACCCTGTGGGGTTCCATCCCTAACATCTTTTGTTTGTGTGCAGCAATCCTTCCTATTCCCTCAGTGTGACTGTGTAGCTTGGTTTGTTTTCCCATACCTGTCAATCAAGCTGCAGGCTGGGTTCTTAGCAGATATTTCTCAGCCTCACCTCCTGCAACTGTGCAGCCTTCACCTTTGGTTGTTCCTGAAAAGCTCGCTACTATAGAGATGGAATTAAGTATTAACAGCCACCACTGCCGTGAAAGAGTGCAAGGACAGTTAACTAATCTGATTCATGTACGTGGTCTGCCAGGATGCAGGTGCTCATAGATAGGAGTTTAACATTCACCATTATATTGCAGATTATGTTGGTGACAGGTGCAGTGCATTAACACGTAGTGAAGCCTGCACTCTGTTGAGAGCATCTCTGGATGTGAATTTTCCCTGCAATGACACTGTATTATTTGGCCAAGGAATACATTATAACAGCACGTCTTGTATTTATACCTCACGGTCTACAATAGATCAGCATTTGGTTAACAGTAAACAGTAAAAAGAGAAATTCTATAGTGTTTAAAATATCATGCAAGATATTAAAGATATTAAAGATTTAGTTGAAAATGTACTAATGTCAACTAATAATAGTTAGTTATTAGTTAGTTAGGTATTTATTACTGGAATTAATTATTTATAATTGGAAGCGAAAGTGATCTACCATAATTTTCCTTTAACAAAAGGAATGAAAGCTAATACTACCAACATGCTTTCATATACCTCCTCAAAGAGGATTTGAATTAGTTGTACTTATATGCTTGGTATATGCACTTACCCTTATAACATAGAAGGCTGACTAGCAGTGGTGGATCTCTGCAGAGGTTTGAGCACTCATTAAAACCTGAGCCACTGCTACCTGGAATAACTGGGATATTTGCTTTTTGATTTATATGTCAGACTCACAGCTTAGCTTAGATCCAGGTTGAGATGACCTACTTTTTATGGAGTTTTGTGGGTTTATAAAAAGACCATCCCTCAGTCTTGGAAGTAAACAGAGTATCTGCAGGATGGCTCAGTGAGGGAATAGATCCAATCTCAGGTGTTTGATGTTGGTTGACTGTGATGAGTATACCTTGCTTTGGGCAGTCATCTGATCAAATCACATCTCAGTGGACACTCCCTACTGTGTGTTTTGTGCAGCTTTAACAGCATGTAACAATGAAACTTGCAGTACTCAATTATGTAGGTGCTGTGTGGCTTCTGAATATCTTATACTGGCTTAGTTTGATTAAGGATCTGCGATTCTCCAGTGGAAGTTTAAAATGTGTTAGAAAGGATGGCATTCCAGTCAACCTTTTACCTTTTGAACCCGAGCTAAGCATGTCACCCACTCTGGTGGAAACCACATCCATACTGTGCAAAATAGAAATTTGCTGCCTATTAACTGGGATTTCAGTGTGAAGTTGGAATGTCTAAGATGTCAGAAGCCCTTTCTGCAGTTGGAGCAGAATATGCAGCATATATCCGGAGTGATTTACTGGTATGAAAGGCAAGGTAACAAGTCATTTGTCAGTATGACCCGAACAAAGTGGGAAGCTCACGTTGGCCTCTTAAATGAGGGAGCAGATTAAGGAGGCTTTTTTTTGGTGTTTGATATGGATATATTTTTAACTCACAGCCAAGAAACAAGATGTTCTTTAACAGAGCTGAGCTCTTTTAATGGAAAATGAAAATGGATTTCTATTTTCTTACATTTCAGTTACCTTCATGTCTCCACTTTTCTATAAATAACCTATTCTGAACAAAAAGCTGTCTTTTGATTTGACTAATGTCATTGTCAAGGAAAAAGCTTGGCAGCTTGGCACGTACGCACACACACACACACACACACCTGTAGACAGCTTTGGTGTCTAGTATTCTTTATAATTTTCTCCAAAAAAATCTCCAACTACGTAAATAAATTGGTGCATGATAGCATGAATAAGTAATTTTAAAAGCTGGTCACATGGCCAATTATAACCAGACTTGTGGTGGATGCTGAACCTATTTCCCAAGCTCCTGGCGTGTACAGTATAATCTAGAAAGGGAGTGTTGCTTAATGGTGCAGCTGCAATGAGCTGTAAAGGGCCATAGAGCGCCTTGAGTGTTTATCAGTGAAACACTCTGGGTTGCAATTTCGGGAGGCTGTAAAAGATCACAGATGTTGCCCAGTGGCTCCTTGCATGACTGCCATTGTCATGTTAATACATCTGGAAGGATTGGCTGTGCATGTGTCATAACAACAAAACAGGCTGACTGGGGTTTCTATACCATGTCAGAGCCAAAATGGATGATGAGTATACCTTGGCTGAGTTTTTCATATTTGTTTTATTGCACAACTCCCATCATGGATTGAGGCGGCCTGGAAGCAACCACAGACAAATAACACTGAAAGGCAAGGTTGATAATTAATTGTCATACTGATACTCAGATCGCCATGGTGTTTATTCTAGGGTGTGTGGTTAAGAGCTGAATCATTTCATCCTTTTTTATGAAGAAACATTTCATTATGAATTTGAGCTTGCTATGGCACCAAGGTTGCAGTTGACTCTAATCCTTTTGTGCAACCATAAACATCCAAATAAAAAAGTTATCTCAACAAAACACAATTTTATAGTAATAATAATTGCCACTTAAGAAATGCTATGTTTTGTCCTTTTAAAAAGGCTTTTGTGATTGTCTGAAATCCAATTATTTCTGTGGCCTGTATGAGTATGTCAGGGTTATGGTTCATTTATTATTTATTAAACTCTGACTTGAGCTTTAATGTTGTGGTTGACTTACTCTCCTGGATCTTTAGTATATCAATAACTTGTTTGTCTTGTAATTGCATATTGATTTGGAAAATTGAATGTGGCTTTTAGTGTAACTATTTCAGGAAATCCCCTATAAGACATACAATTCCCGCAGCCATGATGAATTGTTCATTTTGTTTTGAGACATCCCCCCCAAAAAAACTTTTATTCATCCATCCAGCTGCTTGAAGAATAATAAATAAATGATCACAGTTTGAATCACACCAAACGACATGGACAGTGCAACATTTGCATCTAAAAACAATGCTGAGGCTATGGAGAAATTCAGGTGATGAAAGAATCTGCTGTGAAATTTCACAAGCCACTTAACATGTATCATTCTTGAGCACTTCCAGAATACCTTCCCAGACACGTTAGACATGGCTGAATAGCACTCAATGGACTTTACCCACAGGAAATTATCACAAAACAACAGCCTTCTCATCTTTGCTTTATGTTCTGATGGAAGAAATGAACTGGGAGGGGACAGACTTATGAGACTTTCCTTTAAAGAAGGAGACCAAAACGGCATTTGATGATCACACAGCTGTGAATGCTAAGGAATTAACCTGTGGATCTGTTGATGCACATGAGTTAATTCATGAGAGCCCATCCTCAGAGGGATGATTACATCCTGAAGATGACAGATGCGTGCTGGGAAATGTGGGAGACAGGAGGATGTCCAGGCTGTTCAGTGGTGGATGACTCACCGCTGGCGGCCATAACCGCAGCCTCATTTCACACAAGCTAAATTCTTTATCCTGTAGCATGAGTAGCTGACAGGTGTTCTCAATAATCTTGCTCAATTAAGCAGCATGATTCACACCTATGTCTTTTGAAGTGGGAGTCTGTTAAGACTTTGAAATGACAAATGAAGATATTGTAAAATGCAATGACTAGAATCTATTATGAAGGCTGCTGCTGAACCCTTGTCCCGAGGCACATGGGCAAAAAAAACAAACAAACAAAAAAAAAACAAAGGAGGATGAATTTCCCACTTGGGAAATGTCAAAATGTTGTAATGATATTTATCAAATCCAAAAGTGAGACTCGTCTTACTTTAAAAGATATTTTGCTGCACCTCATCTCTGGTGTGTGCTTACAAAAGGTCTTATTTGCATACTATGCTGGACAGCATTGAGCCTTGTTATAAAGACGCACTGACTTGATTCAAGCTGCTGACCAAAAAGAGTCAAGATCAGATCACCTCAATAGAGGCAGGTAAAACATGTTCAATATGTAAAATTTACTGTTGAACAGAGAAGAAAAATATTTATATCACTTGGAGGGAAGTTGACCTTGGTGTTTATTCTGGAATAAATACATTTGTCTGAGTGATAATATAAACATTTTTCCTAAATAACAAAAATAACAGAATATCTCATTTGCAGGATTTCCAGGCAGTTTGATACAATAACATACATCTTTGGGAAATTGTGAAGGGCATCTCTAACTGCATTCTGCCCTTTCTCACACAGAAAAAACAAAGTCTACTGTTTGAGGCTATACAGAATGGCACAGTGGGAGTTTGAGCTGAAAGCTGCCAAACATATGCTACAGGATCACTTCCAGTGTTACAGCTCCAGTTTTGACTCAAGTGTTTCATTGACTTTCATACCTGGCACCTGGTTGAACACCTGTCATCTATCACCTCATTTGCAATAACCAGCAGGGAAGTGGCTCAAGGGTTTAGATATTTGTTCACTTATTGGAAGATCCCTGCAGTCTACATGAAGAGTTCTTGAGCAAGATACTGAACCCCATCATGCTCTCAGTGGATTTGCCGTTGTTGTGTCAGTAGTGTTTGCTCCTGATAACCAGGTGGGCCTTTGCTACCACTGTGTGAATGTTTGAGTTATCTCTTCAAAACTGAACAAGCCTCATAGACAGCTGACTTATGTCGTAAAACTATGACCAGTGGGTCTGACTGGAAAGGTGCATAATTAGAGTAATATTCATTGACTTTGAAGAACCCTGGCGCTTCTCCCATTTATTGTTAGATTGTTCAAGCTGGGTGTTGGTAGTTACTCTATGGTTGTTCAATGCAGCCTTGTGCTTACCCTTTGTCTTCTGTACTTCAATGGTAACCACTGTTACACCAATTCAGCTTTCAGCATTGACCAGTCACAAACATTTACCACATTTATCCACCATTTTATCCTGTCATTTCCTCTTGTCTTGTCTTATGCTTAAGTATATATTTGTTTATAGTCATCTTACATTGTATCCATGACATATCCATTATATATACCTTACAAAAAAAAAAAAAAAAAAAAAATATATATATATATATATATATATATATATATATATATATATATGTATATATGATGCATCATTTTATGGTCTGATATATCAATTGAAATCTGTTGTGGTTAGTGGATAAAGAACTGAACTGACACTGGCAGGCTTCTTGGTTGGCCTCTCTTAGGAATCCTATTCTAAAAGATACACTTTTAGAATAGGATCTGTTGCCTCTTTAGAAAAGTATATATATTTGTGTAACATCCAGTATCTACAATTCTCTCTCTACTGATTAAAGCAGCGAGTCTTTTAGCCTAATAGCAAAGCACACGCCAGAAAAACATTTAAAGTCCCAGACTTGTTTTCTCTGGGAAACAGGCATCTTGGCAATAACCAGCAGTAGTTTATGAGATGGATCTTTATGTGCTGTAAAAGCTGGGAGAGCTCCAGGTAGTTGTTTTACTCTTCCTTTTTCCTCTGACTATTCTCTCAATGCAGCTATAATTCTGGGCCTGCACCAGCTGTCTGAAAGCGTTGCGGTCTCCTCAAGCATGAGCAGTGTGGGAGACGAGCACACAGTAGTTCCATCAGGGTAGGTTCTTACAGGAGTAGAGATTGATTATGAAGATGTTAGTCAATATGAACAGATGCGAACTACATCATAAATAATGTCCTTTAAAACACTAAACCCTGTAATTCACACCATGATTATTTCTTAAACTCACAATGTTATCATGTTACTTACTTTGATTTGGTACATATTGCATGATAAAAGCAACCCCTTAATGTCATTACTAAACTGGACTCATCGAACACCTAATGCACATGTGACACATTAAATGCAGAGATTGTCTGTGCAGACCCTTTGTTTTATTACTTCATCTGATGGATTCAAGTCATGTGCCATCTGCGTAGGCATAATTAACAGCTGAATGATAAAACTAAGTCCCAAGGGAGATACTGTATGTGCTCACAATATATTTAATTGAAGTAGATCATATAAAAAGATCAATTGTGAGTAACATGGACATGTCTTTACCAAAGGGTTCCTCTCTAAACTATTATGTAGAAGTCAGTCATTTTTCTTTTTGGTCTTTCATGAAATAAAGTGGTTTACAACACTAATGATCAGGTGAGGGCTTGGACAGGTGTGAAGTCACCTCTTATTTCTCTGGCTCTTTTCTAAACAAAAGTGTCTGTGCAGATATAAAATAACTATGAACAGTATCTGCCCTACAAGTTGATGAGTGCATGGATTTCTTCATGCTAATAAACCATCTCTGAAGGGTCCATAGTCACATTTCTGCCCAGGATTATTCAAACCTCTGACAGATCATCACACAGGTCAACGCGTCTGCAGGAAGGTCAGTGTGTCTTTGATCCACTGACTTTATTAGCATGCAAATATGCACACAAATGTATGCTAATTCAAGTGAAAGTTTTTCACACACACACACACACACACACACACACACACACACACATAAACACACACACGCAGAGCTACACATACCTGACGAAACTGAAGTTGACTGAAATGGAAAAAAAAAAACATTTTAAATTTCATTCACTTCAAAATCAGAAGCACATTTACCTATCCATCTGCCGTCTATCCATGTGTCTGTTTATCCAAATAGACAAATAACTGTTTGCATAATAAGGCCAAAAATCCGGTCACCATGATGACATTTTTGCACAAACCTTTTCATTTTTATAAAAATGGAGACCCGTGATGCGTCCAAGATTTTTCATCAAAGATAATTACAGACTTTCATTACTCTTGATAATGTTGTTTGAAGACCACAGTTAAAATAACACAAACAAAACAGGGAAAAGTTAATTTAGTTTATTTAATTTACTGTAATGTTGGAGACAAAAATTATCTCAAGGAG
Source organism: Antennarius maculatus (assembly GCA_013358685.1). Taxonomy (NCBI): domain Eukaryota; kingdom Metazoa; phylum Chordata; class Actinopteri; order Lophiiformes; family Antennariidae; genus Antennarius; species Antennarius maculatus. The sequence continues at coordinate 3,473,095 of CM023606.1, forward strand.
TACCTCAAAAGTAAGAATAAGAACTGACTTATTATTAACATAATATATAAAAAATTCTGTCAAAAAACAAACTATTGAAATCCAATAGTTAAAATTCAACCATTGTTGCATGAAATAGAAACATAAAAATACATCCAGACAGAAATTCCACAAAGTTTAAACAAAAAAAATTATACAAATAAATTCTGAATAATGAATATATTCTCATATTCCATTCAATGTGATGTTTAAACCCGTCATGTAACATTTCTGGGTTAGATGAACATAAGTGTGGAGACAGGGAAGGAGCTATGAGCAGATTCTAGCAGAGACCAAAGACCAAAGACATTTTAAGATATGTAGTCATCAGCCTGGCTCTATAACAGAACATGGGTAGATGATGTTTTGGTAGATGTACTCATGAATTTGCGGTTAAAAGGAGCAGAGATATAAGGGCACTGAGACATTATAGCTAAATAAATGATCCCTGACAGCAGGTGGAGATTCAATGGTAATAAAACTAAAGGGCAAAAGTGAGAAATTAATTCATAAAATCTTCATTTAGAGACTATTATGTTGCTCATTTCAATTCAGAGGGATTTCATAATATAATGTAGAATACAGCTGGTGCTTTAATCAAGAATGACATACCACGACTGAGCAGGTAAAGGACCAACGGTGTGTTAAAGGCCACTTTGACACATGGCTCCAATTATTCACCTGTGGCTTTTGCGATAATAAAGCCTGTCTATTTTCCTTTAGCCTTGAAAAAAGGGGGCTATGCTGCAGTGTGTTCTTAGTAAAGCATTGACTCTACAAATTAGAAGAGAGTAATTTCGGTAAGGATTTTATTGTGAAAAAATGAAAAATTACGACGTATAAACAAAACATTTCCGACATGATAAAGAAATTTTTATCTATAAATGTTGTGGATTTTCTGTTGGCTACTATACAAATGCTTGCATTTTACATATATACATGCTTACATTCTTACATATACAGTATATATACAGCATATACTGTATATATACATCCTACTTTTCAGTTTTTTATTTGTAAACACAATAAAAAATGTTGAATAAATTTGGTTCCATTTCACGATTGTGTCTCACATGTTGTTGATTCTTGAAAAATGTTTTCAGTTTGTTATCTTTAAGTTTGAAACCTGAAATGTGGTAAAATGTCAGAAAGGCTTGGGGGGGGGGGGCAATATTTCACAAGGCACTGTGTGTGTATATATATGCATGTGTTTAAAACTGCTCGAGTGTGCTTACAATTTCCCTACAGGGACTAATAAGTTATAATTCTATTTCTACTATTTGCCTATAGGCACATGTGCACAGTATCTGATGAAATATGCTCACACAGGAAAAACAGTTATGTTTACTAATGGTAAAATGATGTCAGAGAAGCTTTTTGAGCCACTTAGCGCTGCAAACGGATCAATAGTTTTAGCATTTAGATTATTTACACTGTCCACGTCTCATTTTAGGGTTGATGATGCTCATCACTCACAGATAAAGGTATGGTTCTCTGGCAGGGAGCGGAAAAAGGTAATAATTTAGGTCAAACCTTCCAGTGGACCTGATTAGGTGTAGCTGGTGTCTATTAGAGGACTGATTTCGGAGAAATTGTCAGTGAGCTCATTAGCTAAGTGCTATTGCATATACTGTATCTGTGAATTCTGTAGGAAATCCACTGGCCATGGAAGAGAACAAGAAGTATTTGTTCACATTTAAGGTCAAATTCTTTTCTTGCAGTGACCAATACACATTCTTTACACTGATCATATTTCTTGGTAAGATTTAAAAGGCAACAACGATAGTTGTCCCATATCATGATCAATAGAGACACCTAATATCAGTATAACAGAAGAAATAAAAAGATGATTATTTTATATTAAGTCCACCAGAGTGTGTGACTTTTCTATGTGTTACTACCAAATAAAGATAAGGTAAAAGTGGAATGGGATTAACATTTTTGCAAAAGAAAAAGAGATCTAAAACTCCAAAGTTTTATTGTTGTTTGGTTCACCTACAATCTAATGATCTCTGTTGATTTGCTTTTTAATTTTCACTAGTCCATCTGTTTGAATCTGACATAGCATTGTTTATTTCAGTTGCTTCATACTTGCCCACGGAGGCGAAACAACAAAGGGTGATGGTATGATCTTGTAACATTGCATCTTAGATTCCTGAACCTCTGCCACAGTCCTGCCAAAAGCCTGCTGTGCTACCTCCCATGCCTCCCACCCTTTCCCACCCCACCACAGATGAGAGAGGAATACAAATGCCTGCAGTCCCTGAAGCACGACCACCCCTCCTCCTTTTCCTCCCCCTTCCACTGCCGTATCCCTTCTCCCACATCTAAACCAGCCTCTGCCTGCCTCCCTCCATCCCTGATTGCTCTCCTCCAAGGACAGCCAAAGACATTCTCGTGAGTGAGATAAGGGTGATTTCAGCCGACAAAACACGGCCGCGCTTTGCACAGCTGCTTTTGGCGGCCGCCCTGTGGGTGTTACTGGCAGGGCCACACTGAGATGGAGGCTTTAAATGCATATGTTTGACTAACTGTCACAGCACTGGTTATGTGTTGCCCTAGGAAACCCATCCATATCTGTCTTTCTTTCCATATTTACTGATAGGGGTGAAGGTACAACATCTGATGACACAAGCTGTCAGAAGTATCAGAGACAGGGCTGCTATGAACAAATGAAGAATGAATATCACCTATCATCAGTGGTCTTTGTGCATATATTCATATTTTACATTTTATCATTTAACCTTTGGAATTATGAATGGTTTGATTCTGACAAATTTACGAAGTGACATATTCCAAACAACAACTCATCAACATTTGGTGTGGGTAAAAAATATGACATTTTTAAAAGGTGTGACTCT